>CM060948.1:225548082-226248082 GCA_030765055.1 Mantis religiosa
CGTGAAACTTTGCAGATTGGTTACTCTTATTGTGTGTAATAACCAATATAAGTTTAAGTCAGATAGCATGCATGGTGTAGAACTTTTAAATTTCACAGATGCATCATCTTTTAAGCTAACGAACGTGCACCCTTAAAACATGCACACTGGTGTCATATCTCATTGTTGAAATGTTGTTACCTCTAAGATTGTTTATTTTTCTTCTCGCAGGGTTATGTTGCAAAAATGTCTTCTACTCCCACTTTTGTGGACTTTTCTGATTCATTTTAAATCCCTTTCCACTGTAACAATCATCTTAATGGTAAAACTAAATTATTATTGTTATTCATTGAAGTTTAATTCCATAAGCCACATTTTATATCAGTACACTCATATTAGGGCCGTATTTACAAGCAACATAGAATAATACGGAATAGAACATAGTGCAACAGCTGGATAATACAGAGCCTGAAGTAGTAAATAAACATTGTCAAGATATTTGAAGGTAATGAGTCGGTAATTCAAACACAAACGTCACTTAAATTATCCTTACTTAGACATGTTTCGGAGAACGTTTTGTCCCCATCGTCAGCAGTTATCTGATAACTGTCGGAAACATGTCCAACTAAGGATCTACATCACTGTTTCTAAACTTTTGCTCCAAATAATATTGTCAAGATATTTAAGTTAATTGATGAAAATTATCCATTTCTTCACACTAGCCGTATACAGACTAAGATATTGGATAGATAGAGTCGACATGAAAAATTCAATACCACGGCCGGTATTTGAACCACGGATCTACTGGTTTCCGTACAGCCGCTCCTCCCCATTGAGCTACTATGCCCAATTTGCCGTCATGACATTAAATATGAGTCAATTGAAGAATTTAATTTCATCATGTCAAATTGACCATGGTAGCTCTATGGGTAAGAGCGACTGGACGAAAACCAGTAGATCCGTGGTTCAAATCCTGGGCGTGGCATTTAATTTTTCATGTCGACTCTATCAGTTGTCAAGATATTTAATGAAACTTAACATAACGTATACTATTAAATTATACAGCAGTAACGCCTTATATTTGTTGCAGTAGTTTTGGTGAATGTTCAGTTCTAAAATTTAAAACATAATCTGAATAGTGAAATAAGATATGTAACAGAGGGGAGACAATCTTTACGTATACATGTAAAACATTGCAGAAGAGCAATTTTGAATCATTCAAATCATTTTTTCAAATTGTTTTACTTATTTTTATTTATGGTACTTAATTTAACATGCCAGACTACATCCCATTGTCTTGTACATGCTTCACTCTATTGTACAAACTGTTCTTGAAAAGAAATGAAATTAAATGAAAAGTCTGTAAATTCCCTGACGACAAAGGCTTCCTGCTGCGCAGAGTGTAACAATTAAGAAGCCCATTAGGATTGCAACTCCTAAGAGCCTTGTAAAGTTGCTTAGAAACGCTTATTCCTCTATTTACTTCATGTTACTTGAGCTGAAACGTTGCAGAAATTACTTCATTGTGGATTTTCCTGTAGGTATAATGGAAATAGGGAAATAACATGGGCTTCAAGTTAGGAAACACTAGATCGTCTCCCGTGCACTATCAGTAGCTTCTAGGAATACTGAGTGGAGGGAAAAGTTTCACTTTCTCTGTATAGTGCGCGGCAGATTTTGTAAGTTAAACTTAGAATTTACGGATAACAACCAGCTCATTCAGCATTTAACTTAAAAGCGTTTTCTAATTAATACTGCAAATTTAATGAACCAAGTCATATTTATGAAATGCAAACACATCAAAGAGGAAACACCAGGAGTTAGGTTCTTACAAATTGGACTAAATATTATTTTAATATGGATGACAAAGAAGTAACAATAAACCAATTGAACCAAACGTGTCACAGGTATTGCTGAAGATGTTCACCATTTTTGCATCTGCAAGTTTCCACCTTCATGAACAATTACTCCAGTAAAGGCACTTTAATTGTTCCTTATTTCCTCCGCACCTGGATGAACGTGTTGTTTCAAAGATTTGCTTTCCATATCCTCCAGCAGGATAGGTTCAGTGGATTCACGTTTGGTGATATTGCTGTACAATTATTTATTTAATTGACGTCCTCGAACGTTGTCATATCGGACGATGAATGAAATGGGTGATAGGATGCTCTAATGAGCCCAGGATCTAAGGAGCTTATTTATAAGTATAGGGAAAACCCCGGAAAAGCCTTATCCAGATAAGTCTCCCTAACCGAGATTTGAGCTCGGGACCTACTGAAAGTGAGGCAGAATACCTCACTATCACCTATGCTACCGAGGCGGGCAACCATGTGTTGGATAGTAGCATCGAATCCAACTGTTAGAAAAGCACTGCCTCATATTGCGAGTAATGTGTGTTGGGAGAGCATGCAAGGATCATGTAGGGGAACATGGGATAAGACCGGGACTCCAGGCAAACATGAGCAAAACATTGCTGTTGTAATATATTCACTATTAGAAATTGTGTTTACAAGAACAACGTAACGTTTTATACGTAATGCATGCAGCAGCAAATTAAAATACATATTCTGTTTAATATATATATATATATATATATATATATATATATATATATATATGTGTGTGTGTGTGTGTGTATGTGTGTGTTATTTTTGCCCATTTTAAGTGTTTTATTTGTTAGCTATTTGTCTTCTCTACTTTTACAAATACACTATAGCCATAAACACCCATTGCTAAGGCGGGATTCGAAACCGCTATCATATAAGCGGGGAACGCTAAATGAGAATGGCAATGCACTTAGCAAAATAATTTTTTGTCCCGTACCGAGGGCAGAACCAGATTCTCAATGGTACAAAACCAGGTAGTACTCTTCTTTAAATATTGCACACACAGGAATAGAGGCATCAGTTGGTGCTCTGCTCCCGTACGTGTCCATTTGTTTTTAAAATATATTTCAGCAGTGTTATAGTGGAGGTGGAGAGAAGTAGTGTTGAAGTACCTTAGCACCTCGACCTAAGTCTTTAATACTACTACCTATCTCATACTATAAGTCCAGTGTGCCCGCCTCGGTAGCGTGGTGGTAGCATGTCTGCCTCACATTCAAGAGGTCCCGAGTTTGAATCTCGGTCAGGGTGAGTTACCTGGATAAGGTTTTTGCCGGGGTTTCCCCTTATCCTTAAAGACGAATGTCGGGTAACTCTAAGCTCTATGGACCCCGGGCTCATTTGAGCATAATTTCACCCATTCCATTCATCGTCCGATATGACTTAACGTTGAAGGACTGTAAACTACAGTCCAGTGGATTTAACACTGGAAGAATAACCATTCTTACAGATCCCACACCAATGGGTGAGTTCGAATCTGGAAATATTCTGTGGTCGAGAATCAAGAGCTGCCACGCTCCAGCCCATTGCGCCGCATAAGGGACAGTCTCTGCCAAGTGTTCAACACAAGTAAGCTCATTTATCATAGGTTAATAATTTAATGCAATTATAACTGTACTACGACAAAGCATTTTTGCAACTTTCTGTGTAAGGCATCTGTTTGAATGAAAATTTTACAAAAGTGATTCTTTTGCCTAGTGCAAAAATACGTAATGTGTGTGTGTGTGCGTGTGCGTGTGTGTGTGTGTGTGCGCGCGCGCTTGTGTAACTAAAGGAGCGTCTTAAAACTAAGGAAAACAATAATGGTCTCTGTATACGTAAACCCTGCTAAGAGCATTATTCTATAATAGATTTGAAATGTGTAAGCATAATAAAGCTAGACCGGAAAAATGTTACGTACATTATTTCTAGTGACACTGTTACCCTTAACTCTTACACCCGAAATATTTGCTCTTTGTATCTTACATAAGTTTGTTGACACACTAGGACACAATGTGCTTTAGAGTAACGTATAATTACTGCCCTTCTATGTATTGTTCTTTTATTAATTTCATTTTTGGGACTATTGTTTTTTTATTTAGTTCTGACTCCTTCCTCACGTATCTTGTGAATGATATAAAGACATATTATATTTAAATATATAGCTATTACTTTTGAAATACAATGCAGAAGAATTTAGTTATAATATTTTTACATTGCATGTTATTTCCATACACTTATGGATTCGAGTATCACACCAGAAAAAAAGGAAAAAGATATTTAGTTATAGCAATTTAAACGAACACCATTTTTCTAGAGATATTTCCCTTAATTTGGTACAAAATATACTTAAGAGTCCGTTAGTTTTCACTGTGTAGATATAGTGGATATTTCACTTTACTGTGAGGTTGTTTATGCGGATTAATGAGTGTAATGTTTCACCTGTTGGATGCTTTAGTGTACTGACCATGTCACTTAAGAGTAACACTTTCTATCTTTCCTTTTTTTCTTCTTCTTTCTTAAAAGGGGACTGATACACCTTTTTCTGTAAGGTCGGCGGCATACCTAGGATGTCATGTGAAGTATATAGGGAGAGAAGCCTGTATTTTTGTTTGGCAGATCACCAAATACGCTTTCAATGGGCGGAATGTGTCTTGTCTACGATGTGTGATTCTTGGCGGGGAGGGGGGCGGATAAATCTGTAAATCTCACATGTATCGCTCAAATGGATTTGAATGGTGAGTGGTAGGCACACCATAGAACTGTATATCTCGATCCTTTGAGGCTTTATGTTATCCAAAAACTTTTCCATATTTGTTGACTGAAGCATTGCCCACAAGAATAGCGTCCATTTTCCCAAAGCTTGATATAGGTGTGCGTATGTGTATGTGTGTGTGTGTGTGTGCGTGAGAGAGAGAGAGAGAGGGAGGGAGAGGTCTTTTTACTTTTCTCTTTTAGATTTTTGTTTGGTGTGGCTCTTTTAATCGAAGGCTTTTTCGGCTTCCGTCTTCGTGTGATACCTCCTTTTGAAATATGAATGTGATTAATATAAAATTGAGGAACCTATAAATTGTCAATAAAGGAACTTTAAAGAGACCTAATATATCCCAAAAGGAAAGTAATACCTACACATTAATAAACTAATTTCCAATAAGATATTTAAGTAAAAAGATGGAAAGTAAAATATTTAAGTGATGTGCAACACATAGAGCGAGAAAAACTACATGCAAGAAATATTTCTTCTGTTTCAGCAACCAGCAGTGGACATTCTAGGGAAAGAAATCGAAATAGATATAATTAAATCATGCTTGGCTTGGTTACTGAAATTCAACTTCAGAAAGCTTACCTCAGTTGAAGCTTACCTCAGTTGGCGCTGCAGTGTACCACAGCAGTCATCTCTAACTTCTTAGGTATAAAGGATCGTATTGTATTCTGGCGGCACATTGAACAATTTCTCTCCACATCAACAGATATCATTGGTGCATACTTGAAACGAGTGCAATCTGAGGGAGAAAACCTAACAGGAATTTAGAGAGAGTTTACTAGTTTCCTTATTACTGTTCAAGCCTAATGGGACGTTTACCTTATATGTTCATTATATTTCATGGTACAATTATTCTTGAATAAAACGCTCTGAAGCAGGTTGTACAATGGTATGAGTTGTACAATTGAAATTTCCATAGTACTCACAAAACCAATCTGGACACTTCGCAACTGTTTTAATCCCATTAATATTGATTTGATCAAACCTTTTTCATTTATAAAGCTCACTGCTGTTCACAAAATTCATACACAATTAATTAATATAGATCTTATGATATTACAGGATTAAGGACCTTAGCTTCTTTCACCTCTTCAACTACAGCACAACTTGTATGAAGACTTAAGTAATCTTGAGAAGAAAATATGGTTTATTTAACTCTTGAACCAAACATGTCAACATTTTGAACAGTTTTACACTAATAGTACATTAATAATAAAACAAAAATGAGAGTATAAACATTCACGTTATTTTTACTAACCTATCCTTATAATAAACTATTATAATAAAAATGAATCAAACTAATTTCTTTTCTGGTGTCCAATGATAAACAGCAATGTGATAAACAGCTTTGTTTTCTTTCTTTGGAAATTATTATTTTATCTTAAATAACTGTATGAATGTTACATAAATTGTGTATCTAAGCATACTTCTTAACATGAACAACGCAGACAACAAAAGAAATGTCTTGCAACTATAACAAATAATAATGCAGATCAAAGAGAACCAAACAAGCTTTTTGCTATTAACTGAAAGTTCATATTAATGGAAATTAAGCGTGAATGACAGAATATAGTACTTCATGAATGTTGAACGCTTACATCATATGCAATTTCAGTTGTTTCATATCGGTACCTTTTCTTTACAGGTACCACTTCCTTTGTGCTTCAAATATAATCTCTTAATCAGGACGCTGAAATTCACATTTAAACTAATATTGTATTTCATCTATTTAAGTTACATAACAGAATACCAATGGATTTAATTCTTCAGGGTGGAATATTTGGGGCGTACAATCATTTAAAAAATTGGAAAGCTTCATTTTATTGTTACCTCTTCAACAGTTCTGTAGGCGTTTGGTATTTCTTTCCTTGGCCTGTGCTGAACAGCATAGCAGAATCAGCTTCTCTTCCACAATTGACAACAAAAATGATCATTTCCATTGGTTGAATAACTTGTTCCTTTTCACAGAATTTACCTGCACCTAAACTGGTTTGAAAAATGCCAAAATTCACTTGAAGGTGAAAAGTAAATAAAGGACTGGTACATTAACTTCAAGTATACATTCTTAACTTTTTTAATTTGCTTGAGCCAGCACACTTTTATTTCAGGATGTCCTTACCTAGGGACAGCATTATTTTCAGTAATTGTTAGTGCCTATGGTGCTGCCACGTCTGCCTAAGCCGCCAAGACCACGGCCACGGCCTCTTCCTGTGCCTTGGCCTCTCATTGTATTTCCTCTACCTCGAACATTTCCTCTGTTCATATCAGAATTATAGTCTCGATTATTGCTCCTTTGCATTGACTGTTGGTAGTTGCGGAGCTGTTGGCCTCTTCCTCTGCCTTGGCCTCTCATTGTATTTCCTCTACCTCGAACATTTCCTCTATTCATATCAGAATTATATCCTCTATCATTTCTCCTTTGCATTGACTGTTGGTAGTTGCGGAGCTGTTGGTAGTAGCGGAGCTGTTGGTCTATTTCAAGCTTACTCTGCCTCATTGCTTCTACTTCTTTCAAATTTGCCAAATGATATTCCAGAAGAGCTTTTGCATGAGAAACGTTCTCCACTGTGCCCACAAAAATGAAAGGATATTTACCCTCTTCATGAGGAACTGTAGGTCGCGGTTCATTATGACCCTCAATTGTTAGTCGCACCACTCCACTTTTGTCCACTATTTCCTGTACGACTCGGCAATCTTTTCCAATCACTTTTCTCACCACGGTTCGTGGAATTTGAATTAATTCTTCACTGTACTCCAGCAAATTCCGCGCTTTCTTCACTGACTCCTTACTTACTCCGTATATTCGAAAGATGTTTGAATCTTCTCTACGTTCTATGCTAATTATTCCCTCAACTTTACGAGCCTGCTGAATGTTGGCCCCATTAGCACCTATAGCCAAATACATCAGATGCTCCCGAACACTAAATTCTTCTGAATAAAGTCCAGTATTATGTAATTCTGTCGCATTCACCTGTCTCGCTTCTTGCATAGAGAGCTGTAACTGTAATAATCTCTGATTTAGATTTCTCATATGCACTTCCTGCAACAGTGATGGACGTCTATTAGAATTCTCACTTCTAGGAAACATATTTAGTACACCCTTTTCAGAAATATAGCGACAAAATGCGACACCAATTACTTCCTGAAATTTGCCATGGACGTTGTTGTAGACGACACTGTTCTGATATAGTGATATCAGGAGGCAGTGTAGAATGTAGATAGTAAAAAATTAACAATTGAAGAAAAGATTAAGAAATATCTCGTAAACATTTTAATATTAAATCTGTAAAAATTATTATCTATGGGAGGATTTTGGCTTTTAGGTCTTAATCTTTCACTGGGCACAATTTTAGTGTATGTACTTTTCCAACCTAAATACTAAACTACATGAATGCCACCTCTTATCTTTATTAATGCCTTTCACCACAGAACATATACTTATTAGAAGTGAACCTCCAATGTTAATCGTTGGCAACACGAAGTGATCGCAGCGCCCCTATTTTCCGGTGGCGAACTAAATTATAAAAAATCGCGCTTCCAAAAATGTTACGTTCCCGGAATACAATAGCTGTGTTTTTCAGACTTGCTTAGCTGTCAGCTGGTGATATGTTCCAATACCGCATTGCTACAGATGCACAAAGATAATTACGTGAGCTTTGAGCGTTGTGACTGCAGTTTCGAAGTTGTTGCATTTTCTAAAAGCTCACATAATTATCTTATATAATCTGTAGCAATACAGTATTGGGACATAAACAGCTGAATCTTGTTTGACAGTTACTGCTTCCTTTTATTATTCTGGCTCATTAATATAAAAAATTACCTTGACATTTACTTAAATAACATGAGTAATTCAACTAAATCAATTCCAAAGAATCTATAGAACAATACTAGCTATAAATCAAAACACTTAAGTGATGCAGCATGGTCAATTCATTTAATTACAAAGAAACTTCAGCAAAACATTCTGTGTAATATTATACACATATGTAAATAATATGAATAACTCAGTAACCCTTTTCATTTAAAACAAAGACACTTTAACATAAAACTGCAGCTGTTGCGCAAAGTGATATAAATGACAGAAATGATAAACTTGAATATTTTAGAAATAAGCTCTAACGTAATGTTCTGTAATAACACTGTAGGGATTGCTGAGGGGTTTAAAGTGATGAATAACATGAGTAATTCATTGTATTACATGGAAAGTTTAGAATAACATTGTAATAATGTAGCTATGTATTATACATAATACAAGTTTCAATCTTAATGAGATTAGTTGCCCCATACATTACCTGGCATTTACCTAAGGTTAAGGAAACACCTTTGAGAAAGAACCTCAAACATGTAATTAAATACACAAATAAAAGTAAAAAAAATCAATGGTATTACACTATACCACTTCCATTAAGCAGTTTGAGAGGAATCAGTGATTTTAGGGAAGCGATTAATAATATTAACTACTAGTCATCCAGAAACTGTAAACATTATACATTAAAAATAAAAGTTAAATGCAGCATTTGAAGAAATAACTTTTATTAAGCAATTTACTGCTTCTATAACTGTCTCAATAAATTTGGAAATGTTGAAAATCTGAAAAACAATATCAAAACAACTACCACTTAATTGGTCAACAAAAACAAATACCAGAATGGACTGAAATTATACTGATCTTAATATTTTCATCTTTTTTCATGGCCTGTGGTAGAAGACTTTTTTTCAAAAATGCTAATTTTGTTATCTTTAATGTATTCATAAATTATAAAATGGGACACATGTCTTTATTATATCATAGACATACACAATTGTGTGCTATTTCTCTTTAATAATTGTTGCTTTTTCAGAAGGGTTTGCATTCTGCTAGGGATACATAGGGAACCTTCCATGACATTTGGGCCACCTTTCAGAGGCATTTAGGATGTCGCTTCAGCTATTTCATAAAAATTACCAACAGATTTGAAATTATTTTCAGGACATTCCAGAGTTTCTAAAGGTATTTCTAACACTTATAGGACTACTTCGAGCTACGATACAGGTATCTTGAGTATTGTGAAGGCATGTTGGACATTGGGACATGTATTCTAGCTACTTTCTGGAATACTTAGAATATCGGAGCAGGTATTTTCTCACCTTTTAAGGATTTTTAAAGTTTTAATGTGGACATTTTTCAGACTGTTAATGGTATTTTGGATTCTTTAGGGTATTTCATTAAAATGTTTGATTAATCTCTGTTTTACTGTAGTTGTTTTATGGCTTACTTCACATATTTATCCCTTTAGTAGGGTATTTTCATGCATATTTTAGTATCGCTTAATGCCTCTGACAGGCTTTCAAAATCTTTCATAACGCTTTCCGAATTCTTTTCGAAATTCATTCACGAAACCTCAAACAATGAAACAATTATGCATCTTGAACTGTGGCATTTTAAATGAACCTAGTTTTAATATATCCCATTCATTTCAGTCTGTATCCAAATTTTATTACGTCTCCCTTGAACGGACTTGCCAGGTGCGAATCTCGAAGATGCTTGAAGTGGTTTTATTACTTATATTACACTTAACATATATAATGCTCATAATCTCAGTGGTTTTGGGTTATTTTGGTTTTGGTTCCACATGATCAACTACATTGAACAACGCATGATACACTTCTACAATTAACATATACATAACTGCTACATGCCTTAAAAATTGTATTAAAAGGGCCTGTATTACGATCTCCTGTTACTAGCCGAAGTTTGTTACCTTTCAGTTATTAATAAATATTGGTTATGTTCAGTGCCTCGTATTACGAACTCGATTTACCTGTAGGTTTGTTACGCTGTGCATTATGGGGGAATGTGAACGGTTGGCAATATTTTCCACTAGGAATTTACCATGTTAGCAACGCAATCTTGTGTTTAGAATGTGAATTAGCGGGAAAACCAAACACATGTAGTAGCATCAGGCATCTTGCTTTAACTTTTTATTAGCGGTTTTCTGTATATTCGTGATATTTTCATTAATAGTTCATTCGTAATAAGGTCTAGCATAATTCGTTTACAGTTTAGATTTTCCCATAGCGTTAGATTCGTTTTCATAGCGTTAGGTTAGTGTTATAGGTTAGGTGAAATATATGGATAATATATAGAATGCCTTGTTAATTATTGAACACCAAGAGATTTCCAGTCAAAACATTTTAAAAATAAGACCACATAACTGTTATTAATTCTGATAATAATATTGCACAAATATAATTTGGCTAAAATCATTTAGTTGTTTATCCTCATGAATAAATTAACTCTTCTTATATAAATTATCATTTCACAAGGTATATGCAAAGAGGGAAGGTCCACAAATTAGAGTCATCCATGAATAAAAGCAAGGTTATAAAATATGCATTCTGGGACCAGTAACTTGATACCTGATTATTTTAAACATAATATATTTGGCTAGTTATGAAGCAATAACTATGGTTTTCTTTTAAGGAAACAGATTGTAGCAATCTTACATTTCTTCACGGCACTTCATAATCAAACGCCACATTTCAGTCACAGCAAATTGCCCTTGATTGAACAACGTAATTGAACAAATAAATGGCTTCATTTAAATACCACATGATACAAGATGGGCAGGTTTTAACATTTCTTTACGTGTGCAATTCGCAGCAAATATATCTACGTACTGCATTTGCACAATCTATAGTAGGTACGGCAAGAATCATAAGTAATACTTCAACTTGCATTGAGACAGCGCACACACCGCATAACTCGCACTGTAATTAGCAAATGGTATTTATTAAGGCACATTGTAGGGCAAAAACATTATGGTATTGTACATGTAATTAGCTACGTTACATGTGTGAACAGCGTTTGCAATAAGAGTTTGGACATAACCTAAAAAAATTGTTTTATTCATCGTTTTGCTTTACAATTTGTTACTTTCCTCTGGTAATGCTTTAACGAAACGCAAATTAAACATTACACCCACTATTAGCAAAATCGAATGTTTACTACTTCAGCATGTTTCTGAACTTTTATACCTACCCACCTACACATATAGTATTGCGTGTACTTTCCAGTATAGGTTTAACATGCTTTGTTTATTGCATTTATGTTCGTTAAAATATGTTGCAATATGGTCGCATAAAATATTGCATTGCTTGCAACAAGTCACTGACACCATGTGACACTAGAAATTATTATGCCATTTTCTTTTTTGTGTGTGAAAGTAAACTCCAAGTTATCTCACTAACCGCTACTCGAGGTGAGGGTTAGTTTACCTCCAGAAGGAACTCTCAGTTAGCCCTTAATCGAAGGTCGTAATATCGACATCTGCATGTAACTCCAAGTTAAATGTTAACCAACACCTTAACTGGAGATCGTAATACAGGCCCAGAATCTTTCTCAAATATTCGCACTATTGTACTCCCTCTAACACCTCTTTTGGTATTCTCCGCTATCTTACTTTTAAAATGTGCGCTTGACCTGAGCTTATTCTAGTACTCAGGGTTTAAGCATTGTACGGAATCCAGAAGTCCAGGCTAAGGCTGGGATAGAGTTTCTGCTTGTAACAAAAGTGGTTGAGATGGGGGAAAAAACAGAAGTTCACCCGCATTCTGCTTTCTGAATTGACGACTGGTTAGTACTTGGGAATTCCAGAAAACTCAGGTAGGCGACCAAACTGTGTGGAAATAAATCTTTTGTTGTGCCGGAATTTCACCACGTGCAAAATGATTCCTGAAGTGTAAAGCTTCATTTTCCGTATTTTTAATTTGTATAATGCTTCTGCCCCAAACTTTTAAGGTAAGTTGTAAATTTAAAGAAAATTGCCTGTTATTCTCTTTAGATTTTACCTATAAGCTGCACAACACAGGTACGAACATTTTCTATGTTTATTGAAATTGTT
Source organism: Mantis religiosa (assembly GCA_030765055.1). Taxonomy (NCBI): domain Eukaryota; kingdom Metazoa; phylum Arthropoda; class Insecta; order Mantodea; family Mantidae; genus Mantis; species Mantis religiosa. The sequence continues at coordinate 225,560,571 of CM060948.1, forward strand.
TTATATACTTCTGATTTGAATGTTTAGTATGTTTTAAATAATTAAACTCTCATTATTGAAATTATCTTTATTGCAATTCTTTATTACTGCTACATGTTTTGTTAGAGCACCAGTGTTGGAAAAGTACAGTTATTAAATGTTGATAGACTGCTAACCTCCAAATTCAGGTTGGAAGATGGGAATTTTTCTTTTGGGAGGATAAGAAATATGCTTGAAAATGGCTAGTCTGGAAGTATGTGTGCATGTGTGATTGATTGATTGATTGATTGATTGATTGATTGATTGATTGATTGATTGATTGATTGATTGATTGATTGATTGATTGATTGATTGATTGATTGATTGATTGATTGATTGATTGATTGATTGATTGATTGATTGATTGATCGATTGATTGATTGATTGATTGATGTAGTCCTCTAAAGTAAAACTAACACAAAATGTTAAGGCCACTATAAAGCGGGTGAACATCACTGCCATGAGCAATTAATCCAAAGGTAAAAAGCCACCAGTATGACTCAAGATGTTAGGGACGTTATATATATGCAGGCCTTCCCGGTCAAAAAACTGCAGATAAAAATTAATGTGAAAAGTGAGAAATCTCTCGAGAAAAATATGTTAATACCCTCCAATGCTATATCCTGTACCTGCAGGTGTGCTCGGCTGACTAGTCAATAAGCTTATTCTTTTGTAACATATCCTTGCGTTAAAATATCCACGCCAAACAACACAACATCCGCCTTAAAACTAAACCAATACAAAATTGTAACCTAGATATTAATTGCTGGTTGATCGCGGTGCAGCGAAAGCAACTGGCTCATGTTGCATTTCATTTCATTTGTTAGTCTGTTGCTGTTGACATGACTTGGAACAGCGCTGTTATCGTTTAGTTCAACTGGATTGTGCGCCCACTACATAGCTGCTGTGTTACATTCGCATATTATTCCTTACCTAGCAAGAAAAATTATTTTAAATACTAGGGCGAATAATCTACCTAAAGTAATTGAGATAAACATTTCTAACAATAGTTTTAGTAGATATTTCCTTATACTTTCAATAGAAATGTGGGAATACAGTGGTCTGAAGCGACAGTCAAATCTCTTAAGTACTGGTCGCTTTGACAGCTGTGAAATTCCGTTCTCTCTGCAGACGTAGGAGGAGAAAAAAAAAGCAGACGACTTCACATTTGAGCAAAGTTAGACTGAAAACTGGGAAATTCAAACAATGGAAAACAGTGGAAAATTAAAACAAATTGGTATGCCTTGAAATGGGTTAACTGCCCTTCCCCCCAAAAGGTATTTAACATAATTTCGATGGTTTAAAGAGATTTACATTTTTATAATAAGGATTTATATATCTCTTACGGTCTACTAGAACAGCAGAATGAACATTTCAGAGAATATTGTCAGACAATTTTAAATGTCTTTTATTTACTTTGAAAATATCTCGTACAGATACCCGCCTCTGTAGCACAGTTGGTAGCGTGTCTGTCTCACGTAAAAGAGGTCCCGAGTTCGAATATCGGTCGGAGTGAATTATCTGAATATTTTATTTTAATATTTTAAACATATTGTCGCGAACCCATTATTTACGATAGCGCGGCTTGTCTCCACAAAAAGCCTGCAGATAAAGATAGTGCGGAGATAAAGGTCTACCAAGGCAAATAAGATAAAATGTATGGAAAATTCTAGTGACATCTTGATTGATAAAGAACATTCGGTTTCTTGTTTGTTTTAGAACACTCTAGAATTTTCAATGGTCGTATATAAGAGAACGCGACACGCCAGCGTGATTAGTCATAAACAGAGTTGTAAACAGAGTCGTAACGAGAGTTGTAATTGGAACTGACGTGTTTCGAAAGTGAGCTCTTTGTTGTGATCAACGACCTTGGGAGATTGTAATTGTGTCAGTGACGTAATTCTTCTACTGTAAGTGTACTTCTACGTAAATTAAGAAAATTTTGAATTTCTGCTCCTTGGACTTTTAATTCTACGAACCTACAAAGTCACAATAATTTCGATGGTTTAACGAGTTTTACATTTTTATGATAAGGATTTGTATATCTCTTACGGTCTACCAGAAGCGCAGAATGAAGATTTCAGGGGCTATTATCAGATAATTTAAAATGTCTTTTATTTACCTTGAATATATTTTGTACAGATGCCCGTCTCTGTAGCATAGTTGGTAGCATGTCTGTCTCACGTTCAAAAGGTCCTGAATTCGAATATCGGTCAGAGTGTTTTATCTGAATAATACTTTTTCCGGAGTTTTCTCTTACCCTGAAAGACGAATGTTGGGTATCTTCAAGCTCTATGGACCCTGGACTCATTTGAGCATCATTTCATCCATTTCATTCATCGTCCGATATGATTTGACGTTGGTGGACGTAAATTAAGAAAGAAAATCTCGCACAAATTGTAATTTACTGAATGTCGTTAAGGAACCTTTTGCAAACATTAACATTTTCGAAAAATTTTCCATGTAATGGAAACAAATTTGTCTCACATGTTTGGAAGACAGAACATGAATGCCAACTTTGGTATTTAACTGACTCTTTGTTTTTTTTATTTATGCGTTCACACACATACCAGCGTGAACCTTTTAAATAAATGTTTTGAGTGGACCCGGGAACGTATATTCCTGATGAGCTCAATACCGAAATTTTAAATGGAACTCAATGTCGTCTCTACCAGTAAATAGTAGGTATTATATCCCTCCACATTATTGGATAGCCAGATTTATCAAAAAATATATCCTTTGTGGCTCAGGGGATCAACATAGTCATTTTACAACAACAACAACAACAACAACAACACACACACACACACACACACACACACACACACACACACACACAAAGTATGCGTGTGAGCAACATAGCCCGCAAGCGATATGTCGAATATCACTGTTGGTACTTCAAGTTCAGTATCTTATGAGGATTCAAAACGAAGATTGCACAGATAATCTCTCCACCCCAAAGTATTCTCTACATGAACGATTTTCGTAGCTATTTTTTATTTTCTGAAAATGGCTCTAAGAGTTTTAATTAAAATGTAATACATAAAAACAATTACATTACAGATAAAATCTCTCAGCCTATGAAATCCTCTTCGCTTCGATTGAAAGGAATATTGTAGAGGTTTGAATCTGCGATTACCATAAGAAATAAAAAATTTCTACACAAAGATGTAGATAATTTAAAAACAAAAAGTAGCTCAAATAAAGATTCGTGGTATGAGCCATTTCCGAAATACTCGCTGTCATTAGTTTGATTTTCAAGTTTTCAATGTTTGAAGGCGTTGTCGCATTTAGTTGTTTCTGGTAATGTTAGCGAGAAATCAACTCGCATTTAAACATTTCTTTCTGTAATTGCAAAGAATGGACAATGGTACTAATTCTACAAACCTCCGCGATGACATGAAGCAGATAAGTAGAAAAAATAAAGTTTTGTAGGAATAATTTGTTAAATCTATATAAAATAAACCATTGTTGGTAAAGTAATTCTTAAAAGCAACGTGCCAATTTTTTCCTTTTTTTCCCGCTCCCAATTGTACCAACCTAATCATGTTCTGCGTTTTTTTTTTTCCGGGCTGACTATGTGCCACCTCGGGGCGCTCCGAATCGCCAGGTCTGCTTGGTTCGCAGGACCTGTAGAGCGGAATGAAGAAAAATGAAAACCAAAATTCCTGCCGTTTTGGCGCTAGTGTCTACAACAGCTGCAAATACCACCTACTGGTAGCTTTTCATCTCATGCTGCAGCAGTGCAACGAACGGACCATGCCGTTAGTACTATCCAAAAATTATTGCGAACAAAGCTTCTTCTGAAAGTTCTAATCAACAGCTTTAAGTGTTGGGCTTACATTTGAGGTAAGAGTTTATAACTTTTTGAAGTTTAAGCTTAAATTACGACATTATGATTCGGCACTTTTGTGCTTCTGTGCTTCTATATGTTTTTCAGCATATTCTTCAGTTAATCAGGGCTAATATTTTCAAGATAGCTCTGTCACAGAAAATGCTAGTATGCAGGTCCAATCACAGTCACATTCCTGCTTAAACTTAATTCATTCATTTCTATTAGCGATAGAAAAGCTTTAGATATATGGAAGTAGCTAACAGTAACTTTCCCATTGTAACTTTGATTTACTGAACTATTTGAAACTACCAGTGAATGACGAAATGGTACCCTATACATTTGCACACAGTAAAATATATTTATTTAGGTACATGTCGTAGTTCTCACACATACATAGTTTACTCGGTAATATGATTGTGTTTAAGATTAGAGGTAAATAGGTACCTGCATATGCGAGTAGCTGTAATTTTAATTTCTGAATAATGTACAGAGAGAAGGGCATTCTGTTTTAATGTAATAAAGTGACTTTGTCAGGCAATTTTTAAAACTATTGCTCAGGTTGCCGCATTTAACTTAAAAAGCTCCCAATGTCGCCGTAGTAGATTTCAGAAAGCAGGAGGCATCTGTTTGCACTATGCAAACAAGAATAATGCGCATATTTTTTAGCAATAGTTTTAAATATTGCGTGCATGTACCACTGAGGTGGTATCAATGTCGTAGTGCCGCAAATTTAATTTGGCTTATTGAACAAAATCATGCCCTTTGGAATCATGTGTCCTAGCTGCAATTGTTACCTCAACATCCTTTTGTATTCCCATAAACTTAATTGTTGTAAGCAAGAAACAACTTATATAACATAAACTACAGTATACCACAGGAGAGAAAGTCTCCGGGGCATGAGACGCAGGGGTAAGAGAAGGTTCCCACACCCTTCCTAGATAGATTTGTGACACCCCATGTCAGTTCCGTTACAGACCATTCAAAAGTATTCTGACGTCTTCTACTTCTGTGAATGAATCTTCTCGGTTTTAGTGTACGGAGTGAACAGAGCGCGTGTTTTTTAACGGTTCTACTCCTTGTGTAGCATGCGTTCCTGTCATATTCGCTGTCTTTATCCCAATGTGTAAGGGGACGCATTACTTTCAGAGACTTACTCTGTGTTGGTGGACAGTAGCTAAAAACGACGGCGTTGCCGTAGGTTGAAGATTAATCCCTCAACTTTTAAACCGAGGTTGCACTTGCTCATAGCTTTGCATTACTTTGCAGATTTTTAAAAATGATTACGTAATACACTTGTTAACTACACGTTTAGGATACACTATAAACAGCAAAAAAGTAATTAAAGAAGCAATTAAAACACTCAAAATTAACGTTGAACAACTACAAAAAAAAAAAACAGGAGGAAAGTGTACGTGAAGTATGAGTTAGAATATTCCGAGTTAAAGAGGAAGATGTGGCTTATATCACTTCTGCACTACTTTAACCAAGCATTAATTTATTTTTATAATCTTAATTTGCAGAAATACAAAGTATAACCAACACAACAGGAACAACTCAATCCTTTTTGGGTAACTAGAATGTATAGTAGTCACCTGTTAGTTTACTTAGCTTCCTAATAAGATAAATATTAAAACATTCTAAAATACTAAAACCTTTTTCATCTGGTACGCTCATGGACTAGAAGACTAGACTAGACTCTTATATATCATTATATTAATCATCAACTTTATTAAACACCACGTTTAAACTTTGAGTTCTATGTGCTCAGTAGTATTGTGGCGACATAGGTTGGGGGCTGGTTTAAGCCGCTATTCGTAGATCAGGGTAGGTAAGCTACATAATTGTCAAATATCAATACAGCAGAAATTACACTTTAATAATGTGTTAAAGGAAATTAATTGTTCTTTCACACTAGCCGTGTGTAGGACGCACTATGAAAGGGTAGAGTCAGAATGAAAAATTCAATGCCATAGCCGGGATTTGAACCACGGATCTTCTGGTTTCCGTCCAGCCGCACTACCATTGTGCTACTATGGCCAACGTGCCGATATGACATTAAATTCTCCATCTGACTCGTGTTTCTCCCGGTCAACCACTAGGAGTTCTCATAAACATATGAGACAACTACCTTGATGGCGACTTACTATGCTGTAAGTACTTTAAGGCCCGGGCTTTATAGTTCGGACCACTATTAGGTACAATTAATGGAAATTAATTGTTCTTTCACACTAGCCGTGTGTAGGACGCACTATGAAAGGGTAGAGTCAGAATGAAAAATTCAATGCCATAGCCGGGATTTGAACCACGGATCTTCTGGTTTCCGTCCAGCCGCACTACCATTGTGCTACTATGGCCAACGTGCCGATATGACATTAAATTCTCCATCTGACTCGTGTTTCTCCCGGTCAACCACTAGGAGTTCTCATAAACATATGAGACAACTACCTTGATGGCGACTTACTATGCTGTAAGTACTTTAAGGCCCGGGCTTTATAGTTCGGACCACTATTAGGTACAATTAATGGAAATTAATTGTTCTTTCACACTAGCCGTGTGTAGGACGCACTATGAAAGGGTAGAGTCAGAATGAAAAATTCAATGCCATAGCCGGGATTTGAACCACGGATCTTCTGGTTTCCGTCCAGCCGCACTACCATTGTGCTACTATGGCCAACGTGCCGATATGACATTAAATTCTCCATCTGACTCGTGTTTCTCCCGGTCAACCACTAGGAGTTCTCATAAACATATGAGACAACTACCTTGATGGCGACTTACTATGCTGTAAGTACTTTAAGGCCCGGGCTTTATAGTTCGGACCACTATTAGGTACAATTAATGGAAATTAATTGTTCTTTCACACTAGCCGTGTGTAGGACGCACTATGAAAGGGTAGAGTCAGAATGAAAAATTCAATGCCATAGCCGGGATTTGAACCACGGATCTTCTGGTTTCCGTCCAGCCGCACTACCATTGTGCTACTATGGCCAACGTGCCGATATGACATTAAATTCTCCATCTGACTCGTGTTTCTCCCGGTCAACCACTAGGAGTTCTCATAAGCATATGAGACAACTACCTTGATGGCGACTTACTATGCTGTAAGTACTTTAAGGCCCGGGCTTTATAGTTCGGACCACTATTAGGTACAATTAATGGAAATTAATTGTTCTTTCACACTAGCCGTGTGTAGGACGCACTATGAAAGGGTAGAGTCAGAATGAAAAATTCAATGCCATAGCCGGGATTTGAACCACGGATCTTCTGGTTTCCGTCCAGCCGCACTACCATTGTGCTACTATGGCCAACGTGCCGATATGACATTAAATTCTCCATCTGACTCGTGTTTCTCCCGGTCAACCACTAGGAGTTCTCATAAACATATGAGACAACTACCTTGATGGCGACTTACTATGCTGTAAGTACTTTAAGGCCCGGGCTTTATAGTTCGGACCACTATTAGGTACAATTAATGGAAATTAATTGTTCTTTCACACTAGCCGTGTGTAGGACGCACTATGAAAGGGTAGAGTCAGAATGAAAAATTCAATGCCATAGCCGGGATTTGAACCACGGATCTTCTTGTAGAGTCAGAATGAAAAATTCAATGCCATAGCCGGGATTTGAACCACGGATCTTCAAATCCCGGCTATGGCATTGAATTTTTCATTCTGACTCTACAAGAAGATCCGTGGTTCAAATCCCGGCTATGGCATTGAATTTTTCATTCTGACTCTACCCTTTCATAGTGCGTCCTACACACGGCTAGTGTGAAAGAACAATTAATTTCCATTAATTGTACCTAATAGTGGTCCGAACTATAAAGCCCGGGCCTTAAAGTACTTACAGCATAGTAAGTCGCCATCAAGGTAGTTGTCTCATATGTTTATGAGAACTCCTAGTGGTTGACCGGGAGAAACACGAGTCAGATGGAGAATTTAATGTCATATCGGCACGTTGGCCATAGTAGCACAATGGTAGTGCGGCTGGACGGAAACCAGAAGATCCGTGGTTCAAATCCCGGCTATGGCATTGAATTTTTCATTCTGACTCTACCCTTTCATAGTGCGTCCTACACACGGCTAGTGTGAAAGAACAATTAATTTCCATTAATTGTACCTAATAGTGGTCCGAACTATAAAGCCCGGGCCTTAAAGTACTTACAGCATAGTAAGTCGCCATCAAGGTAGTTGTCTCATATGTTTATGAGAACTCCTAGTGGTTGACCGGGAGAAACACGAGTCAGATGGAGAATTTAATGTCATATCGGCACGTTGGCCATAGTAGCACAATGGTAGTGCGGCTGGACGGAAACCAGAAGATCCGTGGTTCAAATCCCGGCTATGGCATTGAATTTTTCATTCTGACTCTACCCTTTCATAGTGCGTCCTACACACGGCTAGTGTGAAAGAACAATTAATTTCCATTAATTGTACCTAATAGTGGTCCGAACTATAAAGCCCGGGCCTTAAAGTACTTACAGCATAGTAAGTCGCCATCAAGGTAGTTGTCTCATATGTTTATGAGAACTCCTAGTGGTTGACCGGGAGAAACACGAGTCAGATGGAGAATTTAATGTCATATCGGCACGTTGGCCATAGTAGCACAATGGTAGTGCGGCTGGACGGAAACCAGAAGATCCGTGGTTCAAATCCCGGCTATGGCATTGAATTTTTCATTCTGACTCTACCCTTTCATAGTGCGTCCTACACACGGCTAGTGTGAAAGAACAATTAATTTCCATTAATTGTACCTAATAGTGGTCCGAACTATAAAGCCCGGGCCTTAAAGTACTTACAGCATAGTAAGTCGCCATCAAGGTAGTTGTCTCATATGTTTATGAGAACTCCTAGTGGTTGACCGGGAGAACACGAGTCAGATGGAGAATTTAATGTCATATCGGCACGTTGGCCATAGTAGCACAATGGTAGTGCGGCTGGACGGAAACCAGAAGATCCGTGGTTCAAATCCCGGCTATGGCATTGAATTTTTCATTCTGACTCTACCCTTTCATAGTGCGTCCTACACACGGCTAGTGTGAAAGAACAATTAATTTCCATTAATTGTACCTAATAGTGGTCCGAACTATAAAGCCCGGGCCTTAAAGTACTTACAGCATAGTAAGTCGCCATCAAGGTAGTTGTCTCATATGTTTATGAGAACTCCTAGTGGTTGACCGGGAGAAACACGAGTCAGATGGAGAATTTAATGTCATATCGGCACGTTGGCCATAGTAGCACAATGGTAGTGCGGCTGGACGGAAACCAGAAGATCCGTGGTTCAAATCCCGGCTATGGCATTGAGTTTTTCATTCTGACTCTACCCTTTCATAGTGCGTCCTACACACGGCTAGTGTGAAAGAACAATTAATTTCCATTAATTGTACCTAATAGTGGTCCGAACTATAAAGCCCGGGCCTTAAAGTACTTACAGCATAGTAAGTCGCCATCAAGGTAGTTGTCTCATATGTTTATGAGAACTCCTAGTGGTTGACCGGGAGAAACACGAGTCAGATGGAGAATTTAATGTCATATCGGCACGTTGGCCATAGTAGCACAATGGTAGTGCGGCTGGACGGAAACCAGAAGATCCGTGGTTCAAATCCCGGCTATGGCATTGAATTTTTCATTCTGACTCTACCCTTTCATAATGTGTTAAAGTTTACAATTTTCTAAGATGTTCAAGACAAGAGTTACTAGATAGAACTGGAAGTGATTACCTTGGAGCGGTGTAACGTGTAGCAGCTGCTCTGTCCAGTGAAATTCAGCGTTGCTCCCTTCGGACGTCGAACCGACGTAGGCCTCCAGGATGCACTATGCCTGACTTCCTTTTTACAACTCCCTTAAATGTCAGCCACCCACTGACAGTAAGTGACCAAATACTAGCTTATTTATGTTAACTTCTGATACTGCCCACACATGGCATTACAAAACGAAGGGAACCAGTAGATGGTGACAGCTAAGCATCCGCATTCCTCTAGATTGCACCATTTTTAGTAATAAATGTAATTGAATATTGAATTGAAGTGGCTTATTCGTTACAGCAATGAATCCAAAGAGTCACTCGTTTCGAAAGAACACTTTCTTCCTTGGAACTGTGAAGTAACTATTCACTACTCGGAACTGTCACTTCCTTTCAAGTTCGTTCTATGATAGTTACTTCTACTCCGCTGGAGTACATCCAACGTTAGAGGTGCGTCTACAGCAGTCTTGGTTCCACTCTATCGAAGTACTTCCAAGGTATTTGGTTCCAATTCCATCGGAGTTACTTCCACTTCCACGCTTCCAATTGCCTCATTTTGTGACGTTGGGGGTGTTTAGGAAACGTCACGAGGGGAACTCAGGTTCAGGGGTAAAGCAACTCACAAATATAACATGATAAAAATGACATATATTTACTTCATTTGAGTGGATTACAACAGTTCCATCGTTAGCAAGCTCTAATTAACTAACATTATAAGATAATAATTGTTTTCATAGTACCTGGACAGTTGTAGCGAGTCGGACCTTACATCCACGGGCCTGAGTTCAGCTATAACTGAACTGTTGACGTCGATACACCAACCTACTGAACTCTGTGATCTGGACTGATCTCCCTGTCCAAGTCCAAGTCGAATACTGACAGGCTGTTAACAGCCAGAAGGTTTTTGCTGCGTACCCACCCAGCTTTTGGGTCTGACCGCAGGTTGATAATTTTGATGGTTACAGGATGAGGTGGGATTGTTTTATTGAGGAAATTTTTGAGGTAGCTGTTTGCTCCTCTTTAATTTTGTACAGGATGCCAAACCGCTTTTTTTGTTTAAACTTTTTTTTTTTTTTTTTTTTTTTTTTTTTTTTTTTTTTTTTTTTTTTTTTTTGCTAAAGTGGGTTAAATTTTGTAGCCAAACAGCTCATTTGGAGATTTTTGAAATTCAGCTTATGCTGCTGTATGGATTTACTCCTTTGTTACCTCGGGTGGCCGCATACCATACGGGGTACCTGGTAAAGCCTGAGGCGACGTCTCGTAGCGTCGTAATCTCCTAGAGGCCGAACCAGGGCGCTTCTGTGAGCTGGAATTTGAGCGTAGAATTTTGTCGCCAGGCGCCTAATTTCGTCCTCCACGTATGGGAGAAGAGAAGCTTCCTGAAGCAACCTCACTTAATCTGTGCTAGGTTTTATATCGTTATCTGAACCTCCTATACAGAATGAATAATTCCATGTGGGTTGATGTACCTTTGAATGTGATGATACTTGATACTCACTTCCACTTGCATCATTTGTGTGACTATCACAGTAAATGATTCACGACCTTCTGACACATCTTTGACTGTGACTAGGTCATCATTATTTGTTTAGGATTGTATTTATTGCAAATATACCCATATCACGACAATATCATTCCATCAAATTAATTGCTTCGACATTCCAACACGAATTTTCGTAGATATGATTTTGAGATCAATATAAAATGATTATATAAATTATTACATAAGGAATATTTACAATGGTCTATCAAAATTACTATGGTACTTAATGGCAAAATAAATTTGAGGAGAAAATGCTAAAAATAATTTAAGTCAATACTTTTACTCAAAATATTAAAGAGTAACAGCTTGTTAGGCAAAGTTTACGCCATATGTGGTATTGAATATGTAATGTAGTTTTGGTTGAATCTTACGTACAGATTTCAATACGCAGATGCTTAGCTTTATCTCAAGTAACCTTAATGGTAATTAATTTATTATACTTCCCTGAGAATTGCCTAACTCTTTTTACTTATATTTCCATTGAATCTTATATCCAACATGTAGCAGTGATATTAACAAGGAGATAGTGCAATATGTCTGTACGGCAAATATTGTATCTTATGTCTCTGAAGTTAGCGACGTGTTTTAACTTTAAAATAAATAGGTGATTCCTTCCAGGACCTATGCAGGTTATTGCATTACATTACAGAATTACATTTTTTCTTGTTAAATTGCAATTATAAGCAAAGCAACCATTAGTGGTGCATGAAATGACTTTAAAAGCACCCAAACAAACTATACAAAGCTTCAGCCCCATTTACTCATAAACTGTCGCACATTATCATCCAATAACATAATTTAAAATTGGCTGAGAAGGCTATACATGCTTTCCAGTTTCATCAACGCCTTTTCATTTGCAAATGTGGGTATTTTGCATTGTGAATTTGTCCTATCTGCTTCGTTGAGTATGTGCCATGAGGTGAATTAGTAGACGCAAATAGCAAATTTACCGTTAATTCTTCTTATGCATATATAGTTCACACGAACTTCTTTCGTCACTTGCTTTATTATTTGACGATCTGGGCTTTATATAGATTTTGAGCAATATCTTGAGAATCAGCCTACTAAACTGGCTAAAGGAATATTATATCCTGTCATTATGTGGTTCCTAAGGATAAATAAAGAAGAATGGATTATGCCATCCCTTTTGTTGCTACTTATATATTACTGCTATTATATTACTGCTGACTACGGCAGTTAATTCCCGGCTTTACACATCTCAACCCTCTCCTCCACCATTTACAATGTCGCCTACAACTTCTCGGTCATATCAGCAACCATGCTTTTGGAACAACTGCTCACAGCAATGGAGTTCGCTATTTACCACTTGTTGTAATCTTCTGGTTACTTCACACACACTCACACTCACACTTGTTTCTTGGCTTTCAAAAAAGATCTCCCACACTCTAGATGGAAATCGAACTCTTCATCGACGTATCTGGAATCAGTCATCCTAACCACCAGACCACAGAGTCAGTCTGGAACTACTTTCTCTGTTTTGTAAATAGAAGTATTGTATTTTGCGTAAAAGCTCGATGAGATTTCAGATATATATTCATAGGTCCCCGAAATATCCCCACTAAAAGAATTTTTATTTTCTCTTCTGCGTACTAATAGTAAGTAGAGAAAATGTATTCCATCTGTAAGTTGTATGTCAGATTTTACTGTAAATATACGTTTTAAGGCAGACTCCTTTAACCCAGAAAAGGTATTTTCAGAAAAGGTTTAGTTTGTGAACATCATAACTCAAAAACGAAATTCTGTTAAATAAAAAACTTGAAACTTAAGTTCAGTATAAGGATGGGACATGAAGATAAATTCAGTTATCCCAAACAACATTTTACACATGGATTGATTTTTGAAAATTTGAATTTTCTGAAAAATTGCAATCCATTTTCATTGAACTGCCATACGTTTAAGACAGTTTATTGTACACTGTGATATTTTAATGTTCATTAAATGTAAATTTTAAAGTTGGTGAGAACAGCTTGTGATGATTTCTTCATTCTGAACTATGTTTGCATAACTGGTAAACCAGAAGACATAAACAAAGTCTTACTGTCCAAAATGGACACATAAATATATCTTTAAAGCAAACAATTTATGTCAAATAAAAGATTGTGTGAAGTTAAAAACATTCTTGAGATATCTGTTCTTTGTTCTTGCTTCTCAAATGGAAAATAGTTTCCAAATTCCATCTATCATATTTCTGTTTATTTTTATTTCTTCAAAATTTATAGTGTGATTGTAGACCTAAACGAAGGGTAAATTAGGTACTTCTCTCATAAACACTTGATTTCCTATTGTTGGTAACATAAACATGATTATATGTTAAAACATCATCTACAAAGACCATAAGAAAACAGGATTATAAGGCCTTCTCCCCTTAACGAAAACCAAGAAACCAAGCTGCCTTTCACAATACTGTAGAACTATACTGCATACGTCATAAGAAACACACGTTTTGTATTACTCCGCGTCCAGTGCACAAGCGTGACAGACGACAGTGACACTTTCGCCCATATGTTACGCCATATTACATTCAAACAAGTTGTATGCACAAGGGCAACTCACCAGTAGGTTTTGTTTTGTAGGTTTCATTTGCGGAATCGCTCACAGAAACAGTGTGCTTCTTAGGACGGCAGGGTTATATGTACTTTATGTCAAAAGCGTACGAAGCTATTAGAGAAGACCAATAATTTTATTTTGTTAGGGTTTGAGATTTATTCATTGTTTCCCACCTTACTCGTATTTATTGTTATGCTCACTGTCAGCAGTAAAATGCAAATATTTCCTCTTTTTTTGTTGTTGTAATTTAGGTCCTCCAACGTTAAGTCATATCGGACGATGAATGAAATGGGTGAAATAATGCTCAAATGAGCCCGGGGTCTTTAGAGCTTACAGTTACCCGACATTCCTCTTTCAGGATAAGGAAAAAAATCTCGAATACTGTAAATATACTAAACGTTTTCAAAAGGACAGTGGATTTTTTTACTAAGTAGCAAAATCCACTAAGTTGCAGTCAAATTTATATCCCTCGGCTCCTATGCGCACCAGCTGACTGCTAAGAACGCTGTTATTTTTTGTGTTAATCTAGTGAGGAAGGATCAATCCCGAAATACTGAATTTTTTCTAGAGCGATTTCTAGCGCGATGGTGCGGCTAATGCAATTGCTATTATTTAAATATAAATGATAGTGATCAGTACAGAAAGGAGCTAATAAATAACAAATGGTTTATATTAAACTACAGATATATTTTAGTCTTTAGAAAATATAATAGGTATAAATAAAGGACCTCTGTTTAGCAAAGTGGAGAGGGTGCAATTAAACCTGTTAAATGAAGTGTAGTACAAACGTAACTGGCCGATAGAATTTAATACGCTTGTGATTATGTAGCCATTGTACAAGGGCTGTTCAATAAAGAATGATCAAAATTTTTTACGGTCATAATTTTTCGCACTAAAATTCAATCTTATTATATTCTGTTAGCTTTATGTGAAACAAACACGCCGTAGTAGTGTCATTGTTGGTACTCCTGGTTACCGACTGTGAGAACTAGGCAAGTTTAGACATGTTCAGTATCGCCTACCGCTGCAATGGAGGCAACACTCGAGGAACAATATGCGACTTTGAAATTCTGCTTTCGTCTAAACAAATCTTCAGTTGAGGCCTATACAATGTTACAGGAGGCCTATGGACAATCTGTTCTTCCCTACAGCACAGCTCGAAGGTGGTTTAAAATGCTTAAAGAGGGGAGACAATCAATTTCAAAGGAAGGTGGACCCGGTGCTCCAGTTACTGCTCTTACAGAAGAAAACATCAACACTGCTGCTGCCATTGTGAGAGAGGATCGACGAATTACCTTAAGATCACTTTCTGAAATACTGAACATTTCATTGGGTGCCATCCACATGTTGGTGACAGCAACATTACACATGAGACGTGTTTGTGTGCGATAGGTTCCAAGACTGTTGATTCCCGAACAAAAGGACATGCGCATGCACCTCTGCATGCAGTTAAAGTTGATGTTAGAGGAAGATCCGAAATTTCTTTCAAACGTAATCACTGCTGATGAAACTTTGCTACATCATTTTGATCCTGAGAGCAAACAGCAAAGCTTGGTGTGGAAATCTCCATCATCACCAACCCCCAAAAGAAGCAAAAATGGTTGTCTCTGCTGGTAAAGCTATGGTTATCTCATTCTTTGATATTCATGGAATGGTTTATCAGCATGTTGTACCTGCACACACATCAGTAACTGGACAATGCTACGGATGTCCTGAAAACATTGCGAGTCCATAGGCGCAAAAGACCACATTTCCCTGAAGCAGGCTGGATGCCGCACCGCATATTGCCAATGCTGTTGGTAAATATCTTACAAAAATCAACGTGAAGTGCATCCCTTACCCTCCCTATAGTCCGGATTTAGCCCCATGGACTTTTTCCTATTCCTTAACTTGAAGAAACGCCTTCGTGGGAGGCATTATCCATTATCAGAAGCAGTGGTGAAGGCTGCGGTGGCGATTTTGAAGGATCTCTCAAAAATGGTTTCCAGCTTGTCTTTGAATGCTGGCAGAAACGCTTGGGATAAGTGCATCGCATTCAGGGGAGACTATTTTGAGAAGGACCATCAAAATTATGAGGATGACTAAAGGTACGTTGTCAAAAAAAACTGTAATCATTCTTTAATGAACAGCCCTCGAAATTGTATATAGAAGTTATTGCGTGTATTGAAGGTAATTGGCAACCGTTTGGGCTGAATATCCTTTTATACACTCAGGAAGTGCTGCACTATTTTAAACACATCATTACTAATTCAGATACCACCATGTTCTGCTAGGTTTTATGCGGTACTTAAAACTTTCTTCTTAGTATTTTCATTGATGTCATTTGTCAAATGATGCCACTAAATAATTTGAAGAAGGAATAATTTATAGTTATAGTAGATCAATTAAAAATTACCGTAATATATTATAGATGGTATTACGCTTTATAACTGGTAAACACAACTTTCTCATTATTTTCTGTTGAAAATCTTCCATTTTTTGCAGAAGAAGATGTCTTCAAAAGTCATAAAAGATGAAGACCGGCCAACAGAAAATTGGCCCAACAAGGAATTTCTGACTACTGTGCTCCGAAACTGGCTTGGAGAAACCAAAGTAAATGTGACGGATTCCAAATCAAGGATTGCCACCAATAATGGAGATAGCTATTCCAGCCATATTTTCCGAGTGATAGTAAAATGCGATCAAAGAAAGACTCCTTTAACAGTGATCTTCAAACGCCTCTTAGACGTTAATTACAGCGGTGAAGTGCTCGTTACATCATTTGTGAGAGAGGAACGAATGCTCAGGGATGTATTACCACAAATGTATGCTGTGCTAAAGAAGATTCTGCCAGGTATTCATTTTTCTATTTTAAACTAAAATAAATAATTATTAGTGCTAAATAATTTACCATACAAAACGAAAAAGAAGTGTGATCCAATATAAACAAGAGTTAATGTGAAAGCTAATACAAACTAAAACAAATTCGTTATTTTTCCATATAATCGCAGTTCTCTCTTTCTCTCTCGCTCTCTCTCCTTGTCTCTTCCTCTATTTGCCTGTTGGTACGGAGTTTTACGATTCCTTCTGCTTTAAAGAGATTATACTAAATTACAGCTACTTGTTTAGAAATTTCGTCTGAAAGTACTGAGTTTTCAATCCTGACCCACTGAGTTCAAATAGTCAGAAAAATTGCGTACTAACTGTATGAATGATGTTCAAGAAATGGTTACTTTTTGTACGCTTATTCTATTCTGTTTCAATAAATTTATATTATGCACGGTCACAGAGAACATCGCTATTGCTTATATTTAGCACAGAAGAATTACGAAAGAGTTATACTAACCTCCGTGTACTAAAATATCCCATTCCTAACCAAGCCGGATGACTCAGGTAGTTTCGTCTATGGCCCACATTCCGGAAGTCCGGGTTCGTTTCCCGTGGTCGGCCTGCCTGACCCATGAGGTCTTCCAGAGGTTTTCCCGGGTCGCCAGGCGAATATTGGGTAGATGAGTTACCGAATTTCCTTTCCCTCCATTTCAGCTCCCTTATCATTTGACATCATTTCTCATCTGGTGGCCTCTTTCAGAGTAGAAGTGTCGGCGGGAATCTAGGCGCTGCATGACAGGATGAAATGCTCCTGGTAAACAATTCCTCCTCCGGTAGGACGGTCTCCGGTCTCCAAGCCGGCCTAATGAGCCGTTTCAGGACCACGGCAGGTGAGGATGTCGGTTGTACTGGCCTGTCGGGGAGTTTCCAACCGGTCAATTGTAGGGATGCTGCCCTCCGCACTGTCGTGACTCCTTGGATCGGTCGCCGTTCTCACCTCATCAAATTAGGTGGATATTTTAATCCTCTTGATGTTGACTAATGACACTGGGGGATTAGTTGATTTGCATCATTTTCCCCCTGGCTTCCCAATATAATGCCTCTAAGTTCTCACTTTTGAGACCATTACCTTTGTCCAAATGGCATTTGATCATGATGACATCCTCTTTGCAGATAGTGCACTTGGGTGTAGGTATGCAGTGTGTTTTATAAAGGTGTTCTGAAAGACAATCGTGGCTAGTTTCCATTCTAAATAGGGCCACTGAGGTTTTTATCCTTGTTTTCATCAAGTCTCTGCTGTCTTTTAAAATGTAGCTTAATGTTGTTTAATTTGTTATGAATTTCAATTTGTCTTACAGGTTTTACATTTTGAATTGCACCTTTTTTTTTGCTGTTGGTCAGCATATTCATTACCTAAAAGTCCAACATGGGCTGGGATCCATTGCAGGGTGACACGATTTCTTCATTCAACAGCTTTAATTAAACTTCTTATTATTTGATGTTTCTTCTTGTTTTGTTTTTATAATTTACAATCCCATCTATGGCGGATTTTGAATCTGTTAAGATAACTATGTTTTCCTTTATGTACTGTCTGTACAGGACATTCTACAGTGCTGCTTTTATGGCTGTTAGTTCTCCGTTATAATGGTTTGAAGTTTCGTCTAGTGTTAGATAAATGTTTGCAGTATACTCCTGCATCAGCATCTGGTTTCTTAATAAAGGATCCATCTGGATATATTCGGAGCCATTCTTTTTCTGTATATCTTTCATTTTCTTTGGCTATTTCTATTGCTCTCATTTCATCTGGTGAATTGATCTGCTTATGTATTGTATATAACAGGTCATTCTTATAATGTATATCAATATATTCTGCTGGGCTCGTTTCCTATATTGTTGTTATATTTGTTGCTATTATGTTCCTGTGTTTTGAGTTACTGATGTATGTTCTGAAGCTTGTTTGGGTTTTTAGATTGCTTATATTATCCGCTGTGTGATACCACGTGTGTCTATTTCTGTTAAGTTGCAGTTTTTGTGCTGGGGTAATTGCCTTTAGTTCATGTTCCGTATTTTTTGTGAAGCTTTGTAATATGACAATTGTTGTTGTTTTTACAGCTCCTGTTATTATTTTTAGTGAATTATTTTGTGAAGTTTCTATTTTTCTTTCGAGTTTCTTGTTTACTGTTGCCAACAGTTCTCCTCCAAATAGGAGGTTGGGTTTTATGTATGTTTTATATGTGTTATTAAGGAGGTTCATATTTCCACCCCATTTTTTCCTGCTAGGCGTTTTAAGATGTCTTTTTTCAGTTGATCTTATTTTTTACAATGTTTAAATGTTCTTTCATTAATAGTTTCCGGTCTAGTTCTATTCCTAGATATGTTGTTGCAGATGCTTCTTGTAAATTTTTGTTATTGATTTGCAGACATATTTTCTGTTTTGTGTTGCATTGTGAACGGTTGATATTGTTTTTTTCTATGTTTATCTCCATATTTTTATGGTTAGTCTATTGTTCTAATATTATAATTGCATTTTCCATTGTTGTTTGTAACTTTTTATAATGATTCCCAGAACTTACTTTATATAATGTTTCCCAGAACTTATATTCTTTTCCGAGGTCCATATTACTAGGTCGTAGGCATACATTCCCACTTGTATGTTATCTAGTTTCTTCAGTGCATCTGCTAGGTCGTACATAAATATATTAAAGAGAATAGCACTTCTAACAGACCCTTGGGGTAATCCAACTCGGGTTTGTTTCCATTTCATTGTGGCTATTTTTACTGCACTGCAAACCATCTTTAAGACAAGAAGGCTTGAAACCAATTTAGCATGTGACCTGATATGCCATATGTTTTCATCTTGTATAGTAGCATTTCTCACCATACTGTGTCAAATGCACCTTTGAAATCAACAAATAGTGCTAGAGAAGTCTTATTTTTATTAAAATTTTGTTTAATGTCTTGTATGAGTCTTACGTCCTGATGTATTGCTGAGTTATCTTTCCTAAACCCGGCTTGTTCAGGGACTACGTTTCCAGGTAAAATGTCAGTCTTGTAGCTATTATTCTTTCTAGAAGGTTTGCTATGTTTGAAGTGAATGATATCGGTATGTAGCTGTATATTGATTGTGCCAATTTTCCTTTCTTCTTGATGCGTATTATTTTTGCTTTTTTCCACAATGTTGGTATATTATTTCTGGTGGTCCAAATGTTATAGAAAATTTTTAGTAGGGTGTGAGGTGCTTCATGTCCTAAATTTTTGAGTAGCTCCGGATATATATTATCAGGACCTGAACTCTTTTTATTTTTAGTGTCCTTATTGCTTGTTTTATTTCTGGAAATGTAAATGGCTAATTGAAGATATTTTGGAAGTTGGATGTATTGTCAAGGTTATTGTTCCTTAGGTATTTATTCTGCCTTTTGTTTTTATTTTTAAAGTAGTACTAGTTTTGTAGTACCTTGCTATAAGGGTGTCTTCATATATTTCTTTGTTATCAACAATTAATGGCTGATTTTGTTGGTTTTCTCGTTTTAGTTGTTTGATGTAGTTGTGTACCTTAGTACTATTTGTTCTATAGTCTAATTTGTTTATAAATTCTTCAAATCTGTCTTTTTAACAGTTTTATAGCCTGTTTTAACTGTGTACTTGCTTTTCGCCATTCTATAACATCTGCTTTATCTTGTGACCTTTCTGCTCTTTCTCTGGCTTTGTCTCGTTTTGATTTGAGCTGTGCCAGCTGTTCATTCCAGAAAGGTTTATATTTATGAATCTTTCCTCTAGGAATACATTTTTTGCAGCTTTTAGAATTGCAGCATTTAGTTCTTTCATTACTTTATTTAGGTTTTGTTCTAGTTTAATTTCCTTTAGTAATTTGTTTGTTGTCATTTTATACTCTTCCCAATGTGCCATTCTGAAGTTCCATTTAGGCTTTATGTTTTCTTTTGTGTTGGATGGTTGTTGATTTAGGTTTGTTTTTGTTATTATGTATCTGTGTACACTACCATTGTCTTGGTTTACTTTTTTATAGTTATATCTTCTATATCAGTTGATATAATCGCATTATCTGGATTGGTTGACTGTTCTGTATAGTGTATGTAGGATTTTGGGTCTTCATCCCTGTGCAGTATTTTCATTAAGTTGGTATCTACAAATTCTTCAATGATTACGCCAGCTTTATTATTATCATCACTGTAGCCCCATCTTGGAGAATGTCCACTGAGTTTGCCAATTATGATTGTCTTATTGTCACTATCTGCTATGTCTAGGTTGAGGTGGTTGTTATTGGGTGGGCTGTAAATTCCATAGATTTTGAATTTATGTTTTTGTTTGCAGGCTGTTATTCTAATTATTTCAGAGGTGTCATCTTGATTCATTTCTTTTACAATTTAAAACTTTCCATTTATACATTGTTTGATGCCAGCAAGTATACCACTTGCTATCTGTCTGTTTTTCTAAAATACTTGTGTTATATTTTAAAAATTGATAAAATTTTTCCTTTTGTCAATCTATATTTGCTTCAGCTATGATGAAAACATCTGCGTCATTGTCTCTTAAAAGATTGTCTATCATGGTCTTGTTACTTTGGTTCATTCCTCCGGCATTCCAAAAGAGCACTGAGAAGTACTCTTATTTTGTAGTGGGAAGCATGCGTGTGTTGTAGTCCATTTAGTGTTACCCAGGGAACACCACGTGAAGGCGGACTACTTTCTCCCCCTTAATACTCTTGTTGGCTATATAAAAACCTATAATTTCCATACCATTTCATTGTCATCTTGAAAATATCTGCCACGATTAGGTTCTTCTTATTAAGAAATATGAAAGAAGAAATGCAGATTCGGTGCATGTGGAGCTTAATCCAAAATCCAGTGTCTCAAAACGACTGAGCGTGTTGGGATCTGCTTCTAAGAATATCTGAAACATCTTTTTGAACAGGTGTCTGCCTTGATACCGTTCATGATGTTCTTAGGACCATTGCTTAATATCTATTGTAGCTGCTGAAGTTTACAGATATAATCTGCCGCCATTAAAGGTTACATTTTATTTTCACAAATGTGCACTAGGCATGTAGCTTTCACGTAGTCTACATCATAGATTAGAAAAGCTGTCTTAAGCTAGACTAACTCACTATAAGATTGTTACGATATTACGTATATGTAATATATCACAACATCACAACAGTAAAAATTTAGCACGCCTTCCCAGACACCATCGCCGGTTTTGATAATTTTCACCTCTCGTTAAGTATTAGTCAAATCTTTTGTATGGGTGTTTATAAGAAACGTTGTTTCTTGTTATTTAATTGTCCACTACTCTGTTTCGTAATCTTAATGACATAATTCAAGGTACCCATCGAGATTATCTGTACTCAGATTTGAATACTTTGCATTTTGTTTTCTGATGGTACTAGAGTGATGTGAAAAATATAGACTCATAACAATTTGAGTAAAATCAACTCACTTTTAAAGGAATTTTTGTCTACATTTGTAGATTTTATACGCCAGGTCATTTATTCCAGGTTATAAGTCATTTTTAAAAACAAATCCCTGTTTTTTATTCTTCTCGAGTTTGGTTGCATTATTAGTAGAATCAAGTACAAAAAATCTAAAAATTCATGGATATCTATTGGAAATCTATTATTAAACACTTGAACGCGTCAACTAAACAGTTCACATATACTGTAGAGGTAGCACCATGTCTACTGTTAGAATACAGACTTCAGGTAGCAGAAGCTATTGCTCCAGGTCATATTTGTGTTATGTCATGGCCAAAATAAAGACATGTATTTTTACGTAATTGAAAATGAAACAAAATTGGTGAAATCACTTGCAAGTGTGGAAGGTAAAGTGGGAAAACTTCCTTAGCTGAAATGGAAAATGTGAACAAGAATAGTGGATACGATACAACTGCAAAATTTGCTAATATACTGCCAGGTAAGAAACATTCCCTCGGAAGCCACGATATTTGTTGCTTTAAGCATGCTCCTGTAACTTATGTTGAAAGGAGCTCCTTAATATGCAAATCCTTATTAGTACGCTCAGATTGGCAAACATTGAAAACTCTTTGTGACGTACTGTAATTCAGTATACAGTGATAATGCAGTAGTGGAATGTGCAGGGAGATTAATGAATGAAAGTATATTTTAAGCCAGTTTTTAGTATTTTGGGTACCTTTTCATCAATTATAAGGTCACAATACCATCGTTTTAAGGTTATTTTAATATTCTTAAGCCATAAAATCTGAGCCCTAATCATCAGTATCAGTTGACAAATCTTTTACATCTAATAAATGTGCTTGAACTGGATTTCTCAATCTAGGCAGGAATATATATTTTATTTATAGCTGGATAATTCTAGAACGGTTGATAATTTAGAGGTTACCCCTCATTTGAGGCTGAGCATATCGGCACGTAGGCCATAGTAGCTCAATGGTAGAGCGACTGGACGGAAACCAGAATATCCGTGGTTCAAATCCCGGCTATGACATTGAATTTTTCAGTCTGACTCTACGTTTACACAATTTAGCCTACACACGGCCAGTGTGAAAGAACAATTAACTTCATAAGACTAATTTACATTTGAATGGCCCGGTATTATAAATTTGAATGATGCTAAATGTTATTGGTAATATCTCCTTTGACAGATATGGAACCAATGGGACCCAGTTTTATTCATTCATCTCCCGAAGGAGTGTTGGTGATGGAGGATCTGCAGCAGGGAGGATTCCGGATGGCTGGTCGAGGCCAAGGTCTGGACTTCAAACACTGTTGTCTTGTTCTCCGTACATTGGCACGTTATCACGCCGCTAGTGTCTACCTTATGGAGCACAAATCTATCGATTTGTCTGCATTTTGTAAGAGCCTCTTTGGAGAATCCAACATCATCTTTGGAAATTTCTGCAATGGTGAGTGTGCTAGTGACCGAAATAAAGAAGCAGATAAAAATGAGCTTACACGTATGTAATTCTCTTCTCTCAAAGCGTTAAAGACATATGTGCCTACTAGTATCTCTAAATGCTTCACAGAGCACGGCTTCTTATACGATCTTAACTAAAATGGATTATCTTTACTCATGTTTTGATTTACATGAGGCGTTTTTTTTTTTTTTTTTTGTTTGTTTGTTGTAATTTACGTCCTTCAACGTTAAGCCATATCGGACGAAGAATGGAATGGGTGAAATGATGCTCAAATGATCCCGGGGTCCATGGAGCTTAGAGCTACCCGACATTCGTCATTCAGGATAAGGGAAAACTCCGGAAAAAACGGTATCCAGGTAGCCCATCCTGACCGAGATTCGAACTCGGGACCTCTTGAATGTGAGGTAGACATGCTACCACCACGCTACCGACGCGGGCAAACGTTTTTTTTTCTATTACTGCTTCTTTTAGCTTTTTCTTAATACATTGGAATTTCATCCAAATTTTAGTGCACCTTTTTGCAATACATTGGGTAGATGTTTGTTTCAGCATGTTTGTTAATATGTTTTATGTAAACAGCTATTTTTCGGCCTGAATAGTTCTCTTCTTCTCAATTTTGGCTTATATCATCCCCGAAATTTCTAGGTTTTGATTCTGTGCCTTGTCCAAAATCTACCCACATTTCTCCGTCGCTGACGTTCCGGTTCAGCAGTTTTCAAGCATTCTTTCTATAAGACCAAAATTAGTTATATATTCCCTTTAAATTCTTTTATTAGGTATGAAAAGACAGAACAAACACTGGGGTTAATGCTGATGATATATTGGAGCGAATACTATAGGTAAGTAGTTGAAACGGAGGTGTTGAGGGAACTTCTGAGAATAATTTCTAAAGTGGATAACAGTGTCTTGTTTTCGAAAAAAAAAATCCCCACTGTCACTTAAAACATCCAAAATACCTCTATCAGCGTAAAAATAGTCATAAAATTGTCTAAAATAGCATCGAAGGATCCATGAAATATATGGAAAAGTGAAGGCCATAATAAAATTCCAAAATCCATAGTGTTCACAATATTGTTTGAAATTTTATTATTAATTAGGCCTATAGGAAACATAGTTAAGCATACAAATTTCATCATTCTATCTTTAATGCGTTTTGCCGAAAATATTTATAGCTTATACAACGCGATTTGTGTATACGTCGAAAATATATCTAATAAAAATATTTATGTGTGAGTATATAACATTTTACTTAAATTTACGGCCATTTTGATATTTAAAAGTCAATAAAAATATGTATATGGCTCAATTTCTAGCTCTAATAATACCAACCTTCATTAAAATTCTATTTAAGAGCAACTATGCATTTTAAAGAAATCCATTTCCGAGATATTCCATATTTCTTGTTTGAATTTACCGAAACTTATAATTTTTTTTTTTTTCAAATGGAAGTGTTATTCGTTTATTATGTTCAACTTCTTGACCGTGCAAAGAGAATAGAATTTCAAAGCTATCACATAACGGTCAGTCGTGCTGTAAAATATGACATCCTCATATAACTATGGAAAATGTTAAATGTGTAGTGTTTAACGCCCGCATTTACTACATACGGCACCGCAGGCGGTGACACTGATGATGCATGAGATGAAGATGGAGCACCGGTGGAATGAGATGGCGGGGGAAAACGGAGGTCCCGGAGAAAACCAGCCCCAACGCTGCGTTGTCCACGACAAATCTCACTTTGTGGTAGCCTTGGATTGAACCCGGGCCGCCTTGGTGAGAGCCAAGCGGTCTAACCACTGAGCCACGGCCTGGCCTGAAAATGTTAAGATTCTGTTTCCAAAGACTCATTGATAATTGTAAAAAAGAATCTTAACTATAGGTAATATATAGTAAAATTCTCTTTGTATGTATTTCCAAGCCGGATTTTATATTTCTCTTCATTCTCTGCCGCAATATCTTTCAATTACGCCGTCAGAATATTCAAGAGTTGGTCTATAGAATATATTAATATAATAACAAAATAAGTAATGACGCCGAAAATCAAAGAGAACCGTATGTCCCAAAAGTCTCCTTCATTTTGAATGACTTTTGCATCACTGGTAGTAGTACGTAAGGGTCAGACAAACGGTTTCGAAATTATGCATACATATGCTTTATATTTTTTTGTTATTTCTGACTCAGTACATTCATGCTGTACTAGTTACAACTATATATACTTGCAAGTACCTCCTCATAGGGTGCCTTAGCCGATTAAAGTATGATGTTATGATACACTTATTTGATGTGGTGAATGGTGCGCGTCTACCAACAAATGTACATTTATTTTACTATATTTACTTCTTTAGTATGTAACTTAAAAGCTGTAATTAATGAAATGTGTAGCGTTTAACGCCCGCTTTTACTACATACGGCACCAAAGGCGATGGCACTGATGATACATGAGATGAAGATGGAGCACCGGTGGAATGAAATGGCGGGGGAAACCGGAGATCCGGGAGAAAACCCGCCCGAGCGCCATGTTGTCCACCACAATTAAAAGCTGTAGATTTGTATAGTCCTTTCAATATGAAAAATCAAGATTTTTCGAGGCCATCCACCTCTTGGTTAAAATGATTACACGTCAAACCCACCCACCCTGCACATGGGCATTATTTTGGCGTAGTGGTTCTTTAAATGGCACTTGGATACAGCTGACGGCAGATTCTGAAAGAGCAATGTTTAAGCTAATTTTAGGGCAAACAAATTTAGTCTTATTCACTTTTGCTGAAATTTAACCGATGCCTCTCCCTAAATATCTGTACGAACACTTCAAAATAACCTGCAAAGTTAATGAAATACCACTATTGACAATTAAGATGCCACTGAAAAGGATTAAAATACATGCAATACTGCCTAAAATATTCATAAAGGTGTCCGAAAGTACCATATAAGTCCTGAAAGAAGGTTGAAATGCTTATATAAGCATCTCAAAATACTCATAAAAGGGCTTAGAACAGGCAGAAAAGCATAGTACCCCACAAGTAACTGGTGGCATCAAAGCAAGAAATGCCAATTTGTCATTTTTTCCGGCATTTCACCGATGCCTGCACTTAAATGCTTGTACTGACGTCTCAAAATGCCTGAAAATTAATTTAAATGTAACTATCAGCTGCTAAAATACTCGGAAAAGCATTAAAATACAGGCAATGTTGTCTGAAATACTCATATATGGGCACAAAAATACCATAAAATACCATATGGGAAAGTCAAATTGTTTTTATATACTTCACAATAACGTGAGAATTTTTCAAAACAGGTTTAAAGCTGACAGAATACCCAAAGAGCGGCTAAAATAGCATCAAAATACCTTGTAAAGTAATTGAAAACACAACAGCATAAATATCTTTGGAAAGTATTAAAATGCCTTTATGAGAATCTGAAATCCTCATAAGTGTTTGAAAATACAGCGAAAGTAACTCGAAATGGCATCAAAACTTTATGCGTGGAAAAGGTCTAAAATTGTGCGTACCAAGGTTGAGAACATCTTCCAAATTGCAAAATTAATTGCAAAACCTCAACAAACAAGATAAAAATATGCAAAGTTAAATCTACATCGGATAAGAGGTTAGAATAAATCACTAAATGACCAAGGTTTATGTTTAGGTTAGGCTTAGATACATTCATCATAGAAAGCTCTTACCATAGACATATTACAACAGGTACATTGAACTAGACATACTCCCAACAATGAGTGTACATAAACACATACACTGTTCACGGCTTTAAGAGCTCCTAGAGCTTACCTCAAACACCTCAAACACTTCACTCCCGTAGACCACCTCTCCTAATATGCCCTCTCTTCCTCATATTATATCGACCTTAGCTCCAATGCTCGTCTATCTTATTATTCCTACTTCTTTTTGTGGTCCATTTCACTGTTTCTTTTAATTCGTTGATATACTCCACAGTAGATTTCAAAACAGTACATCAGATTTTGTTATGTCTTGTATGCTTATTTTTAAAGACAGGTCGATAATCTGCACATGTGAGCTGTAATGTTGAAATATACCTTTAATGTGCTTGCTAAATCTATCTTCTATGTGGTATTACGGCATATATGGATTGATTTCAAACACTTTAGGGCAGGTAATATATTTCGCTTCATTTGTGTCGCTGGGTGGAATACTGTCATTTTCTTGTGTTTATTGATATTTTTAGGTTACAAGTTTTGTTATAACCCACAGTTTATGAACGAATTTTTAGATATACTAGTTATTTTAATTGATCCCTCCCTACAAAGTAGTACCTACCTTAAGATGACTGTTTTGAGCTATTATCCAATATGAATCAGTAGAATATGTTCACAGGTCTCATACAAAGAATTAATGTTATATTTCGGAAGGTTGACAAACTTGATATAATTCATGTTAATCTTGGGTCATTTACGAGCATTTCTTTCAGTTCCGAAAGAATGAGCCATAGGAAGGTTAATCGAAGTGCATGACCAATAAAAAGTTGCTAAGCTATAATATAGTGTATTATTCATAAATAATTACTCAACCGAGAAAAGAAGCTCCCCAACTGTTGATAAAACGTCAAATGCAGAAACATTGTGTAGGTATTAGTTTTGTAAAGGACTGTTAGACATAAGCAGGCACAAATCTGAATTGAAATTTCAGAAACGTAAACATTAACTGCTGGTTTAGGGAAACCATTGATTGCTGTTTCATTAATTACATTCACCATATTTTGCTTAAGCTTAGAATTATATTGTATATACATAGCAACAACTCCATAGGAAATAAAGAACTTATTGTCATCATACGCCTAGATATATCCTCTAGTACTTTTCTTCATGTTCTGTAGGTATGCTGAGGGCATTGTCGGAGGAGGTGGAACGTTTAAATATTTCCGAAAATTACGCTAAGAAGCTCTCAGTCTTATCTGGTGACAACTTTCACAAGATACTGGAACAGACTTTGGATTTCCATGAAGAGGATGAATTTTTGGTATTGTCACATGGAGACCTCTGGCTGAATAACATTTTGTTTCGATACTCATGCTCTGGAGAACCCGACGTACTTCGATTTGTGGACTTTCAGTTACCATGCATCACAAGCCCTTGCATTGATATTCAGTACTTCTTGACTACAAGCTGTAACGAGCATGTGCGCACCTCGTGCATTGACCAACTATTAGAGGTAAGAGATATGATAGATTGGAATTTAACAGGTAAAGCTTTATTAACTAGAAAGAAAATTGGGAACTAGAGTCACCGTAGCTCTATGGGTTGTCGGAAATTTTTATGCAGTACCCCGTAATAAATAGAGTTTAAAGTTCGCATTCAATCTCTGAAGCTCATACTCTGAAGTATAATCCTGATGTTCATGAGCTATCAGAGTTGACTTCCTTGGGTATATTTGATGTAGGAACATTTTTGACATTAGATGCTTCAACTTCAAGTAATTTAATTGTTACTAGTTGAAGTATATTCCGGGCTTGTAGGCCGTGGTCTACTGGGCTCTTTCTTTTTCTTCTTCCCAGACGTTTCGTCTGCGACTACGGCAGACATCTTCAGTGGCAGTGGCGAGATCGAAGTACTCTAGTGGGTATTTCAACAGCGACTGTGCTGTTTGCACCGTGGACCGCGGTATTTATACAAGTGGCTGGACGGGGGGGTCTAATTTAATTATCTTAAATACCTGTAGGAGGTCATTATTTTTTTCTTTCCTGTTATTTTTCATTTCTGGTTATATAAAAAACAAAAAAAAAAAAAAGGAATTTTTAAAGCTACCATATATCAACCAGTCTTAAAGGCTTTCAGTGTCGCCTAGGTCTACTGTAGTGCACTTTTTCCACTGTACATACAAATAAATATGCAATATAACCATTTTTACAGAGGTTTCTCTAGATTAACATGAAGTAGATAGAATAATTGGATTAGAAAGAATACTTTGTTGAAATATAGAGTACAGAAGGACATGTGAGTGTACAAGTGTCACCAAACTATTTGGCATGTGGAGTTTTTAAATTGCAAACAAAGAAGCGAGTAACTCTTTTGGGATGCTTCCAATCCACCTAATACCCTGGCTGTTAGTTCCACTGCACCACTAGGTAGGTAAGCTCAGTATGTGCAGAAAGTTGATCTCCTGACACAGCTGCACATCATACTATATTACTATCAGTTATATATCACTTCTGTAAAACAAACACGTGCTAGTTTTCCTATTTGTAATAAGTAACTGAGTATCCTCACTGGCCGAGCAGGTTAACTAATGACTTGTTTCCGGTGCTTAATGAGGGCGAGAGACGTGAGGTCCAAGAAAATATTCACAACCCTTACTGGCATAAGCTCTCCACTGGTTCAAAAAAGCAAAAAAACAAAAACATATTCGTTTATTCTCATTTTTTGTTTCAGTAACCTGAATTACTTTTACTGTTGATTCAGGGAGAAAAGTAGCACATTTAAAGTGACGCAGTGCTAAAAGGCTGCTCTATTTCTAAGTCCTATCCTCGAAGTGCCCTTGGTTTCTCACTATACAGATATACTATGTATTACTGTTTTTATGGATAATGCACTGTTTATTGGTGAATTACTATACATTACTAATATTGTCGAAATTAAAACTAAATGTCGCGTTACATAGCTAAAGTGAGGTTATGTTCGATTGTTACTCATACACTGATGCACACTGCAACACCTACTTCGTTTATATGCATTACGTGTAACTTATCTATCTTTTGAAATTCGGTTTTCTGGTATTGCTGATAATTGCCATATATATCACTCTCTCTGTTAATATTTGTTTCAGCCTTTGCAAACGTTTATCTAAATTAAACAGATCTATCGGAGAAATAAAAATAGTGATTGCATAACAAGGTTATGTTGTTGATGTTCAATTACAGCTTTCATTCCACTTTCATTATCCGCAGTTGAGTTATATATTTCATTCAAAATCCAGTTCTTTTAATTTTAAATTGTATGTTCTTAATATTTATGTAGACTATTTTTTAGTGTTCGTGTGTATTATTAGTTATATTTGTTTATTTTATGTTTTTATATACTTATATTTCATAACTACAGTGCTAGTTCCATATTACCTGTACTGTAAGTTGCATAAATCCTTAAACTTCCCATGTATTGAACCTATTAAAATACAAAAACGAATAATGAATGGCCTAAATATTTGTTGTCAAGACGACCGTGTTTTATCCTGCCTTATAAACATTACAGCTTTTTTGTTGTGATTTTATATCCATTTGTTTCTCCCAATAATTTTTATGTCCCTTTCTTAGTTTTGTCAGATTACTGCAGCACACGCGTGATTTTATGAAACGTGCCTTCCTGAAAGTTTATGGTTAACATAAAACTAGTTTGTCTAGAACTGCAAAGACACCATAATATATCATAAGTTAATTTACTTTATATTGTAAGCGCAACATTGAAGGCAACACAATTTTCTTGGTAGGTATTTGTGAGAGGATGATAGGCAGGTATTTGCAATCGTCACGAACAATTATTGGTAGAGGAAGCATTGTACTTCATTCTAAACTTTCATGGCAAACTTTCACATCAAATACAGGATTTAATGTTCGCTAAGTAACAACAGATAGGGAAATTGCCAGCTCGCTTGAAAAGAAAGAAAATTAATAGGTAAATACGAAACTGCACACCCAAGTGGCCTTATCAGACATTGCTTAAGAATATTGTGCGGAGATGAATATAAAATCCTCTAAACACAAGCTCTCTTGCACATGGTTGTAATTTGTTTTCAAACAGGAACTTTTGGTCCTTGGATCAGTTATTGATTTAATTATGTAATATGTTTGATAATTATATATACATTTGAGAACTGTAACTAGCTATGTTTGTGAAAGTGAAATGGTATACTTTGATGTAAAATATTGTAACGAACCTGGGTAGACATACGTGAGAAACACTGCACTCCCGGACGACAGCCTAGAAAGAGCGGATGTGAGACAATAGAATAGAATGCTAGCTATTTTACTGTACTGTTACACAGGTCAATATTCTCTTAGTATTTCCTTGTGACGCAGTGTTGTATGTATAAGAGGGTAGCAACCCCCATTCACCTCATTGCTCATTGCAGTCAAGGGTATTGTATACATCCGTCTGGTGTGTCCTACGACTTACGGCGTCCAGTAAAATGTATTATAAAATGTCCGTTGAAAGTGCAGTTATTTGAAGGTGCCCGGTTTCCACACAAGTGTAAGGACAAATTCAAGGAGTTCAGAGGTTATCGGATGTTTGTGTTGTCTCAACCTTAACACCCTGAGAACCCAGAAAAGAGTCCATGCAGGAGACAGCAGCTAGAGCCAAGGGTAAAGCAAGCAGCCGACGACGATGTGGAGATCCAGGAAAGAGTCCCGACGTTGACCCAGGTACGTGCAGTCGTGAGGCCGAGAGAAAGTACTGCCGCAGTTTATTTTTTCACAAAAAAGGCCTAAGCGGCTTTGGTTAGAGAGAGGAAACTGGATGGATGATCTCTCGAAATAAAAGCTCAATCGGTTTTGAATAAAATAGCATATTGTCAACAGCTGCGGCGAATTCTGCCGAAAAGGGAGTATGTGTAGTTACTCCATTCCACCCATTTTTGTTTGCCGTTGATAGGAGCAGAGTAAATGGAACATTCAATGACGGCTGGGGGCCAGGTCACGAGCCGAAAGTACGTGCCTCTTTGTTGTTCTGCGCTAAATTTCCAATCTGTTCCATTTTGGCAAACCTGAAAGAATCGACTTCAACGTGTTCCATTTAATCGATTCCAGAGACTTCAATTTCCAGAAATATCGCTTCCATAACCCGAGGATATAAAAATGAGTGCCTAGTTAGTTGCCCAGAGAGTCAGCCTGTGAATCGGCAAGCAATGAGAGTCAGTCATTTTGGTAAAGCCTGTCTAGTCAACGCGAATGTAGTTGCTTCTCAAAGGAAACGGACCTTACCGCCTACTAATGATCGTCATAAATCTATCTCCGCACGTCATAAATGGAACACTGTCGTTGAGGACCAATGGCAACCCTGATTTTCTGGAAATGACAGTCGCATGTTTACTCCACGTGGAGTCTCAATTGCCAAAGTTCCAACTTCCAATTGATGTGTTTCATTACCTGTAGAAATTCGTTGTGTGCCACGATGTGAAGACCGTGGGAGGGAAATGCAGTAGTAAATGCAAATGAAGTAGTAGATAACTTTCAGTCACGTGAAAATAATCAAAGTGAAGACAATAGTGGGAATGAATTAGAAAGTGTTGCTGGGCCGAGTTATGTTACTGGAGAAGCCTCATAAAACAGAGTTGATACGGAAGTCTTTCTAAGCAAATTCAAGCGCTTGTTTTGAACACATACATATGCGCTAAAAAAAAAACCTTGGTAAGGGGTAATGCAATGAAACTGCAAAAGTTCTGGGCATTCACAGAAATACAGTAAGAAAAATTGTGATGAAAGGAATACCAAAGACGCCGATCAAGTGTGAAAACAAAAGGAAACGTTTCTCTAAAGTGAATAATTCACATGCGATTTAATTCGCCGAGAAATTTATAGATTCTATGCAAAAGGGAGAGCGCCCACCTTAGGTGAACTGGTTGCACATTTGCAAGAAATTTGTGATTTTCCTTATGGGCGCTGCGCTTTGCGCGGCCTCCTAAAGGAGCTGGGGTTCAAATACCGCACTTTGAATAAGATAAAGGCTATTATGGAATCCAGTAGAATTGTAGCTTGCAGACCAGCAGAAGAATCGAGTCGTACACGTTTACCTGGACGGAGTGTTTGCTGCCCAGCACTTAGCCGCTTATTGCGGCTTTATCTGGGCAGTATAATAGAGTTGTCTTTGTCTCAGGCGGTTGTCTTAGGCAGTGGTATGTCTAGCCTTATGCGCGCTGTTGCCCCGTGGGGGTTGTGCGCCCAGTGCTGGCTGCACTCTTCCGCCTGCCTGGGAGGCATCTGAGCACAGTCCACTTAAGGGAAATGAGCAATATTTAGGTAATGGACTTACCAAGCTCATTTCTGGGCTTGGGGGTTTGAAGTCAGGGGAATGTGGCCCTGTTCAGTTCTGGTTACCCAAAGCATCTTTGGGCAACCGGTAGCTCGGTAGGCGGCGAGGAACCCTGTGGTCGTAACGGCCAAGGGTGTTCACCAAGGTATTGGGATGGCAGTCTAGCTTATTGTAGATGGTACGGGATATCTCCCGCACCACGTCCACAATGTACGGGACTCCGGAGTAGGTGTGAAGGATGTGGGACGGGAATCTCCGCCCGGTATCGTAGATCATGCGCAGTGCCCTGTTCTGGACGCACTGTAGTCTGCGAATAGTGGTCGGCGCCGCTGATCCCCAGACTTCGCAGCCGTACAGAATCAGGGGCGGTATAATCGCCCGATACAGGCGTAGTTTGCGATGCGTTGGCATGGTGGATTTAAGTACAGGGTACAACTGCCTTAGTGCTGCATGCCCTTGTTCGGCTTTGACCCGGACGTGAGGTGCGTAGATGAGACCGCGATCGAGGTAGACGCCAAGGTATTTGGCAGTGGGAAACCAAGGTATTTGCCTCTGCCTCAACCTGAGCGACCAATCCGGTCGTCTAGCTCGGACCTTAGTCAGGAGAAGAGCAGAGCTCTTCTCGGGGCTAATGGCCATCCTACACTTCTCATTCCAACGGCCAATGGCTCGGAGCTGGCGCTGCTGCGGAGGATGACAATATCTTAGGTTTTTGTTACGTGCCATTATGAGGACGTCGTCGGCATATTGACACGTAACAGTCTGTGGTTCTAAGGGGAAATCAGACATATAGGCCGCAAAGAGTAACGGGGACAGTACACTGCCTTCCGGGACTCCCACGGCTATGGGTCTGATAGATGACAGCCGTCCTTCCACTCTCACCCTGAACGTGCGGTCTCTGAGGAAACTGCTAATCAGGGCGAGATAGGGAGGAGGTACATTGGCCTCCCTGAGTTTGTACAGTAGGCCTTGGTGCCATGTTGTGGCAAAGGCTTTCTCTACGTCTAGCAGCACCGCGACTGCCTTGAGGTTTTCCTGGAATCCCAGGGCCGTCCTCTCGGCCAGACACAGTAGCTGCAGGGTCGTGGAGTGTCCATGACGAAAATCAAACTCGTGATCGGGTAGGAGCTGCCTTTCCTCGAAAAGAGGGGTCAGGCGGGATAGGAGCAACCGCTCAAATAGTTTTGAGACGGTTGGGAGAAGACTTATGGATCGGTAGCTAAACGGAAAGATCGGATCCTTGCCGGGCTTCAGGATGCACACCACTCTCGCCTCTTTCCAGCAAGCTGGAAAGTGGCGGAGGTGGAGGCGCGCATTGAAGATCAGCGTCAAATGGATGACGGCCCTCTTGCGAAAGTTGGCGATTGTATGTATGTATATATATATATATATATATATATATATATATATATATATTGGATAAGATAATTTATTTAGACGAAAACTCGTACGATACCCATGACATATCGAGAAAGGTGGCAACCTTGCAGAAACGAATAGGAGAAGGAGGGCCGGTGTTGTAAAACTATTATAAGGGTCGGTAAAGGAGGCGGAAGAACTGCACACGAGTTTACTAAACAGACTTTAACACTGAGTTTAGTGAACGTCGAGAAGCCACGCGCAGCGTGAGTTACGTATGTAGCAGACACGCGTACTTCCGGCTCGTCACGCCGTCCACGGCTGTCGTTGAATGTTTCATTTTTCTGCTCCTCTCATGGCTAGTAACAAACGCGGTGGATCTGGGTGATTCGCACTTAAACTTTACGATAGGAATACGCTACCGCCATTACATACCAGAAGCTCCTGTTTTCGAATCTTGTTCAAGGTTAGTTCCGTAACAGTTTCCTTCTGCAATCAAATCGGCCTTATATACAAATTAAATGGAACTTTAAATAAGGTATAATAAATGGCGAATATTGCAGATGTGTGGAAATTATTAAACTATTTTGTTTTTATTTAACAACTTTTTCCTTGACGTTTGCAGTTCCTGCAGTAGTAGTTAATTTAAGTATGGATATTTAGGAACAATTAAAGAATGTGGTGGGTTCCTGACAAACAAAACATGTTATGTGTAACCAAGTATGTAGAAACAACGTCAACAAAACGTATTTGAAATTAGGTAAATGTGTGTATGTGTGTGCGTGTGCACTTGTAGAATATTATAAAATATTCTTTATAATATGCATATATTCGTAACCTATATTTTAAACGCTGAAAAAGGTCTGTACATTGATTAGGAAAGTCAACAAAATTATGTTGAACCAATCTATGATAAAAAGTTATGCAAAACTGGTTTAAATCTGCATAAATAAACTCTTTCAATATCCAGTAGCCTTAGCGAGCGAAGGAACCTTGCGGTAACGGGTGAGGCTCGCTTTTGGAAGGTCCCGGTTTGATTCCCGGCAACCACTCATTCTGATCCACACATTTGAAGCTTCTTCAGGCAACGGTTTTAGCATGCTGCGGCTGGACGACGACTTTTGCTTTGTAGAGGTCTCTTCTTAGTCGTTCGAAACTGCTCAGTTATGATGTGACCAGGTTTCAGGTGCTCACGAGCTGGTTAGGGCTTAAGAGTGAGCTTGAAAGACGTCGGATCTACTTGAACTGGAAACGTTGATGGCCCCGTCCATGCCTGTACACATCGTCGTACGGATCTGGTTGACCTTCGTGGCTCTTGGCTAACCAGATTTCACGGTGGAAACACAAGCGACCTCATCGTCTTCTCCCTCGTTGCACGGGTCCCTCTGTTTATATGTACCTTTACGTTACCCAGTACCCTCAACCCATTACAAGTTGGAGTACAATTTCTAGCGGGCAATAACATAGAGTATACGAAATGGGATTTGTGCTGAAACAAAGTATTTTTAATGATACGTTATAATACATTTTCTAGAGCATGAAGATCTCCTCTTTCAAATAGAGTTGTAATTATACACATTATGGCTGTAAGACCATTATTTTTAACATTTAATAAAATGCTTCACATGAAGTTTTCTTTTTCTTCTTACTTGTTTTTGTACCAACTGTTGTGATTTAAGTGCTATGGAACAGGGATATATTAAGTTAAAAGCTTTGAAAATCGTTTCGCGCAAGTGTGCTATTTTTATTTAAGGACATTTTCTTTCACGTTTTAGTCAATATAGAACCGTGAAACTTTTAAAATTTATTGTCGATGTACCGTTTCCAATGCTGATGGTATTATTTCCGTTTTTATCCCCTTTAAAGACTAGTATGTAATAAACAGACTTAAATTTAGGAAACAATTTATTTATGAGTTCATGAGAAGTTTCAGAAGGGAGCACTTAGCACTTGGAACCATAGACTACATTTTGTGCGCGCCTGATGGAGCGCCACCCGGGATGGAGTGGTGAGCTGAGAGAATACTAAGGGTGTCGGACCTGAACAAAATCGATATCATAGGACAGGATTCCTAATAGCTAGATGTTTAAAC
Source organism: Mantis religiosa (assembly GCA_030765055.1). Classification (NCBI taxonomy): domain Eukaryota; kingdom Metazoa; phylum Arthropoda; class Insecta; order Mantodea; family Mantidae; genus Mantis; species Mantis religiosa. The sequence continues at coordinate 225,597,433 of CM060948.1, forward strand.
TGCCCGTTGGCGACTAGAACAACCGGCTCGCGTTCCACCCCCACCTCCCTCCGCTCCGTGGGCGGGAGCACGTGCCAAGGGACTCGGAAACCTCTCCTAATCAGAAGGATTAGGATTTACAGAGCTCAGAGAGTTAGTTCTCTGCCGTGAATGACGAAACACTACCCAACTCTAGAACCCTGAAACAGTCAATCAAGATGTAAGAGGAAGTCAAATGACAAATGAGGTGAAATGGGGGAATACTAAATTTGGAGGTATGTGGTTATTCTTCCCAGCAATACGGAGGAAACCAGGAAAATCCCTTGGGTCAGAGGGTCGCAAACGGGAATCAAACCATCAGTATGAATATACATCGTCCATACAAGCACTGTATAAAATGATATAGGCCTTCGTGGTTAATGAGAAAATGTACTTTATGTTACACACACTAGTTATACATTTGAAAATAAAACATTCTGTAGTGTGTAGCCATTATTGTTGCAAAAACGTTTTCTTTATTTCTTTGCAGGAATACTACAAGACATTGTGTCAGATTATGACAGACCTCAACTGCTCCACTAGGCCTCCGACCCTTGAGAGATTGAGGCAGGACTACGATATGAAGACTCATTTCGGCTTATATGCACTTGCATGTGTCATGCCGCTTATGTATTCAAAGCCCACGCAGTTCGAGTTAAGCCAGATAGCGGTTGGGGGAAAACCTAGTGCGAAATTATTTAGGAGTGAAACCTACAAGAGGGCGCTGGAATGGTTCCTCCCTATTTACGAGTGCAAGGGCTACCTATAGCTAAAGTACTTTCTTCCTCTTTATGCAGTGTACCAAACCTTGAGGTAATATTTTTGAAGGTATCTTTACTTAATTCGACAGTGCTTTGCAGGCTAATCCCGGATTTTAAGATACAAGAAGTTTGATAATCAACTGGAACAAAAACATGGAATTTTAAAAACATTACTGTAATTTGTGCAATTATTGGAGATAACTTGTCCATAGTTGTGTAACTGCGAAAGTAGATTAAAAATGGTAAATCTGGTGCAAGAACATATTGGCGACGATATACATGGGAGAGATAGAAAATAAGAGAGGAGGTACCAGGGAGAGCATGAGATCAAAGAGCCAGGTGGCCGTCAAGCTTAATAAACAAGGATTATGAGCAAAGACGGCAAGAAGAGCATGGTATTGAATGTAGCTCAGGGTAATTCTGGAAAACATGTCTAATGCATTTAGCAGTGTTTGTATTTATATATGTTCGTGCTAGGTAAGTATGCTATTCATTGTATCAAATAAATGTATGCTGTCCAACGCAAAAACCTGCGTTTATTTTATATGTAAGTCTTACCTTAGCATATGGTCTGCTTTTCTACTCGGGTGTTTTATCCTGTCAAATCCTAACCTGTTTCCTTGTCTTCTTCTCGACCATTCTATCTTTTAAAAAACTAACTTAGACTTCATCCGTATAAATCTAAGTTGGGTATAATTTTCTATGTCTCGCAGATTTTTCCAGCAATTTCAGACCTTTGTAGTGTTCAAATCATGCACGCAAAAATTTTTTAAACACTTTCGGACCATTTACAAGTACTTTGATGCTATTTAATCACTTTCACATACATTTTGTGCACTTTTTAGGTATTTAGTTTTTTATTCATATTTTAAATATTTTTCAGGCCAATCTAGAGGTCATCTACATTGTTTTTAAGGCGGACACATTTCAGGATGTTTTATCACTAATTTGGACAGTGTAACGGGTACTTCGGCCACTTTTAATACCCTTAATAGTGTTATGTTTGTTTCAAATTTAACATTAAGATATTCTGAGTTCTTTTCAGAACATTCAGGTTACAGAAGCTGGTATTGCACGCATTGACACATAATTTTACACCAATCTAAATATCACTTTAGCGATTTTGCACATATGTACATCCTGATATATGTATTTGTTTAGCTCATTGAATATATTTTGAACTCTGGGACGGATAATTCAAATACTTCGGTATTTTGTTAGGTTCTTCATAAATGCAAAGTATCATTTGAGAACGTTTGAGAATAACTTTCAGTATTGTCTGAGTCACGTACAACTATACTAATATCAGTTAGGTACAACACTAACTTAGACTTACATATTCTGTCACAATTATGTCACAAATTGTATTAAATATAGGTTACGAGTGGCTAAACTAATCTAATCTAATTTTCTTAGATGTTCACCTAAGATAAAACATTTCTGGAAGTTTCACAGTGTTATTCTGCTTCGTTTTCCAGTAATTTGTGATCTATTAGCATTCTTTGGTCCCTGTTACAGTATTTAATTCATGCCCAATACCTCTTATGGCTGTTCCCCATTCTTCTGTTAGTTCTAATAGAAACATCTCGAATATGGTTGATATGCTTTCTATGTATAAACTGTCCTAACCTAAATTATCCCTGTGTTTTAAAGTATTATTAGCACATTTTGTTTAGCCTTTATTATCTTTTGTACAACTATCCTGTTTTATTGAGCTTCTAGGGCTAATAATAGATGATCCTCAAGTCTTTATTGCTGAAGTACTTCTTGTTGGCATAGCATTTTATGCACGATTGTCATTTTTTTAATCATTTGTAACTTTTTGTGTTATGACGGTAGCATTTCGAGTATATGTCCACCACAACCCAACTTGAGCTAACATCTGAAGGTTTTTACATTTTATATTCGGCGTAGTCAGCATTTGTCCATTATTTTAGGTAGTATTTGATAGACATTAAAAATCATTTTGTTCATGTTTTACATTCTTCTTTCTACCTCTTTTGATGGTAACATACTGGAATGTTCTTCACATCATTTCTAGTCTAACCTAAACTAACCTCACCTGAGATAAAAATACGCCTCTTTTGAAGTATTTTAACACTGCTTTATGTAGCATTGTTGTTTCTCTACCCTCATGTACTCTTTTATCGCTATTTGGAACTAGCATTAGAAGATGCTCTAGCCTTAGTTGATAAAATACAAAGGTCTCTTTTTTCAATTTCCGATAGGTTATAAATAAAAAGCAAGTTTATAGGAAACTATTATTATATTACCAAAAGTTTTGTACACTTATGGTTACTTTTCGACATAATCACCGAAAATTTTGAGACATTTATCGTACCCGTGCACAAGCTTTGCAATACCCTCTTCAAAAAATGTTGCCGCGAATGATTTCAAATGAGCATTGACGTTGTTTTTAAGATGTATCCATTCTCGTGACTGTCGTTTTGTTTTTGGTGTGTCGTAGGTCAAGGAAATACGGCAAGGAAATTCTAAGCTGACCGTTATCACGATGAAGGAGAGAACTTTTTGAAATCAATTGTTACTGCAGATAAACTTGGATCCAATACCTTATCCTTTAACAACCCACGCAAATCTAAGACGACTCCAAGTCACAACAGTATATACTCTCATTACCTAACCAAGTTAGCCTATCGCGATTCTTTCACTTGTCTAATAAGTCCTTGCATAAAGAGAGCAGTAACGCATCGGCAATTTTGGAACCTTTTATGCCTATTTCGTATATTTTATAATAGTGTTGCATATATTTTTAAATAGTTCTCCTGTTTTAAAATTATGTTAATACTTTTCAACCAATCTGTTATGTTTAGAGTAAGTTTTATCATTTTATGATCATTTAGAGTTGTTTGTTTCCTTATTTTTAATATAGTCACTGCAGTGTTTTACATCTATTTATGATTAGTATTACAATACGCTATCACGGACACCTTTAGCATCATGTTGCAATATTTCTACAATCATTTCAAGTGCCTTTGTTGTCCTTATAGTAATCTGAGAACGGTTCCGTAGACAGATTTTAAAATTTTAAGCCTAATTTCTCAATGTTTACAGATATCTCCGTATACTTTATTGTAATTCCATGACGTTTTATGCTCAGTCCCATCCCACTGTTAAGAATACCTCTAGAACAAAGCATCAAAACGCTTTATAGCGCAGTATATACAAGATCAAAATTGTTGTAAATTAATAAGAACTGCTTCGTTATAAACAGTACAACTTTAAAAATATCTAAACGACATAAAATAAAGCTTATATCTGCAAAAGATGGTACCTAATATGACGTGCAATATGTCTGACGTACGTGATAATACGCCAGTATTTTCAAAAAGAAATGTTGCTTCTTTATGCAAAAATTTAGCTAATACAAAGGATAAGGATTTCACACAATTTTGGGATTCGTTTGACATAGTTCTAACGGACTGTAATGGTACGAAATATTTTGAGACCGAACATGGATCTGGGGAGCAACGTTTTGTAAACATAACCATACCTAATGCAACTTAGGTAAAGTATTCTATTTTTATATGTATCATGTCATTTGATAAGTTTGTGAAATTTATTGTACTTTGTAATGTAGAGCTTTAAACAAATGTGGGAGCTCTAGAATTATAATAAACATAGGGATCCTGCAACTTAGCTCATAAACGGTCACGCCCACCTCTGGAGCATTTGATGATACCGTATTTTCTCATCATTATGTAGCACAATAGAAATGACAGGAGAGACACTCTAGGCTACCTTAACATTAGCTGACTATTAGTATATTTCGGGACGGCTCGGAATTCAGATGTGTGTGTGTGTGTGTGTGTGTGTGTGTGTGTGTGTGTGTGTGTGTGTGTGTGTGTGTGTGTGTGTGTGTGTGTGTAAATAGGTTGTTTCAAAACGACACCGGATGAATATAGCCGTATCGCAGTTTATAACTTAACTAGTCCGAATTTCGGTGTCGCAGTTTCGAAATTCCCTTAGGTATAATTTTATGCAGCATTAAGTATTACATTATTTTGTGATTAGGCAGCGCAGGAACCACTGGTTTGCGATCCTCAAAATTTGTTATTGGCACGCACCGGCCACGAAAACAAAAGCATTGCTCCTTGCTCGTTATCAGTGACCCTAGCCTCGCTTTCAGGTAATGGGGCAAAGGGCAGTTACTTGTGAAAAATTCAATAATGGCTGGAACAGTTCCAAGGTTGCTCATTTTGCTATGATCTTAATTGTACAATACTTTCAACCAGTTTTTGTAACATCAATAGCTTCCTTTTCAGTTACAAATGCTTTACTTAGTATTATTAAACACAGTGAAATAAAATGCTCGTCTCATTGCCTCAAGGCAGTAAGTTTTGCTTAACTTTATCTGCAATACTTTGATATTTGTCTCTGTTCGTTTTATCATTTAATGCTTCTATCCTCAACCTCACTAACATTAACTTCCCTCTAAAAGGTTTAAGTTGCATATGTCTACCGCTTATTTTTCGTCATGGACTGTTATAGCGGAATGTTGGAACACTTTTAAATAACATAACAATAACTAATGAATAGCTTCTTTATTGCGGTTCCATAAGCCAAAGACATTTTTAATAGTGGCAGGCTACCGTGGAGTATGCCGGTATGTTTACAAACTGCTATAGAGGCGGCACGGTGTGTCACCTACGTGCGATACCTTCGATAGTGTGAGACACGTGGCATTGTTCCTGTTACTGCCTAATTCAGTCATTCTGGAGCGTTTTATGCGGCTATATTGGCGGTAAAAGCTATCTATATGTGTCACATAGAATCTAAGCAACTACTTTTATATATACGTTCCGTGTCGTTTCGGAAGCTCCTGTAGTGTTAATGCCATGTTATATATGCTGTACTGACAGGTGAATGTGCATTCTTACAAGATATTCCGGGAAAATTCTCAGTGTGGTATAGAACCTGGGGGGCCTATATATTATCCAAATGATTGTGTCAGGTCAGACGCCAACAGAATTTTCGGTCCACCGGATAACTTTATCCGGCCGGATGTCGGTACCGCAGTACCCAGTCACTGTGCGGCTTAACCTACAAGTTGAGGCAAGTAAATTTTGTTCCGCAGGAAAAGAGGTTTGGATTTTGTTTGTATCGGTGATTCGGGTTTGGTTTTGTGTTGGGTGAGATGGGAAAGGCTTTTCTCCCGCTGTTGCTGCTTACCGTTCCCCTATTTAGTAGCAAATCACAGTGTTGATTTAGCCCCGTTTTGGTTACGGTTGAAGATGCGTAGTGCATCCAGGTGTGTGGTCATACCCACAGCGTGCCAATGGCGTCACCCGGCTTTATCCGAGCGGTCCCATGTCATCTCTTGAGATTTTAAAAGATACCATACCTTCTGTGTAGTGAAATCTCTTACGACCTACAGTTATGCAAAATCATTAAGAATGAAGAAGACTTCTGAGGTTGCCACCAGAAAATTCAAGATATACTTAAATGTCTTCTGTCATGGAAATATTTATAACTCCTCATGCTAACTTAAATGAGGAGTTTCAGAGTTAAAGATTCTGCACCTAACATTTACAAATAATTTGAGGAATGTGCTTGAAATTTGGTAAAATTTAGCAGGTTTGTTTGGATTGAAAGGACAACACAGTCTACTTAAAACCTCCACGAGAACGATATTAGTCATCTAAACACTATAAATGTGTATATAGCTTTGTTTAGGAATTTTCAGATATTTCAAAGACAAGAATGTGATATATTTTACTCCATGACTTTCTCTAATTTTATACGAACTATTCTTACAAACGCGTATTCCTCTATTTCATGTTGAACAAAGAAATTGTAATTGTCTTCCATATTCTAATTCTGTATTTGTTGAAATAAATAGACTATGATGAACATAATTTCACTATCGATGAGTAACCTGCAGCTAGTTTCTGATGTTGTGTTATTGCCGTGTGTGCTTAAGACCTGAAGCATTCCTGGCGACGAATATGCTTAACTTCTTCGTCTTTTCACCTGGCTTGCTACCCGAGAACAACTTGTGCAATGTAATATTTGTGAAGTGGTGACAATTAACATAACTGAAGAAAGTAAATTATATTTACCATAAAAATGTATAAATATAAATATGAGTGAATTAACTAGACCGACAGCTGACTGAAGCACACTAGAGACACCAAGAAGTGTAAAGAATTACAAGAGGTAAACAAAGTAAAATTGTTTCGTGTTTGCTTTATAAAGTTCCAAGCGAGAAGGAAATCATATAAAATACCGTCAAACATTAGAAAAACATACATGCTTAACAAACTTGAACATTATCCTTAAATGTGTTTAAACATTGAGATTGGGACAGAAAAAGCAGGGCAGATAAATTTTATTAAACAGTGCCTGCTAGAGTTACCTTCACTGCTAGAAGTGTACATGCTGCTCAGAGATTTTTTTTCCAGTAACTTTGCTCATTGTATATTCTTTTTTATGGCTTCCTATGACTTGATGACTTTATAGTCTGGATTGCGTTTCCTTCGGCTTCTCTAAGGTTTTAGTAACACAGGTCCTGTGATTAATTTGGTTAGGTCATGTGGTTAAGTATTTTAGTTAAGTGATTAGATCTTGGATCTAAGTGTGGTTAGGATTTGTGGTTAAGTACTGTCGTCAAGTACGGTGGTTCATTTGATTAAGTATGATGATTAAGTTGGTAAAGTAACGTGGTTAAGTGTGGTTAGGTCTTGTGGTTAAGTTGGTTAGGTCTCGTAGTTAAGTATGGTACTTAAATTGGTGAGGTCTTGTGCTTAAATGTGACTAATTATTGTGGTTAATAATTGTAGGCCGCATGTTTTTAAGTTGTTTAACCATGATGGTTAAGTTGGTAAGTTATTGTGGTTAAATTTGGTTAGGTCTCGTGATGAGTATTGTACTAATTTGGTTAGGTCCTATGCTTAAGTGTGATTAAGTCATGTGGTTAATTACTGTCGTTTGGTATGGCGATTAAGTTGTTTAGTACCTGTGGTTAAGAGTGGTTAGATCTTGCAATTAAATGTAGTTATTTCTTGTGGTTATGTTGGTTAGATCTCGTGGTTAAGTATTGCAGTTAAGTTGGTTAGGATGCTTAAGTTGGTTAGGTCTTGTGGTTAAGTATTGTTGTGAATTATAGTGATTAAGTTGTTTAGGTCTTGTGGTTAAGTATTTTGTTTAAATTGAGCACGTCTTGGGCTTATGTTGGCTAAAGTATGTGGTTCACTTGGTTAGGTATTGTGGTTAAGTAGGTTAAATATTGAGGGTAAGTTGGTTAGGTCTTTTGGTTAAGTGCGCTTGTGTCTTATGCTTAAGTCTTGTGGTTAAGTACCTTGTTTAAATTGAATATATCTTGGGGTTAAGTTGGCTAGGAGTTATGGTTAACCTAGTTAATGTTGTGGTTAAGTGGTTAAGCTGGTTAGGTCATTTCGTTAAGTGTGCTTGTGTCTTATGCTTAAGTCTTGCGATTAGATTTTGTGTAAAGTCTTGTGGCTAAGTATTATGATGCTGTTTTGAGAGCTTATAGGGTATTCCTGGTACTTTTACGGGAAGTTTGTGTGCGTTTCAGGACACCTTGAAGTGTTAGTACAGTTATTTAAGTCATTTTTATGACATTCCGCAGCTTTTTGGTGTTATTTTGAGTAGTTTAGAATTCGCTACGTATATTTTTGTTCCTGTTGCTAGTATTCTCCGGTAATTTCAGAGTGCCAGCCTTCAAAGGTGCCAATCCGGGATAGGAGAAATGGAAACACGACAGTTTATTGTGTCATTTGAAAATAGGGCGCTAGCGTACTGCATCGCTAAAGGCGATGGGCTGAACTAACATATGCTACCAGTTATCAATTTACAGCGGCTAGATGTTGGCCATCTTGAAAATTTCAATGTGGATGAAAAGGAGACGTTCTTCATTAAAGAACTCCGTTAAAGCAGACACTTTATGCGAAATAGATCTTCTTTGCTGTTAACTGTTTCCGACATATTTACTATGATTTGCTTCAATGTCCAAATACTTTTCCCAAAAGAGAAGTCATTATTCGTTTTCATATGCTGACAGTGCAAAGAGAATGCAATTTCATATCCATTGCAGAGTGACCAGATCTCAAAGAATCTGAATATCGCTTAAAGTGTGATGGATACCCATATTCCCTTGGCACCTACAAGAAAATTAGCAATTACATAATGTTTATCTCGATTAGAAGAAGTGAATAGAGGGATAAGCGTTTCCAAAACAAGTTTCTACAACAGTAAAGAAGGTCATGTCAATGCAGTACATGAGAGTTTCTTTCCCATGCAAAGCGAATGTAATTTGCATTATACTACAACCAGCTCTTGAAAGTTTTGATTATTCCGTGAATATGAATTCCATTGTCCTTGCACCTAACTAGGGTATGAGCAGTATGATTATATTTATTTCCATTAACGAGCAGTAGATTGCAATGATTGACTAGGAAAGAAAGTTCGAGTAAAATGTAATCCAGATTATACAATTAAATTATATATTACGAAATTGAACTTATCCAAATTTTATTTTTTCCACTCGTAATTACTCTTGAAAAGAAGAGATCTCATGTCTCATATTTAAGCAGACACAATATTCAACATCACAATTCAAACGACAACGAAGTAACCCTGTTACATATGGATTCCCGACAACAAATAAAAATATGATTACATAAGGCGCCCTAACGTGGACTCGAATAAGATGGGGAGACATTATCACTATAGAAATCCGGTTACAAGAGAGAGGGGGCAAAAACAGGTAAGATAGTGCTAATATGTTGTCTGAAAATTGTAATTGAATTTGGGTGAGAAATTTGAATAAATTAACTGCCGATGCAGCTGGTATGGAAATTGAAATGGATAAAAACGGCATCAACTGATATCGCAAGCAAGACTACTCCATTAAAAAGAGATTAAATAAAACGAAATTGGTGGGTGGTTAGGTCGGTGGTTGGGTGGGTAGGTAGGTGGGTGGGTGGATGGGTGGGTGAGTAGGTAGGCAGGCAGGCAGGTAATATATATATATATATATATGTGTGTGTGTGTGTGTGTGTGTGTGTGTGTGTGTGTGTGTGTGTGTGTGTGTGTGTGTGTGTGTAAATATATAAATATAATCAGAGGATTGATGAGAAACATATTTCATTACTCATTCAAAATATGATTTATACATATAAATCCAGTTTCTTCAGTGCTACTACATTTTAATGTTACAACATTCAAAACATAATAATAACATATTTCTCTATTTACTAAACAATTCTAAACATTCATCAACCGTATAGAAACCTTGTTTAATTAGAATTGTTTTAAGAGATTTTTAAACTTCACAGAAACATGTAACAGAATTATACATAGTTTAACCTCTGTGATCTATTGAATCAATTATTTAGCTGTTCTAACCATATTGAAATGAATATGATTTTGATTTCTGGTGAAATGATTGTGTACGAGGGCTGTCCAAAAAAAATTATCACAATTCTTTTTTCACAACGTACCTTTCTTTACACATCCTCATAATTTTGATAGTCCTTCTCAAAATAGTCTCCTCTGGCAGAAACACTGGGATAAGTACATCGCATTCAGTCTTTAAAGACATGCTGGAAACCATTCTTTAAGAGATCCTTTAAAATCGCCACTGCAGCCTTCACCACTGCTCCTACGAAGGTGTTTCTTCAAGTTAGGGAATAGAAAAAAGTCACTATAGGGAGGGTAAGGGATGCACTTCACATAAATTTTTGCAGGCTATTAGCAACAATATTGGCAATATGCGGCCACGCATTATCGTAATGCAGCATGCAGCCTGCTTCACGGAAATGTAGTCTTTTGCGCCCGGAAATGGACTTGCAATGTTTTCAGGACATCCCCTTAGTATTGTCCAATTACTGATGTGGGTGCACGTACAACATGCTGATAAACATTTCGTGAATATAAAAGAATGAGATGGCCGTAACTTTCCCAGCAGAAGCAACCACTTTTGCATTTTGGGGGATTAGTGAAGGAGATGTTATCACTGAGCTTTGCTGTTTGCTCTCAGGATCAAAATGATGTAGCCAAGTTTCATCGGAGGTGATTATATTTGAAAGAAACCCCGGATATTCCCCTAACATCAACTTAAACTGCATGCAGACCTGCATGTGAATGTCCTTTTTTTTCAGGAATCAACAGTCTTGGAACCCATCGCGCTCAAACACGTCTCATGTGCAATGTTTCTCTCACCAGCATGTGTGTGGCACCCAATGAAATGTTCGGTATTTACGAAAGTGATCTTAAGGTAATTCGTCGATCCTCTCTCACAATGGCAGCAGCAGTGTTGATGTTTTCTTCCGTAAGAGCAGTAACTGGAGCTCAGGGTCCACCTTCCTTTGAAATTGATTGTATTCCCTCTTTAAACATTTTAAACCACCTTTGAGCTGTGCTGTAGGGAAGAAGAGACTCTCCGTAGGCCTCCTGTAACATTGTATAGGCCTCAACTGAAGATTTGTTGAGACAAAATCGGAATTTCAAAACTGTATATTGTTCCTCACATGTTACCTCCATTGCAGTGGTAGGCGATACTGAACATATCTGAACTTGTCTTGTTCTCACAGGAGGGAACCAGGAGTACCAACAGTGAAACTACTATGGCGTGTTTGTTTCACATTAAGCTAACAGAATATACTAAGATTAAATTTTAGTGCGAAAGATTGTGGCCATAAAAAAATTATGATCATTCTTTATTGAGCAGCCCTCGTATATCCTTGTTGATACAGAAGTTATTATTATGCCTATGAATGTAATGAACAGTTTCTAAAATATGAAGACCAGGTACAGTTAGAAATTTAAGTTCTTCAACATAAGGTTTACAATTGGTTAGGTAATTCAAACTCAACATAATTCTAATTATCTTTTTATGAATATCAAAAACTTCTCTTAATCCATTGGAAGATCCCCAAACTGCTATTCTATATCATATAATGTTTTCTACATATGCTTTTACAGTTCCAAAGTATGCAGGTTGCGAATTTCTCTTAACTTTAAGAACATAAAATGTGTGCTATTCAGTTTAATTATAACATTATGTATGTGATGTTTCCAACTCAAATGATTATCAATTGTGACTCCTATAAAACCATTCTCTGTAACATATCAAACTATCTCATTACCTATTGATATATTTGAATTTGTACAGACTGACTTCTTTTTATTTGATCGAAGTTAATACAATGGGACTTGCTTGTGTTTAAAATTAACTTATTACATATTAACCAACAACTAAGTCCTTCCATTAGTCGGCCAAAATGCATTTGTAATTCCTCATTGCATTTGCCCTTAAAAATCATACTGGTGTTGTCTGCAAATAGGACAACATCAGCTTTTGGAAAATTTTTAGGCAGGTAATAATGTACACCAAAAATAAGAGTGGCCCTAAATTAGAGCCTTGTGGTATACCATGGCTTACCTGTTCTCTACAACTAAGGTAGGAATTAAACCAATTGTAACCAGGACCTCGTATACCATACAATTCCAGTTTATCTAATCCAATAATGTGGTTAACAAGATCAAATGCTTTCTTTAGGTCCATAAGCAGGCCCGAAGTTGTTTCATTTTTTTTCAATGCCATTCACTTCACATGCCAAATGCATTGAAGGCTTTGGTTTTAATTAGTGCTCATTATGTGTACTTTACCTAGTTATACAACAAAGAATGAGGTATATTTGCAGTATAGGGATTAGACGTCATGCTCCAATAGAGAGGAATTATTGCTATGCAAATGAAATTTCCCATTAAATGGGATGGTACGAGTTCCTCATCCTTGTAAAACAATATATGTTGTGGTAATAACAATTTCTCTCATTCAAGAATAATTTCCTGTCAATTCATCACAAAATGCTCATGAGTAGAAGGGTTAATGTAGAGAACATTAAGCAGGAAAAAAACAATGGAAATTCAGCAATCAATTGGACATATAAATGACATGGCACACATAATCATTCATATACACAAATTCAAACCTTTAAAAACTATCTACAGGTTCCAACTTAGTCAAAATTATTTATTTTGGAAGCTTTCCATCTTTTCTCCTCTCTGCAGAACCTAGGAGTTGAAATTTGGTAGTGAAAGATTTTGAAACACATTATTTTACCTGGTTACATTTTTCAGTAAAGTAGTTATCTAATACAATTTTTCCATTTGAGTACCAACACCTGATAGTTTAAGATTTTAATTTTGAAATTCTACACTGGGATCTATATATAATTAAAATGGTTGAGTATCTACAAATATAACAATTTGTAACTAAAAACTTCACTTATCTTATAAGAAAAGGTGATATTTTGTTCTATTAATTTCCCGGGATCGCGATTTCATGTGAAACTTTTACACATCCTCACCCGGAAACAACAAAGCTGTCCCTACGAACACTAGATGTTAATATGTTCTTGTTAGTATAACCAAAATCTGAAAATAAAAAAAAAATTTAAAAACAGAATCAACTGCCGGTATTTCAAACTTCATTTTGCAGTGTTTGTTTTTTTAAATAAATATCTTTTCCCAAACCATGAAATCTAAAGAACCCTGGCAACAGTAAACAAATTCAATATCAGAAACATCATCAAAAAACCAAATATAGACAAAATTCCTCTGATAAAAAGTCTGGCAATTTATAGAATTATTTGCTCAGACTGCAAAAAGATATACACTAGAAAGACACAATGTAACATTGAAATCAGATTAAAGGAAACCATTAGGAACATTACGCTAAAAGAAACAGATAAATCCGCAGTAGCAGCACATTTCTGGCATCATAACCACAACATAGGACATAAAACCAAACTACTAAAATCAGTTCATATGAATCAAGAATTAAACATCTGGGAAAATGTTTATATAAAAGAATTTGAAACACACTTAATGAATACTTAATATATGAAGCTACTAACAGCGAAGCTAACAAATATATACAAAAATAACAATTTGTAACTTAAAACTTCACTTATAAGAAATGATCATACTTTTCTTATAAATTGTCCGGGATTGCAATTGCATGGAAATTCTTCCACATCGTCAGCCGGAACCAACAAAACTGTCGTCATCGCTACAGACACTAGATGTTAATATGTTCTTGTTAGTACTACCAAAACCTGAAAATAAAACAAATTTAAAAACAGAATTGACTGCCGGTATTTCAAAATTAATGACGTGATATTAATTTTTTTAAGTAAATATATTTTCCCAAACCATTAAATCTATTGGACCATTTAATTGTTTTAATAATTTAACTTCTGGAGTTATTTCATGGTTAAATGACCAAAATTGATCAGTTACTGCCGATTTATGAGTCTGTTTATACTTGATATTACGAAAATGTCCTTTCATTCTGGTTTCTAAATTAGGTGTTGTCCTTCCAATATCAACTTTATCACAATCGAAACAATTAAATTGACAAATACTAGAATTTTTTATTATTAGGAATTTTATCTTTTTTAGAGAAATGCAATAAGTTTTTATTACTGTATTTATTTTGAGACGCTAAAGTAAAATAAATGTAAAATAAATATATATATATATATATATATATATATATATATATATATATATATATATATATATATAGCCTAAAATATGTCTTAATATTTGTACTTGATCTGCAAATATGAGCATTTTTCAATGAAGGAGCATAAAATGTACCAGGGGACATACGTAAATGATGCACCAAAGGACATCCATTAGTACATCCATTAATTGTGTTCCTTGGTACTTGGATTCTACTTTTTTGTTTACTGAACTGTTTCTTAGGTGAAGAAAATGCCATGAAGCAAAATGGTATCAACAGATCACCACCAAATAAAGATATAATGAAGGCAGTCATGAGGGATTTTATTGAAAGGAAGTAGTCTCTTTGAGAATCCGCTCAGAAGCACAAGATTTCAAAATCTACTATAGCACATTCAGATTATAAAGCAAAGACTGGTTTTTCTAATGCAAAAGTTTACTTATTATCATAATTTTTATGTAAAATTGATTAGGTTCATTATTTGAAAAAGGCTGCTTATCTGCATAATGGTCTGACAACCTATCAGACAAGGAAACTTGCTTACATATATGCTAAGAGTAATGAGAAGGTTATGCTACAATGGGAGGTAAATAAAATAAATGGGAGGAAAATGTTAAAACTGATCATGAATGAGGAGCAGAAGTCTATTCTCTTGCTGCAGATGTTATTTGAAAATTACCAGCAACAGTGCCGTTTGGAGGCACTCCTCGAAGCAAAAATCTATTGCATTTTCCAGTAGAATTTTCTAAATTTAACTTAGGATACTGAAATATTGTTGGCAATTCACAGATGCATGTGTTTTACTTTTCTATAAGTAATCAGATGTTGCAGGTTATTAGAGAAAGTTGTGTCCCTTGGTACAACACGAGTATATACCTAGGGACAGCTTCCAGGATATTACAAATGTTGGTTTTATCACTCAATGTGCAACAAAATGTATGCAAATAATATTCTACCTTTTAGCTAATAAATGAAGGTTAATGAACGGGCAGCCATTATTCCTGTAAATTTAAATTTAAAAATTGAAAATTTTATTTTAAAAATTGTCTCTAGGTACAGCACTCTATTTCGTAAATGCAAGAACTAATCTCTTCAGGAATCTAAAAGAAAACATCGTACTCTCTGGCTAAAAAACTAATGTCTGCTTACTGCACTACTCAAGCACTTAGTGCAAAACTTTTGTCCTCTGTAGTGTAGAGGTAATATGACAGTCTCTGATACCTGAGGTGGCGGGTTGAAACCTGGAGGAGGAAGATAGTTTTTCTGGCATGAAAGCCTTTAGCATGGCTTGCCTCGCAAAGGAAATAAAGTCGATGGTGCCATGTAATAGACTTACAGCTAGTACAATAATCTCAAACCTGTTAAAGAAACCTCTGAGCAAAATTAAGCTTCCTTTCACGTCCAATCAGGAATGGGACGCTGTAAAACAGCAGTTCAGAGTGTCCATAAATAAACACAATTTCACTTTTCTAAACTAAATTTGAAATGTGCGTTGCTGAGCAGTATATATTTTACATGCAACAATCTCTCTAAAGTTTGAATTTAATTGATAAAATTACAAATAATGACAAAGTGATTAGTAAACATACTTGAACAGCTGATTGCTATGGATGACTTTGAAACTCCATTCCTGCTTTCTTAATAAAGCAACAGCTTTAATAAACACATTCCAAAATATATTTATATTTAATATACCTTTTTGCATAAAGAGCTACAAATTAAGCAAAAATAAAAAAGGGCACATCGAATTGATTTCCAGGTAATCACTGGAGCTGCTACGTACAATCTTGGCGCTCTAACTCGCCAACCAACACGCCTCAAGCGCAGACTACCACAAGATCTCCTCCTGAGTGACCTCTCTAGCACATCCGCCGGCTGGAACGATCTTCCTTTTCACCATCTCCAGGAGGTTCCTGGAGCTGTTGCCTACAATCTTGGCGCTCTAACTCGCCAACCAACACGCCTCAAGCGCAGACTACCACAAGATCTCCTCCTGAGTGACCTCTCTAGCACATCCGCCGGCTGGAACGATCTTCCTTTTCACCATCTCCAGGAGGTTCCTGGAGCTGTTACCTACAATCTTGGCGCTCTAACTCACCAACCAACACGCCCCAAGCGCAGACTACCACAAGATCTCCTCCTGAGTGATCTCTCTAGCACATCCGCCGGCTGGCACGATCTTCCTTTTCACCATCTCCAGGAGGTTCCTGGAGCTGTTACCTACAATCTTGGCGCTCTAACTCGCCAACCAACACGCCTCAAGGGCAGATTACCAGTAGATCTCCTCCTGAGTGACCTCCCTAGGACATCCGCCGGCTGGCACAACCTTCCTTTTACCACCTCCAGGAGGTTCCTGGAGCTGTTACCTACAATCTTGGCGCTCTAACTCGCCAACCAACACGCCTCAAGTGCAGATTACCAGTAGATCTCCTCCTGAGTGACCTCTCTAGGACATCTGCCGGCTGGCACGACCTTCCTTTTACCATCTCCAGGAGGTCCAAGGAGCTGTTACTTATAATCACGGCGCTCGCACTCACCAACCACATCGCCTGAAGTGCAGACTGCCACAAGATCTCCTCCTGAGTGATCTCTCTAGGACATCCGTCGGCTGGCACGACCTTCCTTTTACCATCTCCAGGAGGTCCCTGGAGCTGTTACGTACAATCTCGGCGCTCGCATTCGCCAACCAACTCGCCTGAAGCGAGAACTACCACAAGATCTCCTCCTGAGTGACCTCTCTAGGACATCCGTCGGCTGGCACGGCCTTCCTTTTACCATCTCCAGGAGGTCCCTGGAGCTGTTAAGTACAATCTCGGCGCTCGCACTCGCCAACCAACTCGCCTGAAGCGCAGACTACCACAAGATCTTCTCCTGAGTGACCTCTCTATGACATCCGCCGGCTGGCACGACCTTCCTTTTACCATCTCCAGGAGGTCCCTGGAGCTGTTACGTACAATCTCGGCGCTCGCACTCTCCAACCACCTTGCCTGAAGCGCAGACTACCACAAGATCTTCTCCTGAGTGACCTCTCTAGGACATCCGCCGGCTGGCACGACCTTCCTTTTCACCATCTCCAGGAGGTCCCTGGAGCTGTTACGTACAATCTCGGCGCTCGCACTCTCCAACCACCTCGCCTGAAGCGCAGACTACCACAAGATCTTCTCCTGAGTGACCTCTCTAGGACATCCGCCGGCTGGCACGACCTTCCTTTTACCATCTCCACGAGGTTCCTGGAGCTGTTACCTACAATCTCGGCGCTCGCACTCACCAACCAACTCGCCTCAAGTGCAGACTGCCACAAGATCTCCTGAGTGACCTCTCTAGGACATCCGCCAGCTGGCACGACATTCCTTTTACCATCTCCACGAGGTCCCTGGAGCTGTTACCTACAATCTCGGCGCTCGCACTCGCCAAACAACTCGCCTCAAGTGCAGACTATCACAAGATCTCCTCCTGAGTGATCTCTCTAGGACATCCGCCGGCTGGCGCGAGCTTCCTTTTACCATCTCCAGGAGGTTCCTGGAGCTGTTACCTACAATCTTGGCGCTCTAACTCGCCAACCAACACGCCTCAAGGGCAGATTACCAGTAGATCTCCTCCTGAGTGACCTCCCTAGGACATCCGCCGGCTGGCACAACCTTCCTTTTACCACATCCAGGAGGTCCCTGGAGCTGTTACGTACAATCTCGGCGCTCGCACTCACCAAATATCTCGCCTGAAGCGCAGACTATAACAAGATCTCCTCCTGAGTGACCTCTCTAGGACATCCGCCGGCTAGCACGACCTTCCTTTTACCACCTCCAGGAGGTCCCTGGAGCTGTAAACTACAATCTCGGCGCTCGAACTCGCCAACCAAATCGCCTCAAGTGTAGACTGCCACAAGATCTCCTCCTGAGTGACCTCTCTAGGGCATTCGCTGGCTGGCACGACCTCCCTTTTACCATCTCCAGGAAGTCCCTGGAGCTGTTACGTACGATCTCGGTGCTCGCACTCGCCAACCAACTCGCCTCAGGTGCAGAATGTCACAAGATCTCCTCCTGAGTGACCTCTCTAGGACATCCGCCGGCTGGCACGACCTTCCTTTAACCATCTCCAAGAGGTCCTTGGAGCTGTTACGTACAATCTCGGCGCTCGCACTCACCAACCACCTCCTCTGAAGCGCAGACTACCACAAGATCTCCACCTGAGTGACCTCTCTAGGACATCCGCCGGCTGGCACGAACTTCCTTTTCACCATCACTAGGAGGTCCCTGGAGCTGTTACCTACAATCTCGGCGCTCGCACTCGCCAACCAACTCGCCTCAAGTGTAGGTTGCCACAAGATCTCCTCCTGAGTGACCTCTCTAGGACATCCACCGGCTGGCACAACCTTCATTTTACCATCTCCAGGAGGTCCCTGGAGCTGTTACGTATAATCAGGGCGCTCGCACTCTCCAAACATCTCGCCCGAAGCGCAGACAACCACAAGAGCTTCTCCTGAGTGACCTCTCTAGGACATCCGCCGGCTGGCACGACCTTCCTTTTCACCATCTCCAGGAGGTCCCTGGAGCTGTTACCTACAATCTCGGCGCTCGCACTCTCCAACCACCTCGCCTGAAGTGCAGGCTACCACAAGATCTTCTCCTGAGTGACCTCTCTAGGACATCCGCCGGCTGGCACGACCTTCCTTTTCACCATCTCCAGGAGATCCCTGGAGCTGTTACGTACAGTCTCGGTGCTCGCACTCACCAACCAACTCGCCTCAAGTGCAGACTGCCACAAGATCTCCTCCTGAGTGCCCTCTCTAGGACATCCGCCGGCTGGCACGACCTTCCTTTTACCATCTCCAGGAGGTCTTTGGAGCTGTTACCTACAATCTCGGCGCTCGCAATCGCCAACCAACTCGCCTCAAGTGTAGACTGCCACAAGATCTCCTCCTGAGTGACCTCTCTAGGACATCCGCCGGCTGGCACGACCTTCTTTTTACCATCTCCAGGAAGTCCCTGAGCTGTTACGTACGATCTCGGCGCTCGCACTCGCCAACCAACTCGCCTCAAGTGCAGACTGTCACAAGATCTCCTCCTGAGTGACCTCTCTAGGACATCCGCCGGCTGGCACGACCTTTCTGTTAGCATCTCCAGGAGGTTCCTGGAGCTGTTACGTATAATCTCGGGGCTCGCACTCGCCAGCCAACTCGCCTCAAGTGGAGACTGCCACAAGATCTCCTCCTGAGTGATCTATCTAGGACATCCGCCGGCTGGCACGACCTTCCTTTTACCATCGCCAGGAGGTCCCTGGAGCTGTTACGTATAATCTCGGTGCTCGCACTCTCCAACCACCTCGCCTGAAGCGCAGACTACAACAAGATCTCCTCCTGAGTAACCTCTCTAGGACATCCGCCGGCTGGCACGACCTTCCTCTTACCATCTCCAGGAGGTCCTTGGAGCTGTTACCTACAATCTTGGCGCTCTAACTCGCCAACCAACACGCCTCAAGGGCAGATTACCAGTAGATCTCCTCCTGAGTGACCTCCCTAGGACATCCGCCGGGTGGCACAACCTTCCTTTTACCACCTCCAGGAGGTTCCTGGAGCTGTTACCTACAATCTTGGCGCTCTAGCTCGCCAACCAACACGCCTCAAGTGCAGATTACCAGTAGATCTCCTCCTGAGTGACCTCTCTAGGACATCTGCCGGCTGGCACGACCTTCCTTTTACCATCTCCAGGAGGTCCAAGGAGCTGTTACTTATAATCACGGCGCTCGCACTCACCAACCACATCGCCTGAAGTGCAGACTGCCACAAGATCTCCTCCTGAGTGATCTCTCTAGGACATCCGTCGGCTGGCACGACCTTCCTTTTACCATCTCCAGGAGGTCCCTGGAGCTGTTACGTACAATCTCGGCGCTCGCATTCGCCAACCAACTCGCCTGAAGCGAGAACTACCACAAGATCTCCTCCTGAGTGACCTCTCTAGGACATCCGTCGGCTGGCACGGCCTTCCTTTTACCATCTCCAGGAGGTCCCTGGAGCTGTTAAGTACAATCTCGGCGCTCGTACTCGCCAACCAACTCGCCTGAAGCGCAGACTACCCCAAGATCTTCTCCTGAGTGACCTCTCTAGGACATCCGCCGGCTGGCACGACCTTCCTTTTACCATCTCCAGGAGGTCCCTGGAGCTGTTACGTACAATCTCGGCGCTCGCACTCTCCAACCACCTTGCCTGAAGCGCAGACTACCACAAGATCTTCTCCTGAGTGACCTCTCTAGGACATCCGCCGGCTGGCACGACCTTCCTTTTCACCATCTCCAGGAGGTCCCTGGAGCTGTTACGTACAATCTCGGCGCTCGCACTCTCCAACCACCTCGCCTTAAGCGCAGACTACCACAAGATCTTCTCCTGAGTGACCTCTCTAGGACATCCGCCGGCTGGCACGACCTTCCTTTTACCATCTCCACGAGGTCCCTGGAGCTGTTACCTACAATCTCGGTGCTCGCACTCACCAACCAACTCGCCTCAAGTGCAGACTGCCACAAGATCTCCTGAGTGACCTCTCTAGGACATCCGCCAGCTGGCACGACATTCCTTTTACCATCTCCACGAGGTCCCTGGAGCTGTTACCTACAATCTCGGCGCTCGCACTCGCCAAACAACTCGCCTCAAGTGCAGACTATCACAAGATCTCCTCCTGAGTGACCTCTCTAGGACATCCGCCGGCTGGCACGAGCTTCCTTTTACCATCTCCAGGAGGTCCCTGGAGCTGTTACGTACAATCTCGGCGCTCGCACTCACCAAATATCTCGCCTGAAGCGCAGACTATAACAAGATCTCCTCCTGAGTGACCTCTCTAGGACATCCGCCGGCTAGCACGACCTTCCTTTTACCACCTCCAGGAGGTCCCTGGAGCTGTAAACTACAATCTCGGTTCTCGAACTCGCCAACCAACTCGCCTCAAGTGTAGGTTGCCACAAGATCTCCTCCTGAGTGACCTCTCTAGGACATCCACCGGCTGGCACAACCTTCATTTTACCATCTCCAGGAGGTCCCTGGAGCTGTTACGTATAATCAGGGCGCTCGCACTCTCCAAACATCTCGCCTGAAGCGCAGACAACCACAAGAGCTTCTCCTGAGTGACCTCTCTAGGACATCCGCCGGCTGGCACGACCTTCCTTTTCACTATCTCCAGGAGGTCCCTGGGGCTGTTACCTACAATCTCGGCGCTTGCACTCTCCAACCACCTGGCCTGAAGTGCAGGCTACCACAAGATCTTCTCCTGAGTGACCTCTCTAGGACATCCGCCGGCTGGCACGACCTTCCTTTTCACCATCTCCAGGAGATCCCTGGAGCTGTTACGTACAGTCTCGGTGCTCGCACTCACCAACCAACTCGCCTCAAGTGCAGACTGCCACAAGATCTCCTCCTGAGTGCCCTCTCTAGGACATCCGCCGGCTGGCACGACCTTCCTTTTACCATCTCCAGGAGGTCCTTGGAGCTGTTACCTACAATCTCGGCGCTCGCAATCGCCAACCAACTCGCCTCAAGTGTAGACTGCCACAAGATCTCCTCCTGAGTGACCTCTCTAGGACATCCGCCGGCTGGCACGACCTTCTTTTTACCATCTCCAGGAAGTCCCTGAGCTGTTACGTACGATCTCGGCGCTCGCACTCGCCAACCAACTCGCCTCAAGTGCAGACTGTCACAAGATCTCCTCCTGAGTGACCTCTCTAGGACATCCGCCAGCTGGCACGACCTTTCTGTTAGCATCTCCAGGAGGTTCCTGGAGCTGTTACCTACAATCTTGGCGCTCGCACTCGCCAACCAACTCGCCTCAAGTGCAGACTGTCACAAGATCTCCTCCTGAGTGACCTCTCTAGGACATCCGCCGGCTGGCACGACCTTTCTGTTAGCATCTCCAGGAGGTTCCTGGAGCTGTTACGTATAATCTCGGGGCTCGCACTCGCCAGCCAACTCGCCTCAAGTGGAGACTGCCACAAGATCTCCTCCTGAGTGATCTATCTAGGACATCCGCCGGCTGGCACGACCTTCCTTTTACCATCGCCAGGAGGTCCCTGGAGCTGTTACGTATAATCTCGGGGCTCGCACTCTCCAACCACCTCGCCTGAAGCGCAGACTACAACAAGATCTCCTCCTGAGTAACCTCTCTAGGACATCCGCCGGCTGGCACGACCTTCCTCTTACCATCTCCAGGAGGTCCTTGGAGCTGTTACCTACAATCTTGGCGCTCTAACTCGCCAACCAACACGCCTCAAGGGCAGATTACCAGTAGATCTCCTCCTGAGTGACCTCCCTAGGACATCCGCCGGGTGGCACAACCTTCCTTTTACCACCTCCAGGAGGTTCCTGGAGCTGTTACCTACAATCTTGGCGCTCTAACTCGCCAACCAACACGCCTCAAGTGCAGATTACCAGTAGATCTCCTCCTGAGTGACCTCTCTAGGACATCTGCCGGCTGGCACGACCTTCCTTTTACCATCTCCAGGAGGTCCAAGGAGCTGTTACTTATAATCACGGCGCTCGCACTCACCAACCACATCGCCTGAAGTGCAGACTGCCACAAGATCTCCTCCTGAGTGATCTCTCTAGGACATCCGTCGGCTGGCACGACCTTCCTTTTACCATCTCCAGGAGGTCCCTGGAGCTGTTACGTACAATCTCGGCGCTCGCATTCGCCAACCAACTCGCCTGAAGCGAGAACTACCACAAGATCTCCTCCTGAGTGACCTCTCTAGGACATCCGTCGGCTGGCACGGCCTTCCTTTTACCATCTCCAGGAGGTCCCTGGAGCTGTTAAGTACAATCTCGGCGCTCGTACTCGCCAACCAACTCGCCTGAAGCGCAGACTACCACAAGATCTTCTCCTGAGTGACCTCTCTAGGACATCCGCCGGCTGGCACGACCTTCCTTTTACCATCTCCAGGAGGTCCCTGGAGCTGTTACGTACAATCTCGGCGCTCGCACTCTCCAACCACCTTGCCTGAAGCGCAGACTACCACAAGATCTTCTCCTGAGTGACCTCTCTAGGACATCCGCCGGCTGGCACGACCTTCCTTTTCACCATCTCCAGGAGGTCCCTGGAGCTGTTACGTACAATCTCGGCGCTCGCACTCTCCAACCACCTCGCCTTAAGCGCAGACTACCACAAGATCTTCTCCTGAGTGACCTCTCTAGGACATCCGCCGGCTGGCACGACCTTCCTTTTACCATCTCCACGAGGTCCCTGGAGCTGTTACCTACAATCTCGGTGCTCGCACTCACCAACCAACTCGCCTCAAGTGCAGACTGCCACAAGATCTCCTGAGTGACCTCTCTAGGACATCCGCCAGCTGGCACGACATTCCTTTTACCATCTCCACGAGGTCCCTGGAGCTGTTACCTACAATCTCGGCGCTCGCACTCGCCAAACAACTCGCCTCAAGTGCAGACTATCACAAGATCTCCTCCTGAGTGACCTCTCTAGGACATCCGCCGGCTGGCACGAGCTTCCTTTTACCATCTCCAGGAGGTCCCTGGAGCTGTTACGTACAATCTCGGCGCTCGCACTCACCAAATATCTCGCCAGAAGCGCAGACTATAACAAGATCTCCTCCTGAGTGACCTCTCTAGGACATCCGCCGGCTAGCACGACCTTCCTTTTACCACCTCCAGGAGGTCCCTGGAGCTGTAAACTACAATCTCGGTTCTCGAACTCGCCAACCAACTCGCCTCAAGTGTAGGTTGCCACAAGATCTCCTCCTGAGTGACCTCTCTAGGACATCCACCGGCTGGCACAACCTTCATTTTACCATCTCCAGGAGGTCCCTGGAGCTGTTACGTATAATCAGGGCGCTCGCACTCTCCAAACATCTCGCCTGAAGCGCAGACAACCACAAGAGCTTCTCCTGAGTGACCTCTCTAGGACATCCGCCGGCTGGCACGACCTTCCTTTTCACCATCTCCAGGAGGTCCCTGGGGCTGTTACCTACAATCTCGGCGCTCGCACTCTCCAACCACCTGGCCTGAAGTGCAGGCTACCACAAGATCTTCTCCTGAGTGACCTCTCTAGGACATCCGCCGGCTGGCACGACCTTCCTTTTCACCATCTCCAGGAGATCCCTGGAGCTGTTACGTACAGTCTCGGTGCTCGCACTCACCAACCAACTCGCCTCAAGTGCAGACTGCCACAAGATCTCCTCCTGAGTGCCCTCTCTAGGACATCCGCCGGCTGGCACGACCTTCCTTTTACCATCTCCAGGAGGTCCTTGGAGCTGTTACCTACAATCTCGGCGCTCGAAATCGCCAACCAACTCGCCTCAAGTGTAGACTGCCACAAGATCTCCTCCTGAGTGACCTCTCTAGGACATCCGCCGGCTGGCACGACCTTCTTTTTACCATCTCCAGGAAGTCCCTGAGCTGTTACGTACGATCTCGGCGCTCGCACTCGCCAACCAACTCGCCTCAAGTGCAGACTGTCACAAGATCTCCTCCAGAGTGACCTCTCTAGGACATCCGCCGGCTGGCACGACCTTTCTGTTAGCATCTCCAGGAGGTTCCTGGAGCTGTTACCTACAATCTTGGCGCTCGCACTCGCCAACCAACTCGCCTCAAGTGGAGACTGCCACAAGATCTCCTCCTGAGTGATCTATCTAGGACATCCGCCGGCTGGCACGACCTTCCTTTTACCATCGCCAGGAGGTCCCTGGAGCTGTTACGTATAATCTCGGCGCTCGCACTCTCCAACCACCTCGCCTGAAGCGCAGACTACAACAAGATCTCCTCCTGAGTAATCTCTCTAGGACATCCGCCGGCTGGCACGACCTTCCTCTTACCATCTCCAGGAGGTCCTTGGAGCTGTTACGTACAATCTCGGCGCTCGCACTCACCAACCACCTCGCCTGAAGCGCAGACTACCACAAGATCTCCTCCTGAGTGACCTCTCTAGGACATCCGCCAGCTGGCACGACCTTCCTTTTACCATCTCCAGGAGGTCCTTGGAGCTGTTACGTACAATCTCGGCGCTCGCACTCACCCACCACCTCGCCTGAAGCGCAGACTACCACAAGATCTCCTCCTGAGTGACCTCTCTAGGACATCCGCCTGCTGGCACGAACTTCCTTTTCACCATTACCAGGAGGTCCCTGGAGTTGTTACCTACAATCTCGGCGCTCGCACTCACCAACCACCTCGCCTGAAGCGCAGACTACCACAAGACCTCCTCCTGAGTGACCTCTCTAGGACATCCGCCGGCTGGCACGACCTTCCTTTTACCATCTCCAGGAGGTCCCTGGAGCTGTTACCTACAATCTCGGCGCTCGCACTCGCCAACCAACTCGCCTCAAGTGTAGGTTGCCACAAGATCTCCTCCTGAGTGACCTCTCTAGGACATCCGCCGGCTGGCACAACCTTCTTTTTACCATCTCCAGGAGGTCCCTGGAGCTGTTACGTATAATCACGGCGCTCGCACTCTCCAAACACCTCGCCTGAAGCGCAGACAACCACAAGATCTTCTCCTGAGTGACCTCTCTAGGACATCCGCAGGCTGGCACGACCTTTCTTTTCATCATCTCCAGGAGGTCCCTGGAGCTGTTACGTACAATCTCGGCGCTCGCACTCTCAAACCACCTCGCCTGAAGCGCAGGCTACCACAAGATCTTCTCCTGAGTGACCTCTCTAGGACATCCGCCGGCTGGCACGACCTTCCTTTTACCATCTCCAGGAGGTCCCTGGAGCTGTTACCTTCATTCTCGGCACTCGAACTCGCCAACCAAATCGCCTCAAGTGTAGACTGCCACAAGATCTCCTCCTGAGTGACCTCTCTAGGACATCCGCCGGCTGGCACGACCTTCCTTTTAGAATCTCCAGGAGGTTCCTGGAGCTGTTACCTACAATCTTGGCGCTCTAAATCGCCAACCACCTCGCCTGAAGTGCAGACTGCCACAAGATCTCCTCCTGAGTGATCTATCTAGGACATCCGCCGGCTGGCACGGCCTTCCTTTTACCATCGCCAGGAGGTCCCTGGAGCTGTTACGTATAATCTCGGCGCTCGCACTCTCCAACCACCTCGCCTGAAGCGCAGACAACCACAAGGTCTTTTCCTGAGTGACCTCTCTAGGACATCCGCCGGCTGGCACGGCCTTCCTTTTACCATCTCCAGGAGGTCCCTGGAGCTGTTACGTTCAATCTCGGCGCTCGCACTCTCCAACCACCTCGACTGAGGCGCAGACAAACACAAGATCTTCTCCTGTGTGACCTCTATAGGACAAACGCCAGCTGGCACGACCTTCCTTTTCACCATCTCCAGGAGATCCCTGGAGCTGTTACGTACAGTCTCGGCGCTCGCACTCACCAACCAACTCGCCTCAAGTGCAGACTGCCACAAGATCTCCTCCTCAGTGATCTCTCTAGGACATCCGCTGGCTGGCACGACCTTCTTTTTACCATCTCCAGGAGGTCCCTGGAGCTGTTACCTACAATCTCGGCACTCGAATTCGCCAACCAAATCGCTTCAAGTGTAGACTGCCACAAGATCTCCTCCAGAGTGACCTCTCTAAGACATCCGCCGGCTGGCACGACCTTCCTTTTACCATCTCCAGGAAGTCCCTGAGCTGTTACGTACGATCTCGGCGCTCGTACTCGCCAACCAACTTGCCTCAAGTGCAGACTGTCACAAGATCTCCTCCTGAGTGACCTCTCTAGGACATCCGCCGGATGGCATGACCTTCCTCTTAGCATCTCCAGGAGGTTCCTGGAGCTGTTACCTACAATCTTGGCGCTCTAACTCGCCAACCACCTCGCCTGAAGTGCAGACTGCCACAAGATCTCCTCCTGAGTGACCTCTCTAGGACATCCGCCGGCTGGCACGGCCTTCCTTTTACCATCGCCAGCAGGTCCCTGGAGCTATTACGTATAATCTCGGCGCACGCACTCTCCAACCACCCCGCCTGAAGCGCAGACAACCACAAGGTCTTCTCCTGAGTGACCTCACTAGGACATCCGCCGGCCCAAACGGCCTTCCTTTTACAATCTCCAGGAGGCCCTGGAGTTGTTACGTTCAATCTCGGCGCTCGCACTCTCCAACTACCTCGACTGAAGCGCAGACAACAACAAGATTTTCTCCTGAGTGACCTCTCTAGGACATCCGCCGGCTGACACCACCTTCCTTTTCACCATCTCAGGAGATCCCTGGATTTGTTACGTACAATCTCGGCGCTCGCAATCACCAACCACCTCGCCTGAAGCGCAGGCTACCACAAGATCTCCTCCTGAGTGACCTCTCTAGGACATCCGTCGGCTGGCACGACCTTCCTTTTACCATCTCCAGAAGGTCCTTGGAGCTGTTACGTACAATCTCGGCGCTCGCACTCAACAACCACCTCGCCTGAAGCGCAGACTACCACAAGATCTCCTCCTGAGTGACCTCTCTAGGACATCCGCCTGCTGGCACGAACTTCCTTTTCACCATCACCAGGAGGTCCCTGGAGCTGTTACCTAAATTCTCGGCGCTCGCACTCGCCAACCAACTCGCCTCAAGTGTAGGTTGCCACAAGATCTCCTCCTGAGTGACCTCTCTAGGACATCCGCCGGCTGGCACAACCTTCATTTTACCATCTCCAGGAGGTCCCTGGAGCTGTTACGTATAATCACGGCGCTCGCACTCTCCAAACACCTCGCCTGAAGCGCAGACAACCACAAGATCTTCTCCTGAGTGATCTCTCTAGGACATCCGCCGGCTGGCACGACCTTCCATTTCACCATCTCCAGGCGGTCCCTGGAGCTGTTACGTACAATCTTGGCGCTCGCACTCTCCAACCACCTCGCCTGAAGCGCAGGCTACCACAAGATCTTCTCCTGAGTGACCTCTCTAGGACATCCGCCAGCTGGCACGACCTTCCTTTTCACCATCTCCATATGATCCCTGGAGCTGTTACGTACAATCTCGGCGCTCGCACTCACCAACCAACTCGCCTCAAGTGCAGACTGCCACAAGATCTCCTCCTGAGTGACCTCTGTAGGATATATGCCGGCTGGCACGACCTTCCTTTTACCAGTTCCAGAAGGTCCCTAGAGCTGTTACCTACATTCTCGGCACTCGAACTCGCCAACCAAATCGCCTCAAGTGTAGGTTGCCACAAGATCTCCTCCTGAGTGACCTCTCTAGGACAACCGCCGGCTGGCACGACCTTCCTTTTACCATCTCAAGGAAGTCCCTGAGCTGTTACGTACGATCTCGGCGCTCGCACTCTCCAACCACCTCGCCTCAAGTGCAGACTGTCACAAGATCTCCTCCTGAGTGACCTCTCTAGGACATCCGCCGGCTGGCACGACCTTTCTGTTAGCATCTCCAGGAGGTTCCTGGAGCTGTTACCTACAATCTTGGCGCTCGCACTCGCCAGCCAACTCGCCTCAAGTGGAGACTGCCACAAGATCTCCTCCTGAGTGATCTATCTAGGACATCCGCCGGCTGGCACGACCTTCCTTTTACCATCGCCAGGAGGTCCCTGGAGCTGTTACGTATAATCTCGGCGCTCGCACTCTCCAACCACCTCGCCTGAAGCGCAGACTACAACAGGATCTCCTCCTGAGTAACCTCTCTAGGACATCCGCCGGCTGGCACGACCTTCCTCTTACCATCTCCAGGAGGTCCTTGGAGCTGTTACCTACAATCTTGGCGCTCTAACTCGCCAACCAACACGCCTCAAGGGCAGATTACCAGTAGATCTCCTCCTGAGTGACCTCCCTAGGACATCCGCCGGCTGGCAACACCTTCCTTTTACCACCTCCAGGAGGTTCCTGGAGCTGTTACCTACAATCTTGGCGCTCTAACTCGCCAACCAACACGCCTCAAATGCAGATTACCAGTAGATCTCCTCCTGAGTGACCTCTCTAGGACATCTGCCGGCTGGCACGACCTTCCTTTTACCATCTCCAGGAGGTCCAAGGAGCTGTTACTTATAATCACGGCGCTCGCACTCACCAACCACATCGCCTGAAGTGCAGACTGCCACAAGATCTCCTCCGGAGTGATCTCTCTAGGACATCCGTCGGCTGGCACGACCTTCCTTTTACCATCTCCAGGAGGTCCCTGGAGCTGTTACGTACAATCTCGGCGCTCGCATTCGCCAACCAACTCGCCTGAAGCGAGAACTACCACAAGATCTCCTCCTGAGTGACCTCTCTAGGACAACCGCCGGCTCGCACAGCCTTCCTTTTACCATCTCCAGGAGGTCCCTGGAGTTGTTACGTTCAATCTCGGCGCTCGCACTCTCCAACCACCTCGACTGAAGCGCAGACAACCACAAGATTTTCTCCTGAGTTACCTCTCTAGGACATCCGCCGGCTGGCACGACCTTCCTTTTCACCATCTCCAGGAGATCCCTGGAGCTGTTACGTACAGTCTCGGCGCTCGCACTCACCAACCAACTCGCCTCAAGTGCAGACTGCCACAAGATCTCCTCCTGAGTGACCTCTCTAGGACATCCGCCGGCTGGCACGACCTTCCTTTTACCATCTGCAGGAGGTCCTTGGAGCTGTTACGTACAATCTCGGCGCTCGCACTCACCAACCACCTCGCCTGAAGTGCAGACTACCACAAGATCTCCTCCCGAGTGACCTCTCTAGGACATCCGCCGGCTTACACGACCTTCCTTTTACCATCTCTAGAAGGTCCTTGGAGCTGTTACGTACAATCTCGGCGCTCGCACTCACCAACCAACTCGCCTCAAGTGCAGACTGCCACAAGATCTCCTCCTGAGTGACCTCTGTAGGACATCCGCCGGCTGGCACGACCTTCCTTTTACCATCCCCAGGAGGTCCCTGGAGCTGTTACTTACAATCTCGGCGCTCGCACTCGCCAGCCAACTCGCCTCAAGTGTAGGTTGCCACAAGATCTCCTCCTGAGTGACCTCTCTAGGACATCCGCCGGCTCGCACAAGCTTCGTTTTACCATCTCCAGGAGGTCCCTGGAGCTGTTACGGATAATCACGGCGCTCGCACTCTCCAAACACCTCGCCTGAAGCGCAGACAACCACAAGATTTTCTCCTGAGTGACCTCTCTAGGACATCCGCCGGCTGGCAGGACCTTCCTTTTCACCATCTCCAGGAGGTCCCTGGAGCTGTTACGTACAGTCTCGGCGCTCGCACTCACCAACCAACTCGCCTAAAGTGCAGACTGCCACAAGATCTCCTCCTGAGTGAGCTCTCTAGGACATCCGCCGGCTGGCACGACCTTCCTATTACCATCTCCAGGAGGTCCCTGGAGCTGTTACGTACAATCTCGGCGCTCGCACTCACCAACCACATCGCCTGTAGCGCAGACTACCACAAGATCTCCTCCTGAGTGACCTCTCCAGGAGATCCGACTGCTGGCACGACCTTCCTTTTCACCATCTCCAGGAGGTCCCTGGAGCTGTTACGTACAATCTCGGCGCTCGCACTCACCAATCATCTCGCCTGAAGCGCAGGCTACCACAAAATCTTCTCCTGAGTGACCTCTCTAGGACGTCCGCCGGCTGGTACGACCTTCCTTTTCACCATCTCCAGGAGGTCCCAGGAGCTGTTAAGTACAATCTCGGCGCTCGCACTCTCCAACAACCTCGCCTGAAGCGCAGGCTACCACAAGATCTTCTCCTGAGTGACCTCTCTAGGACATCCGCCGGCTGGCATGACCTTCCTTTTCACCATCTCCAGGAGATCCCTGGAGCTGTTACGTACAGTCTCGGCGCTCGCACTCACCAACCAACTCGCCTCAAGTGCAGACTGCCACAAGATCTCCTCCTGAGTGACCTCTCTAGGACATCCGCCGGCTGGCACGACCTTCCTTTTCACCATCTCCAGGAGGTCCCTGGAGCTGTTACCTACAATCTCGGCGCTCGCACTCGCCAACCAACTCGCCTCAAGTGCAGACTGTCACAAGATCTCCTCCTGAGTGACCTCTCTAGGACATCCACCGCCTGGCACGACCTTCCTTTTACCATCTCCAGGAGGTCCCTGGAGCTGTTACGTACAATCTCGCCGCTCGCACTCTCAAACCACCTCGCCTGAAGCGCAGACTACCACAAGATCTCCTCCTGAGTGACCTCTCTAGGACATCCGCCGGCTGGCACGACCTTCCTTTTACCATCTCCAGGAGGTCCCTGGAGCTGTTACGTACAATCTCGGCGCTCGCACTCACCAACCACCTCGCCTGAAGCGTAGACTACCACAAGATCTCCTCCTGAGTGACCTCTCTAGGACATCCGCCGGCTGGCACGACCTTCCTTTTCACCATCTCCAGGAGGTCCCTGGAGCTGTTACGTACAATCTCGGCGCTCGCACTCACCAACCATCTCGCCTGAAGCGCAGGCTACCACAAGATCTTCTCCTGAGTGACTTCTCTAGGACATCCGCCGGCTGGCACGACCTTCCTTTTCACCATCTCCAGGAGGTCCCTGGAGCTTTTACGTACAATCTCGGCGCTCGCACTCACCAACCAACTCGCCTCAAGTGCAGACTGCCACAAGATCTCCTCCTGAGTGACCTCTCTAGGACATCCGCCGGCTGGCACGACCTTCCTTTTACCATCTCCAGGAAGTCCCTGGAGCTGTTACGTACGATCTTGGCGCTCGCACTCGCCAACCAACTCGCCTCAAGTGCAGACTGTCACAAGATCTCCTCCTGAGTGACCTCTCTAGGACATCCGCCGGCTGGCACGACCTTCCTTTTACCATCTCCAGGAGGTTCCTGAAGCTGTTACCTACAATCTGGGCGCTCTAACTCGCCAACCACCTCGCCTGAAGTGCAGACTGCCACAAGATCTCCTCGTGAGTGATCTCTCTAGGACATCCGCCGGCTGGCACGACCTTCCTTTTACCTTCTCCAGGAGGTCCCTGGAGCTGTTACCTACAATCTCGGCACTCGCACTCGCCAACCAACTCGCCTCAAGTGCAGACTGTCACAAGATCTCCTCCTGAGTGACCTCTCTAGGACATCCACCAGCTGGCACGACCTTCCTTTTACCATCTCCAGGAGGTCCCTGGAGCTGTTACGTACAATCTCGGCACTCGCACTCTCAAACCACCTCGCCTGAAGCGCAGACTACCACAAGATCTCCTCCTGAGTGACCTCTCTAGGACATCCGCCGGCTGGCACGACCTTCCTTTTACCATCTCCAGGAGGTCACTGGAGCTGTTACGTACAATCTCGGCGCTCGCACTCACCAACCACCTCGCCTGAAGCGCAGACTACCACAAGATCTCCTCCTGAGTGACCTCTCTAGGACATCCGCCGGCTGGCACGACCTTCCTTTTCACCATCTCCAGGAGGTCCCTGGTGCTGTTACGTACAATCTCGGCGCTCGCACTCACCAACCATCTCGCCTGAAGCGCAGGCTACCACAAGATCTTCTCCTGAGTGACTTCTCTAGGACATCCGCCGGCTGGCACGACCTTCCTTTTCACCATCTCCAGGAGGTCCCTGGAGCTTTTACGTACAGTCTCGGCGCTCGCACTCACCAACCAACTCGCCTCAAGTGCAGACTGCCACAAGATCTCCTCCTGAGTGACCTCTCTAGGACATCCGCTTGCTGCCACGACCTTCCTTTTACCATCTCCAGGAGGTCCATGGAGCTGTTACCTACAATCTCGGCGCTCGAACTCACCAACCAACTCGCCTCAAGTGTAGACTGCCACAAGATCTCCTCCTGAGTGACCTCTGTAGGACATCCGCCGGCTGGCACGACTTTCCTTTTACCATCTCCAGGAAGTCCCTGGAGCTGTTACGTACGATCTTGGCGCTCGCACTCGCCAATCAACTCGCCTCAAGTGCAGACTGTCACAAGATCTCCTCCTGAGTGACCTCTCTAGGACATTCGCCGGCTGGCACGACCTTCCTTTTACCATCTCCACGAGGTTCCTGAAGCTGTTACCTACAATCTGGGCGCTCTAACTCGCCAACCACCTCGCCTGAAGTGCAGACTGCCACAAGATCTCCTCCTGAGTGATCTCTCTAGGACATCCGCCGGCTGGCACGACCTTCCTTTTACCATCTCCAGGAGGTCCCTGGAGCTGTTACGTACAATCTCGCCGCTCGCACTCTCAAACCACCTCGCCTGAAGCGCAGACTACCACAAGATCTCCTCCTGAGTGACCTCTCTAGGACAACCGCCGGCTGGTACGACCTTCCTTTTCACCATCTCCAGGAGATCCTTGGAGCTGTTACGTACAATCTCGGCGCTCGCACTCACCAACCATCTCGCCTGAAGCGCAGACTACAACAAGATCTCCTCCTGAGTGACCTCTCTAGGACATCCGCCGGCTGGCACGACCTTCCTTTTACCATCTCCAGGAGGCCCTTGGAGCTGTTACGTACAATCTCGGCGCTCGCACTAACCAACCACCTCGCCTGAAGCGCAGACTACCACAAGATTTCCTCCCTAATGACCTCTCTAGAATATCCGCCGGCTGGCACGACCTTCCTTTTACCATCTCCAGGAGGTCACTGGAGCTGTTACCTAAATTCTCGGCGCTCGCACTCGCCAACCACCTCGCCTGAAGCGCAGAATACCACAAGATCTCCTCCTGAGTGACCTCTCTAGGACATCAGCCGGCTAGCACGAACTTCCTTTTCACCATCACCAGGAGGTCCCTGGAGCTGTTACCTTCAATCTCGGCGCTCGCACTCACCAACCACCTCGCCTGAAGCGCAGACTACCACAAGATCTCCTGCTGAGTGACCTCTCTAGGACATCCGCCGGCTGGCACGACGTTCCTTTTACCATCTCCAGGAGGTCCCTGGAGCTGTTACCTACAATCTCGGCGCTCGCACTCGCCAACCAACTCGCCTCAAGTGTAGTTTGCCACAAGATCTCCTCCTGAGTGACCTCTCTAGGGCATCCGCCGGCTGGCACATCCTTCATTTTTCCATCTCCAGGAGGTCCCTGGTGCTGTTACGTATAATCACGGCGCTCGCACTCTCCAACCACCTCGCCTGAAGCGCAGGCTACCACAAGATCTTCTCCTGAGTGACCTCTCTAGGACATCCGCCGGCTGGCACGACCTTCCTTTTCACCATCTCCAGGAGATCCCTGGAGCTGTTACGTACAGTCTCGGCACTCGCACTCACCAACCAAATCGCTTCAAGTGTAGACTGCCACAAGATCTCCTCCAGAGTGACCTCTCTAAGACATCCGCCGGCTGGCACGACCTTCCTTTTACCATCGCCAGCAGGTCCCTGGAGCTATTACGTATAATCTCGGCGCTCGCACTCTCCAAACACCCCGCCTGAAGCGCAGACAACCACAAGGTCTTCTCCTGAGTGACCTCACTAGGACATCCGCCGGCCCAAACGGCCTTCCTTTTACAATCTCCAGGAGGCCCTGGAGTTGTTACGTTCAATCTCGGCGCTCGCACTCTCCAACTACCTCGACTGAAGCGCAGACAACAACAAGATTTTCTCCTGAGTGACCTCTCTAGGACATCCGCCTGCTGACACCACCTTCCTTTTCACCATCTCAGGAGATCCCTGGATTTGTTACGTACAATCTCGGCGCTCGCAATCACCAACCACCTCGCCTGAAGCGCAGGCTACCACAAGATCTCCTCCTGAGTGACCTCTCTAGGACATCCGCCGGCTGGCACGACCTTCCTTTTACCATCTCCAGAAGGTCCTTGGAGCTGTTACGTACAATCTCGGCGCTCGCACTCAACAACCACCTCGCCTGAAGCGCAGACTACCACAAGATCTCCTCCTGAGTGACCTCTCTAGGACATCCGCCTGCTGGCACGAACTTCCTTTTCACCATCACCAGGAGGTCCCTGGAGCTGTTACCTAAATTCTCGGCGCTCGCACTCGCCAACCAACTCGCCTCAAGTGTAGGTTGCCACAAGATCTCCTCCTGAGTGACCTCTCTAGGACATCCGCCGGCTGGCACAACCTTCATTTTACCATCTCCAGGAGGTCCCTGGAGCTGTTACGTATAATCACGGCGCTCGCACTCTCCAAACACCTCGCCTGAAGCGCAGACAACCACAAGATCTTCTCCTGAGTGACCTCTCTAGGACATCCGCCGGCTGGCACGACCTTCCATTTCACCATCTCCAGGCGGTCCCTGGAGCTGTTACGTACAATCTTGGCGCTCGCACTCTCCAACCACCTCGCCTGAAGCGCAGGCTACCACAAGATCTTCTCCTGAGTGACCTCTCTAGGACATCCGCCAGCTGGCACGACCTTCCTTTTCACCATCTCCATATGATCCCTGGAGCTGTTACGTACAATCTCGGCGCTCGCACTCACCAACCAACTCGCCTCAAGTGCAGACTGCCACAAGATCTCCTCCTGAGTGACCTCTGTAGGATATATGCCGGCTGGCACGACCTTCCTTTTACCAGTTCCAGAAGGTCCCTAGAGCTGTTACCTACATTCTCGGCACTCGAACTCGCCAACCAAATCGCCTCAAGTGTAGGTTGCCACAAGATCTCCTCCTGAGTGACCTCTCTAGGACAACCGCCGGCTGGCACGACCTTCCTTTTACCATCTCAAGGAAGTCCCTGAGCTGTTACGTACGATCTCGGCGCTCGCACTCTCCAACCACCTCGCCTCAAGTGCAGACTGTCACAAGATCTCCTCCTGAGTGACCTCTCTAGGACATCCGCCGGCTGGCACGACCTTTCTGTTAGCATCTCCAGGAGGTTCCTGGAGCTGTTACCTACAATCTTGGCGCTCGCACTCGCCAGCCAACTCGCCTCAAGTGGAGACTGCCACAAGATCTCCTCCTGAGTGATCTATCTAGGACATCCGCCGGCTGGCACGACCTTCCTTTTACCATCGCCAGGAGGTCCCTGGAGCTGTTACGTATAATCTCGGCACTCGCACTCTCCAACCACCTCGCCTGAAGCGCAGACTACAACAAGATCTCCTCCTGAGTAACCTCTCTAGGACATCCGCCGGCTGGCACGACCTTCCTCTTACCATCTCCAGGAGGTCCTTGGAGCTGTTACCTACAATCTTGGCGCTCTAACTCGCCAACCAACACGCCTCAAGGGCAGATTACCAGTAGATCTCCTCCTGAGTGACCTCCCTAGGACATCCGCCGGCTGGCACAACCTTCCTTTTACCACCTCCAGGAGGTTCCTGGAGCTGTTACCTACAATCTTGGCGCTCTAACTCGCCAACCAACACGCCTCAAGTGCAGATTACCAGTAGATCTCCTCCTGAGTGACCTCTCTAGGACATCTGCCGGCTGGCACGACCTTCCTTTTACCATCTCCAGGAGGTCCAAGGAGCTGTTACTTATAATCACGGCGCTCGCACTCACCAACCACATCGCCTGAAGTGCAGACTGCCACAAGATCTCCTCCTGAGTGATCTCTCTAGGACATCCGTCGGCTGGCACGACCTTCCTTTTACCATCTCCAGGAGGTCCCTGGAGCTGTTACGTACAATCTCGGCGCTCGCATTCGCCAACCAACTCGCCTGAAGCGAGAACTACCACAAGATCTCCTCCTGAGTGACCTCTCTAGGACAACCGCCGGCTCGCACAGCCTTCCTTTTACCATCTCCAGGAGGTCCCTGGAGTTGTTACGTTCAATCTCGGCGCTCGCACTCTCCAACCACCTCGACTGAAGCGCAGACAACCACAAGATTTTCTCCTGAGTTACCTCTCTAGGACATCCGCCGGCTGGCACGACCTTCCTTTTCCCCATCTCCAGGAGATCCCTGGAGCTGTTACGTACAGTCTCGGCGCTCGCACTCACCAACCAACTCGCCTCAAGTGCAGACTGCCACAAGATCTCCTCCTGAGTGATCTCTCTAGGACATCCGCCGGCTGGCACGACCTTCCTTTTACCATCTCCAGGAGGTCCTTGGAGCTGTTACGTACAATCTCGGCGCTCGCACTCACCAACCACCTCGCCTGAAGTGCAGACTACCACAAGATCTCCTCCTGAGTGACCTCTCTAGGACATCCGCCGGCTTACACGACCTTCCTTTTACCATCTCCAGAAGGTCCTTGGAGCTGTTACGTACAATCTCGGCGCTCGCACTCACCAACCAACTCGCCTCAAGTGCAGACTGCCACAAGATCTCCTCCTGAGTGACCTCTGTAGGACATTCGCCGGCTGGCACGACCTTCCTTTTACCATCTCCAGGAGGTTCCTGAAGCTGTTACCTACAATCTGGGCGCTCTAACTCGCCAACCACCTCGCCTGAAGTGCAGACTGCCACAAGATCTCCTCCTGAGTGATCTCTCTAGGACATCCGCCGGCTGGCACGACCTTCCTTTTACCATCTCCAGGAGGTCCCTGGAGCTGTTACGTACAATCTCGCCGCTCGCACTCTCAAACCACCTCGCCTGAAGCGCAGACTACCACAAGATCTCCTCCTGAGTGACCTCTCTAGGACAACCGCCGGCTGGTACGACCTTCCTTTTCACCATCTCCAGGAGATCCTTGGAGCTGTTACGTACAATCTCGGCGCTCGCACTCACCAACCATCTCGCCTGAAGCGCAGACTACAACAAGATCTCCTCCTGAGTGACCTCTCTAGGACATCCGCCGGCTGGCACGACCTTCCTTTTACCATCTCCAGGAGGTCCCTGGAGCTGTTACGTACAATCTCGCCGCTCGCACTCTCAAACCACCGCGCCTGAAGCGCAGACTACCACAAGATCTCCTCCTGAGTGACCTCTCTAGGACAACCGCCGGCTGGTACGACCTTCCTTTTCACCATCTCCAGGAGATCCTTGGAGCTGTTACGTACAATCTCGGCGCTCGCACTCACCAACCATCTCGCCTGAAGCGCAGACTACCACAAGATCTCCTCCTGAGTGACCTCTCTAGGACATCCGCCGGCTGGCACGACCTTCCTTTTACCATCTCCAGGAGGCCCTTGGAGCTGTTACGTACAATCTCGGCGCTCGCACTAACCAACCACCTCGCCTGAAGCGCAGACTACCACAAGATTTCCTCCCTAATGACCTCTCTAGAATATCCGCCGGCTGGCACGACCTTCCTTTTACCATCTCCAGGAGGTCACTGGAGCTGTTACCTAAATTCTCGGCGCTCGCACTCGCCAACCACCTCGCCTGAAGCGCAGACTACCACAAGATCTCCTCCTGAGTGACCTCTCTAGGACATCAGCCGGCTAGCAGGAACTTCCTTTTCACCATCACCAGGAGGTCCCTGGAGCTGTTACCTTCAATCTCGGCGCTCGCACTCACCAACCACCTCGCCTGAAGCGCAGACTACCACAAGATCTCCTGCTGAGTGACCTCTCTAGGACATCCGCCGGCTGGCACGACGTTCCTTTTACCATCTCCAGGAGGTCCCTGGAGCTGTTACCTACAATCTCGGCGCTCGCACTCGCCAACCAACTCGCCTCAAGTGTAGTTTGCCACAAGATCTCCTCCTGAGTGACCTCTCTAGGGCATCCGCCGGCTGGCACATCCTTCATTTTTCCATCTCCAGGAGGTCCCTGGTGCTGTTACGTATAATCACGGCGCTCGCACTCTCCAACCACCTCGCCTGAAGCGCAGGCTACCACAAGATCTTCTCCTGAGTGACCTCTCTAGGACATCCGCCGGCTGGCACGACCTTCCTTTTCACCATCTCCAGGAGATCCCTGGAGCTGTTACGTACAGTCTCGGCACTCGCACTCACCAACCAACTCGCCTCAAGTGCAGACTGCCACAAGATCTCCTCCTGAGTGATCTCTCTAGGACATCCGCTGGCTGGCACGACCTTCTTTTTACCATCTCCAGGAGGTCCCTGGAGCTGTTACCTACAATCTCGGCACTCGAATTCGCCAACCAAATCGCTTCAAGTGTAGACTGCCACAAGATCTCCTCCAGAGTGACCTCTCTAAGACATCCGCCAGCTGGCACGACCTTCCTTTTACCATCTCCAGGAAGTCCCTGAGCTGTTACGTACAATCTCGGCGCTCGCACTCACCAACCACCTCGCCTGAAGCGTAGACTACCACAAGATCTCCTCCTGAGTGAACTCTCTAGGACATCCGCCGGCTGGCACGACCTTCCTTTTCACCATCTCCAGGAGGTCCCTGGAGCTGTTACGTACAATCTCGGCGCTCGCACTCACCAACCATCTCGCCTGAAGCGCAGGCTACCACAAGATCTTCTCCTGAGTGACTTCTCTAGGACATCCGCCGGCTGGCACGACCTTCCTTTTCACCATCTCCAGGAGGTCCCTGGAGCTTTTACGTACAATCTCGGCGCTCGCACTCACCAACCAACTCGCCTCAAGTGCAGACTGCCACAAGATCTCCTCCTGAGTGACCTCTCTAGGACATCCGCTTGCTGCCACGACCTTCCTTTTACCATCTCCAGGAGGTCCATGGAGCTGTTACCTACATTCTCGGCGCTCGAACTCACCAACCAACTCGCCTCAAGTGTAGACTGCCACAAGATCTCCTCCTGAGTGACCTCTCTAGGACATCCGCCCGCTGGCACGACCTTCCTTTTACCATCTCCAGGAAGTCCCTGGAGCTGTTACGTACGATCTTGGCGCTCGCACTCGCCAACCAACTCGCCTCAAGTGCAGACTGTCACAAGATCTCCTCCTGAGTGACCTCTCTAGGACATCCGCCGGCTGGCACGACCTTCCTTTTACCATCTCCAGGAGGTTCCTGAAGCTGTTACCTACAATCTTGGCGCTCTAACTCGCCAACCACCTCGCCTGAAGTGCAGACTGCCACAAGATCTCCTCCTGAGTGACCTCTCTAGGACATCCGCCGGCTGGCACGGCCTTCCTTTTACCATCGCCAGCAGGTCCCTGGAGCTATTACGTATAATCTCGGCGCTCGCACTCTCCAACCACCCCGCCTGAAGCGCAGACAACCACAAGGTCTTCTCCTGAGTGACCTCACTAGGACATCCGCCGGCCCAAACGGCCTTCCTTTTACAATCTCCAGGAGGCCCTGGAGTTGTTACGTTCAATCTCGGCGCTCGCACTCTCCAACTACCTCGACTGAAGCGCAGACAACAACAAGATTTTCTCCTGAGTGACCTCTCTAGGACATCCGCCGGCTGACACCACCTTCCTTTTCACCATCTCAGGAGATCCCTGGATTTGTTACGTACAATCTCGGCGCTCGCAATCACCAACCACCTCGCCTGAAGCGCAGGCTACCACAAGATCTCCTCCTGAGTGACCTCTCTAGGACATCCGCCGGCTGGCACGACCTTCCTTTTACCATCTCCAGAAGGTCCTTGGAGCTGTTACGTACAATCTCGGCGCTCGCACTCAACAACCACCTCGCCTGAAGCGCAGACTACCACAAGATCTCCTCCTGAGTGACCTCTCTAGGACATCCGCCTGCTGGCACGAACTTCCTTTTCACCATCACCAGGAGGTCCCTGGAGCTGTTACCTAAATTCTCGGCGCTCGCACTCGCCAACCAACTCGCCTCAAGTGTAGGTTGCCACAAGATCTCCTCCTGAGTGACCTCTCTAGGACATCCGCCGGCTGGCACAACCTTCATTTTACCATCTCCAGGAGGTCCCTGGAGCTGTTACGTATAATCACGGCGCTCGCACTCTCCAAACACCTCGCCTGAAGCGCAGACAACCACAAGATCTTCTCCTGAGTGACCTCTCTAGGACATCCGCCGGCTGGCACGACCTTCCATTTCACCATCTCCAGGCGGTCCCTGGAGCTGTTACGTACAATCTTGGCGCTCGCACTCTCCAACCACCTCGCCTGAAGCGCAGGCTACCACAAGATCTTCTCCTGAGTGACCTCTCTAGGACATCCGCCAGCTGGCACGACCTTCCTTTTCACCATCTCCATATGATCCCTGGAGCTGTTACGTACAATCTCGGCGCTCGCACTCACCAATCAACTCGCCTCAAGTGCAGACTACCACAAGATCTCCTCCTGAGTGACCTCTGTAGGATATATGCCGGCTGGCACGACCTTCCTTTTACCAGTTCCAGAAGGTCCCTAGAGCTGTTACCTACATTCTCGGCACTCGAACTCGCCAACCAAATCGCCTCAAGTGTAGGTTGCCACAAGATCTCCTCCTGAGTGACCTCTCTAGGACAACCGCCGGCTGGCACGACCTTCCTTTTACCATCTCAAGGAAGTCCCTGAGCTGTTACGTACGATCTCGGCGCTCGCACTCTCCAAACACCTCGCCTCAAGTGCAGACTGTCACAAGATCTCCTCCTGAGTGACCTCTCTAGGACATCCGCCGGCTGGCACGACCTTTCTGTTAGCATCTCCAGGAGGTTCCTGGAGCTGTTACCTACAATCTTGGCGCTCGCACTCGCCAGCCAACTCGCCTCAAGTGGAGACTGCCACAAGATCTCCTCCTGAGTGATCTATCTAGGACATCCGCCGGCTGCTACGACCTTCCTTTTACCATCGCCAGGAGGTCCCTGGAGCTGTTACGTATAATCTCGGCGCTCGCACTCTCCAACCACCTCGCCTGAAGCGCAGACTACAACAAGATCTCCTCCTGAGTAACCTCTCTAGGACATCCGCCGGCTGGCACGACCTTCCTCTTACCATCTCCAGGAGGTCCTTGGAGCTGTTACCTACAATCTTGGCGCTCTAACTCGCCAACCAACACGCCTCAAGGGCAGATTACCAGTAGATCTCCTCCTGAGTGACCTCCCTAGGACATCCGCCGGCTGGCACAACCTTCCTTTTACCACCTCCAGGAGGTTCCTGGAGCTGTTACCTACAATCTTGGCGCTCTAACTCGCCAACCAACACGCCTCAAGTGCAGATTACCAGTAGATCTCCTCCTGAGTGACCTCTCTAGGACATCTGCCGGCTGGCACGACCTTCCTTTTACCATCTCCAGGAGGTCCAAGGAGCTGTTACTTATAATCACGGCGCTCGCACTCACCAACCACATCGCCTGAAGTGCAGACTGCCACAAGATCTCCTCCTGAGTGATCTCTCTAGGACATCCGTCGGCTGGCACGACCTTCCTTTTACCATCTCCAGGAGGTCCCTGGAGCTGTTACGTACAATCTCGGCGCTCGCATTCGCCAACCAACTCGCCTGAAGCGAGAACTACCACAAGATCTCCTCCTGAGTGACCTCTCTAGGACAACCGCCGGCTCGCACAGCCTTCCTTTTACCATCTCCAGGAGGTCCCTGGAGTTGTTACGTTCAATCTCGGCGCTCGCACTCTCCAACCACCTCGACTGAAGCGCAGACAACCACAAGATTTTCTCCTGAGTTACCTCTCTAGGACATCCGCCGGCTGGCACGACCTTCCTTTTCACCATCTCCAGGAGATCCCTGGAGCTGTTACGTACAGTCTCGGCGCTCGCACTCACCAACCAACTCGCCTCAAGTGCAGACTGCCACAAGATCTCCTCCTGAGTGACCTCTCTAGGACATCCGCCGGCTGGCACGACCTTCCTTTTACCATCTCCAGGAGGTCCTTGGAGCTGTTACGTACAATCTCGGCGCTCGCACTCACCAACCACCTCGCCTGAAGTGCAGACTACCACAAGATCTCCTCCTGAGTGACCTCTCTAGGACATCCGCCGGCTTACACGACCTTCCTTTTACCATCTCCAGAAGGTCCTTGGAGCTGTTACGTACAATCTCGGCGCTCGCACTCACCAACCAACTCGCCTCAAGTGCAGACTGCCAAAAGATCTCCTCCTGAGTGACCTCTGTAGGACATCCGCCGGCTGGCACGACCTTCCTTTTACCATCCCCAGGAGGTCCCTGGAGCTGTTACTTACAATCTCGGCGCTCGCACTCGCCAGCCAACTCGCCTCAAGTGTAGGTTGCCACAAGATCTCCTCCTGAGTGACCTCTCTAGGACATCCGCCGGCTCGCACAACCTTCGTTTTACCATCTCCAGGAGGTCCCTGGAGCTGTTACGGATAATCACGGCGCTCGCACTCTCCAAACACCTCGCCTGAAGCGCAGACAACCACAAGATTTTCTCCTGAGTGACCTCTCTAGGACATCCGCCGGCTGGCAGGACCTTCCTTTTCACCATCTCCAGGAGGTCCCTGGAGCTGTTACGTACAGTCTCGGCGCTCGCACTCACCAACCAACTCGCCTAAAGTGCAGACTGCCACAAGATCTCCTCCTGAGTGAGCTCTCTAGGACATCCGCCGGCTGGCACGACCTTCCTATTACCATCTCCAGGAGGTCCCTGGAGCTGTTACGTACAATCTCGGCGCTCGCACTCACCAACCACATCGCCTGAAGCGCAGACTACCACAAGATCTCCTCCTGAGTGACCCCTCCAGGAGATCCGACTGCTGGCACGACCTTCCTTTTCACCATCTCCAGGAGGTCCCTGGAGCTGTTACGTACAATCTCGGCGCTCGCACTCACCAATCATCTCGCCTGAAGCGCAGGCTACCACAAAATCTTCTCCTGAGTGACCTCTCTAGGACGTCCGCCGGCTGGTACGACCTTCCTTTTCACCATCTCCAGGAGTTCCCAGGAGCTGTTAAGTACAATCTCGGCGCTCGCACTCTACAACAACCTCGCCTGAAGCGCAGGCTACCACAAGATCTTCTCCTGAGTGACCTCTCTAGGACATCCGCCGGCTGGCATGACCTTCCTTTTCACCATCTCCAGGAGATCCCTGGAGCTGTTACGTACAGTCTCGGCGCTCGCACTCACCAACCAACTCGCCTCAAGTGCAGACTGCCACAAGATCTCCACCTGAGTGACCTCTCTAGGACATCCGCCGGCTGGCACGACCTTCCTTTTCACCATCTCCAGGAGGTCCCTGGAGCTGTTACCTACAATCTCGGCGCTCGCACTCGCCAACCAACTCGCCTCAAGTGCAGACTGTCACAAGATCTCCTCCTGAGTGACCTCTCTAGGACATCCACCGGCTGGCACGACCTTCCTTTTACCATCTCCAGGAGGTCCCTGGAGCTGTTACGTACAATCTCGCCGCTCGCACTCTCAAACCACCTCGCCTGAAGCGCAGACTACCACAAGATCTCCTCCTGAGTGACCTCTCTAGGACATCCGCCGGCTGGCACGACCTTCCTTTTACCATCTCCAGGAGGTCCCTGGAGCTGTTACGTACAATCTCGGCGCTCGCACTCACCAACCACCTCGCCTGAAGCGTAGACTACCACAAGATCTCCTCCTGAGTGAACTCTCTAGGACATCCGCCGGCTGGCACGACCTTCCTTTTCACCATCTCCAGGAGGTCCCTGGAGCTGTTACGTACAATCTCGGCGCTCGCACTCACCAACCATCTCGCCTGAAGCGCAGGCTACCACAAGATCTTCTCCTGAGAGACTTCTCTAGGACATCCGCCGGCTGGCACGACCTTCCTTTTCACCAT
Organism: Mantis religiosa; assembly: GCA_030765055.1. Lineage (NCBI taxonomy): Eukaryota > Metazoa > Arthropoda > Insecta > Mantodea > Mantidae > Mantis > Mantis religiosa. Next base: position 225,641,987 of record CM060948.1, read on the forward strand.
CTCCAGGAGGTCCCTGGAGCTTTTACGTACAATCTCGGCGCTCGCACTCACCAACCAACTCGCCTCAAGTGCAGACTGCCACAAGATCTCCTCCTGAGTGACCTCTCTAGGACATCCGCTTGCTGCCACGACCTTCCTTTTACCATCTCCAGGAGGTCCATGGAGCTGTTACCTACATTCTCGGCGCTCGAACTCACCAACCAACTCGCCTCAAGTGTAGACTGTCACAAGATCTCCTCCTGAGTGACCTCTCTAGCATATCCGCCGGCTGGCACGACCTTCCTTTTACCATCTCCAGGAGGTTCCTGAAGCTGTTACCTACAATCTGGGCGCTCTAACTCGCCAACCACCTCGCCTGAAGTGCAGACTGCCACAAGATCTCCTCGTGAGTGATCTCTCTAGGACATCCGCCGGCTGGCACGACCTTCCTTTTACCTTCTCCAGGAGGTCCCTGGAGCTGTTACCTACAATCTCAGCACTCGCACTCGCCAACCAACTCGCCTCAAGTGCAGACTGTCACAAGATCTCCTCCTGAGTGACCTCTCTAGGACATCCACCGGCTGGCACGACCTTCCTTTTACCATCTCCAGGAGGTCCCTGGAGCTGTTACGTACAATCTCGGCACTCGCACTCTCAAACCACCTCGCCTGAAGCGCAGACTACCACAAGATCTCCTCCTGAGTGACCTCTCTAGGACATCCGCCGGCTGGCACGACCTTCCTTTTACCATCTCCAGGAGGTCCCTGGAGCTGTTACGTACAATCTCGGCGCTCGCACTCACCAACCACCTCGCCTGAAGCGCAGACTACCACAAGATCTCCTCCTGAGTGACCTCTCTAGGACATCCGCCGGCTGGCACGACCTTCCTTTTCACCATCTCCAGGAGGTCCCTGGAGCTGTTACGTACAATCTCGGCGCTCGCACTCACCAACCATCTCGCCTGAAGCGCAGGCTACCACAAGATCTTCTCCTGAGTGACTTCTCTAGGACATCCGCCGGCTGGCACGACCTTCCTTTTCACCATCTCCAGGAGGTCCCTGGAGCTTTTACGTACAGTCTCGGCGCTCGCACTCACCAACCAACTCGCCTCAAGTGCAGACTGCCACAAGATCTCCTCCTGAGTGACCTCTCTAGGACATCCGCTTGCTGCCACGACCTTCCTTTTACCATCTCCAGGAGGTCCATGGAGCTGTTACCTACAATCTCGGCGCTCGAACTCACCAACCAACTCGCCTCAAGTGTAGACTGCCACAAGATCTCCTCCTGAGTGACCTCTGTAGGACATCCGCCGGCTGGCACGACTTTCCTTTTACCATCTCCAGGAAGTCCCTGGAGCTGTTACGTACGATCTTGGCGCTCGCACTCGCCAACCAACTCGCCTCAAGTGCAGACTGTCACAAGATCTCCTCCTGAGTGACCTCTCTAGGACATCCGCCGGCTGGCACGACCTTCCTTTTACCATCTCCAGGAGGTTCCTGAAGCTGTTACCTACAATCTGGGCGCTCTAACTCGCCAACCACCTCGCCTGAAGTGCAGACTGCCACAAGATCTCCTCCTGAGTGATCTCTCTAGGACATCCGCCGGCTGGCACGACCTTCCTTTTACCATCTCCAGGAGGTCCCTGGAGCTGTTACGTACAATCTCGCCGCTCGCACTCTCAAACCACCTCGCCTGAAGCGCAGACTACCACAAGATCTCCTCCTGAGTGACCTCTCTAGGACAACCGCCGGCTGGTACGACCTTCCTTTTCACCATCTCCAGGAGATCCTTGGAGCTGTTACGTACAATCTCGGCGCTCGCACTCACCAACCATCTCGCCTGAAGCGCAGACTACAACAAGATCTCCTCCTGAGTGACCTCTCTAGGACATCCGCCGGCTGGCACGACCTTCCTTTTACCATCTCCAGGAGGTCCTTGGAGCTGTTACGTACAATCTCGGCGCTCGCACTAACCAACCACCTCGCCTGAAGCGCAGACTACCACAAGATTTCCTCCCTAATGACCTCTCTAGAATATCCGCCGGCTGGCACGACCTTCCTTTTACCATCTCCAGGAGGTCACTGGAGCTGTTACCTAAATTCTCGGCGCTCGCACTCGCCAACCACCTCGCCTGAAGCGCAGACTACCACAAGATCTCCTCCTGAGTGACCTCTCTAGGACATCAGCCGGCTAGCACGAACTTCCTTTTCACCATCACCAGGAGGTCCCTGGAGCTGTTACCTTCAATCTCGGCGCTCGCACTCACCAACCACCTCGCCTGAAGCGCAGACTACCACAAGATCTCCTCCTGAGTGACCTCTCTAGGACATCCGCCGGCTGGCACGACGTTCCTTTTACCATCTCCAGGAGGTCCCTGGAGCTGTTACCTACAATCTCGGCGCTCGCACTCGCCAACCAACTCGCCTCAAGTGTAGTTTGCCACAAGATCTCCTCCTGAGTGACCTCTCTAGGGCATCCGCCGGCTGGCACATCCTTCATTTTTCCATCTCCAGGAGGTCCCTGGTGCTGTTACGTATAATCACGGCGCTCGCACTCTCCAACCACCTCGCCTGAAGCGCAGGCTACCACAAGATCTTCTCCTGAGTGACCTCTCTAGGACATCCGCCGGCTGGCACGACCTTCCTTTTCACCATCTCCAGGAGATCCCTGGAGCTGTTACGTACAGTCTCGGCACTCGCACTCACCAACCAACTCGCCTCAAGTGCAGACTGCCACAAATTCTCCTCCTGAGTGATCTCTCTAGGACATCCGCTGGCTGGCACGACCTTCTTTTTACCATCTCCAGGAGGTCCCTGGAGCTGTTACCTACAATCTCGGCACTCGAATTCGCCAACCAAATCGCTTCAAGTGTAGACTGCCACAAGATCTCCTCCAGAGTGACCTCTCTAAGACATCCGCCGGCTGGCACGACCTTCCTTTTACCATCTCCAGGAAGTCCCTGAGCTGTTACGTACGATCTCGGCGCTCGTACTCGCCAACCAACTTGCCTCAAGTGCAGACTGTCACAAGATCTCTTCCTGAGTGACCTCTCTAGGACTTCCGCCGGATGGCATGACCTTCCTCTTAGCATCTCCAGGAGGTTCCTGGAGCTGTTACCTACAATCTTGGCGCTCTAACTCGCCAACCACCTCGCCTGAAGTGCAGACTGCCACAAGATCTCCTCCTGAGTGACCTCTCTAGGACATCCGCCGGCTGGCACGGCCTTCCTTTTACCATCGCCAGCAGGTCCCTGGAGCTATTACGTATAATCTCGGCGCTCGCACTCTCCAACCACCCCGCCTGAAGCGCAGACAACCACAAGGTCTTCTCCTGAGTGACCTCACTAGGACATCCGCCGGCCCAAACGGCCTTCCTTTTACAATCTCCAGGAGGCCCTGGAGTTGTTACGTTCACTCTCGGCGCTCGCACTCTCCAACTACCTCGACTGAAGCGCAGACAACAACAAGATTTTCTCCTGAGTGACCTCTCTAGGACATCCGCCGGCTGGCACGACCTTCCTCTTACCATCTCCAGGAGGTCCTTGGAGCTGTTACCTACAATCTTGGCGCTCTAACTCGCCAACCAACACGCCTCAAGGGCAGATTACCAGTAGATCTCCTCCTGAGTGACCTCCCTAGGACATCCGCCGGCTGGCACAACCTTCCTTTTACCACCTCCAGGAGGTTCCTGGAGCTGTTACCTACAATCTTGGCGCTCTAACTCGCCAACCAACACGCCTCAAGTGCAGATTACCAGTAGATCTCCTCCTGAGTGACCTCTCTAGGACATCTGCCGGCTGGCACGACCTTCCTTTTACCATCTCCAGGAGGTCCAAGGAGCTGTTACTTATAATCACGGCGCTCGCACTCACCAACCACATCGCCTGAAGTGCAGACTGCCACAAGATCTCCTCCTGAGTGATCTCTCTAGGACATCCGTCGGCTGGCACGACCTTCCTTTTACCATCTCCAGGAGGTCCCTGGAGCTGTTACGTACAATCTCAGCGCTCGCATTCGCCAACCAACTCGCCTGAAGCGAGAACTACCACAAGATCTCCTCCTGAGTGACCTCTCTAGGACAACCGCCGGCTCGCACAGCCTTCCTTTTACCATATCCAGGAGGTCCCTGGAGTTGTTACGTTCAATCTCGGCGCTCGCACTCTCCAACCACCTCGACTGAAGCGCAGACAACCACAAGATTTTCTCCTGAGTTACCTCTCTAGGACATCCGCCGGCTGGCACGACCTTCCTTTTCACCATCTCCAGGAGATCCCTGGAGCTGTTACGTACAGTCTCGGCGCTCGCACTCACCAACCAACTCGCCTCAAGTGCAGACTGCCACAAGATCTCCTCCTGAGTGACCTCTCTAGGACATCCGCCGGCTGGCACGACCTTCCTTTTACCATCTCCAGGAGGTCCTTGGAGCTGTTACGTACAATCTCGGCGCTCGCACTCACCAACCACCTCGCCTGAAGTGCAGACTACCACAAGATCTCCTCCTGAGTGACCTCTCTAGGACATCCGCCGGCTTACACGACCTTCCTTTTACCATCTCCAGAAGGTCCTTGGAGCTGTTACGTACAATCTCGGCGCTCGCACTCACCAACCAACTCGCCTCAAGTGCAGACTGCCAAAAGATCTCCTCCTGAGTGACCTCTGTAGGACATCCGCCGGCTGGCACGACCTTCCTTTTACCATCCCCAGGAGGTCCCTGGAGCTGTTACTTACAATCTCGGCGCTCGCACTCGCCAGCCAACTCGCCTCAAGTGTAGGTTGCCACAAGATCTCCTCCTGAGTGACCTCTCTAGGACATCCGCCGGCTCGCACAACCTTCGTTTTACCATCTCCAGGAGGTCCCTGGAGCTGTTACGGATAATCACGGCGCTCGCAGTCTCCAAACACCTCGCCTGAAGCGCAGACAACCACAAGATTTTCTCCTGAGTGACCTCTCTAGGACATCCGCCGGCTGGCAGGACCTTCCTTTTCACCATCTCCAGGAGGTCCCTGGAGCTGTTACGTACAGTCTCGGCGCTCGCACTCACCAACCAACTCGCCTAAAGTGCAGACTGCCACAAGATCTCCTCCTGAGTGAGCTCTCTAGGACATCCGCCGGCTGGCACGACCTTCCTATTACCATCTCCAGGAGGTCCCTGGAGCTGTTACGTACAATCTCGGCGCTCGCACTCACCAACCACATCGCCTGAAGCGCAGACTACCACAAGATCTCCTCCTGAGTGACCTCTCCAGGAGATCCGACTGCTGGCACGACCTTCCTTTTCACCATCTCCAGGAGGTCCCTGGAGCTGTTACGTACAATCTCGGCGCTCGCACTCACCAATCATCTCGCCTGAAGCGCAGGCTACCACAAAATCTTCTCCTGAGTGACCTCTCTAGGACGTCCGCCGGCTGGTACGACCTTCCTTTTCACCATCTCCAGGAGTTCCCAGGAGCTGTTAAGTACAATCTCGGCGCTCGCACTCTCCAACAACCTCGCCTGAAGCGCAGGCTACCACAAGATCTTCTCCTGAGTGACCTCTCTAGGACATCCGCCGGCTGGCATGACCTTCCTTTTCACCATCTCCAGGAGATCCCTGGAGCTGTTACGTACAGTCTCGGCGCTCGCACTCACCAACCAACTCGCCTCAAGTGCAGACTGCCACAAGATCTCCACCTGAGTGACCTCTCTAGGACATCCGCCGGCTGGCACGACCTTCCTTTTCACCATCTCCAGGAGGTCCCTGGAGCTGTTACCTACAATCTCGGCGCTCGCACTCGCCAACCAACTCGCCTCAAGTGCAGACTGTCACAAGATCTCCTCCTGAGTGACCTCTCTAGGACATCCACCGGCTGGCACGACCTTCCTTTTACCATCTCCAGGAGGTCCCTGGAGCTGTTACGTACAATCTCGCCGCTCGCACTCTCAAACCACCTCGCCTGAAGCGCAGACTACCACAAGATCTCCTCCTGAGTGACCTCTCTAGGACATCCGCCGGCTGGCACGACCTTCCTTTTACCATCTCCAGGAGGTCCCTGGAGCTGTTACGTACAATCTCGGCGCTCGCACTCACCAACCACCTCGCCTGAAGCGTAGACTACCACAAGATCTCCTCCTGAGTGAACTCTCTAGGACATCCGCCGGCTGGCACGACCTTCCTTTTCACCATCTCCAGGAGGTCCCTGGAGCTGTTACGTACAATCTCGGCGCTCGCACTCACCAACCATCTCGCCTGAAGCGCAGGCTACCACAAGATCTTCTCCTGAGTGACTTCTCTAGGACATCCGCCGGCTGGCACGACCTTCCTTTTCACCATCTCCAGGAGGTCCCTGGAGCTTTTACGTACAATCTCGGCGCTCGCACTCACCAACCAACTCGCCTCAAGTGCAGACTGCCACAAGATATCCTCCTGAGTGACCTCTCTAGGACATCCGCTTGCTGCCACGACCTTCCTTTTACCATCTCCAGGAGGTCCATGGAGCTGTTACCTACATTCTCGGCGCTCGAACTCACCAACCAACTCGCCTCAAGTGTAGACTGCCACAAGATCTCCTCCTGAGTGACCTCTCTAGGACATCCGCCGGCTGGCACGACCTTCCTTTTACCATCTCCAGGAAGTCCCTGGAGCTGTTACCTACAATCTCAGCACTCGCACTCGCCAACCAACTCGCCTCAAGTGCAGACTGTCACAAGATCTCCTCCTGAGTGACCTCTCTAGGACATCCACCGGCTGGCACGACCTTCCTTTTACCATCTCCAGAAGGTCCCTGGAGCTGTTACGTACAATCTCGGCACTCGCACTCTCAAACCACCTCGCCTGAAGCGCAGACTACCACAAGATCTCCTCCTGAGTGACCTCTCTAGGACATCCGCCGGCTGGCACGACCTTCCTTTTACCATCTCCAGGAGGTCCCTGGAGCTGTTACGTACAATCTCGGCGCTCGCACTCACCAACCACCTCGCCTGAAGCGCAGACTACCACAAGATCTCCTCCTGAGTGACCTCTCTAGGACATCCGCCGGCTGGCACGACCTTCCTTTTCACCATCTCCAGGAGGTCCCTGGAGCTGTTACGTACAATCTCGGCGCTCGCATTCACCAACCACCTCGCCTGAAGCGCAGACTACCACAAGATCTCCTCCTGAGTGACCTCTCTAGGACATCCGCCGGCTGGCACGACCTTCCTTTTACCATCTCCAGGAGGTCCCTGGAGCTGTTACGTACAATCTCGGCGCTCGCACTCACCAACCACCTCGCCTGAAGCGCAGACTACCACAAGATCTCCTCCTGAGTGACCTCTCTAGGACATCCGCCGGCTGGCACGACCTTCCTTTTCACCATCTCCAGGAGGTCCCTGGAGCTTTTACGTACAGTCTCGGCGCTCGCACTCACCAACCAACTCGCCTCAAGTGCAGACTGCCACAAGATCTCCTCCTGAGTGACCTCTCTAGGACATCCGCTTGCTGCCACGACCTTCCTTTTACCATCTCCAGGAGGTCCATGGAGCTGTTACCTACAATCTCGGCGCTCGAACTCACCAACCAACTCGCCTCAAGTGTAGACTGCCACAAGATCTCCTCCTGAGTGACCTCTGTAGGACATCCGCCGGCTGGCACGACTTTCCTTTTGCCATCTCCAGGAAGTCCCTGGAGCTGTTACGTACGATCTTGGCGCTCGCACTCGCCAACCAACTCGCCTCAAGTGCAGACTGTCACAAGATCTCCTCCTGAGTGACCTCTCTAAGACATCGGCCGGCTGGCACGACCTTCCTTTTACCATCTCCAGGAGGTTCCTGAAGCTGTTACCTACAATCTGGGCGCTCTAACTCGCCAACCACCTCGCCTGAAGTGCAGACTGCCACAAGATCTCCTCCTGAGTGATCTCTCTAGGACATCCGCCGGCTGGCACGACCTTCCTTTTACCATCTCCAGGAGGTCCCTGGAGCTGTTACGTACAATCTCGCCGCTCGCACTCTCAAACCACCTCGCCTGAAGCGCAGACTACCACAAGATCTCCTCCTGAGTGACCTCTCTAGGACAACCGCCGGCTGGTACGACCTTCCTTTTCACCATCTCCAGGAGATCCTTGGAGCTGTTACGTACAATCTCGGCGCTCGCACTCACCAACCATCTCGCCTGAAGCGCAGACTACAACAAGATCTCCTCCTGAGTGACCTCTCTAGGACATCCGCCGGCTGGCACGACCTTCCTTTTACCATCTCCAGGAGGTCCTTGGAGCTGTTACGTACAATCTCGGCGCTCGCACTAACCAACCACCTCGCCTGAAGCGCAGACTACCACAAGATTTCCTCCCTAATGACCTCTCTAGAATATCCGCCGGCTGGCACGACCTTCCTTTTACCATCTCCAGGAGGTCACTGGAGCTGTTACCTAAATTCTCGGCGCTCGCACTCGCCAACCACCTCGCCTGAAGCGCAGACTACCACAAGATCTCCTCCTGAGTGACCTCTCTAGGACATCAGCCGGCTAGCACGAACTTCCTTTTCACCATCACCAGGAGGTCCCTGGAGCTGTTACCTTCAATCTCGGCGCTCGCACTCACCAACCACCTCGCCTGAAGCGCAGACTACCACAAGATCTCCTCCTGAGTGACCTCTCTAGGACATCCGCCGGCTGGCACGACGTTCCTTTTACCATCTCCAGGAGGTCCCTGGAGCTGTTACCTACAATCTCGGCGCTCGCACTCGCCAACCAACTCGCCTCAAGTGTAGTTTGCCACAAGATCTCCTCCTGAGTGACCTCTCTAGGGCATCCGCCGGCTGGCACATCCTTCATTTTTCCATCTCCAGGAGGTCCCTGGTGCTGTTACGTATAATCACGGCGCTCGCACTCTCCAACCACCTCGCCTGAAGCGCAGGCTACCACAAGATCTTTTCCTGAGTGACCTCTCTAGGACATCCGCCGGCTGGCACGACCTTCCTTTTCACCATCTCCAGGAGATCCCTGGAGCTGTTACGTACAGTCTCGGCACTCGCACTCACCAACCAACTCGCCTCAAGTGCAGACTGCCACAAATTCTCCTCCTGAGTGATCTCTCTAGGACATCCGCTGGCTGGCACGACCTTCTTTTTACCATCTCCAGGAGGTCCCTGGAGCTGTTACCTAAAATCTCGGCACTCGAATTCGCCAACCAAATCGCTTCAAGTGTAGACTGCCACAAGATCTCCTCCAGAGTGACCTCTCTAAGACATCCGCCGGCTGGCACGGCCTTCCTTTTACCATCGCCAGCAGGTCCCTGGAGCTATTACGTATAATCTCGGCGCTCGCACTCTCCAACCACCCCGCCTGAAGCGCAGACAACCACAAGGTCTTCTCCTGAGTGACCTCACTAGGACATCCGCCGGCCCAAACGGCCTTCCTTTTACAATCTCCAGGAGGCCCTGGAGTTGTTACGTTCAATCTCGGCGCTCGCACTCTCCAACTACCTCGACTGAAGCGCAGACAACAACAAGATTTTCTCCTGAGTGACCTCTCTAGGACATCCGCCGGCTGACACCACCTTCCTTTTCACCATCTCAGGAGATCCCTGGATTTGTTACGTACAATCTCGGCGCTCGCACTCACCAACCACCTCGCCTGAAGCGCAGGCTACCACAAGATCTCCTCCTGAGTGACCTCTCTAGGACATCCGCCGGCTGGCACGACCTTCCTTTTACCATCTCCAGAAGGTCCTTGGAGCTGTTACGTACAATCTCGGCGCTCGCACTCAACAACCACCTCGCCTGAAGCGCAGACTACCACAAGATCTCCTCCTGAGTGACCTCTCTAGGACATCCGCCTGCTGGCACGAACTTCCTTTTCACCATCACCAGGAGGTCCCTGGAGCTGTTACCTAAATTCTCGGCGCTCGCACTCGCCAACCAACTCGCCTCAAGTGTAGGTTGCCACAAGATCTCCTCCTGAGTGACCTCTCTAGGACATCCGCCGGCTGGCACAACCTACATTTTACCATCTCCAGGAGGTCCCTGGAGCTGTTACGTATAATCACGGCGCTCGCACTCTCCAAACACCTCGCCTGAAGCGCAGACAACCACAAGATCTTCTCCTGAGTGACCTCTCTAGGACATCCGCCGGCTGGCACGACCTTCCATTTCACCATCTCCAGGCGGTCCCTGGAGCTGTTACGTACAATCTTGGCGCTCGCACTCTCCAACCACCTCGCCTGAAGCGCAGGCTACCACAAGATCTTCTCCTGAGTGACCTCTCTAGGACATCCGCCAGCTGGCACGACCTTCCTTTTCACCATCTCAATATGATCCCTGGAGCTGTTACGTACAATCTCGGCGCTCGCACTCACCAACCAACTCGCCTCAAGTGCAGACTGCCACAAGATCTCCTCCTGAGTGACCTCTGTAGGATATATGCCGGCTGGCACGACCTTCCTTTTACCATTTCCAGAAGGTCCCTAGAGCTGTTACCTACATTCTCGGCACTCGAACTCGCCAACCAAATCGCCTCAAGTGTAGGTTGCCACAAGATCTCCTCCTGAGTGACCTCTCTAGGACAACCGCCGGCTGGCACGACCTTCCTTTTACCATCTCAAGGAAGTCCCTGAGCTGTTACGTACGATCTCGGCGCTCGCACTCTCCAACCACCTCGCCTCAAGTGCAGACTGTCACAAGATCTCCTCCTGAGTGACTTCTCTAGGACATCCGCCGGCTGGCACGACCTTCCTTTTCACCATATCCAGGAGATCCCTGGAGCTGTTACTTACAGTCTCGGCGCTCGCACTCACCAACTAACTCGCCTCAAGTGCAGACTGCCACAAGATCTCCTCCTGAGTGACCTCTCTAGGACATCCGCCGGCTGGGACGACCTTCCTTTTACCATCTCCAGGAGGTCCCTGGAGCTGTTACCTACAATCTCGGCACTCGAATTCGCCAACCAAATCGCCTCAAGTGTAGACTGCCACAAGATCTCCTCCAGAGTGACCTCTCTAGGACATCCGCCGGCTGGCACGACCTTCCTTTTACCATCTCCAGGAAGTCCCTGAGCTGTTACGTACGATCTCGGCGCTCGCACTCGCCAACCAACTCGCCTCAAGTGCAGACTGTCACAAGATCTCCTCCTGAGTGACCTCTATAGGACATACCGGCTGGCACGACCTTCCTCTTAGCATCTTTAGGAGGTTCCTGGAGCTGTTAACTACAATCTGGGCGCTCTAACTCGCCAACCACCTCGCCTGAAGTGCAGACTGCCACAAGATCTCCTCCTGAGTGATCTATCTAGGACATCCGCCGGCTGGCACGGCCTTCCTTTTACCATCGCCAGGAGGTCCCTGGAGCTGTTACGTATAATCTCGGCGCTCGCACTCTCCAACCACCTCGCCTGAAGCGCAGACAACCACAAGGTCTTCTCCTGAGTGACCTCTCTAGGACAACCGCCGGCTCGCACAGCCTTCCTTTTACCATCTCCAGGAGGTCCCTGGAGTTGTTACGTTCAATCTCGGCGCTCGCACTCTCCAACCACCTCGACTGAAGCGCAGACAACCACAAGATTTTCTCCTGAGTTACCTCTCTAGGACATCCGCCGGCTGGCACGACCTTCCTTTTCACCATCTCCAGGAGATCCCTGGAGCTGTTACGTACAGTCTCGGCGCTCGCACTCACCAACCAACTCGCCTCAAGTGCAGACTGCCACAAGATCTCCTCCTGAGTGACCTCTCTAGGACATCCGCCGGCTGGCACGACCTTCCTTTTACCATCTCCAGGAGGTCCTTGGAGCTGTTACGTACAATCTCGGCGCTCGCACTCACCAACCAACTCGCCTCAAGTGCAGACTGCCACAAGATCTCCTCCTGAGTGACCTCTGTAGGACATCCGCCGGCTGGCACGACCATCCTTTTACCATCCCCAGGAGGTCCCTGGAGCTGTTACGTACAATCTCGGCGTTCGCACTCGCCAGCCAACTCGCCTCAAGTGTAGGTTGCCACAAGATCTCCTCCTGAGTGACCTCTCTAGGACATCCGCCGGCTCGCACAACCTTCGTTTTACCATCTCCAGGAGGTCCCTGGAGCTGTTACGGATAATCACGGCGCTCGCACTCTCCAAACACCTCGCCTGAAGCGCAGACAACCACAAGATTTTCTCCTGAGTGACCTCTCTAGGACATCCGCCGGCTGGCAGGACCTTCCTTTTCACCATCTCCAGGAGGTCCCTGGAGCTGTTACGTACAGTCTCGGCGCTCGCACTCACCAACCAACTCGCCTAAAGTGCAGACTGCCACAAGATCTCCTCCTGAGTGAGCTCTCTAGGACATCCGCCGGCTGGCACGACCTTCCTATTACCATCTCCAGGAGGTCCCTGGAGCTGTTACGTACAATCTTGGCGCTCGCACTCACCAACCACATCGCCTGAAGCGCAGACTACCACAAGATCTCCTCCTGAGTGACCTCTCCAGGAGATCCGACTGCTGGCACGACCTTCCTTTTCACCATCTCCAGGAGGTCCCTGGAGCTGTTACGTACAATCTCGGCGCTCGCACTCACCAATCATCTCGCCTGAAGCGCAGGCTACCACAAAATCTTCTCCTGAGTGACCTCTCTAGGACGTCCGCCGGCTGGTACGACCTTCCTTTTCACCATCTCCAGGAGGTCCCAGGAGCTGTTAAGTACAATCTCGGCGCTCGCACTCTCCAACAACCTCGCCTGAAGCGCAGGCTACCACAAGATCTTCTCCTGAGTGACCTCTCTAGGACATCCGCCGGCTGGCATGACCGTCCTTTTCACCATCTCCAGGAGATCCCTGGAGCTGTTACGTACAGTCTCGGCGCTCGCACTCACCAACCAACTCGCCTCAAGTGCAGACTGCCACAAGATCTCCTCCTGAGTGACCTCTCTAGGACATCCGCCGGCTGGCACGACCTTCCTTTTCACCATCTCCAGGAGGTCCCTGGAGCTGTTACCTACAATCTCGGCGCTCGCACTCGCCAACCAACTCGCCTCAAGTGCAGACTGTCACAAGATCTCCTCCTGAGTGACCTCTCTAGGATATCCACCGGCTGGCACGACCTTCCTTTTACCATCTCCAGGAGGTCCCTGGAGCTGTTACGTACAATCTCGCCGCTCGCACTCTCAAACCACCTCGCCTGAAGCGCAGACTACCACAAGATCTCCTCCTGAGTGACCTCTCTAGGACATCCGCCGGCTGGCACGACCTTCCTTTTACCATCTCCAGGAGGTCCCTGGAGCTGTTACGTACAATCTCGGCGCTCGCACTCACCAACCACCTCGCCTGAAGCGTAGACTACCACAAGATCTCCTCCTGAGTGACCTCTCTAGGACATCCGCCGGCTGGCACGACCTTCCTTTCACCATCTCCAGGAGGTCCCTGGAGCTGTTACGTACAATCTCGGCGCTCGCACTCACCAACCATCTCGCCTGAAGCGCAGGCTACCACGAGATCTTCTCCTGAGTGACTTCTCTAGGACATCCGCCGGCTGGCACGACCTTCCTTTTCACCATCTCCAGGAGGTCCCTGGAGCTTTTACGTACAATCTCGGCGCTCGCACTCACCAACCAACTCGCCTCAAGTGCAGACTGCCACAAGATCTCCTCCTGAGTGACCTCTCTAGGACATCCGCTTGCTGCCACGACCTTCCTTTTACCATCTCCAGGAGGTCCATGGAGCTGTTACCTACATTCTCGGCGCTCGAACTCACCAACCAACTCGCCTCAAGTGTAGACTGCCACAAGATCTCCTCCTGAGTGACCTCTCTAGGACATCCGCCGGCTGGCACGACCTTCCTTTTACCATCTCCAGGAAGTCCCTGGAGCTGTTACGTACGATCTTGGCGCTCGCACTCGCCAACCAACTCGCCTCAAGTGCAGACTGTCACAAGATCTCCTCCTGAGTGACCTCTCTAGGACATCCGCCGGCTGGCACGACCTTCCTTTTACCATCTCCAGGAGGTTCCTGAAGCTGTTACCTACAATCTGGGCGCTCTAACTCGCCAACCACCTCGCCTGAAGTGCAGACTGCCACAAGATCTCCTCGTGAGTGATCTCTCTAGGACATCCGCCGGCTGGCACGACCTTCCTTTTACCTTCTCCAGGAGGTCCCTGGAGCTGTTACCTACAATCTCGGCACTCGCACTCGCCAACCAACTCGCCTCAAGTGCAGACTGTCACAAGATCTCCTCCTGAGTGACCTCTCTAGGACATCCACCGGCTGGCACGACCTTCCTTTTACCATCTCCAGGAGGTCCCTGGAGCTGTTACGTACAATCTCGGCACTCGCACTCTCAAACCACCTCGCCTGAAGCGCAGACTACCACAAGATCTCCTCCTGAGTGACCTCTCTAGGACATCCGCCGGCTGGCACGACCTTCCTTTTACCATCTCCAGGAGGTCCCTGGAGCTGTTACGTACAATCTCGGCGCTCGCACTCACCAACCACCTCGCCTGAAGCGCAGACTACCACAAGATCTCCTCCTGAGTGACCTCTCTAGGACATCCGCCGGCTGGCACGACCTTCCTTTTCACCATCTCCAGGGGGTCCCTGGAGCTGTTACGTACAATCTCGGCGCTCGCACTCACCAACCATCTCGCCTGAAGCGCAGGCTACCACAAGATCTTCTCCTGAGTGACTTCTCTAGGACATCCGCCGGCTGGCACGACCTTCCTTTTCACCATCTCCAGGAGGTCCCTGGAGCTTTTACGTACAGTCTCGGCGCTCGCACTCACCAACCAACTCGCCTCAAGTGCAGACTGCCACAAGATCTCCTACTGAGTGACCTCTCTAGGACATCCGCTTGCTGCCACGACCTTCCTTTTACCATCTCCAGGAGGTCCATGGAGCTGTTACCTACAATCTCGGCGCTCGAACTCACCAACCAACTCGCCTCAAGTGTAGACTGCCACAAGATCTCCTCCTGAGTGACCTCTGTAGGACATCCGCCGGCTGGCACGACTTTCCTTTTACCATCTCCAGGAAGTCCCTGGAGCTGTTACGTACGATCTTGGCGCTCGCACTCGCCAACCAACTCGCCTCAAGTGCAGACTGTCACAAGATCTCCTCCTGAGTGACCTCTCTAGGACATCCCCCGGCTGGCACGACCTTCCTTTTACCATCTCCAGGAGGTTCCTGAAGCTGTTACCTACAATCTGGGCGCTCTAACTCGCCAACCACCTCGCCTGAAGTGCAGACTGCCACAAGATCTCCTCCTGAGTGATCTCTCTAGGACATCCGCCGGCTGGCACGACCTTCCTTTTACCATCTCCAGGAGGTCCCTGGAGCTGTTACGTACTATCTCGGCGCTCGCACTCGCCAACCACCTCGCCTGAAGCGCAGACCACCACAAGGTCTTCTCCTGAGTGACCTCTCTAGGACATCCACCGGCTGGCACGACCTTCCTTTTACCATCTCCAGGAGGACCCTGGAGCTGTTACGTATAATCACGACGCTCGCACTCACCAACCACCTCGCATGAAGCGCAGACTACCACAAGATCTCCTCCTGAGTGACCTCTCTAGGACATCCGCCGGCTGGCACGACCATCCTTTTACCATCTCCAGGAGTTCCCTGGAGCTGTTAAGTACAATCTCGGCGCTCGCACTCTCAATCCACCTCGCCTGAAGCGCAGACTACCACAAGATCTCCTCCTGAGTGACCTCTCTAGGACATCCGCCGGCTGGCACGACCTTCCTTTTACCATCTCCAGGAGGTCCCTGGAGCTGTTAAGTATAATCTCGGCGCTCGCAATCGCCAACCACCTTGCCTGAAGTGCAGACTGCCACAAGATCTCCTCCTGAGTGACCTCTCTAGGACATCCGCCGGCTG
Source organism: Mantis religiosa (assembly GCA_030765055.1). NCBI lineage: Eukaryota > Metazoa > Arthropoda > Insecta > Mantodea > Mantidae > Mantis > Mantis religiosa. Next base: position 225,657,758 of record CM060948.1, read on the forward strand.
GCACGACCTTCCTTTTCCCATCTCCAGGAGGTTCCTGGAGCTGTTAAGTACAATCTCGGCGCTCGCACTCTCAAACCACCTCGCCTGAAGCGCAGACTACCACAAGATCTCCTCCTGAGTGACCTCTCTAGGACATCCGCCGGCTGGCACGACCTTCCTTTTACCATCTCCAGGAGGTCCCTGGAGCTGTTAAGTACAATCTCGGCGCTCGCAATCGCCAACCACCTCGCCTGAAGTGCAGACTGCCACAAGATCTCCTCCTAAGTGATCTCTCTAGGACATCCGCCGGCTGGCACGACCTTCCTTTTATCATCTCCAGGAGGTCCCTGGAGCTGTTACCTACAACTCGGCACTCGCAATCGCCAACCACCTCGCCTGAAGCGCAGACTACCACAAGATCTTCTCCTAAGTGACCTCTCTAGGACATCCGCCGGCTGGCACGACCTTCCTTTTATCATCTCCAGGAGGTCCCTGGAGCTGTTACGTACAATCTCGGCGCTCGCACTCGCCAACCACCTCGCCTGAAGTGCAGACTACCACAAGATCTCCACCTGAGTGACCTCTCTAGGACATCCGCCGGCTGGCACGACCTTCCTTTTACCATCTCCAGGAGGTCCCTGGAGCTGTTACCTACAATCTCGGCGCTCGCACTCACCAACCACCTCGCCTGAAGCGCAGACTACCACAAGATCTCCTCCTGAGTGATCTCTCTAGGACATCCGCCGGCTGGCACGACCTTCCTTTTACCATCTCCAGGAGGTCCTTGGAGCTGTTACGTACAGTCTCGGCGCTCGCACTCACCAACCACCTCGCCTGAAGCGCTGACTACCACAAGATCTCCTCCTGAGTGATCTCTCTAGGACATCCGCCGGCTGGCACGACCTTCCTTTTACCATCTCCAGGAGGTCCCTGGAGCTGTTACGTACAATCTCGGCGCTCGCACTCACCAACCACCTCGCCTGAAGCGCAGACTACCACAAGATCTCCTCCTGAGTGATCTCTCTAGGACATCCGCCGGCTGGCACGACCTTCTTTTTACCATCTCCAGGAGGTCCCTGGAGCTGTTACGTACAATCTCGGCGCTCGCACTCACCAAACACCTCGCCTGAAGCGCAGACTACCACAAGATCTCCTCCTGAGTGATCTCTCTAGGACATCCGCCGGCTGGCACGACCTTCCTTTTACCATCTCCAGGAGGTCCCTGGAGCTGTTACGTACAATCTCGGCGCTCGCACTCACCAACCACCTCGCCTGAAGCGCAGACTACCACAAGATCTCCTCCTGAGTGATCTCTCTAGGACATCCGCCGGCTGGCACGACCTTCCTTTTACCATCTCCAGGAGGTCCCTGGAGCTGTTACGTACAATCTCGGCGCTCGCACTCGCCAACCACCTCGCCTGAAGCGCAGACTACCACAAGATCTCCTCCTTAGTGACCTCTCTAGGACATCCGCCGGCTGGCACGACCTTCCTTTTACCATCTCCAGGAGGTCCCTGGAGCTGTTACGTACAATCTCGGCGCTCGCAATCGCCAACCACCTCGCCTGAAGCGCAGACTACCACAAGATCTCCTCCTTAGTGACCTCTCTAGGACATCCGCCGGCTGGCACGACCTTCCTTTTACCATCTCCAGGGGGACCCTGGAGCTGTTACCTACAATCTCGGCGCTCGCACTCGCCAACCACCTCGCCTGAAGCGCAGACTACCACAAGATCTCCTCCTGAGTGATCTCTCTAGGACATCCGCCGGCTGGCACGACCTTCCTTTTACCATCTCCAGGAGGTCCCTGGAGCTGTTACGTATAATCACGGCGCTCGCACTCACCAACCACCTCGCCTGAAGCGCAGACTACCACAAGATCTTCTCCTAAGTGACCTCTCCAGTACAGACGACCCAGACGAGTGATACCTATCGTACTAAAGTCCTCAATTTGTGTTACAGTGATCCTGTCATATTTAGCTAGAGGAGTCGTTTACGGCTACTTCAATTGTTATGTGTACTGTTACTTTCGCAATAACAAACATCTGTAAAACATACTTGCAGATCGATGGATAATAAAAAAGTAAAACGTCAGTTGTTAATTGAGTTGCAGCTGTGCAGTATTTGTGAGTATGTGTATATTTGAAGGGAATCGCAGCGAATTATTTCGATTGCTTGTGCAGCGGGGCGATCGAGACGACCTTGATGACTGCTGTTTTGTATGTCACGACATTTTTCTGCCGCTAGGGGTGTACAAAGCGTGTTTTACTTTTAATAAAGAGAATTTTGAACGTATGCAACAACGTTTTTAATTCTACGAACCCACAAAGTCACAGTCCTTTTGTAGCTTGTAATGTTGGTGTTCTGTTTTCCCTCCCGCTCAAAGCTAATCATCAACTTGATATCGTATTTATTCCGAATTTGGACCTGATCATCAGCGCTGCTTTAAAATGGTCACATTGATCATATGACAGTAGTAATGATTTTGCGAATTTAGGTTAGCGAATTTTCCTTATTGTTCAATCCCTTTTATCGCTGTGCAATGCGAGGAGAAAGAAATTTCAAAGCTATTGCATATGGACTAGGTCCTTAAGGATTTGACTATCACTTAAAAGCTGCTGTATTATGGTATTTCCCTTGCACAGACAAATAATTAACAATAAGGTAATTAATGTATTCAAATATTTATCTCGAAAGACCTGAAATCAATGGAGGAATAAGGTTTCTTACAGCATGGTTACAAGAGTAGAGAAACACGCGTGAGTGAAATCATCCAAGTTTCTACTTTGTCTACCACGTCATGGCAGGTAGAGCACACACTGCGTTCCATAGCGAATAATTCGATAGGAAGTTTTACTAAAAATATTCCCTTTAAGGTTCCATATATCAAAAAAGAGTCGGAAAAGTGTCCTTATATGCATGTTTGTGTACAGCATAACTGAAAAATGCAATGACGTAAAATACAAATATTGTTATTATATTTAGTATATAAACTTTCCACGATAATGCTCATTTTTCAGACTGGCTATTGAGCTTTCTTTCCAAAAACCTCATTTTCACTACTAGAGAGGATTATCTGAATGGGAATCGTAATGCAACCGCTTCAACCCCTTTCAAGAATTTATAATTGTGATGTTGACCTTCTGTTCGAACCCATGGAGGACAATTAATTTTTTAGGGTTAAAAGTTTCGTATTACCTGTTCTTTAGAAAGTGAGATGAAGCAACATGATAATCTATTTCCATTTCAAATAAGCTGATGTCGAGGACCACAGGGCCTTAGAATATTTGGCACATTCCTTCCTGCAGCGTCGTAATTCTCTCACTGCGCTATCTAGTTTGCGTTGCAATAACTACCTTACTGCATACTCTGGTGGCACAAGTGTTGACTAGTTACTCGGGCAGCTCCATCGATACTGCTCATGATGGATGGTCGTGTTTCGGCTCCACCAACTGACATCCACGGTGTGCCTAAGAAATTATGTGAAGAGTAGGGAATAAAATTAAACATAAATAAGTCGAAAGTTATGGTATTCAAGAAGGAATTTAAACTATACAACAAAACATGAAAAGTGGGTACTAAATGGCAAAAGGATAGAAGTGGTCAATGAATTTTAATACTTAGGAGTGAAATTGAATAACAATGGAAAGTGGGCAGCACACAGGAGGAAAATGGAAGCAAAAGGAAGGCTGGCAATGACTGGGATAAGAATATGGAAATGTAAGACAGAAATGACAACCAAGTGGTTAGAAAGAATGTATGAAGCAGTAGTTAAATCCAGCATGTTGTATGCAGTGGAGATCTGGGTGGGGGGGGGCACAGAGGTAAACAAAACGGTGGACCAAAACTACAGAAGGTTTTGTAAAGAGCTACTACGCTTACCAAGATAAGCACCTAGGGAAGTAGCTTTAGTAGAATTAGGAGAGACAAGAAGAAATGGAATACTAATGGAAAGAATAATAAAATTTTGGTATAGGTGCTTGGCCAAAGGAGAAGGGGAAATTATGAAATTATGCATGAGACAGCAAAAAAGATTAGAGAACTGAAATAGTTGATGGGTAGAGATAGAAGGAATTATGGAAAATATAGGAATGGGAGATATATGGAGATTAGAGGAAAGTAATGCAAGCGATGTGGTTGGCTGGTAAATTGCAGAAAGGCAGGGAATATGGGGAAGCCTAGAAAATATGAAATCATTACAATTTTACAAACAAATAAAAGAAAAATGGGCCAGAAATGTAAAGAATATAAGAAAGGAAGATGAGGAGAAGAATGGGACTAATTAAGTAACAAGGAGGATGGAGGTTAAGAGCTACCTGGCAGAGCAGAAAACCAGAGTGCCATGCAAGACAAGATAGCAACAAGGTAAATACAAATAAATATAGCCAAAAGTTGTAAATTGTAAAATTTTGGAATATGTACAGTAAATATATCAATATATTAGTTCGCAGTGTGCCGGTGTGCTTGGCCGTTGTTGCCGAGTGCTAAGGAGATAGGCCAGTCACTACCTCGTGCAGTGGCGTTCCGTAATCTGCACTTCAGTTACCATTAAATAATTAAGGACAGCGTAGTAGTAGCTCAGAATCTGTATCATACTTGGTTCTATATCTCTCTGGTACACGTTATTAAATTATAGATGCAAAGACGTTTCGAAGTGTTTTATTTGTGTAAAAGACAAATTGAGTTTACCTTAATATCGAGCTAAAGATTTAATGACAAATAAAGCAGCTTGAGGCGAGGTATAATTTTGTCGTATTCTGTAACAACAGTAATAATGATGATGATGATGATGATAATAATAATAGTAATAATAGTAATAATAATAATAATAATAGTAATAATAGTAATAATAATAATAATAATAATAATAATAATAATAATAATAATAATAATAATAATAATAATAATAATAATAATAATAATAATAATAATAATAATAATAATAATAATAATAATAATAATAATAATAATAATAATAATAATAATAATAATAATAATAATAATAATAATAATAATAATAATAATAATAATAATAATAATAATAATAATAATAATAATAATAATAATAATAATAATAATAATAATAATAATAATAGTAATAATAATAGTAATAATAATAGTAATAATAATAGTAATAATAATAATAATAATAATAATAATAATAATAATAATAATAATAATAATAATAATAATAATAATAATAATAATAATAATAATAATAATAATAATAATAATAATAATAATAATAATAATAATAATAATAATAATAATAATAATAATAATAATAATAATAATAATAATAATAATAATAATAATAATAATAATAATAATAATAATAATAATAATAATAATAATAATAATAATAATAATAATAATAATAATAATAATAATAATAATAATAATAATAATAATAATAATAATAATAATAATAATAATAATAATAAAGGATGCACACAGGCTTTTGTTAGGTAGGTGAAGGGGAAACAGTCTCATCTAGACTTCTCCGTTATACTGTGACTTTGTGGGTTCGTAAAATTAAAAATCCAAGTTGCAGAAATTCAAAATGCTCTTTATTTTCATAGAAACACCCTTTGGTCAACCCTTACAGTAGCAGAATTACGTAACATATACAAATATAATCTTCGTCACTTCTGAACATGTAAACAAACAAAAGAGTTCAGTTTCAAAAAACAGCTGCAGGCACACGAATCGGTTCCGACTCTCACTTGACTCTTGGCGAGTCGCGGCTTCCTTATATACAGAAGCTTCCATAAATAATCGGACAAAGTTGAGTACTAAGTTTTGAAAGTGAAAATCAACATTTGATGTGCTGTTTTATTGAAGTTAATGGTAATCGAGAGTTACACGGTTCCTTCTTGTAAGACAACAAATGTTATTTCACATAAAAATTATATAATGCGTCCTTTTTTTTTAGAATTAAAAAGAAAATTGACATTTTTTGGCCCTCAAAAGTAATCGGACATAGCTACTTGAGTGTGATACAAAATATGGCTTAGTACTTTGTGACTCTCCCTCTTCTTTTCACTACTTCTCGCAACCTATTTGGCATGCCGTGAACCAGGTTTTTCAGGTAGGCTGTAGAAAGTTTCCTACATTCCTCATGCAACCTCTCCTTCAAGTGCTGCTTGGAGGTGATGGGGTCTTCCGCACGGCCTTCTCCAGTTTATCCCACACTGCTTCTATGGGATTAAGATCCGGGGACTGAGGGGGTTGATACATTGCATGAGGATAGTTGTAAAGTAACCATAGCTGCACAATATGGGGCGTATGCTTCGGATCATTATCCCGATTAAGTGAGAAGCTGCCCAAAATACCCATCGTTTCTGCACTTTGTTTTAAATTTTGCAGTAATAGTCTAAGATAGACTTCCTTTTTCATGGTTGTGTCTATGAACACCAGCTTTCCCACTCCCGTAGAGGAAATACAGCCCCATACCATTACGCTCCCTCCGCCGTGTTTGACTGTGCCTTGTAAATTGCGCTCTTCCAGCTCCGTGTTTGGTTTCCTCCACACAACTACCTTGCCATCGCAACCAGCAAGGTTGTATTTGCTTTCGTTACAAACAATAACTTGGTCCCACCAATGGTTGTCTTGTTAACAAAGTCTTTGGCAAATTGTAATCGCTTCCTTTTATTCTTGCTGGAAATATATGGCCCTTTCTGGCTACGCGACCATTAAAATCTTGTTTTCGCATGACCATTTTGACCGTTTCAGGGCTGTCAGTCCTAGTTCTTCCTGAAACTCCGTACAAATTACCGGAGCACTTAACCGCAGATTCCGTTTTACCTTCCACATAATATAAGACTCCCGCCTATCGGTAAGAAGTTTTAGTCACCCTGGCTTTGCTCGAGATTCAATTCTGTCTTCATACTTATACCGGTGAATTATGTCACTAACTGCACTTTTGCTAAGATTCACAATCTCTGCCATTTTCCGGTATGGTTTGTTCTTTTCATAGTGATAGATCACTAACTGACTCTATTCAAAGGTACTCTGCTTACCTCTGAGTCCCAAACTATGCTCTTGCCTTCTTGGTAAACATTTGACGTACTTCTTCTACGATGTTCTTTGTCTACTGACAGACTTCACCTACTCGTTTGTATTGCATTTCATTTGTTCTGTCCGATTCTTTTTTGTCGTAAACTCATAATGTAAACAAGGTTGAATGGGGAAGCTCATATTTTAGCCACATTTTCAGTTTCTAAAATGGATATTCATAGCAAATGATTTTTGCTTAACACAAGGAGTATCTTGAGATAGACACACATAATCTATCCCGCTTTATAGAGCACTCTATAGTGAAATGCAAAGTCTGTCCGATTATTTATGGGAGTCAGCGCACCTCTACTCACATTTCTAGAGATTTCTGGAACGTTCTATAACAAACAGAAATCCAACCTTCCACACACAGCACAGAGGTGTCATTGAAGGGAGTCCTACTCCGCAAAGGAGGGTCCTTCGACTACTGCCATACCAGGACTACCTCCCTTACTGGCATAAATATTGGTGTTTAACTAAGGATTGGTGCGTAAATGGTGGTGATAGTGGTAAAGAAGTGTTTTAGTTGTTCTAAGAACGTATTGTAGGGGTAAGGTGTGATTTATGTTGTTTATGGTGGGCCTAGCACAGGACTGGGTCTTTTGTAAGTTTCTCTGTGGTCGAGGTCCTACTCCTCGAGACCGCGGATGAGGTGATTGAAACCGAACTTTCCAGTCAGCTATCTGTCTCTTCATCTATTTCGGCAAGCTCTTATCTCCGCGCTGCACTATCTGTCCCTTTGTGCGCCCCGGCCGCCAGTCGCAACAATGGGTTCGGGACAAAACATATCCCAACTACTGCAGCCTCTGTGACATAAGCAATACCACAAATATCTGGGTCAGTGGTAAACACGCGATAACTTGTAAGAATTGCAACAATGTTGATAAACCAGGTGTCTTATTGCTATTATTGCACTGTAATACAACGTATTAGTTTTGTTTTCTTGTTACGTTTTGGAAACTTTTGAAGCTAAGTTCCTGCCAATAGTGTACTGTGGCTTAGGTAATGTTTAAGCTGAATGTAGCAGTGGATTGCAATTCAGGTATTCTCCATCTGATTTTGTTCTTATTGTGAAGAACCGCTCGCACATATAAATTCTTCGGATTGGGATACTTTGTTTCACAAGTCAACGATCTGAGCTGAAAGTTTGGCATAGCTGCTTCAGGTTTGACTGCAAATGCACTTTCAAATATTAACATTTCCACATTGTTCAATGTTCAGTACGGTCTAACCAAAAGTCCGAAGACCCCGGCCTCTGTTGCCCGAGAGTGATGGAAAACTCCGGAGGTCTTTCCTTGGGGCTATTCCTTGAGTCTAAAAAGTCCCTCCCCCATCCACAACAACGTCAAGAAGGGTGGAAGTGGATACGCCACTTACGCGTGTCAATCCCGCAAGGAAGACTACCCAAAAACCTCGGTGGGCCCGCCCGGTGACCTAACACACCTTCTACTAGTTCTGCTGGCTAGTTGGGGCTGCCTGGTGATCTAGCACATCTTCTACTAGCTCTGCAGGCTAGTTGGGGCTGCCTGGTCATCTAGCACATCTTCTACTAGCTCTGCAGGCTAGTTGGGGCTGCCTGGTGATCTAGCACATCTACTAGCTCTGCAGGCTAGTTGGGGCTGCCTGGTGATCTAGCACACCTACTAGCTCTGCAGGCTATTTGGGGCTGCGTGGTGATCTAGCACATCTTCTACTAGCTCTGCAGGCTAGTTGGGGCTGCCTGGTGATCTAGCACATCTTCTATTAGCTCTGCAGGCTAGTTGGGGCTGCCTGGTGATCTAGCACATCTTCTACTAGCTCTGCAGGCTAGTTGGGGCTGCCTGGTCATCTAGCACATCTTCTACTAGCTCTGCAGGCTAGTTGGGGCTGCCTGGTGATCTAGCACACCTACTAGCTCTGCAGGCTATTTGGGGCTGCGTGGTGATCTAGTACATCTTCTACTAGCTCTTCAGGCTACTTGGGGCTGTCTGGTGATCTAGCACATCTACTAGCTCTGCAGGCTAGTTGGGGCTGCCTGGTGATCTAGCACATCTTCTACTAGCTCTGCAGGCTAGTTGGGGCTGCCTGGTGATCTAGCACATCTTCTACTAGCTCTGCAGGCTAGTTGGGGCTGTCTGGTGATCTAGCACATCTTCTATTAGCTCTGCAGGCTAGCTGGGGCTGCCTGGTTATCTAACACTTCTACTAGCTCTGGAGGCTAGTTGGGGCTGCCTGGTGATCTAGCACATCTTCTATTAGCTCTGCAGGCTAGCTGTGGCTGCCTGGTTATCTAACACTTCTACTAGCTCTGCAGGCTAGTTGGGGCTGCCTGGTGATCTAGCACATCTTCTATTAGCTCTGCAGGCTAGCTGGGGCTGCCTGGTTATCTAACACTTCTACTAGCTCTGGAGGCTAGTTGGGACTGTCAGGTGATCTAGCAAATCTACTAGCTCTGCAGGCTAGTTGTGGCTGCCTGGTGATCTAGCACATCTTCTACTAGCTCTGCAGGCTAGCTGGGGCTGCTTGGTTATCTAGCACTTCTACTAGCTCTGGAGGCTGGTTGGAGCTGTCTGGTGATCTGGCACATCTACTAGCTCTGCAGTCTAGTTGGGGCTGCCTTGTGATCTAGCACATCATCTATTAGCTCTGCAGTCTAGTTGGGACAGCCTGGTGGTCTAGTACATCTTCTACTAGCTCTGCAGGCTAGCTGGGGCTGTCTGGTGATCTAGCACAGCTTCTACAAGCTCTGCAGGCTAGTACCCGGGACTTTTTAGGAAACCCTCTACCCGCTCCGGGCGGCCGAAGCATGGCCGGAGGTACCCCTTACCCCGCGGGTAATGGGAACAAGCTGCCCCCTCGAGTGCAAGCCAATCCGAACAACTCCCATTCATGGGAGGGTCTCGAATGTTTGGCCCGAAGTTCCTCTAGTAACCTCAGAGGTATCACGTGTGCTAGGGGTCCGCAGCGCTCGCACCACAGCAGCTGAAGAGGATGGATCACCTCCACTACAGTATTAACATATCCACAATCACATTTTCGAGCTCCAACAAAAAAAATTCCATAATACATTTGTACTTCGTGATAATCAGTGCTGTATTTGTCCGATACGGGCGGTACTCCGTACTACCTAGAATTTGGACACGTTACAGGCGTACCCTCGTGAAGCGATGCTTCAAATTAAAGTAAAAGATAATATTTTTTGATTGTTCTTAGCATTAAACTGGAATGGCAAGAGCTTCTATATTAGTCATGAAGCTTCTTTGTATAACATTGAAGAGTCAGGTGCTGCGAACCGCAATTCTCAAGTGACTTGGTGGGTACCACCTAAATATTTTTGAAGTGAAAACTTCTTTAGTCGCGTTTAGCACTTTTTGTGGGTAGTGAATTAAACTGAGCCGTTACGCTGGAATATGTGCTCATTCGGGTGAAGTCGGCTCGAGTCGGCTCAATCGTTATTTCAGTCTTATTGTATTCTATGGTATTTATTTCATCCTTTGGAATATAACACATATGTTATAGGACACGTCAGTTCAAGATACAAAGATAAATATAAAAAGTTATATAAGACTAAAAACTGTAACAGATACAGGATCCAACAAAAGTCTTAAGTAGAAAGGAAATAGAAAGAAAGTATATAACAACCAAAGAGAAATGGCATATAATAGGTATTGTTCACAAATGTGGAGTTTACTCTATTTCATGATATAGGAAATGCTCTACACTATAAAAGTTTCTCTCCATTCAGAAATTAAAAAGAGCCTTTTTGAATTTTGGTTTAGACTCGATATTCTTTATACTCTGTGGTAGTTTATTGAATAAATGCAGACCAGCATATGTGAAGCTACTTTCATACAATTTGGTTCTATGCGAATTGATAAATAGATTGTTCTTTGCTCTAGTATCATATGTATGAACTTCTGCATTTGTTTTGCATGAATTTAGGGTTTCTTTTATGTAGTTAAGTGTTTTATATATATATATATATATATATATATATATATATATATATATATATATACATACATGGCAAAGACAAAATTTTAAATTTTCTAAAGCATGGTTTGCAACTAGTTTTGTTTGTGACATTAGCCATAATCCCTATTACTTTCTTTTGCATCCCAAAAACCTTAATGCTATTTTTTTAATTTCCCCGGAAGATTATCCAATATTTTAATATATTATGAATGTATGCAAAATATACCACTCTAAGAATATGTTCACTTGACATAAATTTTATTGACCTTACTAAGAAGCACATTTTACTAAGTCTGTTAGTCAGGCTATCAATATGCATTTTCCAACCTAAGTTCTCATCTCTTATGTTGTCCATACCGCTATACACTGAAGATTTTCTGTCGCACTCAACAGCGTATCAACAACACTCATCCAGGTATGTTTTAGCATATTTCAAATTCTATGAAAAATTCGGACACCCTACAGGAGTTTCATTAAAAAAATAATTGTCTTAGGACCGTTCTTACAAACGTTTCTCAAGTGTCGGTAACCGATTCGGTCAGATAACCCTCTGTCATTTAACAAGTCGACAACATGTGAAATTCCACTTTAAACAATAATAATAGACAAAAGGAACAGGTAATATCACCGAAGCTTGGTATTTGAATAATTAAAACCATAATAACAAGCAATAAAACGAGTGTGCTGACTGGAAATAAAAGTGCTAGGAATTAGTGAAAGAGATGTTTCATTCAAGAACTGGTTATTTTCATTGATAATTTCTCTTTAGTGTGAGTAGTGAAACGTAAAACGTTAATAAATTAAATGTAATAACACGTAAGTAACAAAACTATCACGTATTAAAATGACGTTTTGCGTTGATTGTCATTTACATCTTATAGGTTATGTTTTTCCACTTACTGGAAGACCGACCGAGGGTCAAAAGATTTGATATAGAAATTTGATTTTTTTGTAGAAGAAATATTTAAATATATATTATTTAGTTTTGAAAATAAAAATTTAAAGACAAACCATCGGACAAAGTCATCGAACAAAAACATTTGAACTGAATTGGAAATGTATTAATATCAGTATCAATTGTGACAAAACATTTGAAATGAATATGACATGTACTAACGTGTAATAAAATATGGAGTAATGAGTATGTGCACAGATATGTAATAACATGTGTAAAATGCATACGTAACCAAACATTTCCAGATATTCAAAAAATAATGCAAATAAGCAAATGAATATCATATAATTATGATTTAAGATATGTATGAACTTGTAGTTTTATTAAAAGTAAAAATGCATTGAAATATGTGTATCAGCAAGAAACAATACATGAAAAATGAATGTGAAATAGCATGTATTTTAATATAAAAATAAAATACATGTAAAACAGTATATTATGTGATTTTATTTTACTTCCTTTATACATCCTTAATGTATAACCCTGTTCGCACGGTCGCAAGTCCGTCGTCATTCAGTTGTTTCAGAGTATTTTCATTTGCGAGTACACTTGGCGTAACACATGAAATGTTTCGCTCGCAACTGGCCTCTTTGTTTAAGAATGAGTGTCAATACTAAGTTTTTTTAAAATATTTTTTAAGAATAATTTATGATAAATAGTATTTAAGTTTTCACTTCTGTCGTGTAGTCTTAAGCACACACTTTTTTTTAATGCAGCGATGGTGATAATGATGAATGCAGACTTGCAAAATGATGTAATTCTCGCTTCTGCAGCTGATGCAACCATAACTTGTGTTGAGGGATAAATGACTCAATATCAGCCACAGTTAGGATGGAGTAAATTTTCTTTTGTAGCAAGTTATTCAACGGATATACGTATGTATGTATTTATTGACTGCAATTGGGTACTACCCGGTGGCAGAGTTAAGAATACAGATCAAATTACAAATACTAGATTTACAACAATAGCACAGTAAACAATACAAACATGATATTATTTTACTTTAGTCACTTAAAGCATATCTAATTACTTCTCTATTTACATATTATATACCATTACAATTCAAAAGTTAAACTATAAACCATCTAGATTTTTTCTAAATTTCTTCAGCGACAGGGGACAGCCCTGAAAGACTGCTACAGGCAATTCATTCCATTCTTCAATGGTTCTATTAACAAAAGAAGATTTTCCTACGTCGGTTCTGTATCTTCTACCCTTAATTTTATACCTATGATCGTTTCGTCCATAATAATCCGGATTATCTAACCTTACACTAACGTCCACCCATGCCTTTACACCAGCATTAGCTTTGAATAATGCTACCAACCTATGTTTTTTACGCCTAATTCATAATTCCTCCCATTTAGTCTCATCTCCTTTTATAGGCCCAAAATACTTGCCTCTTTTTATGAATTTTATTGCCCTCTTCTGTATTTTTTCTAATGGATCGATTTGGTTAGCTCTATACGGGTCCCAGCATGCTACTCCATATTCCATAACCGGCCGCACTAAGGCCTTGTAGGCAATTTCCCTGGACCTAGCGCTCCCCTTTTTCAATATTCTCATTACGAAATGTAATGCCTTCCACGCATTCCTAGATGTGGAATTTACTTGTTCGTCCCATCCAGCATTACTTGCCAGGTACACTCCCAAGTATTTGCAGCTGTCCACCTGTGGAATTTGCACCCCTCCCATGTGATAGTTAACAATAATCTTGCCCTTAGTTCTACTAAAAACAATGGACTTACTTTTCTTGGCATTAAGGCGGCATGTTCGCTATTGTATATTTTAGGGCTGGCAATGTTGTTTTCCGGGACACATGGTAGTGATTTTGGATGAAAATATGGATTTTGGGTTTTTTGCTTAATATGAATCTACATACTTTGGAGAACATTCTCATTGTACGGTTTTGTGTGTTTGTGGCAATTAAGTGTATTTAAATGGGGTTTTAAGTATGGCGGCCAGGCTACCATGCCCCCTTTTTACTCTGCATTTTCTCCTCTGCTTAGAACAAGCACAATTATTTAGGGGATGGTGAGAAGTGCTGCAAGTGAAAAAGCTAGAGTGTGTTGGATACGCACAAAAAAGAATGGGCAGAAGACTTAGAGAAAAGAGGAATAATATGAAAGGGTACATGGTCGTACAAAAACCCAAATGAGAACTTCAATCACCTAACCCAGGAAAGAGTTCCAAAATCTTGTATGTTGGTAGTAAAAGTACTAAATTTGGTGTTATGAATACTGTGATACATTTTAATGATGTTGCCACTAAAATGAGAGCTGTGGACTGGAACCAGGTTTTACTTTTGACTGTGCCTCTGAAAACATTGTTGTCTCAAGAGTAAAAGAAGCAGAAAAAGAAGTGCAGGAACCGTCTAAGGAAGCAAGAATTAGGATGAGAGGTGAACAGAGGAGGAGAAAGGATGCTGAGACAACTGAGGTGAAGAATATGAACCAGGAATATTTTGAATTTTGGGTATGTTACATAAAAATATAACATTATCTTCTCTTGCCATTTTCCGCAACTTGCTTTTTTAAAGTAAGTTACAAGCAAGCAAGTTTACCTCTACACTTTTCTACAACATATAAATCGTTGGCGCGACATCCCTTTGAAGGTCAAGGCCGACCAATCTGACTGCCGGCCTCACGCCTACTTTCACACGGCAGAGGTGGGCAATCATCCAAACGATACGGGGAGGAGATGTGGTCACCATCTCGGCATTCCCTCAGCCGGAACGTTCGTTTTCCTGACCAGGGCCGCTTACCTAGCGTAAGCTCCTAACTTTCCTCAAGATGCTGAGTGAACACCGGTCCTATACCCGGGACCTAAAATCCGCACCCCAAGGGTGAGATCAAACCCGGGGTGCTTTCCGTGGCCAGGAACGAAGGCACTACACTTTTCTAGAAAACTATAATAGATAGAGCTTTGAATTTTTGTTCATATGCAGAATATACTGTTAAAAGCATCTGGTGACATATTCATATGTTACACTTTCATGAAATTCCTCAAAAATATTTTCGTATATAAAAATTAAAAAATAACGAGTACATTATTATTTATTTTTCAAATTGTTATTATTGATTAAATGTCTTAATGGTTTACCAGCTATGTTTAATAGCGTGTTTGTAAAGTGATTACAACGTTTGAAGTGTGTTTCCTTAATTGTTTAGAAGAAAAGGGCACCTACAGAAGAAGATGCGTGAAAATTTTGAGTTTTTTTAATATCAATAGAGCAAACATTAAATATAACTTTATTTAGGACTTAATTACGGTTTCTGAATTAGAAGATACTAATATATCGTGATAAATGTTTCATTATAATAGATTGCATAGCTTTTGAGAAACAGTAACATATATTGCATTGAAATTGTACATGGAAATTGCTGCTCTGACACTATCATGTGTCCTTAAGGAACCTCCTTCTGCCCTGCTTAGCTAGCGAACTGGGCAGCAGTATTACCTCCTTGACGAACGAGTGCAGTTGTTTGAGGAGGTCGCTGGTGTAGCATGGCAAGGCTTAAAGAGGTCAAAGAAAGCGGGAACATCAACACAGCGTACGTAACACGATGCATTGTTGTTTTCCCCTTGCGAAATCGATATCTCATGCTTTACAGTATTCTCAAGAACGCGTCTTTCTTACGTCCAAAATGGATCTTTCCATTAACGCCAACTTGAGAAAAGTTCTACGCACAACACATTTTTCCAACCCATCGAGTTGGAACCTTTTTAGAAGTGGGCGATATTCACCAGTTGTTGAAAATTCTTTTTTGTTGTTGTATGCTTTGAGCTTTGAACCTCTTTTCTACATTATGCACAGTTCGTTCACTTTTATTCACTGCTGTAGGTGTCTCTTTAGGGCATTTTTACGAAATAATTAAACCTTCTTCTGTTTTATAAGTGTGTGACTTCGAGAGGCGGTGTTTGCATTTTCACTTAATTCGAACCCATTCGCTGTAAGAGACTCAACTTGCAATACTTCAGTATTGCCGTGAATGGTGACGTAACAGCGCTTAATGTTTGTTTTACGCAAGCTTCCACTATTGGCCATTTGCATTCATTCTTCAGACAGGTTGTAAGTTAAACGTTATAATCACAACATAATTCTTGAAAATAGTCTTGAAATTGTCGACGGACAATGAATTACCCTAGCCTTCATCAAATTAACAACTTTTAACTACTACTGACCTAGGAGATGGCTCAGACGGTTTCTTCTGTGGCCCGCATTCGGGAGGCCCGGGTTCGATTCCGGTGACCGACCTACATGACCCACGGTTTCTTTCGGGTGTTTTCCTGGGTGATCAGGAGATTGCTGGGTAGGTTAATTACATCCCCTGAATTTCCTTACCTTCCATTTCATCTCCAGCATCATTTCATATCATCTCTGAACTGATGGTCTCTCTGAGGGTAGAAGTGTCGGCGGGTGTCTTGGCGCTACATGACAGGATGATATATGCTCCTCGTAAACACTTCCTCTTCGGGTAGGTTGGTTGCCGGTCTGAACCCAGGTCTCGTGATGGGACTGTTTCCGAATCACAGTAGGATGGGATGTCCGTTTTCCTGGCTTGCCAGGGGAGGTTTCCATCTAAGTAAAATGTAGGTACCCTGCCCTCTGTATTGTCGTGCCTCCTTGGGACAGCTACCCTCTGTCTCCTGTGTCTCCATAATTATAAATATCAGAGTTGTGTTGTGTAGTTCCGTGTTAGAGGTCTCCCTGTGTGTTAGTCAGAAAGATCATACTATCACAAAGGGTAAATGCTAAGAAGATATAAACGGACATTATAGAGACGTCTTGAGGCGTTGATTTGTGTATAAGTATCGTAAAACAATTTGGTACTTAAAAAAATTCTTTGGAACTAGTGGACGAGCCTATACCAGTAATGGTTGTAGATAGTGTCTTAGTCCTGCCTCTCTTGGTGTAATTTCGGTAATACAGTTAGAAATTGCGTCTTTGAGTTGTTCTAGTGAGTGTGGGTTGCCTCTGTCACTTTTACACTTAAATAACCTCAGAGAAAGAAATCTGGAGAGGTAAGATGGGGTATCGCGGACACCAGAAATTGTTGGAGGTGATTTGATTGCCGAAAAATTCCCTCGACCTCTCCATGGACTCCTTTGCATTATGATAAGTAGCACCATCCTGCTGAAACCTACTGCGAAGTTCATCTCTTACAGCATAGCGACTAACTGCTCCACAATATTCCTGCAGATGACACCATCCACTGTTTTCTCAGAGAAGAAGGGCCCAACAATGCCCCTTCGTGATACCGCACAGCAAACGTCGACTTTTTCTGAATGAAGTGAATCTTCGTTAATGCAGCCATGTAAGGGGAACCATACCTCATCCGTAAAGAAAGTGTTATCCAGAATTGCTACATTAATTGTCCCAACAGTCTGTTTAATCCATTCATCAAATTTTGTTTACTATAGTCCAGCGGTGGGCACAATGTGGCTCGCAACATGCGGCGCTTGAGTCAGTCTCGTGCGGCTCTTGACGCCAAGCAAAGAGTAAGATTAATTAATTAATATAATTAATGGAAGCTAAAAGCTCGAGGCCAAAAAAAAAAAAATCCCTAAGCTTCAGTTTGATTTTTAAACTTTAAAATTAGTTTCAGACTGAATCATTTGCTCACTTCAAATATTTGAAGAAAATTACTGAAAGCCTTCCTGACGTTCAGGTGGAAACTGAAGTTTACTTGAGTAACATGTCGGGCTTTCCTGGAGAGATCAATAGCAGATTTAATTATTTAAAATTTCTGTAAAATATTGTTGCTGTTGTGGGCAATAGCTTTCCTGTTGCATCACCAATAACAAAGGATACAGGTGCTGTAGATTTAGAGCTAATAGACCAGCAAAAGGACGAAGGACTAAAAGGATGAAGTGGCATTTCTACCATACAATGTTGGAACAATTTTCCGGATGAATAGTTCCCAATAACAAAAGATTGTGCTAAGAGACTTATTTCAGTCTTTGGGACTACCTACGAGGATTGTCTGAAAAGTTTCCGACCTCAAAATGAAGATGGCAGCACTCGTAAATAAAAGCTAGCGGTTTTCGTTGTTCATCTGTTGACAGTTACTCAACAAAGTTTCAGCCATTTTGGATGCTCAGTTGTTATGTAACAGTCGTTTGACTGAAGTGATGTGAGTGTTATTATGAAAATGGACAAAATCGAGTATCGAGCTGTCATTAAGTATTTGATTTTGAAAGGATATACGCCTACGCAAATCAAAGATGAGTTGGATTCTGTGTATGGCGACTCTGCACCATCATTTACCACAGCGAAATTTTGGGCAGCGTGGCCGTAAGAGCTTGGGAGACGATGAACGTTCGGGACGTCCAAAAACTGCAACTACCGATGAAACATTCGCCAAAGTTCACCAAATGGTGCTAGACGACCGCTGAATTAATGTGAGAGAGATGGCAGAGTCTATGAACATGTCAAAAGAACGTATTTGTCACACATTAAATCAACATTTAATTATGAGAAAGCTTCCCGCGCGTTGGGGGCCGCGTTTGCTTAAGTTAGAGCAAAAACGTGTTCAAATGAACATTTGGCCCAGTTTAGGCTCAATAAATCCGAGTTTTGGCGCCGATTCATTACTGTAGATGAAATTTCGAAACACCATTATACGCCCAAAACAAAGTACAGTCCAAACAGTGGACTGCAAATTGGGAACCGGCTTCAAAAGGAAGCAAAAACACTTTTTTTTCGGTTAGGAAAATGATGGAGGCTGTTTTTTTTTTTGAGGGGGCGGATAGTCATGGAGTTATTTTAATTACCTTCAGGAAGGAAAAACCATTACAGGAACATACTACGCATCATTGTTTGACAAGCTGAAGGCAGAACTTGCGGAAAGAGGGCCACATTTGCAGAAAAACAAAACCTTGTTTCACCAAGACAATACACCGTCTCACACCTTAGCGATTGCAATGGCGAAAAACCACGAATTACGGTTTGAACTGCTTGATCATCTGCCCTACTCACCAGATATAGCTCCAAGTGACTTCTTTTTGTTCCCTCATCTGAAAATTGCGCTCGGAGTACAGATATTTTCGTCAAAAAATCACCTTCGTAAACAATTATTTTGCAGAGAAAAATGCCAAGTACTATTTGGACGGGTTACAGAGATGTGAACATCGCTGGGAGAAGTGTGTAGAGTTACAAGGAGACTATGTTGAAAAACACCGAGTACTATTTGGACGGGTTACAGAGATGGGAGCATCGCTGAGAGAAGTGTGTAGAGTTACAAGGAGACTATGTTGAAAAACGCCGAGTACTATTTGGACGGGTTACAGAGATGGGAGCATCGCTGAGAGAAGTGTGTAGAGTTACAAGGAGACTATGTTGAAAAACGCCGAGTACTATTTGGACGTGTTACAGAGATGGGAACATCGCTGAGAGAAGTGTGTAGAGTTACAAGGAGACTATGTTGAAAAACGCCGAGTACTATTTGGACGTGTTACAGAGATGGGAGCATCGCTGAGAGAAGTGTGTAGAGTTACAAGGAGACTATGTTGAAAAACGCCGAGTACTATTTGGACGGGTTACAGAGATGGGAGCATCGCTGAGAGAAGTGTGTAGAGTTACAAGGAGACTATGTTGAAAAACGCCGAGTACTATTTGGACGGGTTACAGAGATGGGAGCATCGCTGAGAGAAGTGTGTAGAGTTACAAGGAGACTATGTTGAAAAACACCGAGTACTATTTGGACGGGTTACAGAGATGTGAACATCGCTGGGAGAAGTGTGTAGAGTTACAAGGAGACTATGTTGAAAAACACCGAGTACTATTTGGACGGGTTACAGAGATGGGAGCATCGCTGAGAGAAGTGTGTAGAGTTACAAGGAGACTATGTTGAAAAACGCCGAGTACTATTTGGACGTGTTACAGAGATGGGAACATCGCGGGGAGAAGTGTGTAAAGTTACAAGGAGACTATGTTGAAAATTAAAAAAAATGGTTCTGAAAAAGTGTCTGGTATATTTATTAGGTCGGAATCTTTTCAGACCACCTGTACCTATATATGTGTATGATACGCTGTATTCTATGTCTAAATTCATTAAATATAAATATCGTTCTGAGGTAAGTGATGAACTTTTAAGTGAACTTCAGGAAACTGGGCTTGGCAATTGTTATGAGCCAGGTTTCTAAAAACTAACAGCAAAATAAACACTCGAAAAAGCACTTTTCAAAATTGGAATCTCATTCGTTTATGTGTACCTGAACAATAATGATCTCTGTAGTGCCCAAAATAAATGTTCCTTTATTTGTTATAAAATGAAGAATAAACTTCCTAAACATAAGACAGAACTTCTGGCATTGAGGTTGCAACAATGGAATTATGTGCAACCCTTCACGAAAGTGACAACATTTCAAACCATAAATAAATATTTGGATCAATTTTATAACTGAAGGCGAAGACGTTGATTGCCTGATGGATGCATTAAATATGAGGCATATTCCTGATCAGTGGCGACTATTCATTGATGTTCCAAGACAAGTCTTAAAGCAGGACTTTTACATAACAGAAAATTTTCCTTCCATTCCTGTGGCATATACTACGAACACAAAAGAAATGTATATGAATATGAAAAATATTTTGATGGGAGTAGACTATAAGACATACCAGTGGGAAGTATGCGGTAATTTCAAGGTAACTGCCATTATTAGGACTGCAAGCCGGCTACACCAAGTACCTACTGTTGTTTCCTGTGCGAATGGGATAGCTGTGCCCAAGACAGTCACTATGTTAGGAAAAGTTGGCCCAAAATATAGTCATTAACACTAGTATTCAAAACTGTTGCACATGAACCATTCATAGAGTCCAGAAATATGTTTGCTACCCCCACTGCGTATAAAATTGGGTCTTATGAAGAATTTTGAAAAAGTTTAGATGTGAATGGTTCTGCATTCACTTACGTGAAAAATTCACAAGGCTCAGTTTTGAAACAGTGATAGTAGGCGCATTTGTTGGACTTCAAATCAGAGAAATTTTCAAATATTACCAGTTTGAAACAGTGTTAAGTAAAAAAGAGAAAGCAGCATAGGAATCCTTTAAAAATGTTTAGAATAATTTTCTGGGAAATTTTAAAGCTGAAAATTTTGAAGAACTTGTAGAAAATCTAATGGACTACTATAAACAACTGGGAAGCAATATGTCACTAAAAATACACTTTTTGAAATCCCACCTGGACCTCTTCCCTCCAAATTTCGGTGACGTCGAAGATGAACATGGTAAGCTTTTCATCAGGACAGTGACGGAAGAAAGGTAGAAAGTGAAATGGAATGCTGCTATGTTCTTTATGATATGATATATTTATTGTGCATATTCCAAAATTTTACAATTTACAACTTTTGGCTACAGTTATTTGTCTTTACCTTGTTGCTACCTTCGCTTACATGACATCCTGGTCTTCTGCTCTGCCAGGTAGCTCCTAACATCCACGTCTCCTTGTTACTTAATTAGTCTCTTTCTTCCGCCTCATCTTCCTTTCTTATATTCTTTACATTTCTTGCCCATTTTTCTTTTACTTTCTGCAAGAAATGATCAATACTTCTTACCTTATTTTCCTCCCTTCCCGTTAACATCTTTATAGCTACTATCCTCTTCTCTACTTTCTCCCATTTTTCTTCCCAAACCTTTTTTCTCCATATCGCAACCTCCTCGCATTCTGTTACATAATGTTCTATGCTTTCTTTTCCCCCACACAATTCACAAATTCCCTTTTATCTACCTCTTATCCCTCTTAGAAATATTGTTCCTGTTCTCATCCATGCTAACCCTTCTCTCTCTTGCCTATTACAGTAATCTATATATGCTTCTCGTCCCCAATTTCTTTTTATTTGCTTGTAAAATTGTAATGATTTCATATTTTCTAGACTTCCCCATATTTCATGTCTTTCTATATCTTCTATTCTGCATTTTACTAATTTATTCGCATCTCTTGTATTCCTTTCCTCTAATCTCCATATATCTCCCATTCTTATTTTTTCCATAATTCCTCCTATCTCTGCCCACCAACTATTTGAGTTCACTAATCTTTTTTGCTGCTTCATGCATAATTTCATAATTTCCCCTTCTTCTTTAACCAAACACCTATACCAAAATTTTATTATTCTTTCCATTATTATTCCATTTCTTCTTGTCTTTCCTAATTCTACTGAAGCTACTTCCCTAGGTGCTGATCTTGTTAAGCCTAGTAGCTCTTTACAAAACCTTCTGTAGTTTTGGTCCACCGTTTTGTTTACCTCTGTGCCCCCCCCCCCCCACCCAGATCTCCACTGCATACAACATGCTGGATTTAGCTAGTGCTTCATATATTCTTTCTAACCACTTGGTTGTCATTTCTGTCTATATTTGCATATTCTTATCCCAGTCATTGCTGTCCTTCCTTTTGCTTCCATTTTCCTCCTGTGTGCTCCCCAATTTCCATTCTTATTCAACCTTACTCCTAAGTATTCAATTTCATTGACCACTTCTACCCTTTTGCCATTTAGTACCCACTTTTCATACTTTTTTAGTTTAACTTCCTTCTTGAATACCATAACTTTCGACTTATTGATGTTTATTTTTATTCGCCACTCTTCACAGAATTTGTCGATTTCATTTATTGACTTCTGCAATCCTACTACCGTTATAGATCCTACCATAAAGTCATCCGCATATAGCAGTCCAGGAATTTCTTTGTTTGCTATTACTGGACAGTACTGATTTCCTTCTTTAACCTTGTCTATTATCTCATCTATAGATAAGTTAAATAACATTGGACTCATTTTGCATCCTTGTCTTAGGCCTACTTTTTTTCTGTCATCTCTGTAATTACATTTTTTTTCCCACCTTATGCAAAACTTCATCCCTTCATAGATTTTCTCTACTTCTTTTATATATTTTCTTACGTACCCCTTTCATCCTCAATTTTAAAACTAAAGCTTTTCTGTTTATCGTATCGAAAGCTTTCTCAAAATCCGCAGAGAACATATATACCCCTCCTCACTCCTTCCTGAGGTATTTGTCTATTATAGTCTTTATTATGAACAGTTTATCTATTGTCTGTTTTCCTATCCTGAAATCTGCTTGAAACTCAGACAGCTTCCTTTCTTGTTCTCTACCCATATTCTTAGCCTTCTATTAATATTCCTTTGTATATTTTTCTATTATAGATAACAAACTTATTCCCCTGTAGTTTTCTGGTTCATTTGCACCTCCCTTCCCCTTATAAATAGGCACAATCATGCTTATTTTCCAGCTTTCTGGTATGTCATCACTTTCTTTTATCTTGTTTAGCACCTTTGTCATTACTTCTAAGCCTTTTTTGTTTCCCCCATTCTCTTCGAGTACCACTGCCTTCTCTCTTTTTTATAGATTTTAATTGTTGATATACCTCTTGCATTGTAAATTGCCTATCTAGATCTTCATTTGTTATTTCTATTGTCACCAAATCTCTTATTTCTAATTTGAATTTTCTTCCCTCCCCGATCAATCTCCTTGAAATATCTCTGCCATTCATTTGCTCTAATCCATTTCTTGCTATGTTAGCCGATTATTGCTGAATGGTGAAAAGGGATGCTCCTGAAACAGAATATCATGTACAGCCCATAAGGAGTCGCCATTAAGGTAACAACTTTTTTCGATGCTTTCGTTTTCTTCATATTTTATTGTAACTTACATTAAGTGACATTATCTTGAAAAGAAGAGCTAACCCATCAGTTTAAGTATCATTTTCGTGTCCAGTGACCTAAAACACATAAGAACATCGTATTACTTTTACCGTAACATTCAACTTTTCAAAATTTGTAGAACAGTGTAATGATTGGAAATTAATTGTTCTTTCACACTGGCCGTGTGTAGGATTCTCTGTGATTGGGTAGAGCCAGACTGAAAAATTCAATGCCATTGCCGGAATTTGACCAGTAGATACGTGATTCAAATCCCGGCTATGGCATTGAATTTTTCAGTCTGGCTCTACCCAATCACAGAGAATCCTACACACGGCCAGTGTGAAAGAACAATTAATTTCCATTAATTGTACCTAATAGTGGTCAGAACTATAAGCCTGGACCTTAAAGTACTTACACCACAGTAAGTCGCCATTAAGATAGTTGTCTCATGTGTTTATGAGAACTCCTAGTGGTTTACCGGGAAAAACACGAGTCAGTTGGAGAATTTAATGTCATGTTGGCACGTTGCCCATAGTAGCTCAATGGTTTAGAGCGGCTGGACGGAGACCAGAAGATCCGTGTTTTAAATCCGGCTATAACATTGAATTTTTCAGTCTGGCTCTATCTTTGATAGTGTAATGATTGTTAATTTTAAAGATCTTTAAAGGTCTCTTTAAATTGTCACGTGATGGGCCTAAAATGGTGCAAATGACAAAAATAGCATACCATCTATTACTACACATCCTACGCTACCTACGCTACGCATCCTAGCCTTGCCTTAATATGAATACATGTTTTATGTGCATATAAAATGTGTGCGCATATTAACACGTTTACGTCATAGATCAATCAAATTGTAATTTATTTCTCAAGGATTGTGTTAGAAGACTATAATCCGAAAAATTCTGGTTGAAACCAGTTTTAAGTTGTGGTTCAGTGCTTTTAGCTGTGAACCGTTACAAATCCATGTGCGCATTATTAAACCTTCTCTCTCACTCTCCCTCTGAAATGGTGGTCTTGTCGGTTTTGGTAGATGTTTGTTTACTTTGTTGAGTACGGTGGACTTTGGTAGGAAGCATACAGAACTTATTTAAGACCTAGAAGTTGAAGGGGCATTGGGTTAAGTGCAGGTCACACCACCGTCATGCAAGTCACCAGATAGTAAAATCAGGAATTTGCATTCTCTGGGAAACTGGATTAGTTCCAACATACTTAGACGATAAAAAAGATAAGATTATATCTTCCCTTGCTCATTATTGCTAGAAGAAATACTGCAAAGCACACAAACATCATATTTTGAGATCCCCTGGGGTCTATTGTCATTAATATATCTCTTAAACCAGCGTGATGGCTCAAGCGGCTTCGCCTGGGGTTCGCATTCCAGAGGTCCGGGTTCGAATCCTGTGGCCGAACTACCTTACCCATGGATTTTTCTGGGTTCTCCCAGGTCGCCAGGCGGATGTTGGATAGGTTAATTACATACCCCGAATTTTCAACTTTATAGAAAATTACGAGGGCTGTTCAATAAAGAATGATCACAACCTTTTTTGACAACGTAACCTTTACTCATTCTCATAATTTTGATGGTCCTTCTCAAAATGGTCACCCCTGAATGCGATGCACTTGTCCCAGCGTTTCTGCCAGTCTTCAAAGACATGCTGGAAACAATTTTTTGAGAGATCCTTCAAAATTGCCTCTGCAGCCTTCGCCACTGCTTCTGATGATGGATAATGCCTTCCACGAAGGCGTTTCTTCAAGTTAGGGAATAGAAAAACTTCATATGGGACTAAATCCGGACTATAGGGAGGGTGAGGGATGCACTTCACGTTGATTTTTGCAAGATATTCAGAAACAACATTGGCAATATGTGGCCGCACATTATCGTGGTGCAGCATCCAGCCGGCTTCACGGAAATGTGGTCTTTTGCGCCTGATATGGACTTGCAATGTTTTCAGGACATCCCTGTTGTATTGCCCAGTTACTGATGAGTGTGCAGGTACAACATATTGATAAACCATTCCATGAATATCAAAGAATGCGATAATCATAACTTTCCCAGCAGAAGCAACCACTTTTGCTTTTGGGGAGTTGGTGATGAAGGAGATTTCTACACTGAGCTTTGCTGTTTGCTCTCAGGATCAAAATGATGTAGCCAAGTTTCATCAGCAGTGATTACGTTTGAAAGAAACTCCGGTTCTTCCTCTAACATCAACTTTAACTGCATGTAACCTCCATTGCAGCGGTAGGTGATACTGAATGTCTGAACTTGCCTGGTTCTCACAGGCGGGAACCAGGAGTGCCAACAATGAAACTACTACGGAGTGTTTGTTTCACATTAAGCTAACAGAATATAATAATATTGAATTTTAGTGCGAGAAATTGAGCGTAAGAATTATGATCATCCTTTATTGAACAGGCCTCGTATACATATATTTGAATGAAAGAATAATACAAAAATAACGAATTGACACTGAATAACACTAATCAAATACGAGCACCAAGCACACAATCTATACACTTATCTACTTATCTACTGTTACTCGTCCTACATTCTCTCTCTCTCTCTCTCTCTCTCTCTCTCTCTCTCTCTCTCTCTCTCTCTCTCTCTCTCTCTCTCTCTCTCTCTCTCTCTCTCTCTCTCTCTCTCTCTCTCTCTCTCTCTCTCTCTCTCTCTCTCTCTCTCTCTCTCTCTCTCTCTCTCTCTCTCTCTCTCTCTCTCTCTCTCTCTCTCTCTCTCTCTCTCTCTCTCTCTCTCTCTCTCTCTCTCTCTCTCTCTCTCTCTCTCTCTCTCTCTCTCTCTCTCTCTCTCTCTTTCTCTCTGTCTTCTGCCAGCAGCAACACCTGCCCGCCTCGGTAGCGTAGGTGATAACATGTATGCCTCTCGTTTAAGAGGTCCCGAGTTCGAATCTCCGTCAGGGTGAGTTACCTGTATAATGATTTTCCCGGGGTTTTCCCTTACCCTCAAAGACGAATTGCGGATAACTCTAAGCTCTATGGACCCTGGACTCATTTGAACATCATTTCATCCATTTCATTCACCGTCCGATGTGACAACGTTGGAGGACGTAAATTAAAAAAAAAAAGACTCCTGAATTTCATCTCCATTATCATCTCTCATCTGGTGGTCTCTTTCAGGGTAGAAGGGTCGGTGGGAGTCTTAGCGCTGTATGGCAGGATGATATTGTGACTTTGTGGGTTCGTAGAATTAAAAGTCCGAGTTGCAGAAATGCAAAATGCTTTTTATTTCCGTAGAAATACACTTTTGTCAACCCTTACAGTAGCAAAATTACGTAACATACACAAATACAGCCTTCCAGTTTGTCTGCCATACCCACAAACAAAGAGTCCGCTTTCAAAACACAGCTTCATGATTCTAATTACCACTTTGACTCTGTCCCCCAGTGGTCATTGCGGCTCATTTTTATATGTCCATTGATATTTCCAGACATTTCATGAATGTTCTGTAACAAATGACAAATCGAAACTTGTCCTAAATATAGATTCTGATGGGGAAGAACCCCGCCCCACAAAAGAATTATTTTAGACGAAGGTCTTTCTGTGGTTCTTAACCGTATACCTCTAAATCGAAACGTTGGGTGATATTTAAGTTCAGTAACTTGCAAGGACATGACACAAAGCATTACAGGAAGAACTCTTACCATCTCAAACTACACTTTACATGGGAACATTTCCCATTTTCTCCCTCTCAAATTTGGCAGCCATGATTTGAATAACATATCTTATATTTAAGATAATGCTTCAGAAATAAAACGTATATCTTAAGTTTTCAGCGATGACTCTGAAGTCCTCTTATTGTAAAAGAATTGTGCAACCACTTTATGTAACTGGTAACCAATGATATATACAACTTAACACAAAAAAGAAAACCTCATATTTTCACATGACTTTCTCTGCTCATTCTTATACAAATATTCTTGCAAAAGCTTAATACGCGGTCTGTTCAAAAAGTATCGCGAGTTTGTGGTTTTTTTTTTTTTTTTTTTAGGTGAGAAGTTACTGCCTATCTTCACAATGCTATTTTCATGACTTTAGGTGTACATTACTGAGGAATTATTATTGATATGTACATGAAAATTTTCAGGCATATTCTTAAAGCATTTATCTTTAATATGTGATTTTGTGGGTTCGTAGAATTAAAAGTCCGAGTTGCAGATACTCCAAATGTTCTTTATTTCCGTAGAAATTGTAACCGCAGTATCAGGCTGCGATTAGGAGGCGGCGAATTAATCGAAGTCAAATAATTAAAAAAAGAAGATAAATTAATAGAACTGCTTTGCTAAACTAATATAACAATCTTGTTGTGATAATATGAAATTAGATTGATTAAAATAACAGTTGAATTAAAGAATAAGAAGGGAAGAATATAAATTAATATAACATATATACTAGCATGCGGGCAAGAAAGAGAAAATATTCTTGTAAAAATCAGTACACGTCGCAGAGACAGGAAAGAAGAGCCGTTACCTTCTTTGTGTTAGTAAAAGTTCAATGTCTGAAGACTATTGTATTCTTTCAGCTAGGAATGTTTTGGGACAAAGGACTGTCAAAATGCAGTTGAGCATGAACGCTAAAGAGATTTACTTCGCTAATTTGGTAACGATGTATACCGTTACAAAAAACTCAGGGTAGGCGTTTCCCAACTCAGGGTGGGCTGATGGTCAGTGAGTCATATGAGTTTTGAAAACCAATGCGAAAATTCGGAATAAAATGAGAAACCAATAATAATGTAACATTTGAGAAGGGTGAGCTAGTTTAGTCAAGTTAGAGAGAGGGTTAGAATAAGGTTCGAACTGAATGGTGAAGTAAGAAAAACCTTAATTACAAGTTGATACTACGACAGGAAGAACGTGTTCATGTGCATTAAGAAGAGAAGCGAAGGTTTCGAAGTCTGAAAGGTGGTCACCGATCCAAGTCAATAAACAAACAGAGATTCAAGAATTAAACCAAACAATTCTACCACAAACCAAGTATTATTAATACGACTGAGTAAAGAACAACAACAACCACCAAAATCCATTTCCTACAGCCATTCACCTGAGGATAACAGAACTCATAGCCCCAATTAAACTCCAATTAGAACCCAATTAATTTAACTATGGTATGCGGGTTTACCGCAAAATACACTGTTCAATTCTCACGTAACAACATTACGTCACATACACAACACAATCTACCAAGGTCGATGACCACACAAACAGCGTTATGATTACATCTGTTTACAACACTCCTGTTACGTCTCTCTGTTTACGACTCACTGCTGGCGAGTCACAATCTCTTATATACCTCATTCATAATTCGAGACTATTCTGTAACCTCCAGACGACACCAGAATGTTATAATTAGTTCACTTATCTGTGTCGGTAGGTATTTTACCTCGCACTATCTTTAACTGCTTATGCAAGCTCTTTATTTCCACATTATCTATCAGTTCCATTGTGTAAACAAACCGCGCGAAACCTTTTAGCGCGTACGCTCCCAGTCATAAAAAAGGGATTCGCGACAATATCTATTACTATTTGAAATGCCGTACTGGTAATTTGCTATAATTTTTTAGTTTTTGTAAAAAAGAGCACTGAAATTTTAGAAAATTTTATTTGTTTAAACAAGTATTATAAATCTCAGATAAAAAGCCCATATTATTATTTTTATGAGTCTACTTAATATATGTATATGTGTATATATATATATATATATATACGCACACACTCAAATTCATATGTTTTGATTGATTAGTTTTTTAATAAAGTGTAACAGAACCTGAGAAAGAATGTGAAACTGAGAAAAACAGCTTTAAAGTTGATATATTTATTACTGATAACTCACATGAGTCAGAACATTCCTGCTGCATAGTCTTGACCAGCTGTATTCTCACTTGTTCTTTTTAAGTAGCTCTTCATTTTTCTTGCCTTCTTGGCCAGTTCTTCAACCATTTTATATACTTTCAGGACTCGTAGCTCATCAATTTCTGTATATGACTATCATGATTAGCACATGTATTGTGTGAACTGAGCCTACTAACCTCAATATTACATGTGGTTTCGTTGTTTATTGTATTTATATTTTCTGCATTTACCTTTCTATGCTTAAAAAAACAATTGCCTGTAAAGGTTTCTCTTTCGAAATGTTTTTGCCCTACCCATATCATATATTCACCAATAACAAGTACAAAATATTATTCAGAACAAATGACTGTTCACATACACAGACAAAGACAAAAGGAAAACAAACTAGCATCATTGGAGTTACGGTGGTACTAGCAGAAAGCTTGGAGGATATCTTAAAAAAGAAGGCTTAGTTTAGAAATATCTGTTCAGTATTACAGGAGTTCTGATCGATTTTCTGAAAGTTTACGAAAAGGGGCGAGGCAACAACTTAACACCCACTAATATAATTAGCAGATTAGGTATAAAATATTGCTCTAATGAGCTTTTAACTATATATTTGTAATCTAGAGGGATGACATAATAAAATGTAAAAATAAAAAAAAAAGTTAGTTTTAACCCCCAGTGCAGTACCTTCTCACCTTAAAAGTATTTATTTATTCATGAGTATATATTTTGTTCCCTTCAAAGTAATCTCTACCAGATCTTATACACTCGTGCCAACGTTTTCCCAATCTTCGAAGCACTTTAAAAAATAATTGTTTGTGATCTTGTTCAGCTGTTCCATCGATGCCATTTTTATTTTATCAATCGTGGCGTAGCGTCGTCCTTTCATGAGCCTCTTCAGTTTTGAGAACAAAAACGGCCATAGCGGTTAATTCTGGGGAGTACAGTGGCTGCGGCATCATAAGTGTGTTGTTTTTTGGCCAACAATTCGCGCACAAGCAACTATGTGTGAGCAGCGCCTGCCGATATATGACACGTTGCTGTCCAGAAGACATGATTATATCTGAACAGAGTATACATGCACTGGACTCGCCGTGTATGTGCGATAAGCTGAGGTGTTGTGAATTTTTTCCGATACGTCTTCTCGCTTTGCCATGTGGTATATATAATCAAACGAGGAGGCTTTGTACAGGAGCGTACATATGGCAATACCACGACCTGGGTCTAATGTGCTATTGTAGTTACTAACTGAAAGAAAGCGTTGTTAGCTCTGAAAAACAAATAATTAATATTCAAGGTCAATCACAGTGATATTCCTCTTCGCATTGCCAGTTGAACTCTCATTTTCTGAAATATTTTCCTCTTAGGATGCAACAGTCAACTTTGATAGCACTTCTTCATATTTGGGAAAGGTCAAATATAGATATGAAGACATGCATTGTCGTTCGCACGTGTGTAACATCGTTAATTCTAGTAAAATAGTGCTGGGTTCATTTCCTTTTGTGACAAAAACGTCAATTTTTATTTTTGTGTGCTCAGATAAACAGGGGGATGAAATATGAGCGAATAATGGTAATTTTAATGTCTGGATAATCCAAGCGACATCTACCTTAGTATAATAAATACCTCTCCCCACGTGGTTTTATTAAGTAATGTTAAAATATATTGCTCAGAAGTTCGTGTATTTGCATTCTTGTTTCTAGAATGCCGTTGCAGGACTCCGACGCCTGTTACTTTCTGAAGGTCACTGCAGCTATATTCAGTACTATTTCATTACGTTTAAAGATTAATGAATGATAAAAATGTAGTGCATAAGAAGCAGTAATAAATAATAAAAATTCCGTTAGTACAAGGCAAAGCGAGGAGGCGTATCTGAAAAAAAATGTGAACAGAGCTGTTTACGGGAGGCTATCGCACAGTGTATGTACACTCTGTTTAGACGTAATCACAGCATCGTGTCATACGTCGGCAGGCTCGAGAAATCATATATTCCTTTATGTAGTTTATTTTTGACTTTTTGGTATATTTTCCATTCATTAAATATGTTGGAGGGGATTTGTCTTATATTTTTATGTAAACCAAAACTGTGAACATGCCGTTATTTTTAGTTATATTTTCATTTAGATTCATTATTATTAAACTAACTTGAGATTGTAATTCATTAGTAATTGCAATAAAAGTATCTAAAATTACATACACATGGGTGATTACGTGAACGTGTTTATATTACGGCAATGGCCTATTTGTACACAATGACCACGCTTCAAAAAATTACTTGTACTACCATGTACTTGCTATAATTACAGAAATTATTTAATAATACAAGTTTTCAGCGAATGCCAGAGCGTTTTTTCTTTTTTTTTCCTTTGGTTTTTTTTTGTTTTTTTTTTTTGTTTTTTTTGTTTTTGTAACTAGAAGACTAAAGGTATTGATAACACTGGGCAACAATGAAAATGTTTCGGGCTTAAAATAGTGAATTTACATTTATTTCCATCTGCTGAATTCAAAAATCACTATAAAAATGACAGATTAGCTCTTGTTATGAAGATAAAGTGACATTTCATTTTTAGAATGAAGATTTTAATTATTTTAAAAAAAATTTTGGGAGTTGGCACACCTCTCAAATAACAAAACACAATCAGAGAGAAATTTTGGAAACTAAGTGATGCAAAAGTTAAGGAAGGCATTTTTGTCGGACCACAAATAAGAGAACTTGTAAAGGATCCTGCATTTGACCAAATTTTGGAGGGGAAAGAAAAGGAACTTTGGGAAGCCTTCAAGGGTGTTGTTCATCGATTTTTAGGCAACAAAAGAAATGACAACTACAAGCATTTGGTGACAGTGCTCCTGCAAAAATACCGTAAACTTGGATGCAACCTTAAGATCCATTTTCTCCACTCCCACCTAGACTTTTTCCCTCCTAGTTGTGGAGCTGTTAGTGATGAACATGGGGAGAGATTCCATCAGGACATTTCTCTTATGGAACAAAGATATCAGGGCCGTTGGAATGAAGTAATGATTGAGGATTGCTGATGGTCTTTGTATAGGGATTCTGCGGAACTCCATCACAAGAGGCAAGCTAAAAGACGACGAAGTCAATAGGCCACCACATGATCCTCTAAAGACACGACTGTCTGCGAAGTATTTTTCCAGAAATTTAGAACTCTTAGCCTGTAATTACCAGTTAAATAATTCAAATGCACTATCATTGTTGTTAGCATGTATGTAATTAAAATGTATCCTTTTCTCTCAATCCGTTAATATTAATCTGTAATTTAATCCGTTAATAACTTCCACCTTATGAATATCATAGAAACTAGAGCTATTAAACATTTTTCATTGTCATATTTGTTTTTCTCAACACAAAATTAGCAGGAACTGCCTCATGAAGTGCTCGAAACACACAAACATTTTGTTGTTGTTGCCGAGTGTAATTATTGCGTACAGGGATGGATTGCAGAAACAAGAAGCTCGAGCCTAAATTTTACAATTTACAACTTTAGTCTACATTTATTTGTCTTTACCTTGTTGCTACCTTGACTTACGTGACACCCTGGCCTTCTGCTCTGCCAGATACCTCTTAACCTCCATACTTATTTGTTACTTAATTATCCCTTTCCTCCTGCCACAGTCTTCCTTTTTTATATTCTTTACGCTTCTTGTCCATTTTTCTTTTACTGTTTGTAAGAACTCACCAATACTTCTTACCTTCTTTTCCTCCCTGCCCGTTAACATTTTAATAGCTACTATCCTCTTCTCTAGTTTCTCCCATTTTTCTTCCCAAACCTTTTTTCTCCACATTGCAACCTCCTCACATTCTGTCACATAGTGTTTTATGCTTTCTTTTCCCCCACACAATTCACAAATTCCCTTTTCCTTACCTCTTATAACTCTTAGGAACATTGTTCCTGTTCTTATCCAAGCTAGCCCTTCTCTCTCTTGCCTATTGCAGTAATCTACGTATGCTTCTCGTCCCCAATTTCTTTTTAAATATTTGTAAAGTTGTAATAATTTCATATTTTTTAGACTTCCTTATATTTACTGCCTTTATGCATTTTACCAATTTACCCACATCGCTTGTATTCCTTTCCTCTAATCTCCATATATCTCCCATTCCTATTTTTTCCATAATTTCTCCTATCTCTGCCCACCAACTATTTGTGTTCCCTAATCTTTTTTGCTGTCTCATACATAATTTCATAATTTCCGCTTCTTCTTTGGCCAAACACCTATACCAAAATTTTATTTTTCTTTCTATTATTATTCCATTTCTTCTTGTCTTTCCTAATCATACTAAAGTTACTTCCCTAGGTGCTGAACTTGGTCTTTACAAAACCTTCTGTAGTTTTGGTCCACCGTTTTGTTTACCTCTGTACCGCCCCCCCCCCCCCCAATTGTCCACTGCATACAACATTTTGGGTTCCACTAGTGCTTCGTACATTCTTTCTAACCACTTGGTTGTTATTTCTTGCTTATATTTGCATATTCTTATCCCATTCATTGCCGCCCTTCCTTTTACTTCAATTTTTCTCCTGTGTGCTCCCCACTTTCCATTGTTATAGCGACAATGAGTGTGAGTCATCTTTAAGTGACAGAACATTGCCGATGATATATTTCATATTATGGCTTTTCCAGATAAGTAAATCACCTTTCAGAAATTATTCCCGTTGTACAGATTGATCATACTAGAAAATTAGTTATTTTACCGTGTACTTTGTGCAGTTGCAATATTCATTTATTAACAAAAGTGCAGTAGCTAATTTAGTTGATCTTCTCCTTCTTTTTTCCTTTATGTAAATTGCAGAAGATAGGGGTGATTAACCTCATGTTCATTTCTTTGAAAAAACATTATAATAAATAATTACATGGATACACATTCAATGCATTTATAATCATGACCATCATTTTTTATTATTATACACCCTTGTGTATAATAACCAGCTAACCTCATATAGATAAGAAACGATCACAGCTCTGGTCACTGAAGGTCAATACACCTCAACGCTCTGTCGTGTAGTTCATGGATAAAATAAATAATCAGGGAATGATATAGCGTATGCTTTTAAATAATGCAACAAAAATGATGGTCACCTGATATCATGTGTAGTTTTAAGATATTACAGTATATTATATTGTATTGTATTACAACAATTCAAGCACTCAGATTCAGAGTTTGTTAAGTCAAGGTTTTTGAGAAATCCTGTTAAACGCACGATAAGCACTCTGAATACCAGTTCTGTAATAGTGATAAAACATTTGCGCATCAGAAGATGTTAGGTCGAACATATTATGACCCGGGCATGTTGAATGGGCATTAATTTCAGAAATAAGAGTTGTTAAGTCAGCCTTTTCGATTTAGATGTTGTTAAGTCAAGTAATTACCGCATTAGCCGTTTGGTGGTGCAACTACACTGTGCCACCGAAGCTCTTTGATATCAGCTGTTGATACATTTAAGATTATAGACATTTGCAGACATTCCTCAAGTGCGCTTTCAGAAAGTTTATCTGTATTTCCCAATACCAGGACACTCTTTCATGCCTATTGACAGAATTTTTGGCAATATTGAGAAGAAGAAAGGATCAATGGATAAAGTCTTAGTCTCTTCCACATGGGTGAAACTGATCAAAGATTCACTACAGAAGAAGCCCATTGATGTTGTCCATGTCAAACGTCCACTGACCGATAACAGGGAACATGATGGCACTCCAGTTGTTGAAGTCTTTGACTTCAAAGATGCCCTCAACCATGTCCTTATAAGAAGTACTCCTGAATTCACTTTAATCCGAGGTGTGTATTTCCAAGGAGGATGTGCACCAGAAGTTCGTCATACAATGTCTTCCTCACTTTATTGTCCCCAGGCTCCTTTGAGGAGAGTAGTGATGTTGTAAGGCTTACACAAGGTATGTGATAGTGCAAAAAGAACACCAGATAGGCTTCGGAAGATTAAGAAGGCAAACTATTACGATGTTCGTTCACTGCTAGAACATGTCACTCTGCCAGAAGATACCACATTTTGTGACACAATGACATGTGGAAGTTAGGTAGAACATGATGTAGTAGAGATGAAGTGATGTTTTGATGACAATGTTGTATATCAATCCATGAAGTACATACTAGATTAGTCCATAGTAGAGATTTATTGGTGAAAATAAAGTAATAGTTTAGCCATGGCTACATATTATAATATTATATAATGTAAAAGCTCTAATATTAAGAGTCAAAAGCTGTTAAGTCAAGTGACATAACAACTTTTGATCCATTTTAAATTAAAAGTTGTTAAGTCATAATAATAAAATATACTGTGACACATGCCACATATGTCAACCGTGAGAAACACTTTAACACAGTATTTTGAACCTCCAAACGGACAGGCCGCGCCGTGGCTCAGTGGTTAGACCGCTTGGCTCTCACCAAGGCGGCCCGGGTTCAATCCCAGGCTACCGCAAAGTGAGATTTGTGGTGTACAACACGGCGCTGGGGCGGGTTTTCTCCGGGATCTCCGGTTTTCCCCGCCTTCTCATTCCACTGGTGCTCCATCTTCATCTCATGTATCATCAGTGTCATCGCCTGCGGTGCCGTATGTAGTAAAATTGGGCGTTAAACACTACACATTTCCAAACGGACCCATCATATAAAACTCTTTCATTTTTATTACTATTTTGGTATTTAAAATTACTTTTGAAAACTTTAAGCAGCTCTCCTGCACAATTTTGAAACAGTGACTTAGCAGCTTCTGCTTCTGAACGCTTCAGTTATTAACCTTCATTTGTTTTGAAGTTTCAGTTGTTTCTTTATATTAAGTTAATTTTAACTTCACTACACTGAGTGCCGTAAAGTAGCCATTGCGATACTTGTTTTGGTTTTTTAAGGTTACACTTTACACAAAGTAGATAAATGCATATACAGTATGTCAGGCTACTTCAATCCTGATGTGAATACCTGAGAGGAAAGAGAGAAAGAGACAGCGATAGTGAGACAGATGAGCGATATGATTTTTATTGGTCAGGGAAGGTAATTGGTGTTATCTTTTATTTGCATACCTTTCCGAACCCAATGAATAGCCTAGCGGTCATCTGTCTCACTATTATTGTCTAGGTCATACATTGCTGTCTGATACACCAGGTGAGTCAGCGGCGCCTTATTCTTTTGGAAGGTAGGCCACCGGTCAAACGGCATGTGCGCGTGTGAAACTGTATTGCTTGACGTTCTTAGAAAGAGAAATGTGCGAAATTCATAGGAATAGCGGTTTCAGGGACAAAACGTACTGCTCGCCAAAGTACACCTCAAAAACATACGAGTCCTTTACTGATAGCCAATTCCGGTTTCCAGGCGATTTTACAAACTTTTTATTAGAGTATACATGGCAAAGTAATTCAGTAAACGCCTCGAGCAAATTGACCTATCATATGAGTACACTGACGTAAGCTAAAAAGAAAATGGCGGATTTTTGTACTTTGAGCAGGGGTTGGCTGCCAAAAATTAGGAAAATATTAGTGACACGCTTCATACGTACAGTCAAAACGTAAATATTATCAAACAATGTTTTATTTACATTTTTGCTTAAACTATGTCCAGTGCATCTGAACTAACATGCATAAGAGATTTTTCCATTAATGTAATAATATTAAAACATCCAGCAAATGATTAAAGCTGTTTTAAAAGGTTAAATCAAGCACGAGAACTCGTGAGGTGGTAAATGTTTTTGGAATTTACGTCCTCCAACGTTTAGTCATATCGGACGATGAATGAAATGGGTGAAATGATGCTCCAATGTGTCCGGAGTCCATGGAGCATAGAGTTACCCGACATTCGTCTTTCAGGATAAGGGAAAACCCCGGAAAAAACCTTATCCAGGTAACTTACCCTGACCGAGATTCGAACTCGGGACCGCTGGAACGTGAGGCAGACACGCAGCCATCTACGCCACCGAGGTGGGCGCGAGGTGGTAAAGGCATAGCGTTAGGCATACAAGTCGTACTACGGAACCCAGAAGGTGCTTTCAGGCAAGTCTCGAAATAGCTCAATAGGATTATGACCTCTCCTGTAGACTAACGCCCAATGACGCACCTCCGAGTCTCAGCATTTTAATTACCTTTTTTTTTTTGTGTTCATCAAAACTTGGACACCGAATTCACAATAATTTAAAGTTCCTGAGGGCGTGCATTACCCAAGAACGTCATCAGTTCGAGCATTTGCTTCGTTAGAGGAGTCGTGTTCCAGGAATAGAAAAAAGGGTCATTCCAGCGCCACAAAACATACCAATTTGAAACGACATTTGTAATAACACAATAATTCTATGTCTGCAAAATTGTGTTTAACTTACAGGTTAAACTCTAATACTGTAATTTCCATGTTTTCTGTGTTAAAATTTCAATTGTAGCTACATATAGGTACTATCTACTCGTAGTTCACCAATAAAGAAACATCAATGTCCTAAAACATAAATAAAACAATTAAAAATAAATAACAATTTTCAGAATAATAAATGCTAATTGTATTACACTGTCAAAAAAATTACTATACCTAGACCGAGAATTAAACCACTGCCACGGCAGACAAATGAAAGTGTAGTTTTGCGCTCATTCCAACTGAGCCATCTAGTAACGTGTGAGATAAACATTCCGTTTAACATATAGTATTCGCTTGTTCCAGTGAACATTTGAAGACGTGCGAACGTCAACTGTCTAATTACGAATATACTACAGGCGATGTGATAACATCTATATTAGTACGTCCTAGTTACATTGAGTGTTTAACATCCATGTTAAATAAATAAATAAATAAATTCTGCTTTATTTTTGTCTCGGCATCTAGAAGCTATACCGAGACCTATTTTTACAATATTATTTTCTTATTTACAATACAATTTTACATTAAAACAGTAAATGGTTTTTGCAGATACATGTTATAATTACATTACAAAAACTAACCTAACTAGCTACTATCAGTAGCTTTATATTTGCAAGGTAAACTAAACGGAAAAGTATGTAGAAAGAATGTTCACTAACTTTTATTTATTAAATCTCACGTTACTATCCTATTACGTTGCCTAAGTCTCTCTGATCTTCTAATTTGTGGTGACTGATTTCGAACGCCGGCCTGTAGTACTTGATTATTATGTTCCCTTGTACCTTGTTGTTTATATTTCTCCATAATTATAGTGGAAACCTTCCCTGCTGTCGTTTCAAGTATTTTGAAGTCATTTTTGTTTCTAACTACGTCCCAAACATATTTACTTTCTAGCTGTTTCCTTTCCTCACATAACATTTCATCATATTTATGACATTCAAATAGGGCGTGTTCTGAAGTGTCTTTTAAATTACATCGATTACAATTACTGGTGTCTGACCTTCCTATTTTCTTAAAGTACACATTATATGGTCCATGTCCCGTTAAGTATTGGATACCTAATCCTGTTGTGCGCGTTTTAATCTTTCATTTATATTGGGATATAAACTATAAGTTCTTCTTCCTTGAAGTGATGTATCCCATTCATGTTGCTAATCTCTTAAAAGCTTCCTATTGATTTCTGCTTTGTTCCTATAATATTCACCTATAACTTGTTCAATTTTTAAGAAATCTTTTCTTTTGAGCCAATAATTTGCTGCTCTCTGTTTTATTACTAAGTGTATATGCCAAATTGCCAAACATACTAAAAGAGCTAAAGTATCCATGTTAAATACGCGGGTACAACCTAGTAATGGGGTCGATGTTTTCATGTCAGAGTATAAAATGCGGATTGCATAAAACTCGAGAATAAGGGGTAGCTGACTCACCTGGTGTTACAGAGTGACAAACAGGGAGATAGGTAAATGGGTATTCAGCTTGTTATAATACTAAAACAATAGGTATAGACATAAAATTAATATTTCTTACAACAGTGCAGTGCTGTCAATAAAACTGCAACACATCGTGTGGTAAGTATCTACATATTTTGGTTAAATACTGATTTATTTATAGACATGGGTAAAGGTTTGTGTATACTTGTGACCGGGAAGGGAAAGGAATTCAAACCGAGTCTGTATTGTTATCAGATATTTCGAAGATGCCATCCCAATATTAAAAGAATAAAAATACTTTATATGAACATTCATGTCAAAATCGTTTGGTAGAGAGTAACCGAAGGGTTTGCCCCTTCTTTGGTGGCAGTAATAGCTAATTGTTGTCTAATGATTGTTTTGGGCAGTGAAGGAGAATATAGTTTCCTGTCAGTGAACCGACCGATATGCACTAAATATGTGGCCTTGCAGATGAGCGTACGTGACCTTTGTGCCGAAAGATATCACAATCAGCCGCTACTTTGTTCGCAAACAGTCTCATGAATTCACCAAAGCTTGGGTCAGAGAGAGTGGGATGCTGAGAGTCCAGGAAGGTATGAAGTATTGACCGTGAGGAACTTCGTGATGTGAACGCAAACCCATAATACTATACACAAGACACATTGCAGTAATTCGAAGGATAGGGTTAGCGAATTCCATAAAATACTTGCGAGTCAAGCTGGACAAGGGTCTAACTTTTAGGGAGCACATCCAGGATCTGTCGCATTGGGCATGCGGAGCTTCGGCTTCGCTATACCCGATGATGAGGTCCACGATGCCTATCCTTCATAAGTATATTCCGCCACGTGCATGCAGCTATTGCTGGCATTAAAAGCGTGCGCGTTTTATGCGTGCGAAATCTGGGGCATGACTGCGGACTCAAACATGCTACTCTTGCAACGGTGCCTTCGGATTATCTATTCTGTATGCAGACGCTTTCCCGTGCGACTAAAACATGAAGCCTCATCTCTCCCCTATGTGGAGGATATGATTAGACGCCGGGCCGAGAAATTCTACGAGAGTTTACCTCACCACCAGAGCGCGCTGGTTAGGTCTCTTGGGTACTTCATCCCAATGAACGATGCCTAAAGCGATACCGGCTTCCCCGCATGGCCTGTTGGTATAACCGATAACCCTAAGGTTATTCTACAAACTCAAAATCATTCCCACCCAAGAATTGCATGAATTATTATAATTCAATCAATTTTCTTTTCCTTCCAAAATTTTACACCCAGCGGTGCATAACTGGTTGTTGCAACTGATTTCTCAACCGTTGAGGAGCTTAGGCTGCCTCCCTTCTTTACAACAAACTAAATTCAAACCACCATCCTGTAAAACCCACATTCCCGTCATGCGTGGTTAAGTGTCTCCTAGGACAAGTACACGCATGACACACCACAGGTTGTCGCTCAGCCTGCCAACAGCACGACGATGACATTGCAGCAAAGGTCACATAGCTATCCTGAAAATTATACACGAACATCTTCTGTAGCCCTGTTGATGGCCGCGCCGTGGGCAACTGGTTAGACCACTCCACTCTCACCAAAGCGGTCAGGGTTCGATCCCAGGGGACCGTAAAGTGAAATTTGTGGAGAAAGCGTCGCAAAGGCGGGTTTCCTCCAGGTGCTCTGGTTTCACCCGCTGTTTCATTCCACCGGTGCTCCATCTTCATTTCATGATTATCAATGTCACCGCCTGCGTAGCCGCGTGGGGTAAAAGCGGAAGTTTAAAAAAATTACTTGCTCTTTGGCAATACTCAGCATTTTCGCCCAGAAAGAAAAACTGATCGGCTGTACCGTGGCCGAGCGCTTAGACCGTTTGACTCTGACCAAGGCAATCCGAGTTCATTCCCAAACAACCACATGTAAGATTTCTGGTAGTCTACATGGTGCAGGTGTGGGTTTTCTCCGGGATCTCTGGTTTTCCCGCCATCTTTCCACCAATAGCTCCACTAGCATCTTTACTTTCATCCATTTCGCCCTCATTATGTCATCTCCTTTCACTCTCATACTAGACCTCGTGC
Source organism: Mantis religiosa (assembly GCA_030765055.1). Taxonomy (NCBI): domain Eukaryota; kingdom Metazoa; phylum Arthropoda; class Insecta; order Mantodea; family Mantidae; genus Mantis; species Mantis religiosa. Next base: position 225,699,050 of record CM060948.1, read on the forward strand.
TGATTGCCCACTCTGGGTTCTCTATCTGATGCAGTCTAATACTCAGCAGGCATCTCCTCAGGCGCTCACTTATGGGTCCTTTTGAGTTTGTGCAATTGGACTTTTAATTTCGCGAACCCACAAAGTCAGAGTATACTAACATTGAGTCTCCTAAGAACCAACCTTAAGAACAAACTATCTTCCTAAGCGCTATGATGAGACACGGGAAAAACTTAAGGTAACATGTAAAACTGAAAGAGCTTGGTTGGGTATTCATTAAACACAAGACACAACTTTGAGAAAAATACGTATTGTCGCTCTATTCAAAATGACGAAAGAGTGAGCACTAGGTATATTTAGTGCCGCTTAAAGAACTATCTGCAGCAGACACATTATATAATAATTATGGGATTATGCAATGGAACTATGTATAAGAAAGGCCAAATGGTATAGGCAAAATACAAGGATCGGCTGATAAAACTCGGGTCTTACATACAGATGGCGCCACTGGGCCAGATTGACGGATAGCATCATATAGTTTAACCTTAGACTAGCTTATCCATAGTTAGGGGTCATTAGCATGTTTAGCTTTTGAATGACAGCATTTTAAACAAGACAAGTGTAGAGGTTTCGTGGAAATGAAAGATTTGGAAAGACTAGAAGTGATTAAATACTTCCATTTGAAAGTCTTAACACTTAAAGAAATCAAGGAGGAAATGGACATTGCATTAAAAGACTCTGCTCCTTCATATACAATGATTAAAATATGGGTTGCACAGTTTAAAATGGGACGTACGGGTACTAGTGGTGACCGCTCTGGACGCCCTGTGGAAGTCACAGTCTAGAGATCGTTGAAAAAATTCCCCGTTTAGTACTGGAAGACCGCAAATTAAAGTTGTTTGAGTAGCAGAGGCAGTAAACATATAAAAACAACGTGCAGGTAATATTTTATGTAATGTTTTGGACTTTCACGGGGTATGTGCGAGATGTATGCCACGTTTGTTGACATCTAATCAAAAGTTGCAATGAAATACCTACTGTTTCTGTTAAGAATTTGGACCTCTACCATAAAAATCCCCGTGCATTTTATTACCATGGATGAAACTTGGATACATCACTACACTCCAGAAAGTAAATCACAGTCAAAACAGTGAATTGCGCTACGTAAACGAACTCCAAAAAGGGCAAAGTGAGCTAACAAGGTTTATGGCAAGGGTTTTCTGGGATGCACAGGGAACTGTTTTTATTGATTACTTGGAAAATGGTAAAAGTATCACTGGTGACTACTACGCAAGCTTACTGCAACGTTTGAGTGATGAAGTGTTGAGTGTTGTTCAGTTATTGCAATAGGAAAAATGTGCGAATTAAAGTTTGAATTGCTTGAACATCCAACCTATTCGCCAGATCTAGTACCCAGTGATTACTTACCTGTTCCAGTCTCAAAAAAATGCTTGGTGGACGAAGATTTCACAACAACGAGGAGGTGATTGATGCGGTAAACAGCTATTTTGAGGACCATGATAAATCGCACTACAGAGATGGTTTAATTAAACTAGAACACCGATATGACTTACGCATTAGCCGTTCTGGAGATTATGCTGAGAAATAAAGAAAAAAAACTATTTTTTTATTGTGAGGTCCGGGTCTTATCAACCGACCCTTGTACAACATATTCCTTTTCGCAAGTGGTGCACCATAAACGATAAAAGCAAGTCAACTCCTTTCCGTAAGTTTTTGTCAAAAATGGTTCATGTCACTTGTGTAGCTCATGCTTAACGTAGGCTATGTGCATGTACCAGACCCATAAATTTCAATGGAAATAGGCTTTATGAAATGGATAGGCTTGTATCAGACGGGGAAAAAACACTTTCGGAAATCACCGATTAGGTTTGATCTCTTGAGGGAAAATATCTCAATCCCCCCCCCCTTCCCCTGGGCTAGTAGTCCTGCACTGAGCCAATTGGCTAAGAGCAGTTTTGTGTTATGGAACAAATTTTGAATCATTTGCCTGTATTGTAAATGAATTGGCAAAAAATTGTGAACCATCTGTTGAAATAGTTTATGATTTGTTGATACATTACCAATTAAAAATCGGTTGGCATTCATATATACTATCTAAACTTCTTTGTGTGATTCCATACAACTGGAAACTAAAGTGGTATATTGAAATTAAAACTAATTTGCTACTAGAGCTAAAAGTGTTAACATCTAAATTTAAGCTTTTTTTTTTTTTTTTTTTTTTTTTTTTTTTTTTTTTTTTTTTTTTTTTTTTTTTTTAAGAAAAACAGTTGCTCTCAAAACTGTGTAGAGTGGCTCACATCACAGAAGGTAAACAAGTAGGAGATTTAGAATGTGTGAATGCTTATGATATCCCTTTGCTTAAACTATATCCACGTCTGACAGCCTGTTATGTAAAAACATCATTTTCGCAATCTAAAGGGAGAGAAGACTTTTGTTATCCACTGCAATTTTAGGGGGACATATTAAGAGCTGCTATCTACTACTGGTGAAAACTTACCATAATAGTATATTGTGGTAACCCACCTGGATAAGCCAACATTTTGTGTCTGCGCGGCAGTTCCACCCCCACCCCAGGAAGGGAGGGGTAACAATTCGCTTCCTAGAGGGGTGGTGGTTTGGTCCGGTTTTCACCACGGATCTGCTGGCCGAGTCCTTCCCTTAGGGTGTAGTTGACGATGGATGGATCTCCCCGGATCGGTTTTTGTTAAGTGTATAGAGTGCGGCAACGTGAGCAAGGTAAAATAAGAAGGTTCGGTGCAAGAGTTATGTATATTGTAAGTAGAGTGTCTTATTTCTAATAAATAATTAGAGTGCGAGAATTATCTGCTCCTTGTGTTTTGTCATGCTAAACCTCTCACTAGCCGAGCAACACCCGATATCAGGTCTGGCAACAAATGTCTCAGTGAAAACCAATTCGCGAACTGACAATATTAACAATTTTCTCTCGTTTTTATGAATTTAAGTAAAATGTAACGTTTTTAGTAAATACTTTCTTCTTCCTTGGCACATAAAAGAATAAATAATTTAACTGTTTTACCACATAAAAATCCGCTTCATAACCCTTCATATAGGATACGATAGAATATGATGGGATAGGATAGGATAGGACAGGATAGGATAGTATAGAATTTCACGGAGGGGATTCGGTACGTCTATCAAACTTGATTTATTGTATCTGTTCCAAGTGGAACTTCCCCGGAAGGAAGCATGAGGTGAGAGCAGAGAGACGACGGCCGATCCAAGGAGTCACGACAGTGGGAAGGGCAGGGTTTCTATTATTAAACAGTTGGAAACTGTCCGGCAAGGCAGTACAACCAGCATCACATGCACCGTGGTCCTGGAACGGCCCACTACGTCAGCCCGGAGACCGTCCTACCGAAGGAGGAGTGTTTACCACCAGCATATCATCGTACCATGCAGCTCCAAGACAGCCACCTACACTTCCACCCTGAAAGAGATCACCAGATAAGAGATGGTGTGAAATGATAATGGGAATGAAATGGAGAAACAGGAAATTCCTAAGTTGACTCGGGTTCAATCATAGGCGATCGGAAAGTGAGATTTGTGGTGGACAATACGGCTCTGTGGGCGGGTTTTCTCCGGGATGTCCGGTTTCCTCCGCCATATAACTCCACCGGTGCTCCATCTTCATCTTCATCTTCATAACCTACCCAGCATTCATCTGGCAACCCGGGAAACCCCGAAAAACCCATGGATCATGGCGGACCACGGAAAGCGAACCCGGACCTCCGAAAATGCGGGACATCCCGCTTGGTTAGCTATTCGCATTGATTTAGGTTTGTGATTATTCTGTGTTTTCAGCATGTGATGAAATACACCGACGGTTAAAATTTATTACACAAACAGATAGCTTATCTGATAACGCTTGTTCTATATTCCAGCTTGATACAATGGGACATGAAATGTTAATTGGCATTGGACCCAACAAGAGATTGCGTAAGAGTAACAACCTTGGACCGCTATCTTACGACTTGCAATACAGATGTTCTCAGTGTGTGCCTATCTACTGACGTTGTTTGCTCATTTTTTGACGAGGGTAACAGTACACAAGGTAAGAGCAGCTCTCCATGTGTTTGGCTTCTTTGTATATAGTAGGTATCCTTTCACTTTCTCTTCTTCTGTTTTCACGGACCCATGTTCGATTTCCGTCAACCGCTCACTTTGGTTCTGTTTTTTTTTTTTTTTTTTTTTTCGTAGACCTCCGTAGTCGGTAGCGTATGCTGGGGTGGTTTACCATATACTACGAGTTCCTATGCATCATTTCCTTTTCATATAATTTCATCTTTCAGGTGCGCTTCTAGGTAACGTAACGTATGGTACGGAAAGATGGCGAGGGTGCTTGCCTAAAGTATATAATACTCTCCGTGGGCATTAGAGGATTGCTTCGGCGACGGGTCTTTGAGTCCGGAGTAAATAATGACTTCCGCGCGCCTCTGTGGCCTGTTTGCTTGCGACCTGCAGATTTTGGTTTCTTCGTTTCATTCTCTCCTCCTAATGGTGACGAATATAATATATCTTTGAAGGTCTAAGTGAACGAAGTTTCCCCCTTTGTAGTATAACCTTAACCCCAACTCTAATCCTAAACCTTCTGTATTTCAGACGTGCATAGGATAGGATAGGATTTTACGGACGGGACTCGGCTTGTCAACCAGACTGATCTTTTGTGCCTATTCCCCAAGTGGGATGGAGGATGAGGTGAGAGGAGATAGAGGGCGGGGCCCTACGTTTTACCAGTTGGAAACTCTCCGGCGGTCCAGGGCAGCCGGCATACCTCCTGCGCGGCCCGAGGCAGTCCATGAGGCCAGGCTCGAAGACAGGGGTCCGTTCCCTCAGAGGAAAAAGTTTTACCAAGAGCGTATCATCCTGCCATGCAGCGCCGAGAATCCCGCCGACACTTCTACCTTGAAAGACACCACCAGATAAGAGATGATATGAAATGACAATGGAGGTAAAATGGGGTACAGGAACTTCGGAGTAGTAATTAACCTACCCAGCATTTGCCTGACGACCCGGGAAAGTCCCGAAAAAAACCATGGATCGAACCCAGACCTCCCGAATGTGGACCCCAGACAAAACCGCTTGAATCATCTCGACAGGTCTCATGTACATAAATAGAGGAAGCCGGTATTGTAATCCTTCTAAAAACTTGACGTACAGATTTCAGCAGAAATACATGTTTTGAGACCCGCTGAAGCCAGAAAATTCCTGTTATAGAAGCAGGCCAGTGTGCGTGTGTGTGCGTTCGTACGCAAGCTTCATATCCAAGTTTAGAATCCTCCAACGATGCAATACTAAGATTTCCATGAAAATCCCCCTATTCTAAGTTTCTGTTCACATAAAACATGTTTCCTCTTTTTCTTACTCTCTAATAATAAAAATAAAAACATTTTGATTAAAATACTACTTGTTTGAGGTATTTGCATGGAAGTATAAGGCTTATCTTGAATTTTCTGCGAATAGCCTTGTTTTGAATAACTTTTGCATAAATGGTAAAACGTAAGAGACAGACAAAATATTGCTGCACAAAAATTATAGATACCCTTAAAGGACACAATATATAGCAAATAAAAATTGTTGTGAAGTTACCTTTTTGCCAGATGTCCCCTTTTATTTGCTTCAGTTTTCAACACGTATACCCTTACTGTTAAGCTCTTATTTCTTTGTTTCGCGTGTTCGTGCAAAAATTATGGTATTTCAAGGACGTCACTCAACCACTCGCTTTTCAAAAATCTGATTATCGCTTTAGTCTGCTAGAAGATACCGCTTGTAACATTTACTTTACTTTGCCGCTTACCAACGGTAGAGGAAGTATTTAACTCTACTTCAAAATTTGATGTCTACATTTCATAGCAAACATACTAGTCGAAAGTTCTTTAACCTGAAAATTGTTTTTAGTAAAAGGTAAACCCCGTGTGTGTACCATTCATTTTCTTCTCTGTCTTCTGTAACAAGGTTTGGGTTATTCTATTCCGAACCAAGGATACCTCTGAACTTGAAATTGCTCTTTCCATCTGCTTCTCGGACGTACTATAACTCGGATTCCATCAAGATAATAAATGAATGCTTCCTGTGGTAGGTTGTCAGAAGCCATCCTTTTGACATGATATTTTCTGTACTTTTGATATTGTGTAACTTTCTCAAACTCCTCTTCATATATCTAGTGCTGATATGATCTCTGTAGTACATCTCAATTTATACCTCGGGGTTATTCCTAGCAGTCTTCTCGTAAATCTCATGTCGGAAGTTCCAGTGCTTATTTTGTCTTTTTGCTCAAATCTCACTTCAAAACAGAACACAACTTCTACAAACAGCTGCTCATAGAAATGCTAGTCTCCAAGATTCAAACAACCCTACCAACAGCATTTACTACAATTAGAAGTGGAAATGATAGCAATGGAAATTATTTGAAAGATGATGATGTATCTGATGTATATCCAAAGCCAGAATCCCTTTGAACAAGCTAATGAATGTAGAATTTCCAAATTTCTTGGAAAAATATTCCGTAGGAAAAGTTTCTGATCAATTAACAATAAGGAAAAACTGCCTTGGCAAAGTATATGAAGAGGTAATTTAATGAAATTAGTTTATAAACTATTCCAACCCCCTCCCCAATATTTTGAACTTTATAACAACTGGACAATTATTATTTAAAACTTGTAAGTGTGTTGTATAAAAATATTTTTAAACGGAAGAAAAATTATATTTGGCCACGGGTTTGAGTTGTTTAGCTAATGATCAAAAAACCTTTTTACAGTTGTTCCCCATCAAAAATCATACCCCAAATTACATACCTAATCTTTACTAATTTTCAATAAGATGATTATTTTCAGCTAATACACGAAATAAGAGAAGTTATCAGCGACTCAAACTTACGGTTAGCTCGTGTGGGAGCTTTAATGCCAACATCTTCGTGAGAAAAAAAAAAAAAAAAAAAAGGTGAATCTGAATTAGGAATAAACCATCTCACTTTCTCGAGGGTACTTACTGAATATAACAAATAATTCGACGATTACTAGCGTCGTTCGCGATGCATTACCTTATTTTATAGAATGCTAAAGAAAATGAGAAAATACTAGTGCTGATGTTAACGGATGCAGCAGCATGCATGATTAAGGGTGTTTTTTTTTATAATAATTTTCATTAAAATAAGAGAGAATAATGACTCAAAGAACTAAGGCTACTCTTTTTTTTTATTGTTTTTATTTTTTTTTTTTTTTTTTTTTTTTTTTTTTTTTTTTTTAGGGTGTTGAACGTATTTTATTGTATGGTAGTTCATATGTCTTGTTTAACACATTCTCCATAGGTTGTCAGAAAATATCCAAGTGAATTTTCCCGAAGTAAATGCCTTAATTTCGTCTATAAAAGGTGTTTGTGAAGGCACCATCATAAATTATTTATTGGTATGATGCAAGATACTATTCTGTACCTAGAGCCAATCCTCGCGAGGTGGGTAATAAGGTTTTAAGCAGATGTATATGTATTACAATGGAATAGGAGCTCCACGTCAGGAATAAAAATGAAGCAGCAAGTACCAAAGCTGTGTTCCCTAGTGTAAGCTTTACTACTCTTCTCCTTCGGTATTGTAAATATTCCCTTTCCTACTGCGCACACTTCAGAAATTACATTAGCAGCACATAAGTACAAGTTAATTGAAAATTCTTGGAGATGTTATCGCTGCGGCAGATGTCTTTGTTTGCAACATTAATACATCCCATATAAAGTTTTATGATGCAAGGCCGCACCGAACTTTAAAGATCGCATGATTGTTGAGCGTACTGAGCGGCATCTTTTTACCTATATCAGGTAGCGCTCATTATTGATACCAACGTTCCCATTTCTCGGCAATCTTTTATGTGTTTAAAAACATGATATCTAACAGTCCTGCACAAACAGAGCAATAAACGAGAAATTTTCTCGTTGTATTTCTCTTCTTAAAGTATCGGGCTGAAATAAATGTACGAATCATTGCTGAAAAAATAAAATATATGCATAATAAGGCACAAATTAAATATGCACTAATCCCTTAAATATGCATTTATATGCACTATAAAACTTCCGCAATAAGCTCATCACAATGTGGGATCGATTTATTACTATCAAGGAATAAAATATGCAAATATGGAAAAATCCGAACTGCAGTAAATGATGGGTACTATATATGACGCCCACCTAGGGTTTCCTTACGTTAGGCATTCGCAGTTTGACTTAACTCTAGTGCTGCCCGATACGAAACTGTTACTTTGCGGGTGCCTTAGACGAAACTAAGCAAACTTGTTTACATCTTATGCTCAAGTTTGATACAATTTAATAAAGATTTACCTATTATAAAATCAATGACCCTTCCTGGTGCAAAAAAGTGAGGAGGCCCGGCCTCCCTTGCCTCCGCTGTCAAGTTGCAGAATCAGTGTAGCTTTCTTGCAACAAAGGCCGCGCCATGGCTCAGTGGTTAGACCGCTTGGCTCTCACCAAGTCGGCCCGGGTTTGATCCCAGGCGACCGCAAAATGAGATTTGTGGTGGACAACACGGTGCTGGGGCGGGTTTTCTCCAAGACCTCCGGTTTCCCCCGCCATCTCATTCCACCGGTGCTCCATATTCGTCTCATGTATCATCAGTGTCACCGCCTGCGGTGCCGTATGTAGTAAAAGCGGGCGTTAAACACTACACATTCCATTTAAATTTCTTGCAACAAGACATGTGCAGTTGGAAAACGTTTGTCGGCCTCGTGTATGCACCACGTATACCGCTGCGTTTGTTCACATTTTGTATTATAACTACGAAATATGCAACATTGCCATTTTATCAACAACTCTGTAAACATTATCAATGCAACGCGTTAGCTTTATCACAATCTAAACACGATTAAAGTAAGCAAAAGGCTTATACCAGTTTCATTTTAAAATAATAGACATAATTATTCTATACTGCAATGAAATATGGACAAGATTTAAAGAAAACGAGATTTGGTAAAATATTCTGAAATAAGAGCTTCGGTAGATATGTCCACTTAAAATGTCACAAACTGTTAATATATTTATCGTTCAGTATTATAATGATCATTTAGCTTTGGATGCTAATATTTGCTAAATATATTTTCCTTTGCATCCCATACTAATACAAAATGTTACTGTTCAGTAGAAGATTCCGGGCTGTAAATCCGTGGTCCACAGGGTTTCTTCATCTCTCTCCCAGACGTTTCGCTTACAACTGCGGCAGGCACCATGAGTGGCGTAAAAAAATCCTGCTTGTACTCTTCAGTAGCTACGATAATGAAGAAACCCAGTGGACCAAGGCCTTGCAGCCCGGAATCTTCTACTGAACAAGACGTCGGCCGTGAAAGCCTACGTTTGTTAAAGAAAATGTTACATTTACAACAACAAAAAATTTGAGGTTCCTTGCCGCTTGACTTCAAGTGAAATATACCATGTGGGGCTAAGCTAAAGAAACGCAGTCCTAACTTTGCCTCAGACTCCCAATGAGTACTCAGATGCACACTCTGCTCGCGTCTTTCACTTTTCAGTATAAGAGACATAAGGAACTGGCAATCATAGCCCTTATGCACATGAAATAAGCCAATCCTCTTCAGTATCCTGGTAACTTGCGTGGAAAATGACAATACATTACTGAAAGGGTTCTCAATACTAAATGATAGCCAAACTTTTTCCTTGTAAAGAGTAATTTGCAGAAGGGGAATTTCTGGAAAGAAATTAATATTTCAGTGTCATCCACGTCTGAACTTTCTTGAAAGCTTCAAGTCTCTAGTTCATCGAGAAGTTACTTGAAAATCGACTGCAAAATGTGTACCAAACAAGACATACAGAAAAGAAAGGAGATAATAATTTTTTTAAAAACCAATAACGTACTGCAATTTGAATAAAATATAAATTAAAAACATAATGGCACATTTTGTAAACAATTTCTTGCATACCAAAAAGTTTAGCATATTATGTTGTGTACTTGAACAAGAATTACATTTTTTGTGTAATTAGATTTAATCTTTCAAGTTTTTCCAATTAAGCAAATTACATTCAGAATGAAGATGAGTTCTGAGTACATTCCCAGAAAATATAAAATATGCATTTCATTTGACGTAAAATACATTCATAATCTGATGTTTTCAGTTTTTGAAAAAATCAAAAAAAAAATTGAGGTCTTATATTAAGAGCATTCTGGGGTGAGCGATATTTCTTAAAATATGTTTGTCTCATTCTTGGAAAGTGATGAACTTAAATATCAAGTTTGATATCTAAGTGGCTTTTCGTATTGGTGTTATGCTGTTCACACATATACACCCACACACATACACCCTCTAAAATGCGCTTTTGTTTCTAGGATGCCTCAAAACATGTCTTTCAATTAAACTTTGACACCGAATTCGCGGATGGAGTAAATACTTCCTCTACCTCCTTGGCAAGCATCTTAGGGAGAGCAATAACTTCTTTCTCATTTGAAGGAAACAGGCGTGAAAGATGTAACTATGGATTAAGGCTTAGAAGAAACACAGTACACTTTTAATTGCTTTTATTCATCTAACTATACACCTGAATACATTTTCAGAATAATAATGAGGTTTCTTAAAAGTTTCAGTGAAAGAAAATTCTGAATGATTTAATTTAAGCTAAAATTACAGGTAATTCACACTAAAGTACCGTTGTAAGCCAGTAACTGAAGACTAATAATTCAAAGTAATGCAATGCTTAAGTTACAGTTTTTATTTTAGCACAGGTATCCCCTACACGGTTTGCATTGTTAGTAGTTAAATGTTACACAGTGCATGAGAATACGAATAAAATTTGAACTATGTGCAAAACTGTAAACGGTTCACACCTCCAGGTAGCAGCAGGACTAATTAGGTGGGTCGTTTCCAATGTTTTGCTAGGGGAATCAACTACGGAGACGGATCTTCTCTTCGGTTGTCCTGAAGCTTATGAATGTCGCTACGCCCTTCATGTGTGATTTCCTTTACTGTTTTCCAAGAGGATGCAAATGTTTCAAAACGTCTGTCAGTACATTCTTGCACTTTAGGCTTCAGGGGGCGCTTTTTCGAAGGTACATTTCCTCATGTGCTGCACGTGAGCCGTTAGGACAGATGTATTTAACTCCCGCAACTTCAACTATAGCCCTTTTGATTCTACTAACTTTACATTTTCTGTATAATGTTAAAGTGAAGACAGACTTATTAAAGTTTCCTGAATTCCTCTTCTTCCAGACTGAAACGTATATTGAAGTAAAAACTACACTTCCTTATGCCCGTGAAGAGATTGCATACACTTGGATATTATACTGAGAAGTGTTTAATTTTAGGGGTCCCGGGTTCGATTCCCGGCGGTGGGGATGGGGATTTTTCTCCAACCAAGATAATTCCCTATCTTCCCCAGAGTCTGGAAGTATGAATGAGAGTGCGAATGTGTGTGTGTGATGTAATGATTAAAAAACCTAACGAATACGAGTTAACAGCTTCGATATGTTCCAAAGGAGAACGGCTGCCGATATGACCATTGTAGTTAAAGGCGTGGTATAAATGGAACAAGTAAAAATAAAAAGTGTTTAATTTTTGGCTCCCAGGCATGCGGTATCCTGTTTCCTGTAAATTTCATCCTCAAATTCAGTAAGCTGCAACGGAATAGAAGTAACTACATTCAGGCAAAGCAAAATTAAGCATTTGCAATGAAACTTTAAACATTATTCTGTGTAACTAAGTAAATATTCGCAAGCAATTGTTTTTCAGAACGCTGGCGATTCATCGCCCTTACTTTGTTTTAGATGAAGAGGACATCTTAAAACCAAAGAGTCTAAAACAAAAGCAACTCAAAACGAAGTTTGAACTCTGCTTGTTCACATATTGCTTCTTTGTTCAATGTTTAGGGTAAAAACATGACGGAGAAACACAGCGCTTGTTGAGCATTCTTGTACAGCTACAATGTAAGGATATCCTCTCTAATCTGTGCTAATGTAAGTGAAAAGGTCTGATACGTTGCACGCATATGGCTTTATCTATTCTGGCAAAAATTATTCTTAAAACCCCTCATTTATCTATGTACTGCGCGTTAATAGAAATAAACATTATTATACTGCTAATGTCCTTGATAGGTGCAACGATAATGGAATTCAATAAGCTTATGGAATAGTCAAGCTTTTAAGAGCTGGTCGCAGAATCTTGAAAATCTCACTCTCTTTGCATGGGAAAGAGATAAAATCTGATGTACTGCATTGACATGCCTTTCTTTACTCTTGTAGGAACTTATTTTAGAACTGCTCATTATTAACTGCTATTCCTCTATTCACTTTATCTAATCTAGATAAAGACTATGCAATTGCTAATTTGCTTGTAGGTGCAAAGGGAATATGGAAAACCATCACATCCTAAGCGATAGTCAGATTTCTTAAGAGCTGGTGACAACTGCGATTGCCATGAAATCGCATTCTCTTTGCATTGCCAGGACATGAAAAGGAATAATAACTTCTCTTTTAGGAAAAGTATTTGTAAATATCTCGGAAACAGTTCACACCAAAGAAAATCTATTTCGCAAACATTATATGCTTTAATAAAGTATGCTTTAATGAAGAACAACTTCCTTTCTTCCACATTGAAATTTCCAGCATGGCCAACTTCAAACCACTCTAAATTTTAAGCTTGTAACATATGAATCACCCAATTGCCTTTCCTGGTCCAGTATGCTAGCGCCGTATTTTCAAATGGCTCACTAAACTGTCACGTTTGCTATTTCTCCTATTTCGGTTTGAAATATGTAATGGCTGGCACACTGAAATAACCAGAGAATACTAACAACAGGAACAAAAATGTACATAGAGAACTCTAAGCTACTCAAAATAACACCAAAGAGCTGCAAAACGACATAAAAATGACCTAAAACACTATACTAATACTTCAGAAAATCCTCAAACGTACATAAACTTCTCGTAAAGGTGCAAGGAATATCCTAAAAGCGCTCAAAACAGCATACAAATACTTAACCACAAGACTTTGCACAAAATCTAACCACCAGACTTAAGCATAAGACACAAGCGCACTTAACCAAACATACTAACCAAGTTAAGCACAATATTTAACCTACTTAACCACAACACCTAACTAGGTTAACCACAAGCCCCAACTAACGTAACCCCAAGACCTATCCAATTTAAACAAAATACGTAAGCACAATACCTAAGCAAATAAATCACAAGGGTCAAACAACACATCCATCAAAATTAACCACCATTATTAACCACAAGACCTAAACACACTTAAACACAATACCTAACCAACTTAAGCATCATAAGTATCCAAAATATTTAACAACAGGTTTTAATCACATTTAAGTATGACACTTAACCAAACTAACTGCACAACCACAAGACCTAAACAACTTAAGCGCCATAACAAACGACAATAATTAACCAAAAGGCTTAATCACATTCAACTATAACACCTAATCAATTTAACTGCAATACTTAACGACGAGATATAACTAACGTGTGATTGGGAGGAAGATATAGATCCAGTTCGTTATTTTCTGTTATAAGTTCTACCAGGAGATTTCCAGCCGCGTGCGCTCGGCGTGAGTACCACCAGGGGTGCCGGGCGTTGAAATCTCCTGCAATTATAACGTGCTCCTCCAATGCGAGGATTTGTTCCAGGTCTTGTCTGAAGTCGGGGGAGTGGAGGGCGATAGAGGGCTACCAGCATCACCATTGTCTTGTTAGTGCGTGTTATAAGAGCAGTGCACTCTAACGCTGTCAATTGTGGTAGCGTGACAGGAGCATGAGCAACTTGTTTTTTGAGTAAAATGGCGGTTTCACCGACCTTTCTGCCAATTCTGTTGTTCCAAAATGTTTGGTAACCACTGAGTTTAAAATTTTACTCTTGTTTTAATTTTGTTTCACAAATAAATGCGACGTCAATTTTGTTTCGCCGCAGGTAGTTCTCGAGTTCGTGCTGCTGCCTATTCCACAGTAGCGCGCGAGTTATATTTGTGCCTCCCGTTGTTTGAGCCATTTACTCGAAGACTTCTGAGAGGAATCATACTAAAGCTTCTAGTTTTTCCAAAGTGCTGCTGCAGCTTTTAAACTTCGTAACGAAGGGCTAAAACTTTGGTAAGATTGCTTGGATATTCAGTTCCTTTAGGAGACTGAATACCTCTTTAATGCCACCCAGGTCACCAGAAGGCACCTGGGTGGGTGGGGCACTGTTGAAGTTTTGGCAGTTGGTAGTGGCACGGGTGCCGTTTGCCCTCTCATGGCACCTGCAAATGAGACGCCTTCTCTGACCAGGGCCGGGTTGGCAATGGGTCTTGGTGCTGGTTGAGCACTTTGCGGTATCCTGGCTATGGCTGCCAGATGGCGGCGGTGGCGTATATTTATAAAGGTCTCGCAACCTCTGTAGCTGGCAGGGTGCGTCTCCCCACAGTTCGCACAGTGGGGTACAAACGTCCTGCGTGGACTTCTTCGGGCAGTCAGACGCACCGAGTGGTAATTTGGCACATTTTACATGTGTGCCCTAACTGCTGGCAGTTAAATCATTAGATTATGTTGCGATTTGTTTTAAGACCTCCACGGTGACCATTATATTGCACACCTCTTGCTCCTGTAACAAGTTTTGGTTTTGGGTGGTTCTATCTAATGTAACTTGAAAGATTGGTAGGGATCTGCCACGTGATTTAAATTGACGTATCTGGACGCCGGTGTAGCCTTTTCCCTCCAGGTCTTCCCGGAAGAGGTCCTCCTCGAGGTCCTCGGGGAGCCGCTTCACGATGTAGTGGAGGGGCTGGTCACTCCTGAGGTTGAAACTGAAATTTTCGAATCCGACGTCCTTCAGTACCGTCATGGTTGGCAGGATGTCCTGCTTTCGTTGGAGGAAGAGCTTCAGGCACGTGCGTGTCATCTGCAGCTTGTATTGTCCGGTGGGAAGAGAGCTCCGGAGGATGCGGAGAACATTTGTTGTCTGACAATCGTTGGGAATGACGATGCGCAGCAGCTTCTGGGCGTGGTTGAAGGTGTTGTGGTTGTAACGGTGGTGGTTGGGGTGGGGGTAGTTATGGATGGATGGTTATGGATGGTTATGGTTTTCGTATTGTGGGTGTTGGCCGGGTGGGTATTTGTGGTTTTGCGAGGGTAGGTTTAGGATTTGAATTTTCTGGCGTCAGTTGGTCCAGGTCCTCATCCTCCTCAGATGAAGACAGCGCTGCGTATCTATTGGCAGTGTTGAGGTGCCGCGTCGTATTTTTCTTTCTTCCCACTATGGGCTCCCGGGCGCTCGCCGTCGGTGTCTGATTCCCGGCCGCTGCTCCGGTGTAAGGGGCGCTTTGTGGGGCGGCTTGCTACCCTTCGCCGATCTGCACTAGCTGATGCGTTTTAATAGCGTGCTCTTGGTAGCAGCGGGGCAGGTCGTTAGCAATTTTTTAGAAGTCCCGGGACTCCGGGGCCACATTCTCCAGTATTTCTTGAAAGTAAGAGATTTCGCTCTTTAACTTCCCGGGACAGATTTGTATGCTTTCGGGCCATCTGCTTATCCCTCGCACTGCTGTGGTCCATGGGGTCACGTTGACACTTTATTTCTCACACTTTTCCAAAGAACACTGTTTATTCAACTGTTTTTACTGACTGTCCTCTATTTAAATAGGAGGTCTACCTACGAACTATGCAAATTTTCCACTTTCACAAAAAACCACGCACAAGTATTTTAGGTGGATAATAGCTCGATATATTTGTGCTTACAGTGCATCGGTACTAAACCGATAGATCCGGCACTACACATACAATTTCTCAGCAATTTACAGTTGTCAACTGGAGTACTGAAGAGCTGCAATCATCACAGATATATAACACATTCGTCTCTTACCACCCACTAGAGTAAATTGAGCTCAAAATTCTACTGGCTACTAGCAGTTCTAGCTCACCGTTTATACACGACCCGCTGGTTCTGAAACTTTTCCGACACCTACCGAAGCATCACGATCTTTCATGATGCGACGGAACTGTCCCGACATTTCTCTGGCTCGTTTTCTCCCCACCCCGTCTCTTCTCGGCAAGTCATTAGCGCTGCGCGGGCCGATCTGTGGGTGTGGCTAGGCGCTATCTGTCTGTTTCACTCCCCGCTTCTCTCTCTCTCTCTCTCTCTCTCTCTCTCTCTCTCTCTCTCTCTCTCTCTCTCTCTCTCTCTCTCTCTCTCTCTCTCTCTCTCTCTCTCTCTCTCTCTCTCTCTCTCTCTCTCTCTCTCTCGGCATTCGCTTACGCGAATTGCCTCGTGACAGTATCCTTATCTTCCGGTGAAGGCTGCCTCACCTTGTCAGACTTGCCGACGTTTTGCTCGTCATCTTGTGAGCTTCTTCTGGACTCTTGTCCAGAACGCATCCTGTGTTACTAAAATCTCAGAGAAGTCGCAGAAAAAGTAATCCAGTCTGTAAACTCATCCAGTTATAGGAAACCTTAGAAATTAAAAAACAACGAGCAAAGTTACTGGAGAAAACCTCTGAGCAGCATATACACCTCCAGCAGTGACGAATACAAATCTAGCAGGCGCTGTTTAAGGATCAGAGAATACTGAAACAAAAACCTAATAGTACAAATAAACAGCTCATAAAGACCTGAATTTGCACCGAAGACCTTTGAACTGCAAGAAATACGAACAAAATTATTTGGATAGCTGTGCAATACCTCAACGTACACACTGAAAGCGCTTAAACCTGCCATAAAATTGAGGAGTGTTTTTTCGAAACTCGATAGATGCACAAAATGTGTTTCTGAGAAAAAATGTTTTTTCTGCTTATTGGCAATACTAATTGGTTTAGCACAGCAACTATATTAATCATTCAATTCTCCTTCCTGAAACTGTCTCATTGAATGTGAAAAGAAACAAATACCGTCATTTAATTTGAGGTTTGAAAATACAGAATTTTTTTCAAAAACCGATAGATGCTGATCAACTTTTCTGCGTGAACGAGAAATTAACTCTTTAAGTTTAGTTTTTTTTTCATGTATTGTTTTTGTTACTTTTTATTTATGTATTTATTATTTTTGTACTTATTTTCACCTTTTCATAATACATAATGTATTATACAACCAACGTGTTAATGTTTATAAGGATTATTTGACTTAGGCATAAACTTAGAAACCAAGCACTGCTACATTCACAATAAAAATATCATATTTTGTTTTATTTATATAACAAACATATTGAATACAAAGAAATTTGAAACAATGTGAGTAAGTAAGCTTTAACCATTATTGGTATCATCTGGTAAATTTGCATAAAATTATTTTGCAGTTTCTGGAGTTTCAAAAGATTTAGCTAGATTTTGAACATCCTTTTTCTTTTCTTTGCTCACTCTATCAGGAGGTACAAAGCTGTGCCCACGTATTGGGTAAATATGTGAAATGCGGACAGATTTTTTACTCTTCTCCAAGAAAGCAATAAGCATGAACATCATCACACTACTCTTGTTCTAGCTAGAACAATTGTCTGAAAATAAACGAATGGTAGAAGGAGTGTTGCTGGACATCCTTTCTTCCAGTTCCAACAAGTGGTGCAAAGCTGAGACAACCTGGTTGCAGCATTTAGCAGATTCAGTTTCCAACCATGTATGCAAGGAAATGTCTTTGTTCTGAGTTTTAGATGGAATCATTATTCATTGATTATACAGCCATACCTGCCTTGCATAGAATCGCTAACAGAAAGTTCAGGCAGTGGTTAATTCTGCTGCATATCAAAGCAATAAGTGATTGCCTCGGCATTTTCCTCTTACAATAGTTGATAAAACCTTTTTGAACGAAACTTGTGCAGTCTGTACATGCTTCTTAGTTCGTTTTTCTTTTCCACTTCTGTCTCTGTCTTAATCTTTATCAGTACCATTTTGCATTTGGAGCATGTGTCAGTGTGTTGTGTACGGAATGAAAAATTGAAGAAATTGTAAAATATGTATTTATATTTTTACAATAAGCAGACTAGTCGATTTTATAATCTTCTTTCTTTGCAAAAGTTGTTCCACAATTTTCATATATTAAGTTATGGACATAAATATCCTCTGCTTGAGTTTGCTCTTCCATAATGGCTTTCTCTGCATCTGTACTTCTTAACGTCTTGCTTTGTAGCAGCAGAAATGGGCTTCTGTAACGTTCCTGTTCTGTCACTAGATAAGTGAAACTTTCTAGGCAGGAGAGATAATCTATCTTTTGACACCCCTGTGATTCCTTGGAAGCTTGCAGTGCATACTGACAATACTCAGCCATCATTAGTTCTCACACTGTACTTAATGCTAACACTTTGCTTCGTATTTGGAGCTTCTTTCTTCATCACTCTGCGATTAGGATATGTAATACGCATCTTTTTCATAAGGAATTTATCTTGATATATTTTATTTAGCACGGAAAGAAGTCAAATCAGCTACATCACAGAGCTTCTGGCCTTTACCTTTAGGATTTCGTGGAGTGCACTGAAGACCATGTGAACATGAAATTGCTGAAGTATGAGCTTTCCTTGACTTCCATTTTGATTTCCTTTCCTTGGTTTTGCAATTTCTACTACCTGCGCATTCTACGACTGGTACAGTTTCACAATCTGAGCTCCTGTCCACTGTGCATAGTAGAGTGCAATGTTTCAACTAAGAATAAAAATGTCATTTAAGTATAACAAAGCTTTCAGATATGAATGTGAAATGCAAGCACACAACCTGAGTTCACAGTTATGGCCAATGCTGTAGCAGTGTACAAAGCTTGCAGAAATGATTCAGAATTCCAAGAATCGCAATAGTGAGATGGCAGTCAATGCCAATATGCGCTTCATAGAATTCAGGCTACTACACTCTGGATTATAAAATCATAAAATTGCATCCATCGACTTTTGCTTTTGCCTGAGCCAAGTACATCTATCGAGTTTTGAAAAACCTGCTGATATTTCCTATCTTCCACACATGACATGAATCAAATTTTGCAAAATCTGATTTAACAGAACGACGCAGAAGGTGAAAATTATGCCGATACAATATATAAGTCAATTTCGTAAAATTTTGCATCTATCGAATTTTGAAAAAAGCTCCATTTGGTCTCTGAATATCTTAAACCTGTTAAAAAGTATCAATATGATATGTTAGTTTCAATCACAAAACTACAATAGGTGTTCCTAAATGCTGAAAATATAAAACTACTACATGTTACAGAGAACTGTCATTGGCTAGCTATAACGCAATCTGAAGAAAAGATGCTCAGGTTAGGTGTAAGGGTGAAGCAAAGAACAGGTTAGGTTATTCATCTGTGGGTTAGGTTAAAGGAGGTAGATTAGATGAGCAGAGTTTACATTGAGGGAATAGAATAAATGAGGACTTGTTAGTATTACTACGGAGGGGATTATCTTACCTAAAACATGCAATGGCAATTGCAATTAAATTTTCGGATCGAGTAAGTACATCCTATACCTCCTTGAGAAGCACGTTTGGGAAACCAAAGCTTTCCATCTATTTGAAGGAAAACGTACAACATGCAGGTATGGATGGACTTACAACTAACACATCACAGTTGCAATTTCACAGTTACAGCTTTCTTAGAAGCTTCCGTGTAACGTGTATTTTTTTAACAGTAATATATTTTATTGTACATCTTAATGATGGTTCTGCTACTAATTATCTTCTACTTACATTAAGATTACCATGGGACAAACCATACACCAAAACTAATAGAATGCTCTCAACTTTTACAATTATTAAATAGATCAGAAGCAATCTGCTATTTGCCAACCTTTACAGGCACATTAACAGTTTAGTTCCACACTGACTAAGCATGGGAAGAGCTGACCAACAGTGCTATTGATCAAATAATATTAAATTCACAATTTTGGAAATATAAAGTAGAGGTTTTTGATACAGCCCTATCGGATCATTATGGTCAATTATTGCATTTATTAAACAAAAATATATATGATATAAAAAAGCATCAATCAAAATGAATTGTGAAGTATTTAAAAGTGATAAACAAGGAAACAATAAATTACCTTAATTATTGCTTATCTAAAGAAACATGGGATGCCGTATATCAAGAGAACTGCATAAATAAAGCTAGTATCCAATTTTTAAACATTTGTAAATATCATGCAGATGTTGCCTTAATCAAAAAAGATAAAGGTTAATAAAACAATTAAAAACCAGTGGGTAACCAAAGGTATCCATAAATCAAGCATGAGATTAAAATTCCTGTGTAGATATGCAAAGAATAATAAAGTTTCAGCAGTCTTTCTTGATTATTTACATACTTATAAGAGAACCTATAACAAAGTAATTAGGGCCGCTAAGAAAATGTTTAATAATAAAAAGATTTTGGAATCAGTGAACAAATCAAAGTCAATTTGGGATATAGTTAAAACCGAACAAGAATCCACTCATAAAATAATAACTGACATATGCTTCACAAACGAAAATAAACTAATAACAGATCCTGAAGAAGCAGCTGAGTGCTTCAATACGTTTTTCATTGAAATTGCAAATGTTATCCAAAAGCAAATATGTAATAATAATCCTTTCACTGCTCCCTATCCAAGTAAAAAAGTTAATTCCAGTATGTATCTAGCACCAACAGACGAAGAAGATATAGCCTCTGTTATAGCAGGACTAAAAGATAAAAAATCCATTGACTCAGATGGGTTCTCAAATCATTTGCTGAAACAGTGTTCTCATCTTATTCTAAAACCATTATGTTACTTAGTGAATTTATCATTTAGTTCAGGAATTTTCCCAGATGCTTTTAAAATCTCAAAGGTTAAGCCACTATTCAAAAAAGGTTCGACAGAAATAATGAACAACTATAGACCAATATCTATCTTATCTGTATTTTCAAAAGTGATAGAAAAAATTATGCATAAACGACTAGTTTCCTTTTGCGAAAAGTATAATATCTTAACACAATGTCAGCATGGCTTTCGGAAAGGGAGTTGCACTACCTCGGCATTGACCAAATTCTTAGAGAATGTGTATAGGCCACTAGATAGGAAAGAGTATCCTGTAGGTATTTTCCTTGATCTCACAAAGGCATTTGATCTTGTAGACCATAGCATTCTACTGGATAAGTTGCATGCAGTTGGTATTAGAGGAATATGTTACAAATGGTTCAGATCATATCTGTAACGTAGACGTCAATTTGTACAGCTAGACTATGTAGATAAAAATTTAGGTGTAATTCAAAATAAAACATCCACAGAGAAAATAGTACAGCAAGGTGTGCCCCAGGGTTCAATATTGGGCCTATTTTTAGTTCTCTTACATATTAATGATTTAGGTCTAGGTTTAAATAAAATGGGCGAGAACATCAATTTGACACTCTTTGCCGATGATACCAGCATATTAAAGACTGGGAAAACCTCGAATGAGGTATTAAGCTATAATAATACTTTTAATACAAAAATTGTCAATTGGTTTTTAAAAAATAAGCTAAAAATAAATGAAGAAAAATCAGTAGCTATAGGCTTTCACCACAAACTAAATAACACTGCTCAATTCCCAAGTATATATTCAGGGAATAAATCACTACTCTATGAATCAAATACAAAATTTCTAGGAATATGGTTAGATGAACATTTAAAATGGGAAAAACAAATTCAGCAACTAGAATTGAAACTAAGTAGAATTACATTCGTTATTAAATCAATGAGGGAGTCTGTAAACACAAATGTGTTGAGAATTATTTATTTTGCTTATTTTCATTCTGTAATGTCTTATGGTATACTTAGCTGGGGAAATGCTAAAGATGTATCAAAAATATTTAGACTGCAGAAAAGGGCTATTCGTTATATAGTAAATATTCCTTTCACCACCAGCTGTAAACCATATTTTAAACTACTAAAAATTCTTCCATTACCCTGTGTGTATATATATGAAGCTCTAGTTAGGACAAGAATTGTACTTGCTCAATTTGAAACAAATTCGCAGATACATACACATAATACAAGAAGTAAATCAGATCTACGCATTATAAGCCACAATACAACTTTATTCACACATAGCTTCGAACATAAAGCAGTATTATTATATAACAAACTACCCGATGGCATTAAAAGTATAACATCGAAAAAAAGGTTTATACTGGCTGTAAAATCATTTTTAAGAGAAGGTTGCTATTATTCAGTGGAAGAATGCTTAAAACATGATCAACATATCAATGCTTCCTAAAATGATGTATGTGAATAAATACCTGTGCAACTTCGGAGGTGATACTTGTAATATTCAGAAAAGCTGTAAAAAATATCCTACTAAAAGTAATGTCACAGGCAACAGATGAGTTTCTAAGAAGTAAAATTAAATAATAAAGTAAATATTGATTTTTTTTGGTAAAAATTATGTCTCTTACAGCCTAGTTCTTAAAAATGTAATACATTAAACCATTATGTGACCTGAGTTGCATTATTCTTAATTAATATTTGTATTATTATTCTGTTAATTACTACTGCATTACTTTAATCACTATTGTATTATTTAACTACTATTGTATTATTTAATTACTATTGTATTATTCATAATTGTATTACTCATAAGAAATGTATTATTCTTATGGGTACAAATTTGACGAAGCCATGAATATCGTATATTCCTAAGGTGAATAAAGCTACCTATCTATATATCTATCTATCTGTAATTTGTATATTTATTCTATAATTTCTATTATCTTTTTCATGATCAGCACTTCAAAATACTTATATACAATGTACAAAAAGTTAAAATAACAAAGAAAGAAAAATGAAAAGAAAAATATACAATTTTTGCCACAAAAGGAATCTCAAAAGAGAAGCATGCTTAAAAAAATTGGAATGTTACATTTGACACATAAATACATGATATTCACATTGTGGGGCACAGATTTATCTCTTATAGATAAAAATGGGGAATGATTCTGAACATGAACAAATGTTAAAGTATTGTTCTGGTGTTTTTGATAACATGTTATCCCTCCATCAGCTAACTGAACACGTACACAGTTTTTAAGCATACCATTAAACTGCCCTGCCCATTACACTCACAGCTAAGAAGATGCAAAGTAATTCTATGACATTTATGTACATTTGAGTTTGATTTATGAGTCACTATGTTTACATTCTAACTTCACTTACCTGTTGTTGTATAATTGAAACGTTTTCAAGATCATTCGATCTCATCCTCAGCTGTTTGGTGACTAAATGAACCTTCCTCTTCTTCCACTACTACGGAGCTCCGATCACTCTGCCATCTGGTGTTAGGGGCACTAAGTTTTAATACTTCATTTAATGCTGGGATTTCAAAATGTATAACTTTATCACGGTTTTTGTTTATGAATATTTTTTCGCAAATATACAATTCTATGGGTGTACTTAAAGATTTTAACAGTTTAATGTTGTGGTCAATGTTGTGGTTTTCTGTCCAAAAATGGTGTGAAACTGCAGATTTTTCTGTTTGTTCCAACTTAATGTTCCTCTGGTGTTCTTTTTGCCTGGTTAACAAGTTTCTCTTAGTTTTTCCTATGTAGCTTTTTTCACAGGTTTCACAATTAATCTGATAAATTCCTGATTTCAAATTGTTGGGAATTGTATTTTTCAGTGGTTTATTTAGCAGGTTCCTCAGACTGAAACCAAAAACGAAAACAAAAACAAATTCAGTCTAAGGAACCTGCTAAATAAACCACTGAAAAATACAATTCCCAACAATTTGAAATCAGGCATTTATCAGATTAATTGCGAAACCTGTGAAAAAAGCTACATAGGAAAAACTAAGAGAAACTTGTTAACCAGGCAAAAAGAACACCAGAGGAACATTAAGTTGAAACAAACAGAAAAATCTGCAGTTTCACACCATTTTTGGACAGAAAACCACAACATTGGCCACAACATTAAACTGTTAAAATCTTTAAGTACACCCATAGAATTGGATACTTGGGAAAAAATATTCATAAACAAAAACTGTGATAAAGTTATAAATTTTGAAATCCCAGCATTAAATGAAGTATTAAAACTTAGTGCCCCTAACACCAGATGGCAGAGTGATTGGAGCTCCATAGTAGTGGAAGAAGAGGAAGGTTCATTTAGTCACCAAACAGCTGAGGATGAGATCGAATGATCTTGAAAACATTTCAATTATACAACAACAGGTAAGTGAAGTTAGAGTGTAAACATAGTGACTCATAAATCAAACTCAAATATGAAGAATACTTCACTGTTAATAATGCTTCTGCTTTTAATATTTATTTATGTACATGCCAAACAGAATACTAGATCGTCAGAAAAAGAAAATATCTTCAATTTATTTATGCCTGGTGGGAAGCTTTATTCATTTTTCTCTTGGTTTGTTTTGTAAATCCACAAGTCATAAAATAAGATCACAATAACAAAATTTGTCTTATAATAATTTGCTTAAAATATACATCTTGAAATAGCTATATTGTGCTGCTCGACAAATGCATTTTTTTCATTTTAGGTAAAAATGAGCTTAGTGTTGATTTCAGTTAAGTCTTTTGTATGTATTCTGCTTTTACAATATAAAATATATCAGTGTTCATTAATTACTTGTATCACCAATAAAATGCAGATGTCTTGAATATTAATCATTTTTGCTACTATATTAATCTTGTATTTCTTTTCAAGATGCCTATGTAGCATTATTTTTCTTAATCCTTCGGACACACATAATGAAGTAGTATTCTATGAATTATGTTTAAGGAATGGATTACATTTAAGTGTCATGCTGTGTACTCAAAATGACATGATTGGAAAACCATATCAGCTAACTGTATTTTAAATGACAAAATGTGTGTAAATTTAGATCAAGATTCAACAATATCTTACAAATTGCACTTTTCAACAGACATAATGTATAACTCTTTGCACTATTTTCATAACATTAAGAAACTGCAATAAAGCTATGTAGAATATACTATAGGCCCTAAAGGTAATGATGGAGAGGTAATTTAAAATCTACACAGTTTTGCTCTAATCTGCCCACACTGCGGGCACAACCACCTTAATCATGAAACTCTGAATTTACTTTGAAGTTCTATGCTTGTAATCACGAGGATAGAACTCTGCTAACGTGGAAGCTGGGATTCTCTTCAACATTTCTTTCGGGAAGATTCGAAGCAGCTGCCTGCCTATATCCAAAGATTCAAATACTGTTCGGTTTTCATAATTACCTTGTGAAATAAAATTCTTCTCAAACTTTGTTAGAAAATTCAAATATGATTCTGTAGATGATTATTTAAACATTACAAGATCTCAACCGAGCCCAAAGGTAAGAATTGTGTACCTGAATGCTAGGTCTATTGTAAACAAACTAGATGATTTTGAGCTTCTTTTGGCAACAATAACTAAAGTAGATGTGATTGTTATAGCAGAAAACTGGCTTAGGGAAAACATAATTAACTTTTTTAATATAAACATTTTTATGCACATCATATTATAAGGAAAATGACAGGAGGTGGAATTTCAGTGTATATTAGAGATGTACGAAAAACGTCGGTACAAAACATAGTAAATAGTGTCCACAGTATCCTGCACATAAACCTGAAAAGGGATCTAATAACACTTGATATCATTGCAGTTTATAATCCTAATGATGAAAATACTGGCAACTTTCTCACTGATATGGAAACTGTACTGTGTAGGAAGCTTGCAAAATCAGCCATGATCATAGGCGATGTAAATATTAATTACCTCACTCAGAGTAAAAGTCTTGAAAACTATAATACACTAATTACAAGTTTCAATTTTGTACAAGGTAATAAAATATATCCAACAACAATAGGCAATAGCTCAGCTACACTAATTGACCATGTACTTATCAATAACAATGATACCCCAATATCTATATCTAACATAATGCATGATATCAGTGACCATAACATACTTATAATCGACATAAAAGAACATATAAAAATTATTTGTGGTTGGTTTATTGACACTCAAACACACATAAAAGAACATCTTTGCAAGGCCCTTCATGATAAGTATATCAATACCAGAATGTCAATTCAAGAATTTAACACTATAAATCATAATAGACTTTCCTTATTTATACAAAATACTGGATTTAACTGTGTCACAAATGACCCTAATGAATATTATAACTCATTATTGCAGTTTATAAAGGAAGGGGTTTCAGTCTGCTCCTACAGGTGCAGAAAGGTTGTGTCAAATAAACTGACAGATAAACCATGGGTTAATAGTAACTTTTTGGCTCTAGTTAAAAAGAAAAACTTACCGTATAGCAAAACAAAATGTAAATTTCCCTCTCCGATAGCAATTGAACTGTACAAAAAGTGTGCAAATGAAGTAACTAAAATGAAAAGGGAACTTCAAGAAGCATATTACTCAAATAAACTGAATAACTCCTATGATCCAAAAAAGGTATGGATGACAATAAATGGAATCTTAAGAAATAAAACCCCAGTACATTGCAATCAAATAGAAACAATAATGGTAGGTAATCAAAAAATAGTAAATCAATTAGAAATATGTGAATGTTTTACCCAATACTTTGTAAATATAGCTGATCAGTTAGTGAAGATATGTATAACTACACAGTATACTCCACCACCTTATAGTTCAGTACCAAATAGTCTTTTCTATATCCAACAGATAATAATGAGGTTCTAAAAATGATAGCAACAATAAAAATCAAAGGTAATAAAACAGATAATATCTTATCAAATGAATTGTTAACAAAGTGCAAGTACAGTTTGGTTCCACACATTGTAACCTTTATTAATTTATCACTTAGTTCAGGTTCAGTACCTGATGGTTGTAAAATCACAAGAGTTGTCCCAATTTATAAGACAGGTGATAGAGTAATTATGGATAATTACAGACCAATAAGTAATATTCCTGTATTTGCCAAAATTCTGGAAAAAGTAGTAAAAGTTAGGTTATTACAGCATCTAGAAAAACACAACTTTTTTCAGTATGGATTTATTAACAAATCTAGTACTCTTGCTGCCACGGTAGATATTATCGTACCTATTCAAAGAGCTCTGGATAGAAATCGTTTAGCTGCTGGTTTATTTATTGACCTAACAAAGGTAGATCATACCTTATTACTAAATAAACTTGAGTATGCTGGTGTAAGAGGACTTCCTCTCAACTGGTTTCAGAATTATCTCAGTAACAGGAAACAATTTGTAAATATGAACAACATTTCCAGTTCTCTATCAGTAATTCATCATGGTGTTCCACAAGGTTCTGTATTAGGTGCTATATTATTCCTAATTTTTATAAATGACATAGGATGTTTAAGACTAAAAGGTAAATTGACTATGTTTGCTGATGATATATGTTTGTTATATATAGATAACTCTGAGCACCAGCTGATATATGACATACAGCAAGACCTGAATGCATTGAATAGCTGGTTTAAGGGCAATAAGTTAACATAAAATGTCTGTAATACAAAATATATGTTATTTCATAAAAGATCATACGTACCAGTAGTAAATAACAAGATACATGCTGATAACGCAGTGATTGAAAGAGTAACAAAAATCACATATCTAGGTTTGATTCTAGACAGTACGCTCACATGGAAGGACCATATCATGCATGTAAAAAATAAGATTCTTCCTGTGTTAGCTGTAATTCACAGGCTGAAATTCATGGATTCAGTGTAAATCATTTACGAAGTATCTACCATGCTTTAATTCAATCTCATTTGGATTACTTAAACATCTTATGGGGTCTCTGTTAAATATTTAATTCATGACCTCGAAGTACTTCAAAATCGTGCCTTGAAAATAATCTACAATCTACCCTTTAGAACAAACACAAAAACACTTTACCATGTAACTAACATTTTACCATTACAACTAAACATAGAGTTGTCCTTGATAAATATATCTCCGCAAAATAAAAAATAATCTTCTAAAGTCCAATCTAACATTTGAAAGCTCCTCACATATATATAATACAAGAAATAAAGGAAACTTAACAAAACCAACAGTGAACACTTCTACTTATGGCCTGAACAGCTTAACCTCACACATTATCAACTTATATAATGCGCTGCCACTGGAACTGAAAGGCTGCAGGAACATAAAAGGTTTTAAAAGGAAAGTTGCTGAAAATTTACTGAAGGCATATATTGATAGCTGATAAAGTGTTACACATTTATAGCTGGTTTGAAAGCTGAACTGTTTAAAAAGTAATATGGATTAATGTCCCATAGAATATGTAGCTTCTATTTTTCTGTTAAGTTCTTTGTTACTATTATTTCTTGAGTTATAGTGAATGTCTGTATCTTTGTATGTTTAATATAAGTATTGTTAAGGGCTGTTTCCCATCATTTTATATATTTTTGTACTGTTCCCTAGCACGAGCTATGGCTCTGGGAACCTTTTCAGATAACAATAAATAAAAAAAAAACTCGACATACAGCAAGTCATCAGGAGTAAGAGCCTCCTCACCAACTACAGCTTTCATTGCTTGCACATCTTTTCCAATAGCATAACAAGCATACAGTTGGTTTGATACATCTGAATGATACTTTCGTGACATTCCTTCACCAATGGCAGATTTCATCAATTGACTAAGTGATGGTAATATATTCACAGGTGGATATATCTGCCTGTTGTGCAGTTGACGATCAACATATATTTGGCCTTCTGTAAATGCTGAAAAAGTTGCTGAAAAACTACTCCATATTACAAAAGATGTCAAGCCTTAGTAAAAACATAGAAACTACTGTACAATGAGCAAAATTAATGTAAAAATATCTAAGCATCTTATACACCTCAAGAAGCTCCAAATACTTCTAGCAACCATAGTGATTTAGCCACAGAATGCTAGCAGCAGTAGTGAATTAATAAAAAAAAGCTGAACACTATTCTTAAATAGCATCAAAGACCTGTGAAATGTGAGAGAAAATAAATTTAACTGCAGTAATACCTAACAATACACCTGAAAGTCAGTTAAACCTGTCGGGAAAACACTAAGTATAAATTCAACTATGCTCAATAGCACCAAAGAACTCCGATAGGTTTCAAGATTTTCTACATCTATATATCCAAGGGGTTAGAATTCAATAGAAAATATAAAACTACTACATGTTACAGAGAACTGTCATTGGCTAGCTATAACGCAATCTGAAGAAAAGATGCTCAGGTTAGGTGTAAGGGTGAAGCAAAGAACAGGTTAGGTTATTCATCTGTGGGTTAGGTTAAAGGAGGTAGATTAGATGAGCAGAGATTACGTTGAGGGAATAGAATAAATGACGATTTGTTAGGATTACTACGGAGGGGATTATCTTACCTGAAACATGCAATGGCAATTGCAATTAAATTTTCGGATAGATTAAGTACATCCTATACCTCCTTGGGAAGCACATTTGGGAAACCAAAGCTTTCGTTCTATTTGAAGGAAAACGTACAACATGTAGGTATGGATGGACTTACAACTAACACATCACAGTTGTAATTTCACAGTTACAGGTTTCTTAGAAGCGTCCGTGTAACGTGTATTTCTTTAACAGTAATATATTTTATTGTACATCTTAATGATGGTTCTGCTACTAATTATCTTCTACTTACATTAAGATTACCATGGGACAAACCATACACCAAAACTAATAGAATGCTCTCAACTTTTACAATTATTAAATAGATCAGAAGTAATCTGCTATTTGCCAACCTTTACAGGCACATTAACAGTTAAGTTCCACACTGACTAAGCATGGGAAGAGCCTGAAATTTGTATATTTATTCTATAATTTCTATTCTCTTTTTCATGATCAGCACTTCAAATACGTATATACAATGTACAAAAAATTAAAATAAGAAAGAAAAGTGAAAAAAAATATACAATTTTTGCCACAAAAGAAATCTCAAAAGAGAAGCATGCTTAAAAAAATTGGAATGTTACATTTGACACATAAATACATGATATTCACATTGTGGGGCACAGATTTATATCTTAAAGATAAAAATGGGGAATGATTTTGATCATGAACAAATGTTAAAGTATTGTTCTGGTGTTTTTGATAATATGTTATCCCTCCATCAGCTAACTGAACATGTACACAGTTTTTAAGCATACCACTAAACTGCCCTGCCCATTACACTAAGAAGATGTAAAGCAATTCTATGACATTTATGTACATGCCAAACAGAATACTAGATGGTCAGGAAAAGAAAATATCTTCAATTTATTTATGCCTGGTGGGAAGCTTTATTCATTTTTCTCTTGGTTTGTTTTGTAAATCCACAAGTCATAAAATAAGATCACAATAACAAAATTTGTCTTATAATAATTTGCTTAAAATATACATCTTGAAATAGTTATATTGTGCTGCTCGACAAATGCATTTTTTTTCATTTTAGGTAAAAATGAGCTTAGTGTTGATTTCAGTTAAGTCTTTTGTATATATTCTGCTTTTACAATATAAAATATATCAGTGTTCATTAATTACTTGTATCACCAATAAAATGTAGATGTCTTGAATATTAATCACTTTTGTTACTATATTAATCTTGTATTTCTTTTCAAGATGCCTATGTGGCATTATCTTTCTTAAACCTTCAGACACACATAATGAAGTAGTATTCTATGAATTATGTTTAAGGAATTCATTACATTTAAGTGCCATGCTGAGTACTCATAATGACATGATTGGAAAACCATTTCAGCTAACTGTATTTTAAATGACAAATGTGTGTAAATTTAGATCAAGGTTCAACAATATCTTACAAATTGCACCTTTCAACAGACATAATGTATAACTTTTTGCACTATTGACATAACATTAAGAAACTGCTATACAGCTATGTAGAAAATACTATAGGCCCTAAAGGTAATGATGGAGAGGTAATTTAAAATCTACATAGTTTTGCTCTAATCTGCCCACACTGCGGGCACAACCACCTTAATCATGAAATTTTGAAGTTGCATGCCTGTAATCACGAGGATAGAACTCTGCTAGCGTAGAAGCTGGGATTCTCTTCAACATTTCTTTCGGGAAGATTCGAAGCAGCTGCCAGCCTATATCCAAAGATTCAAATACTGTTCGGTTTTCATAATTACCTTGTGAAATAAAATTCTTCTCAAACTTTGTTAGAAACTCGAGATACAGCATGTCATCAGGAGTAAGAGCCTCCTCACCAACTACAGCTTTCATTGCTTGCACATCTTTTCCAATAGCATAACAAGCATACAGTTGGTTTGATACATCTGAATGATCCTTTCGTGTCATTCCTTCACCAATGGCAGATTTCATCAATCGACTAAGTGATGGTAATACATTCACAGGTGGATATATCTGCCTATTGTGGAGTTGACGATCAACATATATTTGGCCTTCTGTGATGTATCCAGTCAAATCAGGAATAGGATGTGTAATATCATCATTAGGCATAGTCAAAATAGGTATTTGTGTAATTGATCCATTACGTCCTTCAACTCTTCCAGCTCTTTCATAAATAGTTGCCAAATCTGTGTACATGTAACCAGGAAAACCTCGTCTTCCTGGTACTTCCTCTCTTGCAGCAGATACTTCTCGCAATGCTTCAGCATATGAACTCATATCTGTAAGAATGACCAACACATGCTTCTCACACTGATAGGCCAAAAATTCAGCAGCAGTAAGAGCAAGGCGAGGTGTAATGATGCGTTCAATAGTTGGATCATTTGCTAAGTTCAGGAAGAGGCACACATTCTCCATAGAGCCATTTTCCTCAAAATCCTGTTTGAAGAATCTGGCTGTTTCCATGTTGACACCCATTGCTGCAAACACAATGGCAAAGTTATCCTCATGATCATCCAGAACTGTCTTGCCAGGAACTTTCACCAGACCTGCTTGGCGACAAATCTGAGCTGCAATCTCATTATGTGGTAAACCAGCAGCAGAGAAAATGGGAATTTTCTGTCCTCTGGCGATGGAATTCATAACGTCAATTGCTGAAATGCCTGTTTGGATCATTTCCTCAGGATATATACGTGAAAAAGGATTGATGGGTTGACCTTGAATATCCAGGAAATCTTCAGCAAGAATTGGAGGTCCTTTGTCAATGGGTTTCCCACTACCATTGAACACTCTCCCCAACATGTCCTCTGAAACTGGTGTCCTCAGGATATCGCCAGTGAATTCACATAATGTATTTTTGGCATCAATGCCTGAAGTACCTTCAAAAACCTGTACAACAGCTTTTGAGCCACTGACTTCCAAGACTTGTCCTGATCTAATAGTTGTATCTGCTAAGCTCAGTTGAACTATTTCAGCGTATTTCGGGAATTTAACTTCGTCCAAAATTACTAACGGACCATTAACTCCAGATACTGTTTTATATGTTATACGAGGCTGTGACTCGAAATCTCTAGACACTGCCAAAACATGTTCCTTTGCTGCTTGGTGTATACTACTTCCCTTTGAGAGCGAAATCATTGCCGTCTGCTCTTCTTCTGATTCCTTCGATTTCACGTGCAGTCCAATTAAGAAGGAAGACTTTGAATTATTTAATTTATGGTTAATTTACAGTAATTTTACACACAAGTAAAGCTGTAAGCCAGTAACTGAAGACTTATAATTCAAGGCAGTGCAAAGCTCAATTTACGGTTCTTGTTTTATCGTAGAATTCCTAGTTGTAAAATGTTACACAACGCACAAGAATGCGAAAAAAATTGAACTCTCTTCAAAATTATAAACAGTTCACATCTCCACGTAGCAACAGGATTAGGCGGCTCGCTTCGAATGTTTTGCCAGGGTAACCAACAACGGAATCGGATCTTCTCTTCGGTTGTCCTGAAGCTTATGAATGTCGCTACGTCCTAGGTCTGTGACTTCCTTTACTGTTTTCCAAGAGGATGCAAATGTTGGAAAACGTCTGTCAGTACGTTCTCACAAAAAAAAAAGCACTTCGTGCTTCAGGTGGCGCTTTTAGAAGGTACATTTCCTCATGTGCTGCACGTGAGCAGTTAGGACAGATGTATTTAACTCCCGCACTTTCAACTTCAGCCCTTTTGGTTCCACTATCTTTACATTTTCTAGATAATGTTCAAGTGAAGACTGATTTATTCACGTTTACTGAATTTGTCTTCTGGAGGACTAAAACAGTGTCTGAGATATTGAAGTAATCACTCCTCTTACTTGTGTCCGTGAAGAGGTTCCGATATTACATTGAGATGTGTTTAATTTTTAGCTCCCAGGTATGCGGTATCTTGTTTCCTGTACATTTCGTCCTCAAATTCACGTAACCTGCGACAGAATACAGGTACTTACAATCAAGCTGAGCAAAATTAAACGTTTGCAATGAAACTTTGAATTTGATTTTGTGTAACTAAGGAAATATCAGGGCCTGATAACTCAGATAGGAATACAGAAGCCGCATTAAGGTTCGCGAAACACCCGGGGTCTAAAGGTACATTTTGAGCCCTGCATGCACCGGATTCAATGCCGCCAATATAATTGTTTTGGCTGCCTTGTTGCATACTAATATATAAAATCACTTCTGCTTAGTTCAAAATTTAATAGCTATTGTATTATTTCACTACTTATGAAGTAATTTTCGTAATATTATTGGCGTATTATCGACCTTATTTGAGCTCAATGTACGATATGAATAAGACACTACGTTGGCTAACCTGTAAATATTTGAATTAAAGCTTTAACGGCATGGAGGCCAAGCCAAATTAAGTTCTGAATACAATGTCGAGGCCTAACACTTAGTCTTCTTCAATATAGGGTTACCGTTAAAGGCATATAGTGTTGAGCATCTCATATATCGCTACAGAATTTGGACAAATGGGTTTAGAAAAATAACAAGTTAAAGTGATATTTCCACAGCACTTATGTAATCTGTGTACAGCTGTTCTCAACATGTACTTGCCACCATTTATGAGTAATATTGGTACACAATTTCTGTAATGCTAACCATTTAAGGGTGATATAACGTTACTAGCGTGACCCACAGAAATGTTACATGTGACATGAAACTACACTGTTAAACATCCTCTCATTGTTCTAATTTGGAATGAAAATCTCAATCTTTGGCATAGAAAAAAAGATGTTGAACCTAATATATGAGCCATTCATTACATGCAGTGATAATTTAGAAAAGTAGATAAAACTGCACATTATTTTGCTATATAATGCACTTTTTGTTTCTTTGTAGTGAACACATAAGGGAATTATGGACTGTCAAAAGAAGTAATGGTTAGATGTGTGAGCAAATAAATTACATTACTAAATTATTTTCTATTAACTACTCAAACACACAGTTCCATCACTTTCATTTCTTAACTAAAACTACAAACAGCATTAATATTTCATAGTGTAATCTTTCACTGAGTTATTTGTTTGACACACATTCAGTTGTATGTCATGGACTGAGAGGTTTACACTATGCAGAGGGCTCCATTTGCCATCTTAGTCATAAAGTACATTGCTTAAAGTCTTATCAAGTTAAAGCAAGCCATTTATCCAAACAATTGCTGTTCACATTAAGCAAATTATACTTCACAGTCAGATAACTACATGAAATAATCTCTTATTGGAAGATACACTGTGCATTAAATTTTATTTTTAAAACTGCACATTTTCTTCTTCAGCATTCATTACTGTGCATATGTGTGCCATTGAGGCATTTAAAAATTCAACGCTGTAATATTCTTGTGTTGTGAAGACAGAGTTAAGCTTAGGACAATTTTAAGTGAATGATACAGCTTTTAATTACATTAAGTAATTATTATTTTTCATAATTTATTCTGCACTTGTGAATGTTAATTCAACCAAAGTGATTAGAAGTATATAAAATAGGGCCATTTATAAAATTTATGTCACCAGTTGCTAATACTGACTTCTGCACTAATTTGACATTATTAATCTTATATGAATCGATCACAAATTTCAGGTTTTTCTCTGAATATACTTTAGTATACTTGTGCTGAAAATAATGTATGCACTATTGAGCTCATAAAATTCTTATTAAATATAACCATTAATAGAGCTGCTTTGTTGTCATTATAAAGAAATAGTGCTATGTTTTTGTACATAGTTGTTGGTATCATTTCAAATTTATATACATATTTCTTTAGGGTTTTTTTTCTCACTGTTATTCCAGGGAATTTTTCAACATTCTGTGTACAAAGAAATTGCATTACACATAACATTATGGTATCCTTTCCTGTTTTCCTGTATCTACAGAATCATTATTTTAGTGTTAAGTTATCTTTATTTTAAGTTTTACACTAAGAAGCTTGAGGGAAAGGGGATATAGATTCTTGTATAATCTCAACAGTATCTTAAGCGATCTCACTCTCTCGTTTTTAAAATTTTAATTGTTTTTAAAGACAAAATTATCAATTTTCAACAGGAATAAAGATATAATGCTTTGTGGAAGTCAATTATTCATATTTAACAGGAAACGTTCAAGTGGATTCTTGATATTTTTTTCACAAATTGGACAACTTCTTTCGAAGTCATATCTCACACACTGATGAATAGTTTACCGCACATTTCCTCACGTATTTGACGCGTATTATGCTAATATGCGATAGTTGAAATGCGCTTAAACTGTTCATGTGTGGCGAGATGTAATTTCGAAAGAAGTTGGATTCTATCCTGTGATTCTATCAGTCACTGAACACGGGTGGGGAAGGGTAGGGGAAGCGAATGCACCATAGCTCGGTCGCAATAGAAGCTTACTACATTACCGGCCGTAGTTCCCAAGGTCGCCGGGGTCTAAAGGTTCAGGAAAGAGCGCCCTAAGAGGCTTCAAAGTTTACCATGGAGTTGAGCATCTGGTATTAATCTGTGGGAAATATTCAGGAGCCATTGTTTTTTAGAACACTATCGATTTATCGCCCTTGCTTCATTTTAGATGAAGAGGCCATCTCAAAGCCAAAGAGTCTAAAACAAGTATAACTAACAACGAAGTCTGCATTCTGCTTCAGCACATATTAGTTTTTTTCCAGCATTTGTGGTAAAAAAAACACGATGAAGAAACATAGCATTAATAGAGAATTCTCATACAGTAGCACTGTATCTGTGCTAATGCCAGTGAAAAACTGTGATATGTTGCACCTACATGACTATCTATTCTGGCACAAACTATTCTTTAAAAGCCTCATTTAATCTATCTACTGCATGTTAATGGAAATAAATATTATCATACTGCTCATATCCTTGATAGGTGCAAGGATAATGGAATTCAGTAAGCTTACGGGATAATAAAGTTTTCCGGAGCTTGTTGCAGTATATTACACTCCCATTGTTTTGCATGGGAAAGAGATAAAATAGTGCATCGACATGGTTTTCTTTACTCTTGTAGAAACGTACTTTAGAAACGCCTATTCCTCTATTCACTTCCTCTAATTTAGATAAACATTATATAATTGCTAATTTGCTTGTCAGTGCAAAGGAAATATGAAAATCCATTAGACCTTTAGCGATAGTCAAATTCTTTGAGAGCTGGTCACTCGTGATAGCTATGAAATTGTATTCCCTTTGAATTGTCAAGACATGAGAACGAATAATTACTTCTCATTTGCGAAAAGTATTTGGAAATTGAAACTGATAATACGGAATATCTAGGAAACGGTTAACACCAAAGTAAATATATTTTCTATGCAAGAGGATGTTTATTTTGGAAGTATTTTATGATAAACTTATTGTTTCGCTTTCTAGGAAGAAGCTGAACTTATTACAAAGTTTGGTACATAACCGATTTTTCGTTTCTCAAGTATCCTGTTGATAAAATTGCAGATTTTATTTTGTTATATTCTGGGGATCTCAGGACACTTATTTTCAGTTAGATCATGTAAACGTATTTTGAGTTAAAATGCAATATTTTTTGTATTAATTGTAAATACGTAGTAGAGGAAATTAAAACAAATGACTCCTCAGTTGAGAAAAATATAATGGTTTGAAAACTCAAACCAATAACAAGGAATATATCGGAAAAATTTGTCCATTAAAACCTTATATGACGTAAAATGTGTTCCTTGATGATAATTACATATTTTTGTTTAGTAATTATGGTTTAGTTAATCTCTTACTGTTTAACGGTTATATCACAAGGATCAATTAAGATAAAAGAGATATACATACTGTCACCCAAACGTACAAGACGAGCTGACAGAAAGAAAGGGGAACGGACGGCAGGGAGCCACGCCTACTCGTGTGACGGAATGGCACTTGCTGGGAGGGAGAGATGGACAGCGTAAAAACTATGCCTACCCCAACGCACCGAGGAGACGGCTCGGGGAGGGAAGCAAGATGAGCAATCACTAGTTTCCCCCTACTCTGCTCACCCAGAAAGATCGCGTAACACCGGGACGACTTCGTGTGCAGGAAGTTCCAGAAACAGCGATCTGCCTATATAAGGGCTGCAGTAGACGGGTCAGTTAGTTCTTGGCGAGCAGCCGTGAAGAGCGCAGTGCTAGCCAACGGACTGGAAGACTGCGTTCGTGTATCAGAGGAGATTTTAATCAGCTCTAGAGAGAGAGAGTTGTACGTAATTCTGGGTGTTGCGTAATTGGAGTGTTACGTAATTGTGTGTGATACGTGATCCTGCTGTGATTTGTAAGTTGACCGACTGTAATTCGGTGGAAATAAAGAACATTTTGAGTTTGTGCAACTGGACTTTTAATTTCACGAACCCACAAAGTTACAATACACTATTCAATATATATTTTTCATTTGCTTTATAAATACATTAAAATCGTCATAGTCAAATGTCCTTATTTTAATCCAAATTATTAAGCAGATTTTTTTAGAAAATTATTATTTCCCAAAGTATTACGGTATACGAATTTTATTTATGCAGGAACTTAAAAAATAAAATGTATCGGAACAACCCGCATATGTTGGAGTAACCCGCATATGTTGGAGTAAACTAAAAGACAATATTAGCAGAAGTTACTGCAATTTCATAAGATAAATTAACGCGTGGCAACAGAAATTTTCTTCTAAGTTTGCAGCATCCATGGCAGCACAACGATATCATTTCAAACACCCTCTGTGACAAAGATATGTGACTGTTGAAATTATAATTTATGCGCATAATTTAAATATTCAAAACTGCAGCAAGGTGCCTTCTGCTGCAAGAACCAACCATCCACCGGACGGCCGACTACCAGTGAAAAAATAAGGCACTATAGTATTTTAATCATAATGGTACTGACCATTTCTGAGAAATTAAAAGTTTTCGACATTGTTTCTATACAAATAGTAATTTGAGGGTAAGTGGATTTTATTTTAGATCTTCGTGTGGCGTCCTTTCAAGTTTCTGAAGTTAAATATACGAAGTTTCGCTTTTAACAGAAATTTCATTTTTGAGTCACTCAGTCACTCACTCACTCACTCATTCACTCACTCACTCACTCACTCACTCACTGGGTCATTCACAGAGAAAGAACGAACGGACAGACGCTTGAGACTCGCATTCGGGAGGTCCTGTTTTTTATTCTAAAAATCTATGTCTATATCTATTTCTTTTACTTATTTAACCGCATTTTTTATTGTTTCCGTTTGTTTTACTGTTTGTTTTCTGGAGTTTCACACATAAACACCCATGCTCAAGGCGAGACTCGGACCGGCGACCCTCTACGCTGCGGAAAGCTAGAGACATACACTAGCGACCGCGGCTGCGAGGGCCAGTTGGCGTTGGTTGCCCGTCGACTGCGTACTTTTATTTTAGATTTTTTAAGGCATCTCTGGTCTTTAGGCGAATGCTGGCTTGGTTTCTCATATATTCTGCTTTCTTTTTCGCTCATTTCCCATACATTCCATTTCTTTCTCAGATGTACCTCTGGTTTTCGTGATGTATGCCTGACAAGTGCCTGCTCCAAGGAAAGCCCTTCCTGTAAATATTGGACGGATCCTTGGTTAGAGGTTTTGGTAACTGCAACAATAGCTAGAGCAATCTTCGGGTCAAGAACCTCGCACGTCTGCGGCTTAGTGGCATGCGGCCTATAGCTTTCTGCGATGTACTTCATTTCTTCCTTCTAGCGGGTGGTAGGTGAACTAGTTTTCACGTAGGTCACTGTGCGCCATGTGTCCTTATCCGTAACATACAATGCAACTAAGTTCTAAATTCGAAATGGACTTTGTTACCTAATTCGTTACATGCACCATGTAAATGCGATTAAAATAATTCAAACCCTTTAAACTTGGTTTAATGCTTTTACTAACTCTCCAAACAAGCAGCGTTTGATTACCGATTTTTAAAACATCTTTAGCCATAAACATTTTACAGAGTGAGAGGGGGGAAGGGTGGGTGGGGGATGGTTGTGATAAATATTACAAGTATTTCCATAACTATTAAAAGCACACATTCAAAAATTTTCAGTACAGTGTGTAAGGGTTGGGAATCTGTATTGAGGTATAAATCTAGGAGAAACTATTTTGCAAAATTCAACAACTGCAATGATACTTTAAGTCTGCATGCTGGATAACAAAGTAAATATTCAGCGAAGGGGTGGCTCAGATGGCCCGCTTTCAGGAGGTTTGGGTTTGATTCACGTGGCTAGCCTACCTGATCCAGGGTTTTACCGGCTCGCTAGGCGGATGCTGGGTAAATTAATTACATCCCCTGAATTTCCTGTCCCTCCATTACATCTCCATTACCATTTCATATCCTCTCTCATCTGGTGGTCTCTTTCAGGGTAGAACTGTGGCCGGGTGTCTCGGCGCTGCATGACAGGTTGATATGTTCCTGGCTATCACTTCCTCCTCCGGTAGGACGATCTATGGATTCCGATCTCCGGTCTCTGGACCGGCCTATTGGGCGTTACAGGACCACGGTGGGTGGAATTTCGGCTGTACTAGCCTGACGGAGAGTTTCCAGCTGGTCAATAGTAGGGCCTCTGCACTGTTGTGGCTCCTTGAGACGGCCGTCCTCTATCTCCTCTCGCCTCTTCCTTCCTCCCTGGGATGCCCCACTTGGGGCACAGGTGTAATAGTTCAAGACTGGGGCAGTGTGGAATCTCCTCCATAAGAATCTATCCTATCCTATGCTATGCTAAGTAGATATTCCAAAGCATTTGTTTTTCGAACACTATTTATTGCCCTTGTTTTTTGCTTTTAGAGTTACAAACAGTATCTTGAAACCAAAGAGTCCTTAACAAAGGTAACTAACAACGAAGTCTGAACTCTCCTTGAAATGGAGGCCCATGCATTCTTTCTTGTTCATGATTTAGAATAAAAATATGAAGGAGGAAGACATTAGACATTAGTGAGTTCCTGGAGTATCACATTGGTGAGTTCCTGTGCGTGCATTTCTATTTGTTGCAACATGACAGCAAATAGACATCCACGCCCAGGAACTCACCAATGTGATACAACAAGTCAGAACAGTTACCATCCAACAGAAACTCATCAACACCAATGCATATAGTAGACCACTGCCAAAACACATCATGAATACAATTAAAAAAGACGCAAAGCCCAGAGACAGTATATAAAATGACATGATCTACAGGACAAAGCTATACTGAATAGATTACAAGAACAAATAAAAAATGAAATCTTCACATATAACTGCCAGCGCTGGAACAACTTAATAGATAAGATAACAGACAGCCATACCAGAGAACTAGCCAAATTCTGGCGACAAATTAAGAGTGTTAGACGAAAAGCTATGTCCCAGTACACTATCAAAAATGATAACATATATATTTCAACCACATCAGAGAAATTAGAAAATTCAGAGATCACTTTCAGGAACTCTTCCAACCACCAGAGGACCCGTCATTCAACAGATCACACTTTCGGCAAATCAACGACTAGATGGAGAAACACCAGCATCTGTACAACCCCTAACAGCACTGCGAATAGCCCACCTCGGTAGCGTGGTGGTAGTGTGTCTGCCTCACGTTCAAGAGGTCCCGAGTCCGAATCTCGGTCAGGGTGAGTTACCTGGATAAGGCTTTTTCCAGGGTTTTCCCTTATACTGAAAGACGAATGTTGGGTAACTCTAAGCTCTATGGACCCTGGGCTCATTGAGCATCATTTCGTCCATTCCATTCATCGTCCGATATGACTTAACGTTGGAGGACGTAAAATTACAACAACAAAAAAACACTGCGAAGACCTAGACCCAACAGATAAATATGAAGCACCCATAGAAACATAATATTTTATCAACACCATACAAAAAGTACAGAACACAGCACCAGGACTAGACGGAATAACATATCAGATGCTGAAAAAACTGCCCATAGAGACAATCAATAAAATATTCATGGGTAAGGAACAAAATCTGATTTGATTCACTCACATGACCTTCTCTAGTCTTGTATAAATTATCCTTACAAACGCTTTTTCCTCTGTCTACTTCATGTTAATTGAGATAAACGTCATCTATTTGCAAATTTTCTTATAGGTGAAGGGGAATTTACGACACAGTACCTGAGAGGCGCCTGTCAGTAAATATTAAAAATTGTTCGTGGATTGTTTAGGTAAAATCACCCATGAATCATTTTGGGTTATTAACTCATTCTGCACGACATCTGGGATAACAAGCAGCCTGTTTAAATGTTTGTAAAAACAGATACAATGCGAGACTGTTAGAAACGGCGATTCAATTTGACAGTTAACTTAACACAATAACCTTAACCTCTTTTATAATATATACTACATCGTGTGTCGGAGTTCCAGTAACGTTGCGTGGAAATGGATGACGTAATTCCTCCTTATGTACGTACTTACATAGCCAAGAACACCCTTCCTCGTCCGGTTCTTTGGTTGGACGCAACAGGCAAGTTATTATGACTGTACTCGCCCGAATGAGGACTAAGTAGTGCTCTTTTACCATCTTATTTTTATAATTAAAACTAAAACACCTTGTGTGCTGTCTATTATCCAGTTGTAGCTCTGTTTAAAGATACAAAGTACGAGGGCTGATCAACAAAGACTGAGACTGATATTTTTCACAGATGATTATTACTGAAATTCAATGTTTACATGATCTTTTCAAAGTAGTCCCCTACTACTTCAATGCACTTTTTATTGCGTCTCTGCCGGTCCTTGAACACGTTAGATCACGCACACATTCACACTCTCATTCATACTTCCAGACTCTGGGGAAGATGGAGAATTATCTTGGTCGGAGAAACATCCCCACCCCCACCACCGGGAATTGAACCCGGGACCCCTAGCACAACAGGCAGGTGCTTTACCGACTGAGCTATGGGGCCAGCCACTGCATAACTTGATTTGCGCTGTAAGGTCACGCATTGTCATGATGAAGTCGCCACCCAGTCCGAGAAAGCTCTGGTCTTTTATTTTTTTCAATGTGCTTCCTCAGTGTAGACAATACTGATGTGTAGTATGCTGCTGTAACAGTAGTGTGAGGGAGAATTGTATGCTGGTAAATCATTCCATTACATTAATAAAATGTGAACACCATCACTTTCCATGCAGATGGAACAACTTTTGCCTTTTTTGGTGTTGGAGAACCTAGCGATTTCCACACTGTGCTGTCTTGATTTTCTTCAGGATCATAATGATGCAGCCATGACTCATCACCGGTGATAATCGATTTAAAAAATGTGCATCCCCTCCATCAGCACCTCACGACTTGTCTCCATTCGCACAGCCATTTGTTCGGGAGTCAACAGACGTGGCACCAAACCAGCACAAACTCGGGTCATATGGAGATGGTCGTGCATAATTGTAAACACACTGCCATATGGGATTCTCAGCACTTCACTGATGTTACGTAATGTTATTTTCCGATCCTCTCGAACAATCACAGCAGCTGTGTTGATGTTGACTTCAGTCACAGCAGAAGCCGAAACACCAGGCCCACCTTGCTTAGCACTAACAAGTCGGCCTTCTTTTAAGTCCTTGAACCACCTAAACACTGTTGTACGAGGTAGTGCATCTTCACTGTACGCTTCCTTCAGCTTTTCATAAGTTTCGGTGGCTGTATGGTTTAAACGAAAACAGAATTTGATTGCGCCGTACTGCTCCTCTCGCGTCACCTCCACCGTCTGGTATGCGAAATGCACGTAGGGTCTACAAAATAGAGCATTACTACCAATCCACCAATACGAGAGTGCTGCTGCCTACCGACATTATGCATAAAAGCCCACTCTTTTCAAGTATTTATGTTTCAGAGACGAAACTATCATGGAAGCTACAGGAAAAAATCAGTCTCAGTCTTTGTTGATCAGCCCTCGTATTTCATAGCCTGTTGCCAGAAAATTCAAAATGTGCATTTCACTTGTTAATAAAGAAATTTAAATATATTGGTATGTTAATTAAAATTATTAGATCCATTTTTGAGAAAATAAAAATGTTGTTAATATTTTTTTTCAATTAAGTAATGCTTGCGGTAGAGAGATTTTTCTGAAATACAGTTAATTTTGGAATGTTCTATAGTTTGAGCTGTTTAAAGTTTCAAATCTTCGGCTCATCGGGAAGTTAGTTTTAACATTTTAGTATTAGTTTAATATAGAGGAGATATGGTCTATTATCCAACCGATGCCGAATAACTTAAAAGAAATCTATCCATGTTTTACCACACAAGTATTTCTATCAATTCACACATTTGATGCACTCGAATCTTTCGGACCATAGATCAACTGGCTATTCACCAGCCTACGACAGTGAAGTTTTGTAGCGATGCTTTGTCTTTACAGCTTTTAATGAAACGTAAGCATATTGGAGAAAATCAAAACCAACGTATCCTGTCTATGGGCTAGCACAAAAGGAAGGAGGGAAATAAATCGGTTGTT
The DNA here is from genome assembly GCA_030765055.1 of Mantis religiosa. Taxonomy (NCBI): domain Eukaryota; kingdom Metazoa; phylum Arthropoda; class Insecta; order Mantodea; family Mantidae; genus Mantis; species Mantis religiosa. The sequence goes on from CM060948.1 coordinate 225,742,726, forward strand.
TATTTGTCTTTAAGTTGATTATGTTCCTGTGCGGCAGATGGATGATAATAACTGATCTTATATGTATGAGCTAAAGCTCCCTGAATGTCTAATTCGATACAAAGTCATGGTCAACATGTGTGCCAAAATGTGGCAACACAATAATAGACAACTGGACGATAATCTGTTTCGTTGGTACGAAAGAAAACAATATTGTTGCATTTCCGTTATCACAGCAATGTCAGCGTTACAATGCCACTTAATTCATATAGAGCATCGTTGGTTACCAACCCTCCCCACATGGCAGCCTTAGCCTTCGGGGTAACCTCGCCCCACCACGTGATGTCCGGGCACCATTTTTCAGGTGGAGGCACCCAGAGGGCGGTGTCCATTAAATCCAATGATAGAGTGATAGTGAAGATGAAGGTGAGGCGAGTGGACCTACAGTTTATACCGTTGGGCATATGGGACAGTTCACATGAGCTAGACAGAGGTGAAGGCGCGGATAGTTCCGATTTAAAATCGCCAACCCCAGAACCGGGAATCGAACTCGGGACCCTTAACACGGGAACCGCAAACGAAACCACTGTGCTACCCCGGCGCCCTGCTCATAGAGCATACACTGAGTGATAATAGGCGACTTGCTTAGCTTGCGTCTCGTAATTCTTGCTGGACGGAAATAAAGTAAAGCACGTGTTAACCTCGACAATAAAAGGGAAGCTTTCCATAGTTCGAAAGGATACCAGTAAAATAAAGCGACAGTGAAATCTTTTGAAGGCAGACATTGTATGATAGTTTGAATGACCACAGGAGAAAAACGAATAGCTATTTAGCAGTTATAAGTTTTGAAAAATTCCAAACAATAACAAAATATCTCAGAAATGCTTATTGCCACGGAAAGTTATTTGACATTAATTATGTAGTTCAACAAGATATACGTGTTTGGTGTAGTAAGTGTTTGTCTATTTCTAGATACAGAACATTATGCAAGATTCATTCAGAATGGCGATACCTTCACAGGCTAATCAACGAAAATGCAAGATACAAATTTAATGTACCATGCATCTATCTTACATATAAGGTGTTAAAGGTTATTTAGGGTTTGGGTAATTTTTTAACACCTTTGTGTCTCATCCTTAAAGAACTTTAATCTAAATGTTAATATTTAACTGACTTCTCGTTTTTAAGTTTCTTGTTCACAGATTGGCATGTACGGACAGATACAAACACACTTGCGCGCACAGCAACGCACATGCAAACACAAGCAGAGACGTGCGCACGAACATTTTCCTTATTTTAATTCAAGGGACTTTGAAACGTGTATTTATGACTTGGGGTGAAATGAATTCGCCGTCCATATAAATTATTTCTTATATTTTATTACAATGATGCAATTATTAATTATTTTACAGCTGCTAGTTGGAGGAACAGTACACAGGAGAACCAAGGGATCTTATTACGCGATTAAATTATTCACAGAAGCGGAATATGTAAGCTTAACGTCGTTTCTGTTGATGAATACAATAAGGATATAAATAAATTGATAGTTTAATAAAGGTAGGAAGTGATTTCTAATTCACCTCCTTGTAAGATGGAAAATAATCTCGGTCTGAAGTATGAAGCAGCGGAAACATTTGGGTTAGGTCCTTTCCAAATGCTCACCATTTGTCGGCGAATTTCTACTAAAATAATTTTTTTAATTACAGATTGGAAATGTCAACAGCAGTAACGAAGAATAAGGATCTGTCAAACGAAGAATGGCCTGAAAAGGAATTCTTAGAGACATCGCTACGTACATGGCGAGGAGACCCTAAAATAAAGGTGACAGAGTTCAACTCCAGGCTAGCCACCAAAAAGGGCGACAATTATACCAGTGAAATATTCAGAATTACAGCAAAATGTGAACAGAAGAATGATCCTATAAATATCATTGCCAAACGCATGAGCACTTTAGGTTCTAGCGGTGAATCCTTTTCAAAATGTTCAGCGCTGGTAAGGGAAGTAAAAATGTTTGGTAGCGTTCTGCCGGAGATGTATAAAGTGCTGAAGAAAATAATGCCAGGTAAGTAACGTTGTAACACAGCTGCCAGCTAATTGTAATTCAAATCTGGAAAACTCTTTAATCTATACACTACTTAGAAGTCTTTTTGAACAACTACACCGAACACAGCTACCTAAATGTTTCATGTTTGGTACAGTTATTCCAACATAATAATTAATAATACGAGGAGAAGGAAAATGAAAATCGTAATTATTTTTAATCCTTTATTTTTATTGAACATAAGTGTAACACAAGTAGAACATTTTTGCTATATCTTTGTTGCTCCACACACTTCTTCCAGCTGCAGGAAGTGCACCGATTCCTCTGGTGGAAAAAACGACATTGTGCACAGCCACTCGTAGTGTTCCTCTTCCCAGAATGAAGTTTATTTCCTCCCTTCTCTCTTTGAATAGTCAAACCATGATGGTCCATTTATGATGCGGTTAAGTGCCTGAAAGATGGATATCACGACAGCTCACTCCAGAATTGAAAAAGCAACGCATGGACTTCTGAGGAAAAACTTTTAAGGCGTAGAATGTGGTGGCTTCTTTACCAGAATCGTTATGGGAGATGAAACCTGGGTACACTCCTATCAGTCCGAAACAAAGAGAGCAAGCAAGGAATGGCGCCATTACTCATCGCCAAAAACCAAGAGTACTGCACACAGGCATCTCCAGCGAAGATCATGCTGACTCTTCTGGGAGGGGGGGGGGGGGGTTGAACGAGGCGTTGTCTTGGTGCACTACACGACTAGGAGAAACACGATCACCAGTGCATCACATTTCATATGTTGGGGACCATCCAATTAGGCCAAAGTGACGTGGACTTCTGACTAAAACTGTTATTTTGCAATAGAACAGTGACTGGCCTCGTACTTGCCCTTTCAACAGTTGTAACCACTGATGACATAGCCCGCCTCGGTAGCGTAGATTGTAGCGTGTCTGCCTCACGTTCAAGAGGTCTCGAGTTCGAATCTCGGTCAGGGTTAGTTATCTGGATAAGGTTTCTTCCGGGGTTTTCCTTTAACCTAAAAGATCAGGTCAGGTAACTCTAAGGTCTATGGTGCCTGGGCTCATTAGAGCACCATTTCACCAATTTCTTTCACCGTCCGATATAACTTAACATTGGAGAACGTACATTTAAAAAAGGGAAAAATTTAAACACACGTTTATTTCAAATAATGTGCATTTGATTAGTGTTTTGTTAGCAGATGTGGAACCGTTCGCAGCGTCCTACATATACTCGACTCCCACGGTGTTGATGCTGGAAGATCTGCAACCTGAAGGCTTTCGGATGGCACCTCGACGCGCTTTCCTGGACAAGAAAACTTGTTCCTTTGTACTCAATACGTTGGCACGCTTCCATGCTGCTAGCGTTCTCCTTATAGAGAACGAGTCTGTAGACCTCTCAGCATTTCGGAAAAGCATTTTCGGGGAACCAAACAACGTAATGGACAACTTCTGTACTGGTAAGCAATCTGTGATGCTTACTGTTTTATTACTTACTAAATTTCTGTTTATTTTATAAGCCGTGCTTTACATTAATACTCGGGCTATGTTACATATGGCTAACTGAGTGAGATAGCTCCGTGATAAAGGCGCGAAGCTCGCATTCAGGAGGTTCTGGGTTCGATAATTGGTGGCCGTCCACACTGACCATGGGTTTTTCGTAGCTTTTCCCTGGTGGTTAGGGGAACGCAGCGCATCTCTACCCATTATGTCGTCCATTCCTGCAGCACACATGCCTCCTGCGGTTCCTTTATCTCATCCGATCCTCCCGAGTGTGTACGCACGAGGTACAAGTTATCCCCTATGTTGCTTAATCTACCCTTATATATGATTGTACAACTAGGTTTGGAGGAAAAACTTGGCACTTCTACCTATAGATATTTTATGCCTATGTCGCTGACAGGGAATCCCATGAAGAAAGAAGTGACCGGCTCTAGCTCTCCTCCCACTTAATGGGTTTACATATCTCACGGAAGGGCTGGAAATCGGAGACTACAACCGATCCGGAAGACCACACTTTACAAAGAACGAACTCCTTGCCGTTCATGCCAAAACTCCCACCGACACTTAGAACCCTGAAATAGCCAACCAGAGAAGTGAGGACAGGAAACTCGGGGGATGTTAATTATCCATTCCGGCATTCAGCTATCGACACAGAGAAACCCAAGGGTCAGGAAGGTAAGCCACGATAATCAAACACACGTCCTCCCGAATGGGAAACATATACTACTGTTTGTGTCATCCCACTCTGTAGAGTTATTTTCAAGTAACAAAATAGTAGGGAAAATAATATGCATAACAATTAAAATAACAATAACAAAGGTGACTTAAACATTCAAATTAACTTATTGATATTTTAACAAATGCCTATGTATTAATAGTGTCCAGAGTTTGAAATAAATGTTATTAAAGGGTTTAAAACAATTTTGGCATAGGATATACTGTTAAAATATTCATCCGTTGTGCCTTATGTTCTTTACCGCAGTAGGTTAGGTGAATATTCAGTTCATACCTTATACAACAAAAAATTTGGACAATCAAATAAAAGCTGTTCCACAAAGCAGACACATTCTTCACATATACAAATATAACATCTCGAAACAGAAATTTGGAATCTTTCAAAGTATTTTCCATATGTTTCATGTCCTAAAAATAATTTTGTTTAGACAAATTAAATGTCTTCAATTTAGACAGTCCTTTATTTTTGGGTAGGAATGTTTCTCGTTAGTATGCCAGCTGTGTTGCCAATTTACTGTTAGTTCCAAATAGGTATGACTTGAGTTTTCTGAGGTTTCTTTGCATACTAAAAGAGCCATTTTAGCAACATGCCCATGTGTAGTCCACTTTACAATTAGACTGATATCGAAGCTAAGGTGTTTACAGCAGAGAAGTAAAACGAGTTAATGTCACGTGATTTACTTCTCTGACTAGTTGAAGTTACATATATATATATATATATATATATATATATATATATATATATATATATATATATTGATTCCTACTAGATGGATTCATATCTTACTTTGGCCAATCAGAGACATTAGAATCGTCCCACAGTGTAGTAAATCTATGATAGAACCTGATTTTGCTTTACTGTTGTCAATACCTTAGTTATAATATCAATCTACGAGGGCTGTTCAATAAAGAATGATCATAATTTTTACGGTCATAATTTTTCGGACTAAAATTCAATCTTATTATATTCTGTTAGCTTAAAGTGAAACAAACACTGCGTAGTAGTTTCATTGTTGGTACTCCTTGTTCCCGCCTGTTCAGATATGTTCAGTATCGCCTACCGCTGCAATGGAGGTAACTAGCGAGGAACAATATGCGGCTTTGAAATTCTGCTTTCGTCTCAACAAATCTTCAGTTGAGGCCTATACAATGCTACAGGAGGCCTATCGAAAGTCTGTTCTTCCCTACAGTGAAGGTGGTTTAACATGTTTAAAGAGGGGAGACATCAATTTCAAAGGAAGGTGGACCCGGTGCACCAGTTACTGCTCTTACGGAAGAAAACATCAACACTGCTGCTGCCATTGTGAGAGAGGATCGTCGAAATACCTTAAGATCACTTTCTGAAATACTGAGCATTTCATTGGTGAATGAATGTGTAGTGTTTAACGCCCGCTTTTACTTCATACGGCACCGCAGGCGGTGACACTGATGATACATGAGATGAAGATGGAGCACCGGTGGAATGAGATGGCGGGGGAAACCGGAGGTCCCGGAGAAAACCCGCCCCAGCGCTGTGTTGTCCACCACAAATCTCACTTTGCGGTCGCCATTTCATTGGGTGCCACCCACACGTTGGTGACAGAAACATTACACATGAGACGTGTTTGTGCGCGATGAGTTCCAAGACTGTTGATTCCCGAACAAAAGGGCATTCGCATGCAGGTCTACATGCAATTAAAGTTGATGATCCGGAGTTCCTTTCAAACTGATGAAACTTGGCTACATCATTTTGATCCTGAGAGCAAACAGCAAAGCTCAGTGTGGAAATCTCCTTCATCACCAACCCCCCAAAAAGCAAAAGTGGTTGCTTCTACTGGGAAAGTTATGGTCATTTCATTCTTTGATATTCATGGAATGGTTTCCTGGATAGCAGCTAGGTTGAAGAGTAACTTGTGTGCATATAGTGTTGCTGTATTCAGTTTTGGTTTTGGGTTTAAAGAACAACATTTCCAGTACAACTGAATATATTTTAAATTCACTTGTTTTTACTTTTTCTAGCACGTACCAAATTGGGACAGATGGCACGACACTTAACTAGCTTAACTTTGGTGTTGATATTTAAACAGGATTATGCGCTTTCAGATTGAAAAATAAAAAATGGAACATTTTTTGAGAAACAGTCCCCTGTATGTGTGTGTGGAATATTTATAGCCTATGAACTAAAGTAAACATCGCGTTCGCCTAATTACTTAACCTAAGAGATTGACAAAATTTTCCAACACAAAAAGTAGATGGCGTTAAACCACGCAATTTATGTAAAACGTTCTTTTTAAAATATCACATTTAAGACATTGTTTGTTATCCTTTTGAGTTTTCAAATGATTACACCTTTTTGATATAGACAATCTTTTTAATATCCTCTCTATGCTACAACAAAGAAATTTGATAGGTATTACCTAGCGACCAACGCTTAAATCTTTCCACAATCCCTTAAGCCTGCTCTGTTGTTTTGTTCCGATGGTATGTATAAACAAATCTTTAACTAAACAATTTTCGCAAAAGTTTGTCCCAATTATCATGAAGTTCATAGAGCCATAATAGTTTTTAGGGACAGTTATAATTATTACCAGAGAGCGAGTGCAGAAACTCATATAAAGGAATATGTCAATTTTTTGTTTAAATTATTATGGAAAAGAAGTTTTGATTAGCGTAATTTATTTATAGTTTATTAATTTAGTGTAAGTAATATATAGTTTATTTACTACTTTATTTTCTCTACCACCAAAGTGGTAGGTACAAAAGTTATGCCAGTCCATCCAAAGATACATAGGAGTGGAAATGTTTCCAACCCAACGTTATCTGCCATTATTTCATGGATTTTACATCGCTTTATTTCTAACGTTATTTTGTTGGAACCCGTTATCGAAACATTCAATCCTAGTGATGTTACTTCCATTGACACGATAAAATCACACTTACAAACCGTAAATTTGGAGGAAAGATAGCTATAAAAGGCAAAATTCAGTTGGTTATCTCAAAGATTCGTCCGTGTGCAGGAGTAAACTTAGCCTGGAAAATTAATTCTCTAATCATACTTAACAAACTTTAACTGATTTTTCAAGTGTAATGGGAAAAGTAGGTGAGAAATGTTAATCAATACTCTGGACACAAAAGTTTCTCTCACATTCAACAAGCGCTAACCAATTAAATATTTGATAATTCCTGCATTTAAGATTTAACAGTTAGCGATTTAGTGTGATTCAAGTTTGTTTCAGTTGCATCAGCTGATAAGGACACGATTTTTTCAGATTAAAAAGAGCTACATTCCAACAAGAGGCGTTCCCTAAGTTTCGAGAACCTGAGCAAGCTACATAGTATTTCCTATTGCAAAAATTCTAAGGAAGGTAAAATTGCTTTTACACATTCATCTTCCTGGGATATAAGTATCCAAGTTTAACTTACTCTCAGTTTTTAATTACAGTTCTAAGAGTACAGAAGTGAGCATTGTGCTGTACTCTCATACTCTCAAATGAAGGCAAACATTTTTAACTCACTGTTTTAGATCATTATATTGGTGTGTTTAGTTCATCAAGTTTTGGGACGTGCTTATAACTACGAGAAAGGACATTAAACTCACAATGCTTTCTCAAGGCACCTTTCCACATAGGCATATCTCTCCATTTCTGGCTCAGTGGTAAGACCGCTTGGCTCTCACCAAGGCGGCCCGGGTTCTATGCCAGGTGACCGCAAAGTGAGATTTGTGGTGGACAACATGGCGCTGGGGCGGGTTTTCTCCGGGACCTCCGGTTTCCCCCGCCATCTCATTCCACCGGTGCTCCATCTTCATCTCATGTATCATCAGTGTCACCGCCTGCGATGCCGTATGTAGTAAAGGTGGGCGTTAAACACCACATATCTCTCCATTTCCCCCAAATTTAAGACAAATAATTGCAGATTTGGTGCCTAATACCCTCTGTAGTAATCCAAATCTTAATAGAAATTATTACAAAAAACAGCTTCATCACATTTCGTTTTATATACAACATGGACAATGAGCCTCAAGGTAGTTAAATGTTTAACGCGTTATTGCACGGTGTACAAGTTACAATACCTTTTTTTGGAGCTTTTAAAGCATTTTAATGTGTATTTCGTTATTGTTATATTACACCATAAATAACAACCAATACAAAGTAGGTTTTTCAAGTTAATTTATACTTAGACTCTATTACCGCTGTTAATGGAAGCCATCACGTTCAACTTTGAATGAAAGGCGGCCTCATTACTTCTTTGTTTACCAAGCGCGGCTATTCCAGCTACTTGACCCAAAGTGTACCTAAAAAAAACAATATGAGGTTCAGAGGAAGACTCGCATAATCATTGTTATCATCTGCAGCAATGCAGTACTAGAACATAACATCAGCCTTGCACCGGACATCTCTTTACGTGCTCTTTCCAGAATACAGCAGAAGCAAAAGCAGGACAGAGCTTGAATATGACTTATAAGGCTATAAGGCTATATTGTTTATAACAGCCTATGATAAATCTTATTTGATTCGCTTTCTTCTTTGACACATTTTCCTTCAAGTAGACTTTGGTATCTCCCTTGTGTATTCTAAAGAATTAGAAGGGGAAAAAATCAATTCTGTCCATTGAATCACTAGATGCTGTAGAACTAAAATCTTCATATAAGCGGATATTGCAAATGGATGACGTCTCAAAAATGGATATCAGAGACTAATATTAACAATTAATACTCTAGTACAAGATCTGTATCCTTAAAAACGAATGCGCTTTTGGGAAAATCAAAGTTACCTAGGATTAGAGCACAACAAACAAACTTTGTTCTGAAATTGCAGAAGCCATAAAGTCCAAATTCAACTTCTCTCAATTGGAGGCTGCAATAAGCAACTCACTCCAAACGACAAAAGAGATATAAATACATTATTTAAACTATAAACAATACAAATGACTGTTAACACGTTTCAACTATATAAAATGCCACATAATAATTATACCCCCCCCACACACACACACACACACACACACACACACACACACACACACACACACACACACACACACACACACACACACACACACACACACACACATGGAGATAGCCTTAGTGTAAAACAAACAAATCTGTATAAAATACCTAATAAATTAGTTACCTGTAATACATATGAATTTTCAACATATCTAGTGACCTCATAATAGCACCGTAGCCACCAATTTAACAAATCAATTGTTTAATATATATCTTCTGCAAAGTGATACTAAAAGGAAAGGGATGATATCCCTGGTTCCATATACTAGGCCAACAATGTCAACTGAAGCAAAATTATGTTTAAGTTACATACAGTAAAAGCTGTAAATATTGAGTGTTGCCTCTTCTTTTACTGGAATTTTATAGCTGATAACACTTATTTGTATATATATTTTGACAAAAGATTGGCATAAATAGTCTCTGACACAAGGCAAAAGCTACTGTGTAGCTAAGATTTCAAAATTCCACTCCATTTCAGGATTTCATTCAATAAATTATTAAAGTTTATGTAGCGCTAACAATATATCGCAAGACCATCTATATCTTCGTAAACAGTGGTAGCTTGCACACTGACAGCATAATAATTCTTACTTTCCACGGCCTCATAAAGCAACAAAGAAAAAGGGAGTTTATATAGTATTCGATTACATCAATCATGGAATACTAACACAATTAAATTTGTTCTTTCTTTTGTTTTGCATTTCTTGTATTTTCTTAGTAATTTTATGTGTGTTAGTTACTGAGAATAACAAAGTTATATGACGCTACCTAAACTAATATTGCCTCCTCCGATGAGTTTTTCTATGTGTAGATAGCTACGAGGTAGCCCGTGGAAGCCACTCAGAATGCATTAATGAGAAGCCACTACAAACTGTGGCATTTATGGTCGTTCAACAATATTTTTGCATAGTGTGTCCTTTGTATATTTGTTTTTATAATGTCTTGAGACTTTTAATTAACTATCTGAATGTTTCTGTAGCATTTTAAACCCCTACAAAGAAACGTAAGGCTATTGCAAGAATGTTACAAAAGGCTAAATGTTGTAGCGATAAACTATGAAACCACAGGTAGCGGCAATGGTAGCTAATAATGAATGAATCACTTGATTTTGTTTAGTTATTTAATGCATACCAATCTCGTTCAGGGTGAGTTACCTGGATAAGGTTTCTCCGGGATTTTCCCTGATCCTGAAAGATAAATATCGGGTAACTCTAAGCTCTAAGGGCTCTGGTTTAATTTGACCGTCATTTCATCTATTTCATTCATCGTCCGATATGACAAAACGTTGCAGGACGTAAACTAAAAAAAAAAATGCGTTACATAATAGTACCTTCCATGGCTCTCTTCCTGGAGGTGACACGCAGCTCGTCCTTATCTGGTAGCAATACTTGTGAAATGGTAATAGGATATAAAATCAGATTTACATTTTCTGTATAGCTTGCCTATACTGGACGGAGGAAATATTCCATTTCTGCCCAAAAGTTCTGTATGAATATTTCATCTCAAATATACTTTTTCTGTCCCTCCTTTTAAAAGATTACAATGCTTTTGCTCTCTATCTGAACAGCATTATTCCAAGACGAAAATCAAATAAATATCATATTTCATAATTCAGTCAAGCATGAATATGATTATGATGGTTAGAGATAGCTGTGGGGGACATATAACATTTTATAACCTATTAAATAATATGTAGAAACTACAAATTAATCTGAGAAGCCGATTTTTATGTCTGATATTTTCTAATTTTGATTTGTTTACACGACCTGAAGGTATGGTGAGGACATTCTCAGAGGAACTGAAAAATATGAAAGGGTTGGAGAAGTACGCTGCCAAAGTTTCTGCCTTCAACAGAGTGAACTTCCGCAAACGTTTGCAAAGTACTGTAGAAGTCAACGAAGAAGACGATTTCCTAGTGATATCACATGGAGACTTCTGGGTAAACAACATCCTGTTTCGGTATTCGCCCTCCGGAGAAGTAAATGGGATGCGAATGGTCGATTTCCAGTTTGCGTCCATATCCAGTCCTTGTATTGACCTACAGTATTTCCTATGTTCCAGTTCCGATGAGATCGTGCGAACAACTTGCCTTGACCAGCTTTTGGAGGTAAGTGATATGTAAGGGAACAGAACTGCAAAGTATAAGAATTATTAGGTGGAAAAAAAAATGAATTCTTACCTCAGGAGTTCCTGTAATTTCCTTTGACTTGTGCTGGCACGGAAACCACGCCCCAAGAGGCAAAACGTTTTGTTATAATTAGGGACCGTGCAAATGAGCTCTCCTAATAGAATAAGATAACTAATTGGCTGAAGCTTCAAAGACTGGCACAAGCTGGTGTTATTATAATAGATTAGATGAAAAATCAGTAACTGAGAGCCTCGTTGCTTCCATCTAATTATCAAATAGATATTATTTGCTCCGTTGTTAGCTGAGAGGCCTGCGTTATGGAGGTCCCAGGTTCGAATCCCGCCGGGCCGACCACTCCGACCATGGAGTTTTTCGTGATTTCTCCAGGTCAGTAAACGAGTTTCCTATCTATCATTCCCTGGCACCACCGTCTCCTATCATCTGCTTCACCACCTCATCTGTCTCAGAGATGAAGGATCAGGCGACGGTGGCAGATGTGTTGCGGCAGGACGATAATATTTCCGCTATGGAAATGTTTCTCCTGGCCTTTCCAATACTGCACAAGTGCCTTATCTGTATCTTGGAATACCACATTAAGTGGTACTAAGTCAGTACTAACCAGCGTAAGAACTGGTTTCTTGATGGAATCGTTAAAACCCCATTCCTGCTAGAGTACATAGTGTTCCGGATCTAGTGACCTCCGGATTACGTTGGAACCACTAAGGGCCCACTACGTACGTACATACACATAAGGATTCGTCTCAGAGCTAAGATAACGGTACCTCTCGACATTTTCAGTTAAGAGAACTGTGCAAACCCTTAAAAATGTCATTGGCAGAATTCGAGGTGCAGATCCTCTGTTCACAAGTTCGCACCTTAGCTACTTCGACTACCCCGATTTCATATACTTGCATTACATAATTTTACGCTAGTATTCTTCTTTATCGAAAAATTGCGAAAAACTTGTTGTGTATAATGTGGTGATAAGTTTATTATTATCACAAGGAAACTGATATAACTTCCCCATACCAATCATTTACACTAGTTCTCACTAGATGCAGCGATTGATAAAGCTCGGCATCTTCAAAAATACCACTTGAACAGTTTAAAAAAAATACATCCTAAACTATCCTTTATTTGGAAAAAGTGCCTCGTCACTTTCCTTTTTCTCTATATTTTATTAAAATACATGTATTTGCAATCTACGCACTTGTAATCCATACCTATCTTACCTTTTCTGAGAATAGCTTATAGAGTATTCTTCGTGTTCATTACATTTTCTATACATTTTCACAAACTGGCACTGATGAAATTGATCCGTCTCCCTTTTTAATGCAAATTCCTTATATCCGTTGTGTGTTAATGTCAATTTCTCTTAAAATTGACCTCTAAAATTGAATAGAGCTACACTACAATGCACAGTTTCGTTTATGCACAGTTTTATACAATCTGAATAATAGATAGATGGCATTATTCTGTCTAATAAATAGTTCAGTTAATTTCATCAGTTCATTCATGGGTTGCTGCCGCATTTTAGAAAACGACGTTTCGATACAACACAAAATTCAAACTGTGGAAACATCTGAAAACACGTGCGATCAAAGAGATCCACGAATTTTTTTGAACAAGTTTCCGGGCAGAGGACTACTGATGAAGAGAGGTATTGAGTTAATTTAAAAATGGCGCGCTACTGAATCTGTGCAGATGTAAAAGAAAAACGAATTCTTTCGTTTGTTGATCAGAAGTCAGTGAGGACATTTGCCAAAGAATTACTGAAAGCCCAAAGAACTCTACATTAACTGGAGCAGCAAGAACACGGAAGTATGAAGGGTTGCCAGCGGATATTAAAATATATTCATTTTAAGCCATATTTTATGCAGACTGTGCAACAATTATGGACAAGATGACAATAAAAAACGTGTAGATTACTGCACGGGTCGTCTTCGATATCGGTACATTATCTCGGGTGTATATCAATATAGTTAGACGTGTACAGCTGTGTAACGCGGCAGGGAGACGCTTACAACGTCTTCTGCTAATGGTGAGTCCATTTCAACAATTCGTTTATTGGTTTTTTCTGAATTTGTACTTACATGTGTCACCTTTAAACCATGGAAAACATATATTGTTAAAATATAAATTATGTCAAATATATCTTTATGATATTATTAGATAACCAAGATCATCCTGGTACACCGCTAAATGAGGCACTTTTAGCGGATTTTTGTTCTATTTAGCGAATGTTTCTGAATTAAGCACAGTTTTTAATCAATCCTCTTGAAATTCGTAATTTTAAAGGACTTTTGGCTGCACTTAGATCCATTTTAGCTGCATTTCCATTCCATATCATATCTTCATAATCATCTATTCCTCTCATTGCCTTGCCTAACATAACTTTCATCTACTCATTTATTTCAAACAATCTCTATGGATCCTGGACTCATTTGAACACCATTTCATCCATTCCATTCATCGTTCAATATGACTTTAACGTTGGAGGACGTAAATTAGAAGGAAAAAAAAAGAACCTAACGTAAGCCAATATCTTCTATTCGCCTATTCATTGTCCTTGTCACCTTAAGTATCCTCAGTCCTCCCCTTCTACTCGTCTATTCTATCCTCCTTTTCTATCCCCTTATATCGTAACCTAATCTTACCTCACCCAACATTGCCCTCTTCTATCCATCTAATCTTACATAACATTATCTAAGGTAGTTCTTCTACCCTCTTATTTTATCCTGTCATAAGCGATCTTAGCCTAGATCGCATCTTCTGCTTGTACATTCTATGCTACCATAATGTATACTGACCTTTATGCTATACAGATCTAGGTTTGTAAATTTCTCTGCTATTTGTATTTGTTTCCTACGAACGACTTTGGACATTTTGAGAGTGATCAAATTTTTGGCATACATTTACACATTTCTTTAATATTTTAAGAACGAGTATTTTCATCTCATTTTACGCACTTGAATGTATGTTTGAGATACATTTTAGCTGGCTAACAGCAAACACTAGAAAAACTAAAATCTATCCAACATTTATCGCTCGAACTATATACAAACTAATTTTGCAGCGGTACATTTACCTCCTCGTCAAATAGCGTTCAGCAAGCCTATATACATTGGGATGAGTGTACAAAGGCGCTATGTGCTCGTATCATTATGTTTTGCTACCATAATATAGAGCTGAAAACTTTAAATTCCTGTATATGGATGTCCAATCTTTCAACCATCGAGTGACTAAGGTAGATACATACCGGGATAAATTACACATACTGAACATCAGGATGTACCTGACTATCCTACAAACCATGTGTAGTTTAAAAAACTGAAAATGTGAATGTGTTAGGAAAGTTTATAGGTGAGACATGTGGTAAAAGTCATTTTTCGTTTTGTCTCAGACCTAAAATATATGCTCTGCATTAAGAAATAAAGACATAAGGCTAGAGCCAGTAGGAAACACATCAACCTTAATAGTGTCACCCGGGCTTTGGAACACCCTGTGGAAGCAGCTGAGAGCGGAAGACAGGGGAGGTCCGTGTTAGCCACGCCTCCCCCTCGTCCGTCTTATAGTGGTGACAGGGACGGCTGAAAAAGAAACATGATTGTGCGGTCTGTTTCTCTTTCACCTGTGTTCTGGAAATTACGGGATCCTTCATCTACTGGAACCTTCCCGTGAAAGCCAGAAGGCTGCGATATTCCTATAAAAAGGGGCTGCCGGAGCGAAGTGAAGTCAGTTAGTTAGTGTGAGTGAGAGACAGTTCTTGGTGTAAGAAGGCAGAGTTAGTCAGTGACGTGCTAGCAAGGGGAGCGGCGTGTTAATGAACGAGAAGATTGTGCAACGGAAGACTGTACGTAACTGTGTATGAGTAACGGAGTGACGTAATCGCGAGTACAAGTGAAGTTGTAACGGACGAACTGGTGAATTGTAATTGGGTGCAGTACGCAATTCTGCGTAATTGGCAAGTGTTCAACTGTAAGTCGGTGGAAATAAAGAACATTGTTGAGTTTGTGTAATTGGACTTTTCATTTCACGAACCCACAAAGTCACAATAGTAATGTAATGTTATGTAAGGTTAGATTAGAGGAATAGAAGTGGGTAATGTTAGGTAAGTGAGGTTGGGTTAGGATGTAAGAAGATACAATAGAAGGGTGGAAGAGCATAGGATAGGGGAGGTTATGGTAGGATAGAATGGACAGTAGAACACAAGAATTCAGCGTAGTTTGTGAGAAGAGGATAGAATAAATCAGTAGAAGAGAATGGTTTAGGTAAGATTAGATAGAGGATGGAATAGTGGATAAAAGATGAAGGCTTCGGGTTAATGTATGATAGGATAGAATAAATGAGTAGAAGAAAGTTACGCTAGATCAGGAAATGGAAGGTAAGAATAAGTAATTACATAATTATGGCTTGGAATATACGACTAGAAATTAGCCAAAATGGTTCCAAATGAAGGCGTTTGTAAGTGAAAGCTTTGTGCACATGCTTTGGAAACGCGTTTTATTTTATTCAACAAACAATTGCGTATATGCTTTTCTAAACAGTGTGTTTAGTTTATGTATGGCTACATACTGTTTGTATTTTAGGTCAATAAAATGGAATATGAAGTAAATAACAAATAGCATTTTCGACACCTTGTGCTCCAGCAGCTTCTGTGGCTTTGGAACCTCGATTAAATGCAAAAAGCAGGTGTCGAAAACACACATTTAAAATAAAGAACATTTTGCTTTAAGAACATAAGCCAACATTTAAATGACGCCAGATGAATTAAACGTATAAAATTAAAAAAACATCAGCCCAGAGTTTTACATGTTAAGCTTACTGCCACATGGTATGGGTCAAACGTTGATATTTTATATTATTTTGTGCAGGAGTACCACGAGACGCTTTGTAACACCATGAGTGCCTTGAGATGTTCCACACAGCCGCCATCTATTGAAAAGCTGAAGAAGGATTACGACAAGAGAACCTATTATGGAATGTTTGCAGCATTTGCTATCATACCACTTGTAATGAGTGAGGACGGACAGCTGGATTTATCGGAAATTGCGGACGGGATAAATCCAAAAGGTGAACTGTTCACATCTGAACCGTTCAAGAAAGCGATGGAATGGTACCTTCCTCTTATCGAACGCAAGGGATTTTTGTAGCTGCAAGCCACGGGCTACTGTTGGCTCAAGTTTTCTGGAACTCTCCAATAGTGTTGTCGTGATCTTAGAGGAGAGGATTTTTCTTGTATTCTTAAACACAGATGTACCTTTAATTATATCATAGAGGTCCTTGAGTTCAATTTTCAGCCATTTCTTTGCCCGGTTAACAAAGGATTGAATTAAAATGTCATTATGAGATCATGTTCCACATATTTAATAAATTAGTATTATTATGTATGTTTGTTCCACTGAAAAAATATAATTAAATCGTATTTGAATTGTTATAGTATGTTATCTTTGTGTTATCAGCAGACAAGACAACAAAAGTAGCGTCATGCAGTGAAATGCACGACTGGTGACAATGTAGCTTAATGCAACGATGCTCAGAGGTTTCTTTGGGAATCCACATGCCATATTGACTAGGACAGTTTGCAGCACTATACTGTTTTCAGCCTAAGAATGAGTCCTAAGATAAACAATACACGCGGTATCACTCCGCGCTTTCATTTTTCGTGAATGAAAGGTGGAGCATTCTCTCATTTCCCTCAATGCTGATCAGCTGTTTACTTACGAGATTCCAAGAAACTGCCACTATTATCTCTCAGTGTTATGCTGAACTCGTGTTATCTGTCACAGTAATGCTACTGAATATTAGAGATATACATACCGCAATACTCCTTAAATGTATTCCATTAATTCATAATAGATGAAAAATACTTAGGAAATATATTTTACTTAATTAGATTAGATTTATTTGCGTCCAGTGAGTTCACTAGTAGTCACAAAGGCCTGTGAACATTAAACATGTCAAAGAGCTATTAATAGCATATATAAAAGGGTAGAGTAGGACTGAAAAGTTCCACAACTTGGTCTGGATTTGAACTCCGTCCGGTTGCTCCTAACTATTGAGCTACTATGGCCAAAATGCCAGGATGACATTAAATTCTCCAACTGACTCGTGTTTCTCTCCGGTAAACCACTAGAAGTTCTCATAAACACATGAGACAACTACCTTAAAGCGACTTACTATGCTGCAAGTACTTTGAGGTCCCGGCTTTGTAGTTCGGACCACTGTTAGTTCAATTAATGGAAATGCGCCCTACACACGGTTAGTGTGAAAGAACAATTAATTTCCAGTAGCACATACACTTTAATATTGAATATAAGAGATACATTATACAAAGGCACATGAAGAAAGGCAGGGCTAATTATATATGATACAAAATCAAATACTTCCTTGTAGTTAGAAAACTAGCTAATGTGTATCTACAAATGCAGTTCGGTAGTTTCATTTTTTATTATTTTTTTAATTTTCACTTGACTTTGACAGTAGACGTGACATTTTATACTGGATTTGCAATGGGTAGCATGTATTGTCAGTTCTTCAATGTTCATGCATTAAATGGCTTTTGAACAGGCATCAAAAATAAATTGGCGATGATTTGTCATTGGTTCTCTTCTAAGCCTGGTTGAAACACGTATGGTATGTAAATCAGCCCCCCCCCCCCGCCGGTTACCAGGCTCGTAGTCAGAAGTGGTGATGTCACTTGGGTCTTCTTAGCTCATACGGGGCCGCGCCCTGGCTGAGTGGTTAGGCCGCTTGGCTCTCACCAAGGTGGTCCGGGCGCGATCTCAGGCGGCCGCAAAGTGAGATTTGTGTTGAACACGGCACTGAGGCGGGTTTCCGGATCTCCAGTTTCCCCCGCCATCTCATTCCACCTCATCTCATATCTCATCAGTGTCACCGCCTGCGATGCCATATGTACTAAAAGCAGGTGTTAAACACTACACATTTAGTGATACCTTTTATAGCAAGGGTATCAAAATACTCAAACAGAAATTACGATAGAAACTTAAAGAACTGTAGCTTTTTCAGCATTTCAAAGAATTTGCCGCTTCTGTTTATTTACATGGTTCTGATCTACTGCACAGACTGCCATGATCACGACATAAATTGTACTGTATAGGTCAGAGGAAGACAGCTTCGAGAGTTGTAACGTATTTCAGCGGGTGCGTGTGACGTCAGGCAAGAGCCGTGTAGTACCAAGTTGCCTATATAAATGGGGCAGTGAGTACAGAATTTGAAGGTTCAGTCAGGTTTAGCACACTCGATGACAACAATGTAGCTGTCACGTACCTGATGGAGCTGTTACATTTTCAATGTGACGATTTATTGAAGGACAAATATACATATAAGAAAGACTTAGCTGATTTTTACAAGAATGTCCCCCAAAGCAGATTTCCGAAGTTGTATTCACTTGCCGCACGGACATTGTGTATCTTTGGCTCGACATACGTGTGCGAACAATTTTGTTCTGTTATGAAATTAGCTAAGTCCAAATCCCGAAGTATCTTGTCGTATCACAATCTAACATGCAGTCTTCGATTACAAATTTCCCAGACACTACGTCCTGATATTGATAAACTAGTTAAAGAAAAACGAAAAAGAAAGTGTCGGAAAATGTCCACGTAATTTTGTTCTGAATGGGTCTCCTCTAATTTGCAAAGAAATTACTTGATGTTTTATTTTATTTACTTTATAACATATCTGTCCTTCAGATAAACTACGAGTTTGAAGTTTTATATATTTTCTCATAACACAGAGCCAAAATGCAATTGTTTATAAACTGTGACCAATTGTGTAATTAAATCAGTCAGCATTAATATGACAACCCCCAGGATGTAAGTTGTACATGTTATTAACATCCAATACGTTTCCTGTCTTTCCTACGCGCACACATCAAACTATTCCTTCCCCTTCGACAGCAGTAATCAACGCGGTGACGTCACAGGCTAACCTGACTTTTGTTCGAGAGCATATTTTGCGGTGAGAGCTGGCAGAGCTGACGTCGCACCGCTACTACCTGACTTCCCCTGGTGTATGCTGACGGTTGCTTCCCTCCAATAAACCATGCTAGAATATTCATGGCTGCTTGGCCAAGATGGAAGCTAATAATTTAAAATTAAGTGCAAGAATTATTTTAACGCACTATCATTAATAAGCGTATCAGTTATTTGAAATACAAACAGGATAATAATACTCGCAGTGCACCTATCAACTGTTTTCATTCTCTCGAAAGGTCCCTACGGCAAATTGCGTGGGTTTATTTACACTAGAATCCTTTCTTGGGATAAATGGAGCATAGGAGTTCAGGGCCCAAGAAAAAGTGTGCGCTATGGCTATTTATAGAAACAGCGGCGAAGCTCCATATGTAGATACAATGCATTGTTTGATACTAGAGGTTCTGGAGGGTTCCTATTACGATAATTCCAGCAGACCACAAAATGTAACTTTGCTACATATTTCTTGGAATTTATGCATTATAATGTATATTTTATGCCTAATTTTAATGAAATATAATAATTCCACTCTAAGCACCAGGATACAAGAAATAGTAAGAATAACTATTTTCGGCCCTGTAGATAAACATTTATTGTAACAGTTTGGGTTGTTTTCATTAATAAATTGTGTCAAACCTAACTGGCTCATTAACTTACGTATGTCTACATTTTAACGTAAGTGAAATGGTTTGTTAACTCAACGTAATGGATCTTTCGGAAATCTGAAGAGAAATCTGGCCTTTTTCTTACGCTAGTACAATTTATAGCACTGTAAAGGTTTCCTTCTTGCTCCATATTATTATTCTTCAGGTATATGATGCATTAAGCTATGTCTTTTTCTTATGAAAAATCAAATTAGCATACCTATTTGTTTAAAATTAATACGCTAGTACTGGCCGTAGTACAATGCTTATTTACGATATGCACATCAGCTTTATGCAATAGAAGTCTACGTGGCACTAAGCTGTGGATTACACACGTGTTCACAAGGAGTGAGGCGTACAAACTGAAAGTCAGGGTGGATTACGTGATCTCCCAAACAACATATCAATAATTTTTACATCTGCAGATGTTACTTCCAGTGGTTTTGTGGATTCGAGGTAGTTGTGTATAGAATAAATTTCATAATTTTATATCAGGAGCCATTTTTATTGTTACTTGGAAAAAAAGTCTGTGACAGTTTAAATCTTGGGGTTGGACTAATGTCATCTTCATTATCGTTAGGGGATGGAAACACGCAACTCCTTATTAATCAGTTTGACATCTGGAGACGACATTCCAGATAACTCTTAAACATTCGAAATTTGGCAATGTTATAAGGTTCTTAATTTTAATGATCTCATGGCATTTTTTTCAACATTATGTAACAGTTTTAAATTGTGGGTTAATTCTTCGGGAAAATACATAATATACTTTATATTTTTCTCAATATGCTGAGAGAACACAACTTCAACCGATTAACAACGATCTTTAACTTCAATGAATGAAATTGTCTGATACCGAAATTAAAGGATTGCAATAAGTAAAGAATCATGATGGATTTCAGAGGAATGTTGGTTCTTTGATACAACACGTGCAGGTGCACTTGAGTAGAATAGCAGTTTGGGGTAAATAGATGTTATAACAAAAGAAACGTAAGAAACAGTGTCCTTAGCAGATTTCTAAAGGATGGCACTTAACTTTGAATAGGGTCTTCTTCGGACCATTCATAATGGCGACAAAATAGCCACAAAGGGAATCTTTGTGTGAAAAGAGGGTTTCGAGAAAGTGAAAGTCACATGTACATCCACGTGCATCTGTGGTCATTCAGTCACTTCGTGGCTGGCAAGCCATTAAGACAGTCCGAGGCGTGAGGGCGATTAGGGCAGTCCTCTTGTTCTGTCTTGGGCCAGGCATACCAGAAATGAGAGAAGATATTTGTCGGTTCATATATACGTGAGGAACAAATAAAGCTTATCGAGTAACAAACATTCCGCCTTCAGTAACTCTAAACAGGGATATTGGTAACTCTTGGTCGGCAACTTCAAGTTTGATGTTCGGACAAAAGAAGCAGTCAATAAATCAGTTTGAAACGGGCATTCCAGTGTCAATAAAACCATCCTTCTCACACATATCCACGCATACCCTGTGGTTAACCTCATTGCTTAACCCTGAGCTAAACACTATTTGTTTCAAACTGTCCCGTAAAAGTGGAACTGTGCGCCCTTGTTAAATAGCTTCAAATCTTAAAACAGTGCGTAGGAAAAAAAGACGTGTGAATGAGTTTTTATTAGAGTGAGGACAGAAAAATAAATGAACATGTATGTAGAACAATGGAAAGAATAATAAATGTAACAATTAGCGCTTGAAATTGTTTTATTGTCTTATTAGAGGGCAGAGAAAGTTAGGTGGATATGTTTCAAATTATTTAAAATATAGTTTTTTATAAGAGGAAAGAGAAATGAAATTGAAAATGCTTTAACTTATTTTAAAAAAGGCTTTTATAAGATCGACGAGAAAATAATGTGAATGTGTTTAAGTATATTTGCTATAAGACCAAGTCAAAATCGATATCCTCACGAATGTCTTAACATTCCATGATGCTAGATTACCTAAAAATATGTCATATCCTAGTCGCTTCTTAAATATCTTCAATTAAGGACATTCACTTTGTATGTGCAACGAAATGTGGATTGTAAAACTTTTACGTGTGCCTGTTAACCTAAGACTTTCATTACCTTTGTTAATTTAAGATTCAAAATACTGCAAAAATACAAAATATATACATTCAAAATACATTCAAATAGTGTTTATGACTATTAATGGACCTCCAGTACATATGTGAAACCCAGAGGATTACATAAAAGAACGGATAAAACGTCGTACGCATGCTGAGAACAACCAAAGCAGGAAGGCAGAATTCTGATTGGTTCACCAGCATCTGGAAAAATTGTAGGTGTGCGTCCCCCCCCCCCCCCCCACTTTTTTGTTAGGAATACGGCCCTGCGTTCAGAGTACATATACAAACATACACGCACAGCATAAATGCGTAAATAGATACTCGTACATGCATTAATCCCCATGCGAGTTTTCAATATAAATGCGTGTATCAAGGTCATTAAAGGATATAGTTACTCATAATTTGCATGTGGATCATTTCCTAGATTTTCGGCGTTATCGTATTTACATAATGACTCTAAAATATTGGGTGAAATGTGCGTAAACATGCTTCCTTGGCAATGCATTTGCGCCCCTATTTATTTACGTATTGTTTCAAAAAAAAAAAAAAAAAGATCTAAGAAAATAAACTTTGCTATTAAACGCATATTGGGTACGCCGAAGAAGCAGCTGCGAGTTCCAATAGGAAACCCAATCTATAGTTTGTACAGGAAGTAAGTACACAATTAATTTATCAATCAATACGCATTTGCAATTTGCACCTTACATCAATCACAATGTTATGTCCAATAACGGTTATGTCGGAAAGGTTACATAAAAGTTATAACGCCATTTCCACAAAGACATACCTTTTAAGAACAACTAATGTTGGAGAAGGGAAGAGAATTCCCCTATGTATGAAAGGTCGCTATGTTGCCAAGAATAAAATTTGATCAACGGCATTAATACGCGTTTAGAGTAGGAATATCTCAACTTTTTTTTAATTTACGTCCTCCAACGTTTAGACATATCGGACGATGAGTGGAATGGATGAAATTATGCTCAAATGAGCATAGGGTCCATAGAGCTTAGAGTTACCCGACATTCGTCTTTTAGGATAAGGGGAAACCCCCGGAAAAACCCTATCCAGGTAACTCACCCGAAATATCTCAATCAATATACTGTTCGTCAACGGAAAGAGTGTCTCCGAGAGGAATCTGCTACCCTTAATCTGTTTGAAAACAGTGCGACAAGGACAGTGAACACGGGGCAACAAAGATGAGAGAGTTGTTATTAATTACCGTAGTGGAAGATCAGGTTTTCTGGAGAATGCTTTATTTGTGACTGATAAAAACCTGGTAAATACACCTGCTGATTATCATGGATCAGTAATCGCAAAGACTTTCGAAAACTGGTGTATAGTTATAAACAAATTCCTTAAAACAGGAGGACCATTTACAATTGTTTAGAATTATGTCCTTACTATACCGAAATCTAAAACCTAGGCCTTCCAAAACTTGAACAAAAGTTAACATTTTGCCTTTCGTGCAAGAGCACAAAATTTCTGTTCTAAAACCAGTTCCTATTGTACCTGTTCTACAAATAAGATTGACGAACTTTACGAGCACAAAAAATGAAAGATATGTAATTGACGAGATGGTTGCTTCATATGAACATTTGCTAGTAAGGTTGCTCCCATATCGCTGTTTTTAACCCAACACAAATGGTAGGTCTCAAGGTAGCTACATAAGGTAGCAGTTTGAAATAAAAAAAAAAACAGCGAATAAGTAAGGCGATAAATATCTTAAAACATGTATACAAGTATATTCGATTGAGAACACAATCTTGGCGGAGTTATATCAAGCATGCAGAAAAAAATGACAATGAATACAGGAATCTTCAATCGGTGTTCGATCTGGAAAGCAGCCCATTAGATGTAAACGACTCGGCGACAGATGAATCTGAAGTAGATTACATCTCTCAGGTAGGGTTATAATTTTTATTTTAATATATGATGCAAAACAGTGATAATAATTCCACGAATTTGCAGGTAATCGTTTATATAAGCTTTACAATTACAACAAGATCAGCCAATTTAACACATTAATGCCTTTAAAATAATTGCTTATGCTCAGAGTGGAGACGTTTGATAATTGGATTGGATTGGATTTTTCGGAGGAGGTTCGGCACATCGAGCAGTCTGATCGTTTGTACCTATGCCTTAAGTTGAGCAACGCCGGGAGGGAGGATGAGGTGAGAGGAGACAGAGGGCGACTGACCCCCAAGGAGTCACTACAGTACAGAGGGCAAGGTTCCTACACTTGACCAGATAGAAACTGCCCAGTGGTGGGTTAAGGCCAATCGTCATCCCACCTGCCGTAGCCCCGAAACAGTCACGAGGCTAGTTTGGAGACCGGAGGCCACCACCCCAGAGCAGAATACTCCAGGCAGGCTTGCACGACGGGCATCCCACCTGCCGCGCTGCTGGATTGGCCCACTAAGCTGGCACGGAGACTGAAGTCCGTCCCGCCGGAGGGGAAAGCGTTTTCCTCAGAGCATATTATCCTGCCATGCACCGCCGAGACTCCCGCCGACGCTTCTACCCTGAAAGAGGCCACCAGATGAGAGATGATATGAAATTATAATGGAGATGAAATTGAGGGACAGGAAATTTGGGGATGTAATTAACCTATCCAGCATTCGCTTAGCAACTCGGGAAACCCCCGAAAAATACCAAGGGTCAGGTAGGTCGGCCACGGGAATTGAACCCGGACCTCCTGAATCCGGACCACAGACGAAACCACCTGGACCATCGCGTTTGGTACGTTTGATGATACTGGTATAGAGTAATCCAGAAAGAATGATGATATAATACTGGAATATTTAACATTACCCCTATTATTTTTAATTAGTAAAATTAATTTTCTGCGGAAATAACACAAACTCGGGATATTCTTTTGTAGTTCATGCATAGAAAATTAAAGGTACTACTCGCAGGAATAGTCATACGAGTAAAAGTTCATGTTAAAACCTTTTAGTATCGCATAATACCTATTAATACTTATTAATTAAAATGAAGAGAATAAAATGTATTATAGATTCGGCTTGTTGAATTACACCTAACAGGCCGAAGTAAAAGACGTGACAACACTGTCCACTTGACCACCTGGCACACTAAGAGGTGGTGGAATGATAAAAGACGTTAAGGCAAGGGCGCTATTACGTGCATTTACAATACAGAGAGACATCAAAGACACCAGAGATCTCAAATGACTAGTATAGCGTTGGAAATTAATCGTTCTTCCACATAGCCGTGTGTAGGATAAGGTTTGCATAGGTAGAGTCAGTCTGACTCTACAAACTGACTCCACCTATCTAAACCTTAGCCTACTCAGGGCTATGTGGAAGAATTAATTTCCATTCAATTAATAGTGGAAACTATAAAGCCTGGGACTTAAGTACTTACAGCATAGTAAGTCGCCACAAAAGGTGCGTCTCATTGTATATGATAACCCCTAGTGGTTCACTGGAAAAGTATGAGTCAGTTGGAGAATTTAATGTCATGACGGCACGTTGGCCATGGTAGTTCAATGTTAAGAGCGACCGGACGGAGACCGGGAGATGCTTGGTTCAAATCCCGGCTATGACATTGAATTTTTCAGTTGACTGTACCTGTCCATGCAATGGTGTTAATTTCTGAAAGTTCGCAAATATTGTAACTCCATTATGCTGGCGATAACAGAAAGCTTTCCTTGCACACTGAGAGAGAGGAAGGTGGGGGAAGTTTCTCAGCTGAGAATGGATTTACGACACCCTCCTTATTTCACGAAGCACAAAAGCATACGTTAATTAAATGATTGAGTTCCGTTTATGGAGTTCACAAATTGACACAAAAGCCTATGAACATTAAACATGCCAAAGAAATGTGCAGTTTAATTGCATAAGTACTTCAAAGTTGAACCTAAGATACAACTATATACAGGCAATAGGAATAATTGTGCACATATGTAAAATAAAATACTTCCCTACAGTTAGAACACTACTATTACATAATATATTCTCTATTAGCGGAGAAGGAGTTAACGGTCCAATTTTTCTCGAGTCAACAGTTGACGCCTTTACATACTTGAATACCATTCCCCCTCTTTTTAAAGAGAATTAACAGACAGGGTGTATGACGTTGCCTGTTTTCAACAAGCAAATGTTTTCAATATTTCAATGACAGCAATTGAAAATATGTTTCAGGTCAGAATTATTGATAAAGATTTGTAGACCCCTATATCCTCCAACCTAACCCCCTTCGATTTCTATCCCTGGTGTAACTTAAAGCCTGAAGTGTACAAGGCAAACCCACACACCCTGTAAGAATTAAAACAAAATATCCGCCAGGAAATTGCCAGCATTTCTCAACGTGAACTGTAAGTGATGGATAGTTTCCTAAAGAGATGCCAAACATGTATGGACAACGACGGTGGCCAGTTTCAGCATCTTCTTTAATAACATGGGTAAGTCAAACCTTTAAAAGTAGTTTTAAAAATGTTGTATCCGTACCTTGCTATGATAGCGGCAGCCGACCACAAGTGCCGAGGGCGCGGACAGGCAAACCACCGTGCAGTGACACTGATGAACACGTCGGCTGGAGGAAGCGGCATACAGGAATCCTCGGATCTCTGCTGTAGTTGGCGTGCCGTCTGTTTCCTGATATGCACTGTGCTGCATGAATTCTTATCTGCGTTCTCGGGGTGTAGGGTCGAGACAATACAATTTTGCAGAACACACTATCTTTTTTAAAATTCACTTTATTTGCGGTTTCTTGTATCAGATGAATAGACCCGGGCACAAATCGAAGTTTGTAATTACTTAACTAATCAACTGTGGCCGCGTACGCGAGGACGTAACAGCGCGTATAAATTCATATTATCGCGATACACAGTAAAGCTTTGAAACAGTTATTTTATATATTTCATTCAAAATTGTTTATGGCTTTAGTGAACTGAATTTGGCAATAATTTTAATAACTTAATGTTATTAGAAGTTCTAAAGAAATTTTATTTTAAGTGTTTAACACTTAAGTGTTAAAGTGATTTGAGAACTAATTAAAAAAGAGGGATTGTAAAATATTATATATGGCCGTGAACTTCGTGCAAAATAAATATGACGTGACAACGACAGGACGAAATTGAAGCTAGCATCTTTCTTCTGCACATAACCGTCGTAAATAATGGAGGTGTTTTTGAATGTCCATGAGTCTGCAGAAACTGATGTGGTGCATAAAACATAGCGAAAGCTACAGAATTGTTTTTTTAATAGTATATAATATTGACGTTCATCAAAAGTTATTAATTGTTAAGTATTTAAAAGAGTGTTTTTCAAATGGTTTAACTAAATTAAAATACAATTTGGAAAAGAAAGTATTAAAAATTATTTCATCTTCACACAAATCCACCATCGCTTCTCATTTGGGACCGCACCCTGACATTGGATCTCATGTTAAGGGGGGACCGAAGTGCTAAAAGTGATTTTCTAAACTACTAAAGCTAGAGCCTCAATATTTTGTACAGATATTACTAGCAACTAAAGTAGTGTGTGTACTAGTTGTCATTCCAATGTGTAACTGAATTCTTGATATATGAATTAATTTATACGATTTTACTACCTTCTTTGACCGATATTGCACAATATATGTAATTTTGATACAATTAAATTCCTTAATACCTTGATAACAAATTATAGGATCGGATTTATGAAATTCTGAATAGTTTTTTTAAATTATTTTATGTGTCAAGGCGAAAAAGCTTCAAAACTCAGCGCTTGATTATAGTAGTTATTTTTTTTTTTTTTTTTAAACTAAACTATGACCAATACCAAAATCTCCATACACCAGTTTGTTGCACAGCTTCAGAAGTGTATTGTGTACAATTTTAAGAGTTCTAGATTTAATATTGTGGAAGAAGATCGATTTTGAATATGAAAAAAAAACTGAACTTGAGAAAAATGGTTTTAAAATTTTGCATGCGGTTTACATAAAAATATTTAAATTATTTACATTAGGAAAGCCCCGGCACTGTAAGTTACATCTTATAATAAGTTCATATCATTTGCGTTCCACATTTAGTTGCATATACAAAGTGAATATGCCCGCCTCGATAGCGTGGTGGTAGCATGTCTGCCTCATGTTCGAGAGGTCCCGAGTTCGAATCTCGGTCAGGGTGAGTTAATTGGATAAGGTTTTTTCCGAAGTTTTCTCTTAGCCTGAAAGACGAATGTCAGGTAGCTCCAAGTTCTATGGACCCCGGACTTATTTGAGCATCATTTCACCCATTCCATTCATCGTCCGATATGACAACGTTGGAGGACGTAAATTACACAAAAAAGTGAATATCCTTACTTGAAGGTATTTAAGAAGTGACAGGGATACGAGTACGATACATTTTCAAGTAGTATAGCATCATGGAGTGTTAAGACATACTAATGGATGCAGATTTTGACTCACTCGTATGGCAAATATATCTAAAACTCATTCACATCCTTTTCTAACCCCTCTTATAAAGGCCATTTTTAAATAATTTGAAGCATTTTCAAATGCCTTTCTCTTCCCTCTTATAAAATAAATACACTTTTAAAGTAATCTGAAACATATTCAGTTCACTCTCTCTGCTATCTTATAAAGAATTATAAGATAATTTTAAGCACAATTACATATATTACTCTCCCCATTCTTACACAAACACATTCACATGTTTTAGCTTCGCACTACTTTATTCTCTGAAGTGAACATTCTTGTTAATCGGTTAAAGTAGTGTTCTTTTAGCATATTGAGACAAATATAATATATATTATGCATTTTCCCAAGGAATGAACCCATAATTGAAAACTGTCACATTAACTTGCAAAAATATCATGTAATCTCTCTTTATTACACAGTCAACTTTTGGAGGTGGAGCCATCTGGAATCCTGTCTCCAGATGTGATTAATACGGGGTTCATGGTTTCAACCCCTAGCGATAATAAAGATGGAATGATGAAGCAGTCCCTATGCGTCTTTTATCTATTTAATTTTTAATTTACGTCCTCCAACGCTAAATCATATCGGATGATAAATGAAGAATGGGTGAAGTAATTCTCATATCAGCCCAGGGTGCATAGAGCTTACAGTTAGCCGACATTCGTCTTTCAGATAAGGGAAAACTCCGGAATAAAACCTTATCCAATTAACTCACCCTGACCGAGATCCGAACTAAGTAAAATATAGGGACCCTGTCCTCTATACTGCCATGTCTCCTTGGAACGGCCGCCCTGTGCCTCTTTTCACCTCATCCTTCCTCCCACCTATACCCACTTGGGAGTATAGGTACAATAGATAAAAAATGGTCGCAGTGCCGAATCCTCTCCGTAATAATCCTAACCCTAATCCTAAACATACTGTATCTCCGTACTGCGTTTGCATTTACTAGGAAATATATAATAAAATCATTTCTACAAATGATTATTTGATTAATGTGATGTGTAATAAGCTTTTTTAAGAGTAGTTTGCTGAAGTACGAGCAGAAATGATCATGTGAACAACACTCAAAATTTTACACTTATCTCACCATTAAAAAAAATTATTTCTGACTAATTTCAAACCTTAAATTACCAAAACATAACATTAGAAAGTCCGTATAGTAAGTAGCATATGAACAGATGGAATTTCAAAAGACGAGGGCTTTGATTTTTCGTTGAGAGTGCCTTAGAGTGCCTTATTGTCGTTTCGATTTAGAGACTAAAAAGTATAAGACAGAACAAAACCAAGCAAAATGTAAACTATGATGTACGATTCAGATGCAGCATTGTCAAACTGTTTACTAACCTTAATGTAAGAAAGTTTTGCATTATTTACTTTGCATGTAGTAATTAAGTTCTTTAGCAGGGTATTTTGATTAATTGTATAAAGACAGACAATTGTATCAACTTACTTTGGAAATCAGTTAATCGATATTTTATGATTAAGAACTGAGAAGATGAGGTACTGGAAACTAATTGTTCTTTCACACTGGCCGTGTGTAGGCTAAATTGTGGAAACGTAGAGTCAGACTGAAAAATTCAATGCCATAGCCGGGATTTGAACCACGGATCTTCTGGTTTCCGTCCAACCGCTCTAACCATTGAGCTACTATGGCCAACGTGCCGATATGACATTAAATTCTCCTACTGACTCGTATTTTTTCCAGTAAACCACTTAGGAGTTCTCATAAACACATGAGACAACTACCTTAATGGCGACTTACTACATGTAAGTACTTTAAAGCCCGGGCTTTATAGCTAACCACTATTAGGTCAATTGATGGAAATTAATTGTTCTTTCACATTGGCCGTGTGTAGGCTAAATTGTGGAAACGTAGAGAACTCCTAAGTGGTTTACCGGGAAAAATACGAGTCAGTTGGAGAATTTAATGTCATGTCGGCACGTTGGCCAGAGTAGCTCAATGGTTAGAGTGGCTGTACGGAGACCAGAAGATCCGTGGTTCTATGGGATTGAATTTTTCAGTCTGACTCTACGTTTCCACAATTTAGCCTAGACAAGGCCAGTGTGAAAGAACAATTAATTTCCATTAATTGACCTAATAGTGGTTAACTATAAAGCCCGGGCCTTAAAGTAATTACATGATGTAAGTCGCCATTAAGGTAGTTGTCTCATGTGTTTATCAAAACTCCTAGTGGTTTACCGGGAAAAATACGCGTCAGTTGGAGAATTTAATGTCATGTCGGCACGTTGGCCATAGTAGCTCAAGGGTTAGAGCGGCTGGACGGCAACCAGAAGATCCGTGGTTCAAATCACGGCTGTGACATTGAATTTTTCAATCTGACTCAGCGTTTCCACAAGATTAGGTACTGTTCTCGGCAGTTGATATCAGTCTTTCCAAAGCATTTAGCTTGGTGGCCTAGGAGTGCACATTCGTGTTACGGGTTTTGTATTTTTGATGTAGCTATTATGTTATGAATAGGACCCGGATAGTTATGTAAGTACATGAAAGTACATATATTTACACATTTTGCCCTTAAGTACATATTCTCATATATTTTACTATTCAGTACATATTCTTACATATGTATTGATATTTCCAAGCTTTGTTGCAATTTTATTCGTTTTAACATGCGGGTTTATATTAGAAGTATATAGCTAGCAGTAGACAGTCGGTCTGTCTGGTCTGTCGCGTTGAACTCGTGATTAGCACCTTGCCACTGCGTGTCCAAGTCATCACATGAGAAAATAGCTGCAGTTAGCCGGCGTGTGTAGATTGAACTTTTCATTGTAGTAAAAGATGACGAAGGAGAAAACCTCACTCTGTGTAAAGTTAAAGCATTACACAGAGGAATTGAACAATTTTTCAACAGATGGAAAGATATATTGGAAATGTTATAGTGGACGTGTTGAAACATAATGAAGCGAGTTGTTAACTTGTGAGGTGTTACCAAAATGGAATCACCAAAGTATTGCTAAATTATTTAATTATGCAATGGGACGTTTGTGGCCCGATGGGGTGAAACACAGTAATGTGTTACTTCTTGTGTCGGATGCAGCACCATATATGTGAAAAGCTGTGGCAGCTTTGCAAATGTTTTATCCTAAAATGTTACATCTCACATGTCCTGTCCATGTATTCCATCGCATAGCAGAACTGGTTCGTTCTAAATTTTCTAATGTTGACACACTCATTTCGAATAAAAAGAAAGTGTTTTTAAAGGCTTACAACAGATTTGATAAATTCAAAAAAAAACTGTTTCCTGAGCTTCCACTCCCTCCTCAGCCAATCTTAACGAGGTAGGGAAGCTGGATTGATGTTGTGGGCTACTACGCGAAGAATTTTGATTCTCTGAAACAAGTTCTCCAGCATTTTGATTCCCAAGATGCAGTTTCTGTTGATTCAGCCAAGGAATCATTCAGTGATGTGAAACTCAAAAATGATACTGCCTACATTCAATGCAATTTTTCCCATTTATGCATTGCCATTAAATCGTTGGAGGCATCATCGTATAAACTCTCCGAGAGCCTTGATGTTGTTCATTCTGTGGTCACTTCTCTGGAAAGTCTACAAGGGCCGGATGGAGCTGCTGTGAAGGATAAGCATTCATCCAGTTTGAAGAAAAACCCAGGATTCAAGACAATCCGTGCTATTAACGGAATTCTAAGTCAAGGTAGTGCTGAAGACTTGGAAATTGAGTACATAGCAAAAGACTTGTGCAAGTTGAAATATGCACCCTTTACCTCATGTGAAGTTAAACGATCATTCAGTCAGTACAAAGCCATATTAGGCGACAACAGAAGAAGTTTTATATTTGAAAATTTGAAACACATGTTAATAACTTATTGCCGGGGATCGTAATTTAAAAAATTAGGAGCAATATGCAAGTTCCCATTTTTGACTTATTTGCGTACATCTCCAATTTACTATACCTAATTCAAGAACATACAAGGGAATTCTGATATTATGATGTTACATATTTCTTTGTATTTCAGTAGTTTAATTACATATTTCAGTACATTTTCTTTACATTTTCTTGTTGTACAATTGAAATATGAGTATACTATAGACTTGTGTGATAATCAAATCTTTCAAAGGGTATTTGCTTTCTTCTTCTTCTTTTTTGCAGTGTTTAACATCCGTTTTACTACATGCCGCATCACATGCGGTGACACTGATGATACATGATACTGGTGGAATGAGATAGCTGGGGAAACCAGAGCACCCGTAGGGAACCCGCCCCCTATGCCACTTTTTCCACTACAAATCCCACTTGCGGTCGCCTTGGATCGAACCCGGGCCGCTTTGGTGAAAGTCGAGTGGTCTAACCACTCTCCCATCGTGCGGCTAGGAGTTGTTCGCTGCAACTTTGAAATTCCGTTCTCTTTGTACGACTAGGAGAGAAAAAATGAATAACGACTTCCCATTTGAAAAATAAGTATAAAACAAACCCATGGCGGGACAGCCCACATAGGGCCAGGGTCTGCCAACCCTACTGCCGGCCTCACGCCCACACACGCAAGGCAGAGGTGGGCGATCACCCAACCGATACGGGTAGGACATATGGTCAGCATGTCGGCACCTTCAGCCGGAAAGTTGGCATTCTTGACCAGGGCCGCTCACCTATCGCAAGCTCCTCAATTTCCTCGTGATGCTGAGTGGGCACCGGTCTCCTATACTCGGAATTTAAAATCCGCACTCCCAGGAGTGGAATCGAACGCAGATCGCATTCCGTGGCAGGGAATCAAAGCATGGTACCTTAGCCTACTATGCCTCGGCAGAGGACAAAAAATAAGTATAACTGTGTTAAAATTCCAACCAATAACTAGGCGTATGTTGAAAACAGTAAACTCCTCTAAAGAAATATTTCATAAAAAATGTGCCCTTCGACGAGATCTACATTATTTGTGCAGGAAGATTTTGTCTATCTCTTGTGATTTACCGGTTACAAAAATCATTCATAATGCAGAGGACATCAGGGGCCATTCCCATGGCGTAAATGGTAGCGTGTCTACCTCACGTTAAAGAGGTCCCGAGTTCGGATCTCGGTCAGGGCGAGTTTTCTGGCTAAGGGTTTTCTCCGTGGTTTTCCATCATCCTGAAAGATGAGTACCGGGTAACTCTAAGCTCTATGGACCCTGAGCTCATTTGAGTATCATTTCACCCATTTCATTCACTGTCCGATATGACTTAATGCTGGATAACGTAAAAGAAAGAAAGAAAGAAAGAAAGAAAGAAAGAAAGAAAGAAAGAAAGAAAGAAAGAAAGAAAGAAAGAAAGAAAGAAAGAAAGAAAGAAAGAAAGAAAGAAAGAAAGAAAGAAAGAAAGAAAGAAAGAAAGAAAGAAAGAAAGAAAGAAAGAAAGAAAGAAAGAAAGAAAGAAAGAAAGAAAGAAAGAAAGAAAGAAAGAAAGAAAGAAAGAAAGAAAGAAAGAAAGAAAGAAGGAAAGAAGGAAAGAAGGAAAGAAGGAAAGAAGGAAAGAAGGAAAGAAGGAAAGAAGGAAAGAAGGAAAGAAGGAAAGAAGGAAAGAAGGAAAGAAGGAAAGAAGGAAAGAAGGAAAGAAAGAAAGAAAGAAAGAAAGAAAGAAAGAAAGAAAGAAAGAAAGAAAGAAAGAAAGAAAGAAAGAAAGAAAGAAAGAAAGAAAGAAAGAAAGAAAGAAAGAAAGAAAGAAAGAAAGAAAGAAAGAAAGAAAGAAAGAAAGAAAGAAAGAAAGAAAGAAAGAAAGAAAGAAAGAAAGAAAGAAAGAAAGAAAGAAAGAAAGAAAGAAAGAAAGAAAGAAAGAAAGAAAGAAATCCAAGGCGTGCATTTCATTTATTATGAAAATACCTTAAAGATATGGTAATTTAATCAAAGTCGTTCGAGTCAATCTAAGAAATTCAAAAATTTTTGAAAAGTTCTCCATTAAATGGTAGGGTTGCGCTGAGGGATGTTTTTGAAAATCTCGCTTGTTCTTTTCGTGTTCTTCAATAACCTTAATTTTCTCCTCCAGTGATAATCTGTATGTTTAGAACTCATTTAAGAGAATTTGTGCACATACTATGTTTATAAAAATCATCAGAGTTCACTTCTACCTGATCACTTGTAACACCGAAACTAAGAGTGAAATCAGTTGTGCCCTTACCAGGTGCGTTGGAAGAGAGTAGCCTTTTCCTCGAAGGTTTACAGTTCATGACTTTATGCTTCACAGAACTTAGGTGCAATTACCCTGAAAATTGTTGCAGTTTTTAAATTACGTACGTTGTAATCCATTACACATAAAGTAATCCGTTTTAATCAGGTTATTTAAGCAAAGGTTCCCGAAAAATATTTCCGTTTCCGCGTTTAGGCAGTTTCCGGCTTAGAGTATAATTTTACATGGAAAATAGCTCCATTCCGAAATTTATTTTCCCTTTTTCCAGAATTCCAGCCTATAAGGGGTCCACTACTATAAAGCAATAAATGTAAAATTGATTTCAGAGGGCTGATAACTTGTTTAACAAAAAGCGAATAGAAAGTACCATACCCATCGTAAGCATGTTAATATAAAAGGCATTCATGTAAACAAGGGATCCTCATTTTCTCGCACAACTAACCCAAGCATGCGTCACTTCCTCAACGTCACTTCCCACGCGTTCCCGTAACAATTACTCCTGATTTATGTCTCCGACCCTCCACCACCCCTCAGGATACTAACAATTTCGACCAATTCTGGGATCCCTAATAACCTGTATACATTCCGCAACCTGGGACTACAACACCAAGGAAGGGCGGATTTAGGGTCATGTTCTGGCAAAGGGGATCACATTAAATTGTAAGCAGGGGTGAGGGACTACCATGGTTCGTGGAAATTAACTTAAAGAGCTCAACTCTTCTTCCTCACCCATGTATAGCTAGCGCAATGCTATTACACGTCATTTAAGTAGAGTAAGTATTGTGTCCCACTCTAAAACTCTAAATGGAGACTTCAAAGCATTTTTAACAAGGTATGTTTGTGTGTGTGTGTGTGTGTGTGTGTGTGTGTGTGTGTGTGTGTGTGTGTGTGTGTGTGTGTGTGTGTTTGTGTGTTTATATATAATACAAATACTTCTAGGTACATTTATCAAATGAGAAGCTGTTTTCATTCCTCTATACCAATTGTTAATCGATTAATATGAGATAGATGAAAGTGATTTACACAAGAGTGATTGAAGGTCATGGGAGCGCAACACACTAGACATATCTCAGAGCAAAAGACAAGTGATGTGGGCCGAAACCAATTGCTGTTTTCTTGCAAATGACGAACTTTTTTTTTTTAAATTTAAGTCCTCCAACGTTAAGTCATATCGGACATTGAATGAATGGGTGAAATGATGCTCAAATGAGTCCAGGGTCCATAGAGCTTAGAGTTACCCGACATTCGTCTTTCAGGATAAGGAAAGACCCCCGAAAAAAAGCCATATCCAGGTAACTCACCCTGACCGAGAATCGAGCTCGAGACCTCTTGAATGTGAGGAAAACACGCTAACATCTTCGCTTCCGAGGCGGGCGCAAATGACGAACGGTTTCCAGGTTGGCACTTAATTTGAGACGAAGGAAACTGATGAAGAAAAGTTGCTTCATCTTGCTGCTATATCGTCTTTGTGGTCCTCATGGACCAGCCGGCACTGGTACCTTTCTAATAGCTGTACCTATTGACTTCTGTAACAATACCAGTTTTCAAAATGACGGTAAATTGTAATTGTCAGTGCGTTTGAATTGCGTGACATTTATGCAAAACCCGACGATAGTTATTGTCACCCAATTATCGGAAGGCACGACCAACTGACGGCTGAGTGAGGGCCGGGAAGCATTCGGACACGCCTACCCATTTATCTTGTAGCACTAACGAGGGGATGGTTGGAAAAACAGCACTAGCCATCTCTTTCCCTTCCCCCTTCCGCCTGGAACCTTCGGGATGATTCAGTGAACCGCGAGACTTCCAGAAACAGCGATATTCCTATAAAAAGGGGCTGCAGTTGGCGAGCCACTTGAGTTCTGGGCGAGCAGCCGTGAGGAACGCCGAGTGATTGAACGGACCGGAAGACTGTGTACGTGTATCAGAGGTGTTGTACGTAATTGTGAGTGTAGAGTGGACCTGTGACAGACGAACTGGCGAATTGTAATTGTGTGCGCTACATAATTCTGTGTAATCAGCAAGTGTTCCAACTGTAATTCGGTGGAAATAAAGAACATTTTGAGTTTGTGCAATTGGACTTTTTATGTCACGAACCCACAAAGTCACGTTATAATACGACTGTTTGGTAAAAAGAAATCCTAAACAGATTTATACCTCTATGGCTACATGCCTAGGTTACTGCATGGCTTGCAGTACAACTAACGTTGAAGAACAAGTAACCTGTGCAAACCTGCGCAAGTTATACAAGTAGAATGCGATCTAGTGGGCAGTGGTGAAACCAATTGGATATACTTCTAAAGTAGTGCTGCGTGATTTAATCGATTAACTGAAACGATTAATCGATTTTTTTATTTTAGATTAAAGAGTAAAACATTTTAATCGAATAATCGAGTAGATTAAAATTAATCGATTACAATAAATATTAATCAAAACTCTTTTAGCCAAATTTGGCCCTCTTTGTTTTGATGTACTGCTTCCAAACTAAACAGCCTTTCCAACGCATCAAGCTTTCACTAGACACGTAATGTGCTTTGAACTTAGAGATAATATAACCCCTGATAGCTAAAAGAGAA
Source organism: Mantis religiosa (assembly GCA_030765055.1). Taxonomy (NCBI): domain Eukaryota; kingdom Metazoa; phylum Arthropoda; class Insecta; order Mantodea; family Mantidae; genus Mantis; species Mantis religiosa. The sequence goes on from CM060948.1 coordinate 225,779,946, forward strand.
CCCCGAGAGATAGTGTAAATAACATTTCTGTTGTGAAATATTCTAAGAGGTACAGAACTACATACAGATGCTGACAGAGACTTCTTTCCTCAAGCTTGAGTGTGACAACATATCGTATACAACTGATTATTAGGGGTGGTGATTTTTCACAAATGCGATATAGCGCGATAAAGTGCAAAATTGACTCAAAATGCGATATAAATGTAAAGTCGAAAATTTTCCAATGTCTTTTCTTCTGGAAACTTTAACTGAAGAGTCTGTAGAACTCTTGCATATTTAGAAAGTTATAAAGTAAGTGACCACTCTTCTGGAATGTGGAAAGCAATCCTTCCCGCTAAATTAGCTTATTATTCCACCATTGCCCATATGAGGTATGTTTGGTACTGAAGCGAGTTCAGTTATTTCACAAAAGAAACCTCATCTTACTACGCATCATAGCTCTCAAAATCTTCACAACCCAGTTAAGGGAAAATTTCAATCCTTGTCTCTGAAAACCATCCTAATTTTAAGGAAGTGGTAAACCAGTTCTTCCAGTTGCAGTTCTCACTTGCCAAAGATCCGAGTTTCATTGTTCTTTCGGTTTTACGCGCAACTTTTATTCATTCTCTGCATAGGTCAGGTCAGTGTGACGATGGTGAGAGCAAACATATCAAACAGCGGGCAGAAAATTATAAACACGAAAGTTTTTATATTAGTCACGGCGAAATTTTATTGTGCAAGTTGTGCAATCAGCATCTGGATTGGCAAAAGAAGAATGTTTTAGACAAACACGTCGAAGTCGGGGACATGTCAGTGCCAAAGAAAGCTTCAAGAATAAACCACAAAAGGAAAACAAGGAGTAAAATTGCAAGCCAGCATTCACATGATGCATAAAAAGCTGAAGAGTAAAAAATATTGAAAAAAGCTTTTGTTGAAAACACAGTGAAGATGTTTTTGAAGACGGCATCTCTCTTCAGAAATTGGACCATCCAGCTTTTCGGGAGTAGCTGTCAAAGTAAGTACCTTTCCTTTTGGTCATATGCCACGAAATTAACGAGATCATTTCCATATTTAAACTTTACTAAGCCAAAAAAGTTATATAACTAAAAGATCTAAACATTTAATTCAATTTAGTGGTGTAAAATTAAACAAAAACATATTAAGGGCAGTAATCTTAATTTTGTAGCATGGTAGAGCCTAAAGGACTCGAACTTGAGTCGATTTAGCTAATTTAAATCAATTTTGCGTTCAGGTATGCACCAGGCTCTGGAGATCTGCCCAAGGCAAGTACATTGCGACGCGGCTATATACCTCACTGTGGAGAAATAAAGAAGTGTCTGCAAGGAAACCCCATTGTTGTAGTTACAGACGAGATTTCAGACAGGCAGGGAAGATGTGTTTTCGCGGTTTTATTCCGAACAATCTGTGACCAGGCAAACCAGGACGTATTTATAGTAAGTTGTAGAATTCTTGATAAAGCAAATGGTACCACTTGCAGCAGGGAAATAACTGACGCTTTCAAAAAATGACATCTCATGCATAAATTACTTGGGATGGTATCAAATTCAGCTCGTTACGTGGGGACAAATTTTGGAGCATTGCAAACTATAATTGTGACCATCTCATGCACTTTCAATGTTTTGCACATAGGATGAACCTAGTTGGTGATTTGATTACAAAAGAAATTTCAAAACTAAATCATTTCGTGTAAAAACTGAAAATGACTTTCTTGCATTCAAGAAAAATGAAAAGGGCTTATATGAAATTTCTTGAAGGTTACCCAATCTTCCAGCTGTAGTATTTTCCTTTCCTTTGCTCACACGTTAGAACTCATGCTTCAAACCTTTAGTATATGTGAACAAGTATTTAGATGCATTAAAATATTTGTTTTTAAATCTTTGGATGAGAATTTGTTAAACAGCAGCTCTTCATACCTACTAAACATTTTCACTGATGAATGCAATTATTTTAAAGTACAGTGTCAGGCTAAATTTTTGGCCGAGGTGTCAGTCTCAATTAGTACCGCGCCGAGGCGTATGCTGTAGGTATGAAAACGTCACTTTTACACCCTATGAAGCTTTCTCATATTTTAAAAGTAAACTATCATTAATAGTCGCAAGGCCATGGTTCATTTAATTCCTGAAGATTTTTAGGAGAGCGCGCGCCTTCGCGCCCTTATGACGAACCGCCCCTGGCCGACCTATCAATATTGTTTCGGATGAAGGGCTAAGAGAAGTTTTAAGAGAAGCCGTTGGAAACAGTTCGTGTAATCTTCCATCAAAAAATGTAAATAGACGAATTGACAAGTTATACGATATTGAAATATCTAAGCTATTGGATACATTAAAGTATGCGGTATATGTTAGCTTAACAGGGGATTTCTGGACTTCAATAGCGAATCAAAGTTATTTAGGAGTTACTGCCCACTGGATTGATTCTAACTGGGAGTTCTGCAGTGCAACATTGCAAGTGAAAAACGTAACTGAAAAGCACAGCGCAATCAATTGTACTAATGAGTTCGAACAGGTTGTAAATGATTGGAAGTTGCAAAATAAAGTCATTGCAATATGTACTGACAATGCTAGGAATATTTTTCTTGGTATTGAGAAATCAAAACATTACAGTGTTAGGTGCTCTGCTCATACTTTACAATTAGGTCTCAATAAGGCAATTAAAAGTGCTTCTATAAATATCCTCCTTAGTAAATGCAGAACAGTAGTGGGCCACTTTAAACACAGTCCGTACCTAGAAACTGAACTGTCTAAAAAGTTGAACGATCTTAATATTCCACAGATAAAATTAAAACAAGACGTAACTAGCCGATGGAACAGTACTTGTATTATTGTTGAAAGTCTCCTCAAAGCTAAGAGAGCAGTTATTAATATATTAGATACCCACTTTCAAATATTAGTCCATTAACTAAAATTGAATGGGAAATGATACAAAGAATGTTTGAATGTCTAAAACCTTGTCTGGATATTTGTGATTTTCTTTTGGGAAGTAAATACGTCACAGCAAGTGTTATGCTACCTGCAGTAAATTATCTATGGTTAAATCTCAAAGTCGCTGATTCAGACCCTGTGTATGTGATCAGGTTCAAAACTACTCTTGTCGAAGATTTAACAGAAAGAATTAATAACTGGCCTAAATTAGAAATGTACGAAGAAATTACAGTTCTCGAACCGAGATTCAAATCCTTGAAACGTCTTCCAAGAGGCACAAGAGAATTAATATGGAAAAGACTTTCAGAAAAATCTGTGATAAGTGTGAAAACTACGACAGCAGTAAATTTGAAGAAGAGAAAACTGATTTTAATGACAATGACGATGATCGAGGAAACCGCCCCATTAACACCACTTGCTACAGAAATTGACGTCTACAAACAAGTCTTTGGGTGAACCGGATGACGACTTCGCAAATCCTCTTCTTTGGTGGAAAAAACATACTTTCAATACGTAATAACATTACATTACACAATAATTCAATACACATATAAAGCATGTGCATTTGATGCAAACACAAATTTTGAATTTAAATATTTAACAGTTTCATAATTAAATATAGAGGATATTAAACTACTTTATATAATCCATACACCTAATTTTCGAACAGATGATATCTCGATTAATCCATAGATTAGTCGATTAAAGTAACATGGTTAATCTATTAAAAATTTTGATCCATCTACAGTACTATTTTAAAGTCATCATATATGAATGCATCAGTGCCATTAAAGCTGGTATGAAATCTGTGCTACGTATTAAGTAAAACGCATGCATTGCTATACTACAAGTTACTGTAAATCAATATATATATATATATATATATATATATATATATATATATATATATATATATATATATATATATATCGTTGTACATTCTTATTATTTTGTATAATTATGTGGGACTTGATTAAGTTGGGGATTTAGGGGTCTCATAATCAGGATTTGAGGAAGTTTATGATTTATTTGGAAACCCCACTCCTATTTACTTTATATCGGCCCTCAGTCGTAGAACGGAAGTGCAAATTTAACCGGTTACGAAATGGTCATTGGAAATTGTCACATGAGCACCTCCTTAATAAAAGTCAAGCTACTTTGTGTAACTATTGTAGTGTAATATTTAAAATAGAACATATTTTTGAATGCAAATATTTAGAATCATACAGACAAAAATGGAAAGTTTCTTCACACAAAAGGAAGTACCGAACAATTCCACAACGGTTTTCTACACTATTCAATTCATATATAGCATTAAACCACCAATGTCATATATATAGTTTTTCCAATGCCATGATTTATAAATTGTTTACCATTCTGTATTGTAATTACTGTATTCCTCTTATTGTTCATATGCTGCCTCCAATATGTCTGTATTGAACAGCAATGTAAATTTTGTTTTTATATTTACATAATTGCTCATGACCTTGTTGTTGATGCGACCTAAAATAAATAAATTTAAAACAAAATTAACCGGCTCTAAATTTCTTTCGAACCTGGTAGATTCACTGGTGATTCATTGCGAAAAAACGAGAGCTCCTTCCTTTCAGCTATAAGGCCCTAAATTAATAATTATTATGTGGGCTCAATAATGAGCTATTCCCAGAATAATCATTTTAAAACTTTGTGATTGACATGCAAAATGGATATTTATGAAACTTTGCTATCTGCACAATCACAAGCCCAAATATACACAAAGAACATAATAAAGCAAGCTTTAAATTTTAAGGCAAATAATTTTGTAGTAAAAGCGACTCGACGCCAGGCACTTTTAACGGTGAACACTACAGTGTTTTGTTTAATGAATGTTGTGTTTCTTTTGTTCAGCCCAAGAAACAAACATTTTGGTCACCGGTTAAAATTCACCAGCGTAAATTATAACTTATTTAAAATTTCAGTTCCATATTTCGTCAGTTTTTCAAGCATGTTTAATGATCACATGGCAGTGATTTATTTATTATGGCAAACAGCATGAGAAATGGAGCCTCATATACTGATTTAATCAATTGACATGTTGCCGAAAGAACTTTTTGCCAAAAGCAATATCTGCGGTGACGGTAAGTACATATAAAAATAATTTATTTGTGTTATAGGCGCAAATTCACATTTTGTGCTATGCTGATGTGCATACAGCTGCTTTTATGGAATGTAAATGATAGGTTATTTACTATTGTCGTTTCAGATGTTCTGTTCCAGAAATTTAAGCCCACAACGGTTAAGATTGTGGAAATGTGCACAAGCTTTTTATTCAAGACGAAGTGATTCGAAAAATCAGGACTCCTTTAAGTTGGTGAAGCCAAGGAAAAACATCGATGCTGGTGGTAACACATATTTGTAAACATTTCAAATTTTATTTAATTCCACCAAATGCAAACATATTACAGTAACTATGTAATTTAGTGTTTTATCGAAATACCTTATGAGTGCGAATGTACAGGTTAGAACATTCTTAGGTTAAGAGTTCATGTTTATCGAAATGCAAGCTTGCTTACTGGACACTTAGACTACTTTGAGTACAGCACTTCTCGAGAAAAGGTATGATAAAATTGAAATAGAAGTACCTAGTTATCTTAAGAGTGTTGTGTGAAGTTCCTGTTTTTCTACAGAATGGAATACACCGGTCCTCCCATTTTAGTATGTTTTCTTGTACAGTAAAGTGATGACTTTTTACAACAAACATGGTCATTTTCCTAATACCGATGATGCACAGTGTGCGCTGCCATCCTAAATGCGAATTGAAATTGGCTGGATTTCCTATGTATCATTGGAATCCAGCAGCTATGCTTTGAGGCTTAGGATCCTGAATCCTTTGGATACAATGAAATACGTTGTTCGGTAGTACAGTAGTTCGTGTACAGTAAAGTGATAACTTTTTACAACAAACATGGTCATTTTCCTAATACCGATGATGCACAGTGTGTGCTGCCATCCTAAATGCGAATTGAAATTGGCTGGATTTCCTGTGTATCATTGGAATCCAGCAGCTATGCTTTAAGGCTTAGGATCCTGAATCCCTTGGATACAATGAAATACGTTGTTCGGTAGTGTTAGTTATTCACGTTAGCAGCAATTGCCTATTGTATTGTATCTTGTTCCTTTGATCCTAGAATGAGCCATGCTGAAGAATATAGAACATAAACATAGGTACATGCAACAATGCACAAGAATCATTTCAAAAGTTTAGTTACACTGTAACATGAAAGTGAACAAAATATATTTTACAAAATACCTTTATAGGCCTTCAATATGATCTCTATTCTTCCATCTTATGAGAGCTTCCTAACATTTTAGCAAATTATGTGTTCCTGAAGGTCACCTACATTGTGAGGCTGTCTTAATTATTCAGGTTACTTCACTGGAAGCTTCATCAGTTGTATCAAAATGGAGTGGTTCGTTCAGTTACATGGAATAGTTCCTTCAGTTTGGGAAACAAGTCATTTTGTGATAGGCTGAGGTAAGGTCTGGTAGGTGAGAAAGCATTTCCCAGTCATATTTGTATAGCATTTATGGCTATGACTTCATTCATGTTAAACCCAAATGTTATCATCAGTTTCACCTTTGATTGTTGAAAACAGCTTTTTTTCACACATAGAGAATCAGAGCTTTTCGTGAGTTCTGGCTCAAAATCTTGTATTCAGATTTCATCAAGTGCAACGATCCTTTTCAGAAACTGTTCTTCTTGTATTTATTTAAGATGAGTTGGTAATAGTAACACATCACTTTTTTTTTAATCTCTGTTAAATTTCGGGTATTCCCCATCTTCAGAAAGTGTCCGACTGACCCATGTTGTTTTTTCTATTATGCTAGTCATCTGTATGGTGGCATCATGTGACATTGAAATGTACTTCCAGAGGGTACTTGGTGGCAGTAAATCAAAGTTCATTAACTGTCATTTGTGTTTCAAAATGAGTATCTTTTCCCATGTGTCCAATTCTGCTGTATGACTGGTCGGTTTGATCGTCATTTTGAAACACAGATGACAGTTAATGAATTTTGATTTACTACCACCAAGTACTATCTGGAAATACATTTCACTGCCACATGATGCTGCCATTATAGACAACCACCACAACAGAAACAACAACACGGGTCAGTCAGAAACATTATGAAGGTGGGAACACATGTTTCCAAAACATGTTAACAGAGATAAAAAAAATTGATGCTAGTATTACACAAATATAAATATTTGTTAATGAATCTCCATTTATCTTAAGAAGTTGATGTTAATACTTCATTCTTCTTTGTAAGATCAATTTCGAAGGCACATTGCATTTGTCTTCAGTTTATTACAAACAAACTCCGTTGTTAAGGAAATCTCGGTTACCATGTTTTTTTTCTTTTTTATGTTATGTTTTCAGCATTACCAACATCTGAAGACAAAACAAACCTAAAAACAGAATATATTGCTGGTATGTCAAAATTCATTATGCGATGTTTATTTTTTAAAATAAATATTTTTTCCACACTATTAAATTTGTGGGACCATTTAATTGTTTTAATAATTTAACTTCAGGATTTATTTCATGGTTAAATGACCAAAAATGATCTGCTACGGCCGATTTATCAATTTGTTTATATTTAATGTTACGAAAATGTTCTTTCTTTCTGGTTTCCAAACTATGTTTTGTCTTTCCAATATAAACCTGATCACAATCCAAACAATTAGATTGATAAATACCAGATTTTTTATTATTACGAATTTTATGTTTTTTTAGAAAATTGTAATAAATTTTTAATACTATATTTATTTTGAGGAACTAAAGTTATGCCAACTTCTTTAAAAAAAAAAAATTGAAAATGTTTATTAACCCAAGGATGGTAAGTAAATTTTTAAAAATTATAATCATCTTTTATTTTTTTTTTAAGAGTAGAAATATCATTAAAAGTTTTTTGATATTTAAATGTATTCTTTATTAAATTCCTCTCTATCCAGGGGTATATTTATTAATCTATAAATCAAATTATTAAAAACAGCAAATTTATGTGAAAAAGGGTTAAAACTTTTATTTTTTATGTAATTATCAATATGAGTAGATTTCCTAAAAATACCAAAATCTAATTTGTTATTATTTCTTATTATTTTCAAATCTAGAAAAGGAAGAAATACATTAATTTCAGTTTCTAATGTGAATTTTATAGCTTTATCTTGTAAATTTAGTAATTTTATAGCATCATTAATTTGTTTTTCAGGAACAACAGCGAAAATATCAATATATCTATACCATGTTTTAAAATTAGAAACTGAAATTAATGTATTTCTTCCTTTTCTAGATTTGAAAATAATAATAAGAAATAGTAACAAATGAGATTTTGGTATTTATAGGAAATCTACTCATATTGATAACTACATAAAAAATATAACCCTTTTTCACATAAATTTGCTGTGTTTAATAGTTTGATTTGTAGATTAATAAATATACCCCTGAATAAAGAGGAATTTAATAAAGAATATAAACATATTATTAATACTGCTTTAATAAATGGATTTAATAAATATTTTATACAAAAGAAGATTGAAAAATTTAAATATAAAAAAACTTAATAATATTTCTACTCTTCAAAAAAAAAATTGGTTACCATCCTTGGGTTAAACATTTTCAATTTTTTTTTAAAGAAGTTGATATAACTTTAGTTCCTCAAAATAAATATAGTATTAAAAATTTATTACAATTTTCTAAAAAAACATAAAATTCGTAATAATAAAAAATCTGGTATTTATCAATCTAATTGTTTGGATTGCGATCAGGTTTATATTGGACAGACGAAACGTAGTTTGAAAACTAGAAAGAAAGATCATTTTCGTAACATCAAATATAAACAAATTGATAAATCGGCCGTAGCAGATCATTTTTGGTCATTTAACCATGAAATAAATCCCGAAGTTAAATTATTAAAACAATTAAATGGTCTCATAAATTTAATAGTGTGAAAAAAATATTTATTTTAATAATTAAACATCGTGTAATGAATTTTGACATACCGGCAATTTATTCTGTTTTTAGGTTTGTTTCGCCTTCAAATGTTGGTAATGCTGAAAACATAACATAACAAAAAAAAAAAAAAAAAAAAACATGGTAACCGAGATTTCCTTAACAACGGAGTTTGTTTAAAGATGAATGCAATGTGCCTTCAAAATTGATCTTAGAAAGAAGAAAGAAGTATTAACATCAACTTCTTAAAATAAGTGGAGATTCATTAACAAATATTTATATTTGTGTAATATTTATTACATCACTGTAACTAGCTTCATTTTCTATGTAATTTATGCTAGTGTTACTAATACTGACTCATCTTAAGTAAATACATCTTAACACATCACTGTTTCTTCTAGCTTCTTCCATATATAAATGTTCTCCTCCTGTTTGATAATGTTGAAGCAGTTCTCCGCGATTCTTTTGCAGTCTTTCTGCTCTATACTTGGATGATGTGAAACCTATCTGGCAGCAACTTGTTTCATCTTTAACTTTTCAACAATGATTCTGTAAACTGAAGTGACAAACATTCTGGCCTCATGTGTAATTTCCTCATATGTTTTCGCCAGTCCTCTCTCAAAATGACAACAATAATCTGAGAGGTGTTGCCTGTTGCAGTTGATGATGGCCTTTCACTTCTTGGATTGTCCACAGTGGTTACCCAACCTTTGCGGAAACAAGTTGACCACAGTGATAGTGTGCTATGATGCACTTAATTATTCTCATACACCTCTCTAAAGCATTGTAAATTCCATTTAGGTAATTTCCACATAGGAATTCAATTTTGATGTGGAAACGCTAGTGACTATGTGTAATCCAACCTCATGTGTCTTCCTTTTAAAACTGAATAACTCACGACACAGCCCTGCAAATCAGTAAACACATGTAAAACTATGAGGCCTAAAGTCTGACTCACAACCAACATAATTTCAACTTGACAGAGGCACATGCACCATACACAGGACTTTTAAAATAACCTTCATAGTATTTGTAATTTCTCAGTTTTTTTTTTCCCTCTTCCATTACCAAAACCGAAATTACATTAAACAAAGATTAACTTTGGAAGATAAGGAAGCTGTACTATAGTATTCCTTAATGGTGTAAATAGTTTGCATGAGCATGAATTTTCTCTATTCTTTTCTCAATCTTAAACGATATTTAGTGTATACAATAGCTTCAAGGCTTAAGGGAGGCCATTATATACGTGTATGGCGGAGTAGCACTACAAGAAGTTATGTGGCCTATGCAAGTGTAGTATTAAGGTACCAGAGAATTAAATTTAAAGTTGTTTTAGTTATCAACCACATAACACTTAAGTGATTATATGTAAATGACCTTTGAGCATCATTACACCCATATGATTGACAACTTCCAGAACCGCTTAAAATTCACAGTGCTCTTTCTTGTAAGATGATCCGCTTACTGTGTACTGAAGTATCCCAGAAAACAGTACCATAATGCACGATGGAATGAAAATAAGCAAAGTATAACATCCTCAAAGCATTTTGATGTAGCAAGTTTCAACTGCTTCAGTGATGGCCATTTAAACCCTGCATAGGCCGGGAACAGATAAGACAGAACAAGCCATTTAAATTGTTAAATGCTGTAAAAATGCTTCTTAAGTAGATATTCATATCCTCCCTATTTATTAAATTATCTAAACGAAAGAAACACTGGTTTAATACCATTAAAGTCAGTATACTACTCCAGTATCAATAAAGTAGAGAGTATATTAATAATAATTGAAATTTCACTACTTTATTAAATTTTAGATGTGTAAGAAATACGACTCATCACGAAAGTGAAGCAGATGTGTAAGAAATACGACTCATCTAAAATTTAATAATTTTTCGCTTCACTGTGGTGTTCCAATACAGTTAAATCTCGATTTCACTACTTTGTTTCACTGTAACAAAAGCCATTCTTTGTGCTGAACACATCTAATATTTGAGTCATTTTGTTCTGTGTGCATACAAATGATATGTATATATGTATAGCTGCATAAGCGAAATCTCCGGTTCAACGTTTCAGAGTTTGGTTTATGCTACCAAACGATAATCATTGTATATGTTGTGTCACACATACGCTGCAAAGAAACAAACGTCTCTGTCATCATCTCTATATACTTCTTATTGCAGTATTTCACGACTGAAGTTTATGGTAGCCTTATGCAGCTGTTTTTGCTCAGTATATTTATACTCAGTGTTCAGAGTGATCTCTTATAGCTATCAAGAGTTAAATGAATAGTACATTTGAAATTGGTAAATTTCAGTATTAACCATGGCTTATCCTAGTAGTGTAGCAGATAAATTAGCTTACTTAGGATGTGTACGAGTTCTGATACCACTTTAGAGAATGCAGAGGACTTTTGATGGCGATTATGAGGGAGGTGTTGATATAGGTCGCAGTAAGGAAGAAAATGTCCCACTTCCTTAGGTGTTCGTGAAGAATCAATATTGTGCAGTGGTCAAAATAACTTGAACACACATAGACATATAGATAAATAGACATATATAAACACACTTTCTGGTGTATAGCTAACTTCTGACAGCCAACCAACTGACATTTTCACCAATTATTTTTACTCCTGACTTGGTGTCTCTCATTGTTATGGAAGGCTGGCTCCATAGCTCAGTCAGTAGAGCACCTGCCTGTCATGCTAGGGGTCCCAGGTTCGATTCCCGGTGGTGGGATGGGGATTTTTCTCCGACCAAGATAATTCCTCACTTTCCCCAGAGTCTGGAAGTATGAATGAGAGTGCAAATGTGTGTGTGATATAATGTTTAAAACCTAATGAATACGAGTTAACACCTTTGATATGTTCCAAAAGAGAATGGCTGCTGATATGACCATAGGAGTTAAAGGCAAAAGAAAAATTGTTACAGAAACAAATGTATATGTATGTGAGTAGGGTGAAGGAAGCCCTGACCTCTAAAGGCAATTTAGGGCCTATTAGGAGAATTCAAAGTGTACAATGTGAGTGTTATTTGTAAACCTACATTTTTTTTTTGTCGGAAAAATATATATCTACTATATATATTTTTCTTTTCCTTATTTAACCGTTTTTTAATGTTTCCATTTATTTTTGTATCTGTTTTCTGTAGCTTCACACATATACACTATACACATAAACACCCATGCCCAAGGTGGGACTCGAACCCATGACCCTCCATGCAGTGGAATGCTAGAGACATATGCTCTAACGACCATGGCTACGAGGGCCGGCTGAATTAGACATGTACTGGTTTACAGATGACATGTTAGTTGCTCCATTTTAGGATAAATAACAGGTCAAATATGGGAGGGGTGGATCAGTTATTTCAAACTATCCCTCTATACGAAAAACAGTTAAATGTTATAAAAAGTATTTTTACACCAGCTGGATGTAACCATACACAATTGTTGAGTAGTTCAAGTTATATTAATCAAAAATTCACTAAAATCATGAGAAGTGATAGGGAATGTGTACCAATTAATGATGAAGGAAGCTGCAGAGGGGACCCCTATTAAATTTAAGTCCGTACAGGAACGAGTAATGGAAGCCACTGATTTGCCATTTAGTTTGGTTTATAGAATCAAAGTTGAATTACAGTCGGTTGAATATGTCCAAACTTCACAGTAAAAAAAAGAAATTTAGAAAAAGAATTGTTTTCTTTATTTCTCAACATAATCTCCAGAAAGGCATATGACATTTGTCATATCAGTGTTCTAATTTAATTAAACCATCTCTGTAGTGCAATTTATCATGGTCCTCAAAATAGCTGTTTACTGTATCAAAGACCTCGTTGCTGTGAAATCTTTGTCTTCCAAGAAATTTTTTGAGTTTTGGGAACAGGTGGTAGGTAGTCACTGGGTGCTAGGTCTGCCAAATAGGAGGGATGTTCAAGCAATTGGAACTTTAATTCACACATTTTTCCCATTGCAATGACTGAACAATGGGCCAGAGCATTGTCATGGAGAAACAAGATTTTTTCTTTGCCAAATGAGGTCTTTTTCTTTTCACTCTAATATTGCAGTAAGCTTGCGTAGTAGTCACCAGTGATACTTTTACCCATTTCCAAGTAATCAATAAAAGTAATTCCCTTTGCATTCCAGAAAACACTTGCTGACAAAATTGACTTTCTCTTGGAGTTGGCTCACCTGGCGCAACCCACTGTTTTGACTGTGATTTACTTTCTGGAGTGTAGTGATGTATCCAAATTTCATCCATGGTAATAAGCTATCTCAAAAATTCATTGGCAATTTTACAGTAGAGCTCTAAATTCTTAGCAGAAACTTTTTCTTTGAAACCTTTGATCAGGTGTCAACAAACATGACACCCATCTTGCACAGACCTTGTGAAAGCTCAAAACATTACTTAAAATATTACCTGCACGTTTTTTTTCATATGTTTACAGCCTCTACTATCTCAAACAACTTTAATCTGTCGCTTCCAGTACTAAACAATGAATTTTTTCAATGATCTGTGGAGTTTTGACTTCCACAGGGCGTCCAGAGCGAGGCTCATCACTAGTGCTCGTACATCCCATTTTAAACTCTGTAACCCACCTTTTAATAATTGTATATGAAGGGGCAGAGTCTTTCAATGTAATGTCCGTTTCCTCCTTGATTTCTTTAGGCATTAAGCCTTTCATATGGAAGTATTTAATCACTGCTCATTTTTCCAAATCCTCCATTTTTGTGAAACCTCTACACTTGTCGTGTTTAAAATGCTATCATTCAAAAACTAAACAAGCTATTGACCTGTGACTATGGATATAAGCTAGTCTAGAGTTAAACTATATGATGCTATCCGTCAAACTGGCCCAGTTATGCCTTCTGTATGTGAGACCTGGGACTTATTAGCGTATTTAGTGAGAGGAAATTTCATCTTTCTCAGCACCGCATAAAGAAAGACCCAGAAGATCAAGGAAAGATGCATTTGATGACTTTAACGAGTGCGTTGTTCGCAATGCCTTTTACATTCAAGTAAACGAAAGGCTGATGCTGGAATACATTCAAGTAAAAGAAAGGCTGTCACTGGAAAAAATCCAACCTAGGTTGAAAGCATCTATTGGTTTCGACGGTAGTATTAACACACTCCAGAAGATTTTACATGTATATGTATGTATACAAGAACTATATTCATTCTTCACATACAGCATCATATGGCTGGAGTGTCACTAATTGGTTTATTTGCTCCAGTTTCAAAAGCCAACAGACTGATAATCATTCATGCTGGCAGTGAACAGAGATTTATGCCAAATGCCTATGTTTGTTTTAATCTGTACAAAAGTGGGATATCCTGCTCCCACCTCAAATTCAACCTGAGAACAAATGATATCCTGGTTAACAGAAAAGCAAACTAAAAAGAAAAGCATCCTAAAACCTTAATTGTACACCTTAATCAAGGAGCATAAACCAACCCATCGCAGTAACAAAATAGATTGTTAGCTGAACATGGGCATAGTGCATTACGTTTACGAGGGGCACTGTTTATATTTTGAGCCTTGGCAACCCTGAATGTTCTAGGTGCCTTCTAATGTTTCCAATGGAAAGTTTGACATTGTTGACCATAATCTACTTCAGGCATTTTTTTCCATAGAGCATCATTTGTTTTGTTTACATTAACTGGAAAATTGTGACTCAACAAAAACATGGAATTAACTCCAGAAAATGTTCAAGCAATGATTTATTACAACTTTCGACATGGATTATTAAGAGAGTGCTTAGATCAATTAACTTCCACATTTGGTGACGAAGTTCCATCCTTTGCCACTGTGAAATACTGGTATAACGAATTTAATTGTGGCCGCTGTTCACTCAATGACGAAGTTCGTGAAGGTCATCCAAAATCAGTTGTTGTGCTAGAAAACATTGATGCTATGCAAACACTAATAATGCAAGATTGTCATGCGATATACTGTAAGATTGAGGCAACCCTAGGCATTAGTTCCATCAGTATATATATATATAAAATATGGCGTGATTATTTAGCTGTGAAAAAGGTTTGCTCTCATTGGATCCCACATAATTTGACACAATCTCAAAAAGATGCTCTTGTTGATTGGTGTACAAAAATTCCCAAGAAATACAATGGCAATGCATCAAAAGACATATATAAGATTGTAACAGGTGACGAATAATGGATCTATGCATATGAGCCAGAAGGTAAACAGCAGTCGACTGTATGGATGTTACAAGATGAAGTAAATCCAATAAAAGTTGTTCGCACTCAAAGCACTTCGAAGCAAATGGTCGCCTGCTTTATTCAGCAAAACTGGCCATGTAGCAACAGTGCCTTTAGAGTAATGTAAAATGATCACTGCCGAATGTATTCAACCATTTGTTTGCTGAAAGTCTTCGGTGAAGTAAGGAAAACCAATTAGAACCGTAGGATCGTTCTTCATCAAGGCAATGCAAGTGCACACACATCTCAGCTAACAACAGAGTATTTGGAAGCTCAAAAATCGAATTGATGGGTCATCCACCATACAGTCCTGATTTGGCACCCAGTGACTTTTTTTTTTGTAGCCTAACATCAAGAATAAATTGTGTGGACAACGATTTTTGTCAGCAGAAGAAGCTGTTGATTCTTTCAAAAACCATGTTTTGGAGGTGTCTTGAAAAGACTGGAATAAATGATTTGACAAATGGTTCAAATGGATGCAAAAGTGTATTGATCATAAAGAAGAATATATTGAAGAACAATAAAGTAGTTTTCAATCAGAAATAACTTTGTTATAATTATTAGCTCAAAATATAAATCGTGACCCTCGTACCACCTTACCACCCAGAATTAAATCCAATAGATCTAATATGGGCAAATGTGAAGAACTGGGTTGTCCAGAAAAATGTTACGTTTAAGACGTATGACGTCATTTGACTGGTAAATGAAAGATATGCATCAATTTCTCAAGAACATTGGAAAAAAGTGTCCAAACTTGTATAAAAGGTAGAGGATGAATACACAACTGAAGGAGTCTTAGATGAACATTTGGAAATGCTAATTCAAATTTGAAATGATTGTGAAACTAGCAGTGAAAGTAGCTTAGACTCTACTGAAGACTTTGAAGATGGCTTGTAAACTTTAAATTGTTGTTGGATGCATTACGTTTATCAGTAATTATTTAATCACAAAAAAAAGAAACATTTTTTCTAGTTCATATCTAAATACAAGGCAGTATCAACAAAATGTTTGTAAGTAATCATTAAATAGTTGTAATATGTTTGTATATTTCAGTTTACTTGGACTAATATACTTGCCAGGATGCAGATAACTGTGTGTGTGGTAAGATGTGCGAGGCATCGCCTCTTTTCCCCCACTTGTACTATGCATCTGTCTGCTCTCGTCTATTTGCATGGACAGTACTTGAATGTGATTTTTTATTGTTAACAATAGTTTTTTGTGTACTACTTGTTAAGTAGGATTCAAAGCAGGTTTTTGAAAGTTTAACCAGGCCATAAATCTGTATTTCTCTAGCATCAGCTCTTTGTTAATACTATCAAAGGCCTTGGTGAGATCACAGAAATTACTTAGAATGATGTCCTAGTTATTTATTGCATTTAATACTTCATTGGTAAGCCTATATGATATTGTCTGCAGGCAGTCCCTTCCTAAAACCAAACCAAAATGATGTTAGAATGCTATTATCTTGAAGATGTTTCATAATAAGATTATACATTGCTTTTTCAAAAATCTTTGATAGGAGGTTAAGCAGTGAGATTGGTTTGTAATTGGAAGGTAATTGTCTATCTCCCTTTTTAAACAATGGCTTAAGTAATATAATTTTGAGTCAAACTAATACTCAATGCTCCACTTATTGCTAGTATTTACCTAGAACACGTTTTGTTAGGATCTTCCTAACATCACCAGCTGTTGTCGACTAATGGACATTGGTTTGGTGAACTCATTGGAGGCGATAGGTGCATCTCTGTTGGTATCTTGATGAACTTGAAGTTTGGGTTTTCTTCAAAGGTAGTGTCGAAATTAAACAATTTTCTTTCATATTTCTTTATGAAGATTTTTTTCCCACGTGGTTAATGTAGGTGGACCTTGGGCACTTTTTAAGTCCAGCTGCATTAACCACGTGGGAAAAAATCTTCATAAAGAAATATGAAAGAAAATTGTTTAATTTTGACACTACCTTTGAAGAAAACCCAAACTTCAAGTTCATCAAGTTACCAACAGAGATCTCCAATGAGTTCACCAAACCAACGTCCATTAGTCGACAACAGCTGATGATGTTAGGAAGATCCTAACGAAACGTGTTCTAGGTAAATACTAGTAATAAGTGTAGCATTAAGTATTAGTTTGACTCAAAATTACAGTAATTTTGTGCTTTATTGTATCATAGTCCTTACACATTGGAAATGGCTTAAGTGTTGCTAACTTAACCTATCTGGGGATATTCCCAACAAGAACAATTACAAATGTGACTTATAGCTTTACTTGAACCACTCGAACAGCATTTTAACAGCTGAGTAAGTTATTCCATCCACCCATGTGAGGTTTTACTCTTCAGAGACTTAATTACATTTTCAATTTCTCAGGATGTAGTAGACTTTATTTTAAATATATTTTGAATACTAGTATTTGTGTTCTTTAGTATTGTCGCCCTGTTCGAACGATTACCATGGATTTATCTTTGGTAATAGATACCTCTCAGATAACGTACTGATTATTCTTGTAAGAGTGAGAGGGGTACTGACACGCCTCCCGGTCGTGTGCTAAACACCAATGAACGCATCACTTCAGCCAATGGAATTCGCAGAAATCACAAATGACAGATATACGTTTACTCCGCGTGGAGTAATCAGTGCATTATCTGAGAGGTGTCTATTACCCAAGATAAATCCATGGTAAGCGTTCCAGCAGGGCGACTATAAATGTAGTGCTGCTGTAATTTGATCACTTTTAGTATAATCCATTTTAGATAAATTTGCTTCAGCAGCATTCAGAAATATATATTGAATGCTCTTGTAATCATATTGTTGTTATCGCTCCTACCATTAGATCATTTTCATATAGCAAACCTGGTATCTCTTTATTTTCTATTATTGGGGAGTGTTGATTTCTTTCTTTCACTCTAACCACTATATCATCTATAAATAAGTTAAGCAAACCTGGTATTTCTTTATTTCCTATTATTGGGGAGTGTTTATTTCTTTCTTTCACTCTAACCACTATATCATCTATAAATAAGTTAAATAAGATGAGACCTAGTTTACAGTGTGGTCTTAACCTACAGCCTGCTTTATTTTCTCCTGCTCTCCCTTTGTATATTGGTACTAACATACTTATTTTCCAGCCTGTGGCATTTCTTCCTTTTCTTTAATTTTGTTTAACACATTTGTCATATTAGATCTTTCCTAGTATTACCATATTCTCTCCAAAAATATCCTGGAATCCCATCTACTTGCACTACTTTACCTGTTTATCAAAGCTTTCTAACTGTTGGTATACTTCCAGCAATGTAAATTTACCATCTAGTATTTTGTTTTTAACTACTTCCTTCCCCAGCCTGCTAATATCCTTGTCTACTCCTTTATCATCTCCTATTAAGCCTATAAGAAACTATTCCTGCATTGATATTTTGGATCCTTGGCTTTTTTCACTATTTCCCTTATCATTTTACTATTTATTTCTTCTATTGTACCTCTTAATTTCTTTTTTGTGCATTCCTGCCATTCTTTTTTCTTTTCCTCTAACAACATTTATAATGCCCTTTACTTTCAATCAGAATTTGCTTAAAATTTTTATTAACCCTCTCACCAATATGGACGTCATATGACGTCAAAGTTAAAATGCTGCAAAGTGATATGGACCTGTATAGACGTCCTGTGCATACATGCATTTAATGCTCAATTAATGCTAATCGTCTTAAACTTTGTTTTTACAATAAATTTAAATAAATTCTATAGGAAGTAAAAGTTTACCTGTAAAAGTTTTTTCTACCCTTGAGACGATGAGAGCCCCATTGATGGACGGAGATCATCTGCTCCAGTGTAGTGCCCTGACAAAAACAGATGGAGAACTGACAGCACAACTAGTCACACGTTATTGGGAGGCCAGAAGGAAAATGGAAATTCTCCAACTCCATGAGCATTAGCAACCAACCAACCAACCAACCAACCAGTATTTTCTTGAATGGTACACCTCAAAACAGGTATAAACACACAAGGGTACATCTCCGCATTCACAGCAAATTGTATAGTTTCCTTTCGGACACCTTTCTTTCGGCACACCAGACATTTTCTAACGGGGCACAACTTTTTTGCTGTGGGAGGTATTCTTCTAGGAAAATGTTTTCCTTCAAGTTTGAGAGGTGCTGGGGTGGTGGATTTCTTACCCCCAGTATGATCAGGGCTCTGAATGTTAGAGTGCTCAATTACGCTGCGATTATTAGGCTGATATGTGGAAGTCCAGGAAGGTCATTGTTCTGCATGGGCTTAGAGCTCTCCAAATTACTAAACAATTATTGTATACTATTATATACAGCTGGTGTAAAAATACTTTTTATACCAGTTGATTGTTTTTCACAAAGAAGGATATGCCTGTAATACTTGATCTACTAGATCCACACCAATCATATGCATATTGTATTCCTGGATAATATCAGGCTTGAAAATTGACATTTTGTTACGAGCATCAATTTTTCCAGTATCAATCATCAAAATCTTAGAGCTGCAATTGGATAATGCTGTAACTACCGTCCTGTCCTGCCAAGCAACATAGGTCAAGGGTGGGAGCTGATGCACCTGCATTTCTCCTCTCCTTAGAGCCTTCGTATTTACAATTTACAATTTTACTGTTCCAATTGCATTTGTTTTTCTTTTGTGTAAGGCCATAAATAATTTAGGGGAACTGTACCAAGTATCTAAATATACAGTCCTAACCTGATCAAGTACAGGTTCCATCAGGTGCATTACTCTGGAACCAGATAACCCCAAGACTTTGTCTCTGGTGTCATCAGTCCCTTGGCCAGTGTATATGCAACTATTGTAAAGATTTTCCATTTTACTTTCACATACATCAAAACTCTTTATGCCAAATCTGGCCCTCTTTGTTTTGGTGTATTGTTTCCAACCTAAGCGGCCCTTCCAAAGCATCAAGCATTCATCAGTAGTGATCTTTTTACCAGGCACATAATTTTTTTTTTTTTTTTAATGTTTAAATAATGTAATAAAAAACTGGCATGATTTTGTGCAGTTTATCATTTTCTGTGTAGGTGAAATGAAGGAAGTGCAAAATGGAAGTATACCTGTTATTTGACATGCATTTCCCAAAAAATGGAGTAGCTGTCATCTGTAGACCAGTACATGTCTAGTGTAGGTTTACAAATAATACCCATGAGCATAACATTCATAAATATAATACAAGAACAAAACAGAACTACTTTAAAAATAGGTTCAGGGGAACATAAGCTGCCAAATGTATTGAAAGTACTGCAAAAAATTTATACAATCATTTACCTCACTCTATCAAGGCAATAAATGAAGAAGTGAAGAAAATTTTTGCAATAAAGACTTACCTAGTGAAAAACGCTTTCTACTCAGTTGACAAATACAAAAATGGAAGAGTGACTTAGTTTATTAAATTTTGTTATCAATCTATTTTGTATATATAGAACTGCTAATAATCTGTAAATAGATTTATTTGGTTTTATTATTGAACTGTAAAAATGTAATTGTAGTGTTATTTTTTTGACAATGCTTTGTAAAAAAATGTTGCAAATGGCAGAATAAATCTGAATCTGAATTAGACCAAGTAGTCTGTAAATCTCATTCATTGTTACTTCTGTCCACTTCTGAATTCTACTGTTAGGTCCTAAATTGCCTTTAGAGATCAGGTCTTCCTTCACCCTACTCCCTTATACATTTGTTCCTGAAACAATGAGAGACAGTAAGTCCGTAGTAGAAAATGTTGTGAAAATGCTGATTGGTTGGCTGTCAGAAGTTAGCTGAGTCTGTGGTTGCACACCAGAGGCTGAGCTCATGAAGGTATTTCTGTTTGTGTTATAGTTATTTTGACAAATCCATAATGTTGATTCTTCACCTTTTAGAAATGGGCCATTTTCTTCCTCACTGCTACCTATATCCTCAACACCTCCCTCAAAATTTGAAAAGTTGCCATCAATATCCAAATCACTGTCAAACAGCAAAAAGTCCTCCATATTTTTTGAAGTTATTTAAGAAGCCTGTACACTACCTACACAAGCTAATTTATTTGCCACATTACTAGTTGAAGCCATGATTAGCACTGAGGTAATAATTTCAAATGTGTTTTCACTAAACGAAATCGCTCGGAACTCTGACACAGTCAAAATTACTATATAAACTGAGCAAAGAAAACAACTACATAAGCTTATCATAAACTTTGGTTTTGTGAAATACTGTAATAAGAGGTACATACAGATGCTGATGAAGATGTTTGTTTCTTTCCAGTGTGTGTGCGTGTGTGCATGCATGCATGCATGCGTGCATGTTTTTCTTTTCCCTTATTCATCCACATGTTCCATTACATTTGTAATATTACATGTTCTGGTTTGCTTTGCTTTCTGATTGATTGTTCATATTAACTGAGGTATTGAAATTGTGTTTTTAGATTATGTTCACACAGTCACTTTAGTCTTATTTATTTATTTATTTATTTATTGTTATCTGAAAAGGTTCCCAGAGCCATAGCTCATGCTAGGGAACAGTACAAAAATATATAAAATGATGGCAAACAGCCCTTAACAATACTTATATTACATTTTTAGAGTAGGAATGAATTACCGTACAAGAATAACATATATGAAACATACAAAGATACAGACATTCACTATAACTCAAGAAATAATAGTAACAAAGAACTTAACAGAAAAATAAAAGCTACATATTCTATGGGACATTAATCCATATTAATTTTTAAACAGTTCAGCTTTCAAACCAGCTATAAATGTGTAACACTTTATCAGCTATCAATATATGCCTTCAGTAAATTTTCAGCAACTTTCCTTTTAAAACCTTTTATGTTCCTGCAGCCTTTCAGTTCCAGTGGCAGTGCATTATATAAGTTGATAACGTGTGAGGTTAAGCACTTTCTAGATTAATATAAAAATTATTTGTGGTTGGTTTATTGACACTCGTCACTTACTTTTTCATATATTTATGAGAGACTAGTTTCAAAGGCCCTGGCCTCCATTTTCAATCTCTTCCCAACTGATTGTGTTGACATATTCACTAAAGTCCCTTAGATATTATGTCCCACAAGTGCTGGTTTATGTACTGGCCACTTCCCTCCTTTCTTGTTTATTTGCACCCTTAGTTTTTCCCTTTGGTCTTTCCATTTGATGCAGTCATACAGGATGTGATCTGTGGTTTCGTCTCCTCTGTTGCAGGTGCATGTAGCATTATCAGTTATGTTGAATCTCTTGTAATAGGCTTTGAGCCTTACATGTCCTGTTAAAATGGTAGTGAGATTTGTTGATATGTTAAGTCTTCGTTCTAATCGTTTTGCTACTGTGGGAAAATATTGTTTTGTCTCTTGTCCTTTTGATGTGTTTTGCCATTGTTTCCCATTTGTTGAGTGTTTCTTCTCGTATTTTTTTCCTGATAGCACTTTTTGGGATTCGGTTGTAGCTTTCTTTGTTATCAGTTATTGTTGCTCGTTTCGCAAGTTTATCTGCAACTTCATTTCCTTCTATTCCTATGTGGGCTTTTATCCATCCTATTCTTATCATCCATCCTTTTTTAGTTAATTGTTGTAGCTTTTCTCTTACAGCTTCTATCAGTTGGTTATGATTTTTAGTACTGTGTAATGATTGTAGTGTAATTTTGCTGTCTGTATATATTGCTGTTGTTTTCAAGTCAGTTTGTGTTATTCCCATATTATCTATTTCTTCAAGTGCCTTTAAGATTGCAAGTTGTTCTGCTTGATTATTTGAGCAGTTTTTGTTCAGTTTATACTGCAGTTGTTTAGTTAATTCTTTGTTTTCATAAATTACCTCTCCAGAACCTACCCCTTGATCTGTTTTGCTTCCGTCAGTGTAAACTTCAATGTTATAGTTTCCATTTTCATTTGCTTTTATTTCTGGAAAGTCTGACGGATGTGGCCATTTCTTGTCACTTAATGCTGTGTCTATTTCCCAGTCTGTGTTCTGTTTTGTTTGTTTATACTCTTGGGCGATCTCCTGAATTTTCAGTATAATAGGTGTCAGTCCTGTTATTATACAGAGTGCTTCCGTAGATGTTGTTCGGAAAGCTTTAGCTATTTTGATGTTCGCTAGCCGTTGTACTCTAATGTACTTGACACAATTATATTTCCTATTTAATGCATTTATCCAAACTGGTGCTGCATAGGACAATAAAGGTAATATTGTACCCTTGTACATAGTTCTTAGGGCTTCGTGTGTGAGTTCCCAGTTAAGTTTCGCTGCTTTAGATAGTGCATGTATCAGTTTTGTGGTTCTCTGTGTGACATATTGGATATGTTGATCGAAGTTAAAGTTTCTGTCGAGTATTATTCCCAGGTACTTAAGGGATGCAACTTGTCCTATTTCCTCGTTATTTAAGAAGATGCTTATATTTTTCTCTGTTCTTTTCTTTCGTGTTATTAAAAGAGCTTTTGATTTTTGTTGATTGAACTTTATTGTCTCTAGCCCAAGCTTCAACCTTTTTTAATTCTATGTTGGCATAATTTTCTGCTTCTAAGGTGTTTCTTCCTTTCACTATTAGTATCAGATCGTCAGCAAATGCAGTAACTTTTGTGTGAGTTGTGTATTGTATGCCAAGGGAGAGAGTTGTTAGGCAAGTTCCAGAATCCTGGCCCACAACATGATCCTTGAGGGCACCCTTTGCTTACTGGTTTCTCTATTCTGATGTTATTGACAGTCAGGGACGCAGTTCTCTGGCTGAAGTAACTCTTTGTAAGGTTATACAGGTTTCTGGGACATTTGTATTCTTTGAGACTCTTGAGTATACTCGGCCACCAAGCTGCATCAAAGGCTCACTGAACGTCTAGACTAATTAGTATAGTACTCTTACCTCTCTCCAAGTTTTCCTGTACATATTCTTTAACCTTAAGTGCAGCATCTACTGTACTTCTTTGTGGTGTGAAGCCATATTGGTGTTCGTTCATGTATTGGTGTGAATTAACATGATGCATGATTTGATCGATGATAAGTTTTTCCAGAATTTTCCCTCCTGTATTCAGCAGACTGATGGGGTGAAATTTTGTAACCTCGGCGCTTCCATCTTTTCCTGGTTTGACAATAGGTATAAGCATAGCTTTCTTCCATTGTTTTGGGAAGCAGCTTGTTGTTAAGCAGCTGTTATACATGGCTGTAATATATTTTGGGAACATTTCAAATACTTTTAATAGGATTGAACTCGTTATTCCGTCTTCCCCTGGTGTTTTATTTGGGTCCATCCTCTTTAGATGATTTTCTACTTCCCTGTGAGTGAATAGTGGATCATTGTGTGTGTCTGTGGGGGTGTTGTTTTCGATTCTTATAGATCTATGGTACTCATTGTCCTCACTTTCTTTGTCTTCTGATATGAAGTGGTCTAGCATATAACTCAACGTTTCTTTGAGGTCTTGCATAACTGTTCCATCAGCTTTTGTTAGGGTTGTGAGTTGTGGGGAGTTTCTTATTCTCCCAGTTGCTAGACGATAAGCTGCATTCCAGGGATTTGTTGGATGGAGTTACGGTACAGTATTGTTTCCAAGATGCCAACTTCTTTCTAATAGTCCTTTCATACTCCCTTTTACCTTCCATGTATAGGTTCTTCCGCTGATCTCTTAGGGCTTGGTCGTGCTTTGTTTTTTGGTATCTATTCCTTAATGCATTTGTCCTTTTACGCATTATTGTTAGTTTGTCAGTCCACCAAGGAGTGTGTGTGTGTGTGTGCGTGCGTGCGTGCGTGTTTTTTGTTACTTACAAAAACTTGTAAATCTCTTTAAAGCATACAATTTATGTGAAATAATTTTTTTTTAAGTTAACCATTTCTGAGATATTCAGATATTCCATATTGTTGGGTTCTGTTTTTAAATAATTATACATTTATCAGTTAAAGTCCTTATTAATTTGTGTGTGGGTGGGTGCGTGCGTGTGGAAAAATAATGGAATTTTGAAGTATTCACATAATAACAAGTTCTTTAAAAGTCTGGCTTTCTTTACCTATTTCATTCTATTAGATATGTGTAATGAACATTAATTTGGATTAACATGAATAGATAGAATAATAAGCTTTAGTAAGAAAGTTTCTAAATAAGTGAGTGGAGGAAATCATATGAGTGCATCACATCAGATTTTTCCTTTCTATTGAAATTTAGTCCCTGAGAAATTATAGTGTGCTTGAAACAACACCTAATGCAATTTTTTATTCCAAAAAGGAATCATTATAAAGAAGGGATAAATACTCTTGCTAATCAGACCTTGCACCTACTGTCTACCCACTACAAGAAGGCAAGTGGACCTTGAAGAGGAAGAGGGGCTGTTTGCTCTGGTAGTGGATCTGTTTACTACAAAATGAGTGTATGGGAGTGCATATGAATCACCTATGCTGCCAGATCTAATGCTCGTTTCAGTAACTGCAGTGATAGGTATTATGTATGGGTGAGTTATGTGACAACGCTGTGTATTTTAGATGAACCGGCATCCTTATCATATCCAGACAGCATAAACATGTGTATAGCAAAAGTGATTACGTTACACATTCCTCTGCCTTGCCTTCTTGTGTTGGGTGGACAGTAGATTATTTTTAATCAAATTGCAGCACCCTCAGCAAAATACAATATGAAGCATTGAACAAGTAAGCTTATAGCATACATATTAGGAAATCTTGCTAAGTGTTTTAATTGCTTATGTTATAGAATTTAATAAAATTATCTAAACTAACAGCTTGATTCATTAATGTTTCATCTAAATATCTGGTGAACTAAATTTCTGTGACTCTTTGTACCCATTAAATTCCTTTTAATTTGTTATATATATATATATATATATCATACCAAGCAGTTGTTTTGTGGCCTGGCCATGTTTGGATGTATGCATGATTTGCTTGTACTACAGTGACCTAGGTATTGTTTGGCTAGCTCCCTAGCAGTGAATAAATTGGTCAAGGCTGCACTTATTGGCAATTAAACTATCAGTTACTGCTTTCAGTTTGTGCCTTAATGAATAGAATTGGTTTATTGAGCATCTCAAAAGCAAAAGCTTATTCAAATAATTCCATTGTGTGTGACTTACTTTAGAATATTCTTAGTATTGTTATTGTTCTTGACTAGTTGTTAGTTCACTGAAATGCTGCCAAGAAATTCACACTTGGTCAATGAATTTTATGTAGGATACATATGTAAAAACTGAATCTAAATTATGTAGACAGTTGCATAAGCAATTTTACGAGCTACTTCCTGTTATTCCAGTTCCAAATAGAGATACGTCAGATATTTGGTTAACATATTTAGGATAACAGGAATGCTAATCTAAGAAGCAAAGATGACATATTGTAATAGTAAAAGATTGATGAAATTGGTGCATCATTTAAACACTCTTCAAAGAAGTGCTCAGTAAATGGCTGTTTCAAAACCGTCTTTTGTTACAGCTGCTAAACTCTTAAATTTGAAAGCCTACAAAGTACTACTGTTCATGAATTACAACCTCATGATGATGAATGCCAGAAAAGTCTCAATGCAGATGGACACCACTTTCAACACTACTTATAACAAAGAACTCATTATAGAGCATGTTACTGTTACTCCTGAGTATGTAACACAGGAGTTTTAGAATAGTGAAACCCTATAGTTTAGTGGGCAGCACATTGAGCATGCATACGTTTGCTGCAGGCTAGGCCTGCATTATCATTTAAATGACCACTCTATAATTCATGTCATTCTTCTATTCATGTAACATAACTTGAACATGTTTTTCTTAGAAATAACCTGAAATTACGCAATGTGAACCTGGGTGCAAGCATGATACGGAAAACAAAAAGCAACTGTTTCTTTGTCAGTAAGATTCAACAGTTATACGAAATTCATTCAGAAGGAAGTGAACTGTGTATGCTATTCACAAAACATCAAGATTTACATGTTATTAGTTATGCAGATATTATTTACATATAATATTTAATCAAAACCATTTGAGCTGTTTTTGAGTAAATTTAAAATGCTGCAGCTGCAGCTTTTCATGCAAAGAGTAGTTTGGGGTAGGAGAATTTTCTGAATATTAGGTAGCATCTTAAAGTTTCATGAAAATATTTTGTTATTTAACTTTTTATTTTTTTAATAATACTGCTTTCTCTTTCTCACTCACTCTGTCACATAATTTGATATTTACCTTGCTTGTTATTTGGTTTAATATGTTTCTAGGTTTTTAAGTGATATCCTGTTGACATAATTTAATTACTTCATAATTTCAGAGGTGACTAATGCTGGTCTAGGCCTTAACTCAAATTGGGAGCTGTTGATGCCAAATGGGTACCGCTTCTATTTACCTGGAAGCATAGGACCAGCTTGGCATGATAATACAACAACATCAAAGATGGAACAGCCTGCACATTTTTATTTAGAAAAGGTAAATTAGAATTAACATTGATCTAAATATTACGTACTATATATGTTTTGGCAGAGAAAAGCTGTATGTATACAGCACAGTCTCAGAAAACCACCCAATGGAATCCTTTTGTTACTGAAAAGCATCCTAACAAGCATGAATTATAAAAGTCAGCTACTAATAGCCATTCCTAAATAATCAGAAGCGTATAAAGGTGCAGGTATTTAGAATACAAATATTTTTTAGTAATAAAAGAGCATACTTGCACAGATTGCTTTTACTTTTCATTGAGAATGTAATGGAGTAGAGAGTAGTTGTTACTCTAGAGAAAATGCATGTTAAGTTTAGAAGAAGTTCAGTATAGTTCATTCCAAGTCATATACATACATGGTCATGATTTAGCAATTGAAAAAGATAAACACAATTAAAAATGGTTGGATATGCTCAATACACTATATGTGCAGTACTTTTTGTCTGAAATTTTTTAATTCTTTGGCATCTTATTTAAATACCCTCATGGCTACCTCAGAAATTTTATTTAAATCCCTACACAGCTACTTGAGTGCCTTGTAAACTTTAAAACATCCATATCAAATCTTCTTTACCTTATTCCAAATAGTAGCACAGTGGTATTAAGGGATTCTGGTTCCTCTATCCCTTAAGGTCTGGCCTGAGGAACCGAAGCTTTGGATCTGATAGAGAACCAGGATGGGTAATCAGACCGATGTCTGGTGTGAGGGTGAAGGAAGTGGATGATGAGGGCGAGATGAATGATAGGAAAGATGATGATGGTACAATTGGTGGAATGCTGGCAAGAGAAACTGGAGGAAACCTCCCCCAGCACTGTGTTGTCCATCACAAATCTCACTTTGTGGTCGCTTGGGGTTGAAACTGGGCCGCCTTGGTGAGAGCCAAGCGATCTTACCACTCAGACATGGCGCAGCTTTCCATATCAAATCAACCAATATAATTCTTTCCTGGAATTTTGCATAGTTTACTTACCAATATTGATGACCTAATATGATTATTGATTGGGGTAAATCATTAAGTATCCTCCAAATGAAGGGTGTAATACTTTTTGCCTAGCCAAGAACTATTGCTATTTTTCCCCCTACTGTATCTTACAAGGCATTTTTTTCCTTGTATGTAGGTGGAATGTGCATTGGCAAAGGGCACAAGTTTTAGCTTGCAGTCACAATGGGATGAAGGTCAACCTCTGTGATCTTTGGTAGTGTTACCTTTTGAAGCATAGATGACATCTGTGTAGCTTTAGACAGTCATCTTGTGAAAGACTATGAAAAACTTAAATGTACACATATTTAGCAGACAGAAAATTTTTCTGCACGTTACATTGTAGGAAACAAATGTATCTCATAAATTGAATCCTCCCAGTGGCTTTTGGTTCTTTACCTCCCCCTCTGATCTTTCCTTCTCAGTTTGCCTGTTCTTGTAATGTCAAAGGTTTTGTGTTTCATCGATAGGAAATAAACGTTTTTTGTCATTTGGCCCTTCACACACCACACATTTTTTGCATTACTTGTAATTGCCATATTTTACTGTACTATTATGTGTATTATAGGATGTATCCTTATTTCCTTTCATGGTACTAACATCATCAGTTTTGCTGTTCATAAGTCTTCTAAAGAGATGTGGTGGTCCTTTCTGCACTTGATAATTAAAAGTGTAAATATATGTTGTATTACTGGCCAGTACACACATGTGAGCTTATGCTTGTCATGCAATTTAAGTGCCATTATTAACCAATGCGAGTGCAGGTCATATGCAAATGGGTTAATAAATCCTACGCAAGAAATTTTCACTTTATTTCCTATGCAAGTCAAGTTTATCATCATTGTATGGAAACTTAATACAATCCAGGGTGTGGTATAGTAACTGATAGCAGAAATGAAAATGGGAAAGCCTTGCTTTCAATTCAACCAAAATAATGCAGGTTAACCAAAAGCAAAATATTATATAGTAAACATTTATCTATGGCATCAAAAAAGTAGACTAATATTTAAAAATAGAGGCTAATAACAATGAAGCATTACAAATATTACAATAAAATATAATTTGCCACATATTACATCAAGAGGATCTATAGGAGTCATAATTCCCCCTCTGCTCCCAGGAGCAGTAAAACTTCACTTATCTTTTTAAGAAAATTGATGAAAGTTCTCCACAGCAGAAAAAGATAAAAGTTATAAAATTCAAATCAGAAACTGAAAAGTAATGGTTGTCTTCATTTAATAGATCTAAAGATAATAAAAATAACAAAAAACTAAACTTCAGCATTTACAGGAAATATACTCATATTGATAATTATTGGTTTGTCTCATAAATTCGTTCGATTCTTGTTACGTGTTTACTACAAAGAACGCCTGCACTGTATGCCCGTATCACAACTACGGCAACGAAGTTGCCTAATTATGTAGGGGTAACCTGTTTACATACGCAAGGTCATCAAAAGTAAACAAGGCAATGAAATTTTCAAAACAAACTTTATTTTGTGCAGTATGCACCATTATTATCAATAACATATCTCCATTTCTCAGGGAGCTTATCAATACCATTTTTCCAAAATCTTGCAGTTTTCTGGTTGACGAACTCTTCTACGGCGAGTCTGCAATCCTCCAAGGAAGTAAGGCGTTTGCCATTAAGGAAGTTTTGCAGGGATCGGAATAAATGATAGTCGGATGGGGCAATGTCTGAAGAATTAAGGCGGGTGAGGTAACACATCCCAGTCGAAATCCCGTAATTTCTGACGAGTTACCATAGAAGTGTGTGGTTTGGCATTGTCTTGATGAAAGACGACTCCACCATTAGATGCTAACTCTGGCCTTTTCTTTTCTAGGGCAACCTTCAGACGATCCAACTGAGAACAGTATTTCTCTGAATTGATGGTCTCCCCAGGAGGAAGAAATTCGTAATAAATAATTCCTTTCCAGTCCCACCAAATGCACAGCATAATCTTCTCAGGATGAAGCCCTGGTTTAGGAATTGAGAGTGGTGGTTCCCCTTTCTTACGCCATGACTTTCTCTTTCGGATGTTGTTGTATACAATCCACTTTTCGTCTCCTGTAACCAGCTGTTTCAGAAAAGGGGCAGTTTCATTGCGTCTTATCAATGTGTCACAGATGGAAACGCGCTGAACTAAATTTTGTTCACTCAGTTCGTGCGGAACCCATACATCCCGAAGATTTACGTAACCAAGTTTCTTTAGGTGCCTGGCTACAGTTGCATGAGATAAGTTTAGCTCCTGACCTACCTCCCGAGTTGTTATTCTGGGGTTGTTCGTAATCATGTCCTTTATCCTTTCCTCATCTGTAACCACAGGTCGTCCAGAACGAGGTTTGTCTTTCACAGAGAAGTTCCCAGCTCGAAATCGAGTAAACCATTTTTGACATGCCCGATTCGTCACTGCATCTTCTTCGTAAACAGCACAAATTTTCCGTTGAGTTTGTGAGGCTGTTTTACCTTTACGGTAATAAAACAGCATTAAATGTCGAAAATGTTCCTTCTTGCCTTCCATATTAACATTCACAAGTTACAACTCCACACTGTTGCATCCACAAACTCGTACTGAAGTTTGGTTACCAATTCTTACATAAGTTGACCTATTTACCTTTGGCCGTGAGGTCGCTGTGGTTTGTGTTCATAGCATTCTTTTCAGTTATTGTATTTGTAAACAAACCCCATATTGTTAGGCAACTTCTTTGACGTAAAAGTAATGGGGGCATGCAGTGTTCTCAGGAGTTCTTAGTCATAAACACGTAACAAGAAGCGAACGAATTTATGAGACAACCCGATACATAAAAAATACAAGTTTAACCCCTTTTCACATAAATGCTGTTTTTAATAGTTTAATTTAGAGATTAATAAATATAACCTTAAATGAAGAGGAACTGAATAATTAATAATTAATGGTTTTAATAAAGATTTTATACATAAAAAGATTGTAAAATTTAAACATAAAAATATGATGTTTCTGTCTTTAGCAAAATAAAACATGATTATCATTCTAAAAAATTTACTTACCATCCTTGGCCTAATAAAAAGTTTCAAAAAGGTATAATTTTGGATTCTCAAAATAAATATAATACAAAGAATATACTCAATTTTTCTAAAGAGCATAACATTTCCAATTATAAAAAATCTGGCATTTAACAATTTAATTGTTTGAATTGTGACCGGGTTTACAATGAAAGCACTAAACATAATTTAGAAACCAGAATGAATGAATATTTTTAAAATATTAGGTATAAACAGATTCATAAATCAGCCATGGCAGATATTATTTTTTCATTTAACTATGAAATAAATTCAGAAATTAAATTATTAAAGCATTTAAATAGTCCAATAGATTTAATGGTGTGGGAGAAAATATTCATTTTAAAAACTGGAAATTGCATAATGAGTTTTGAAATACTGCCAATTGATTCCGTGTTTAAGTTTGTTTTATTTCCAGAGTTTGGTAATAAAAATTATCTGTCACCTAGCAGCTGTAATGATAACAACAGCAATAAACAGAGGGACCGAAGATGTGAAAAAATTTTGTGAAACTAGTTTCTTGAATTCTATGGATAATTCATCAATTTTCTTAAAATGATAAGTGAAGTTTGTGGCAAATAATTATATTTTATTGTAATAAAGTAGACTCTGTTAACAAAATGCTGAAATTTCACTGTTTGTTTCTCTAGCAAAAGTCATTCTGTGCATCGAATGCATCTAATTTATGAGTTATCTTTTTTTTTGTGCACACAATCAATATGTATATATAGTCGGCTAAGCGAAGTCCTCTACAGTTCAAGGTTTTATGATTTGGTTTATGTTACCACACAATAATGCATGTGTATGTTGCAAAACACCCAGGCTGCAAAGGAAGCTGAACCTCTCTATCAACATATGTATGTACATCTTACAATATTTTCCAATCAAAGTTAATGGTAGACTTGTGCAGCTGTTATTTTCACTCTGTTCTTTAGTTATTTTTACTGTGTTGGAGTTCAGAGTGATTTCTTTTAGCTGTCGGAAGATAACTGAAAAGCATATTTGAAAGTATAACAATTGAAAGGAGTGTGACTTGTGTGTCTCATTGTTATGGAAATAAAGCTACATGCAAGTAGGATGAAGAAAGACCTGAAGGAAGATCCTAAAGGCAATTTAGGATCTAAAAGTAGAATTCAGAAGCGGACAGAAATAACTCTGAATGAAACTGACAGGTTATTTGTTCTAATTACGCTCATGGATGTTATTCATAACCCTACATTGCACATATATAAGATGCGCATTGGTTTTAGAACACTAACCTTCACCCAGAGAATAGTCAGCGAGTCAAGATCTAACCTTCTTTCTCTTCAGTCTCCTTCCAATTCTTGTATTCAGTGAACTTATTGCTCCTGTTACTTGATGCAATATGCTGTGTGAATCGTCCACCCCTGAGTATAGTTGCCTGCAAAGGAATGTGACACTGTCATATGTATATTAGTATGTCTTTGCATGTGTTTAGTTGACGTCATAATGCTTCCTGTAATTTCACACTTAAAAGGAAAGACTCGTCATAGCCAAATTTGTGAAGTGAGTGCTAGTGTATATGAATACCTGGCCACTCTCTTGAGCATTTTAGAGTAATTCAGAAAGTGCAAGAAAGAGTTGCTGCAGCCACCAACATCTTTCTACTTCTTTTTTCAGAATTTTGCAAGAAAAACAAAAAATGAAGAGGAAGGAGTGGGTTTTGGAACTTTTGGGAAAAATCACAATGTTGCAAAAAGAGTAATTGAAATTGACGATTTTGACAAGTGTGTAATTCAACACACCATACATGAGTTTTAGGCCTGTAAGAAGACCTTACCAACAATAAAAAGGCTTCTGCAGAAACTATGAATTATGATCAATTGGTGGATCTACCCACCTTCGCCTCCTAATAAAGAAATTAGGCTTTAAATGGAAAAGGATAAGAAGCAGCAGCCATATGTTAATTGAAAGACATAAAATATGCTTTCTGCATGAGAATTACCTCACTAGTCTTCAAAAATACAGAGCTGAGGGATGCCCAATAATTCACGAATATGAGACCTACATCCATAGCAGTCATACATTTCCCAAAACCTGGTCCGATGACAGTGGTAAAGGTTTTACAGCACGGTATCGAAAGGGGAGCAACTTAATAATTGTCCATGCAAGCACAAGGTTTGCATTTATACACAATTCCATGATAGAAAACTGGAGATTTTCATGAAAATTATGTTAAATGGCTACGCACAATATTAGTTCCAAATTTACCACCTAATTTGGTGCTAGTATAATAATGCCTCTTACCATAGTGCACAAATGGGTAAACCTCCAACTTCAAGTTCTTTAGGAAGAGATATACTTTCTTGGTTACAAAATCACAATATCCCCCTTTGATGCAAATAGCACCAAACATAAATATATTTTTTAATTCTAGTCAACAAGCCAACTCAGTAGAACTTTCATCAAATAACCAGAACATAACCATGCACCCAATATATCAGAATATAACCATGCACCCTTAAGGGTTCCTCCCTACCATCTGGATCTGAATCCTATAGAATTAATATGGGTATATGTCGAACAATGGTTTGCTTGCAGAATTGTAATGTATAAGATGAAAGACGTTGAAATATGCCATTAACATATTTGAGTTTGATTTATGAGTCACTATGCCATTAACAATGTGCCAAATAGGGCACATGGAATGGGAAAAGATATGTCATCATATGGATAAAAATACAACATACTGTAAAAAACATGCACTAACAGACGAAAGAATTGAAAGAGTTATAATTGAAGACTTCGTACAAAGATATGTCAGGTATAGAATAATTAAAATGTGATTAAAGGCAAAATTGTTTAACTCAATGCTGAGTTATTGTATGTAAATGAAATACCTTTCTGGAACTATAGTATTTAATTTGCTAGTGACTGTACGACTTTGCTTAATAGCAACACATGAAATAGACAATTCATTGATACTTGAGAGGCTGAAGTCATCACAATGAGATATCGCTGCCATTGAAGGCTAGAGAAAACATCTAAAAGACTCACATCAAAGCTTACATTTAAATATTTCGTTGCTCAAGAACCATTGCACAACCAGTACTGGTCTATAGGTGACACTTTCTAGGAAATGCATGTCAAACAGGCTTACTTCCATTTTGTGGTTCCATTATTTCACCTGTACAGAAGAAGTGACTACACAAAATCAGGCCAACTTTTGATTATTTTCTTTGAAAATTCAGTGAAAATTACATGCCTATTGAAAAGATCACTGTTAATGAAAGCATGATATAGGTATTGCCAAACAAATTGGCATATGCAGTTTTCAAATAGCAAACGAGCGAGTCCACCTCACACCCTGGCACTATTGACTTGTTTCTGGTGCTTAATATAGAGTGAGAGACTTGAGTTCCAAGACAATAGTTACAACCCTTACTGGTATAGGCTGGTTCATTAGTTCTAAATAGTTTTTCACAAGCTATATTGTTTGGCAATAAGTATACTTTGGAAGGGCCTCTTAGGTTAGAAGCAATACATCAAAACTAAGAAGACCTGATTAGGCATAAAGAATTTTGATTGTGAAAGTAAAATGCGATATTTTTACAGTAGGTGCATGCACACTGGTCACAGGACTGATAATATTGGAGATAAAGATTTGGATACGTTTTTACTTTTTCTTTTCTTTTTTTATTTGAATGAAATGGGTGAAATGATGCTCAAATAAGTCCAGGGTCCATAGAGCTTAGAATTACCGGACATTCATCTTTCAGGATAACGAGAAGCTTGACAAAAACCTTATCCAGTTAACTCACTCTGACCAAGATTCAAACTCGAGACTTCTTGAATGTGAAGTAGACATGCTACCCCTACACCAGAGAGGCAGGCATAGATTTGGGGTTATCTGGCTACATTATAATGCTTCTGATGGAACCTGTACTTTATCAGGGTAGGACTGTATATTTAAATAATTTGTACAGCACCCCTAAATTATACATGGGCTTATACAAAACAAATGCAAATGCATTTGGAACAGTCCATTCAAATCGTATTCGTGTGCCGAAAGATGTGAATACAAAGGCTCTAAGGAAAGGAGATGCAGATGCATCAGCTTCCACCTTTGACCTAAGTTTCTTTGGCAAGACAGGTGGGTAGTTATGGCATTATCTAATTACAGCTCTAAGATTGATACTGGAAATATATATTTATTTATTTTATTTATTTATTAAGTAACTGGTAGCCAGCTACTTCATTTATCAGTGCTAAATTATTACAATTATGAATATAACTAGACATTCAGCCCAGACTCTTTGCCATCATGTCCAATTACATACAGTGTTTAACAACTTTTTAAAAATACAAAATACCCATTACATGCCATACAATTTTGTTAAAAAATTCATTTAGCTCCAAATTAATCCAGGTTCTGAAAAATAGATGCCATAGCAAAATGTCAGTTTTCAAACCTGATATTATCCAGGCTTCAAAATTGACAGTTTGCTATAGACATCTACAATATGCATATGGGTGGTGTGGATCTATTATGTTTTTCAATTAGGAAGAGTTCTAGACTGCGGCAAATCAGCTGCATTTGCATGCACAGCATTGTCATCTAATTAACGCCACTCTTTTCATATTTCCCTTTCTCTTACACACTATCCTAGAAGATACAAATCTTCTTGGTGCTAGTCATAACGGAACCCAAACTGAATTTTCCAAACTTGTAGTTGTCAAAATAAAAATTGGAAAAAGCATATCACATGTTTTAAATGCTATATTTATGGTTATAGTTTATGAATTACCTATTTTTCCAATCCAGTGGAACTGCTAGTAGCTTATCCATATAGCTGTAAATGTCATGTCAAGAGCCACTTCATCATTGGCACCGTCATCACCTGAGTCTTGCAAATTTCTGATGATAGGTTCAAAATCTCATCACTTGCTATTTCTTTCTAAAAGTTATCTTGTAGTTTCTCTGGATGTCTCGCACAGTTTTCCCAGTCTTGTTGTGTTACTTTTTCAGTTTCTTAATGAATAAGTCGTCCAATGTTAGTCAGTTTAAAAGTATTATTTCTGTTTGCACTCCCCTCCTTGTTTTATTTAAGCTCACACTAACTCAATTGGATTGTATTGGCAGTGGTAAGGGGGAAGGCGGATTACCTCATGTCCCATTTCTTTTACGAGTTGATCCAAGTGTTACACTTTTTTCTGGTTTGTAAATGGAAGAACAGCTGAATAATACTGATTTGAACTTTGTAGGGTAAATAAAGATACAATCCTAAACATATCATTTGATGGCGCATGTTCTGCAGATGCAGCATTCTACAGACTAACAGGTAGTGAACTGTTTGTTTTCTCTCGCATTTAACAAACACCTTGACTTGTTCAAAGTATTTCTTTTAGCACATCATGTCAATAGTTTACATTGCAGTTCTGAGTAATTACAAATATACATACAGATATACATACCAACCAATAATGATGGTCATTACAATGCTTACATCGGTCGCAATGCATAATTATAATATATTGGTATTGTATTTATTTGTGTTATGAAAACTGTTTGACCTAAAAATATGGGGTTTCTCCGGTTGTGTTAGAAACATTACTCCTTGCCTTCCTTGAGGATCACCTTTTGCAAAAATTTTAATTTTTGTCGTAGAGCAAATAGTATTTATTAGAGATTTGTTCACTTGGTGCTCATCACACCCCACGTACGGGGAATGCAATACAACAATACTGTAGGACTCTGGTTGCTGGCCTGGTAGCATCCAAGGACAAACTTCATCCCATTTGAAAGTCACTAATAAATCAGGCATTGCAAGCATATCCTCCTTTACAAAGAACAGTTAAATGGTATAAAAATGTATTTTTACACCAGTTGGATATAACCATATGCAGTTGTTTAGTAATTTGGAGAGCTCTAAACTCACGCAAGACAATGACCTATCTGGACTTCTGCACATGAATAGCTTGCAGCCTAATCCAGCTCTATTGCATTCAGGGGTCTCTTCATACTGGAGGTAAGAAATCCAGAATACCTGCATCCCTCAGACTAGAAGGAAAACACTTTTCTAAAAGTATACCAACCACAGGAGAAAAAAAATGAGTCCATTTTGAAAATGTCTGGTGTGTCACAAAGAAGGAGTTTACAAGGAAACTAAAATGGTTTGCCGTAAATGTTGAGATGCATGCTTGTGTGTTTGTTCATGTTTTGAGGTGTGTCATTCAAGAAGAAACCTTTAAAGGCTGTCTTGATCTCTTATATAATTTATTTAAATTTGAATAAGAAATTAGTTTTTGCATTGGATTAAGCATACAGTGGAAAATATAGCAGCATACAATTAATATAACAAGTAACTCTGTTTTTGAATTTAGAGAAATAAAATGAGCATTAAAACTTAACTGAAAATGAAAATGGCCCTTCATAATACATTCTACATACGTGAGCATTGTAGAGTGCTTCACATGATAGTCACCCGAAGTCGGAACTCCCGATAGAACCGGCCAGCAGTAGGGCCAGACGGGAAGCATTCGGCCACACCTACCCATTTATCTTGTAGCAGTAATGAGGGGTGGCTGGAAAAACATCACTGTGCCGTCTCTTTCCCCTCCCCCTGAGTTCTAGAACATCCAGGATATTTCATCTAACCCGGAACCTTCTAGATAGGTCAGTTGGTCTTATATAAGCGATGCGCCGGGCCAGAGAAGAGTTCAGTTCCTGGCGAGAGCGTGAGGAGCGCCGAGTGAGTTAACGGACTGGAAGACTGTGAACTTGCATCAGAGGAGTTGTACGTAACTGTGAGCGTGCAGTGGACCTGTGACAGACGAACTGGTGAATTGTAATTGTGTGCATTACGTAATTCTGTGTAATCTGCAAGTGTTCCGACTGTAATTTGATGGAAATAAAGAACATCTTTGAGTTGTGCAATTGGACTTTTAATTTCACGAACCTACAAAGTCACAATACTCTTGAAGTGAAATTGCTAAAAGAGAAGCTAACCTGTAATTGACTTGAAGCGCTTTGGCAACAAGAACAATTATATTACATCAAATTGCAGAACTCTAGCTCTAGAAATATTTTTGACCCTATATTGGAATAGGGAATGGAATTACTAGCTTATAAAACTGATAGATACAATGTAAACAATTATTCATGCAGCTGAAGCTATTTTAAAAACTAGTAATTATATAAAGAGAGAATATTATGTCCAAGATTATCATAAATTACTCAAAATAATATTTTAGAAGTAACAACTGCAGAGATTATTTCTTACAAAGTGTCATTTCCAGACTATGTGCTATTTCTAAAATGTTTAATTTAATGATTTCCGAGTGAAAATGTTTGTATTCACAAGTTTTGTACCAATTTCATTGTGTATTGATATGAGTTTCTGTATTAGCATGGAAATTTTATATATATATATATATATATATATATATATATATATATATATATATATATATATATATTGACTTTGCTGAATTTTTTATTTTTGGCTGAAATTAAATGTTCCTTTTGCTATTGCAGAATGATAAGGAGCCATATGCCACAGTGGAATGTAAAATCCAGCCATGTCCAATGGTTCTAAGGAGAAGTAAGTATAAATGGAAATTTATACAAGGTGTAGTTGGTAATGTGGTATGATGCATAGTTAATATTAGTTGAATCTTAGAAACACTGCATTAAAATATTGGCATAATGTGGTCAATATGTCTTCCTTAAAGGCTGGTTCAAAATAATGCAAGAACATGAAGTGGCTGGCCCCATAGCTCAGTCGGTAGAGCAACTGCCTACCGTGCTAGGGGTCCCGGGTTCGATTCCTGGCGGTGGGGGTGGGGATTTTTCTCCGTCCAAGATAATTCCCCATCTTCCACAGCGTCTGGAAGTATGAACGAGTGTGAATGTGTGCGTGATGCAATGATTAAAGACCAAAAGATAACGAGTTAACACCTTCGGTATGTTCCAAAGGAGAACGGCCGCCGATATGACCATAGTAGTTAAAGGCGGGGTATAAATGGAACAAGCAAAAAAAAAAAAAAGAACATGAAGCAAATCAGCATACATTATTTTGGTTCACAGTATTGTGGTAACAAAAAGGAAAATCCATATCAATGACCATATTGATAGGAAAGTAGTGTGATGTCATTTGTTTGTAATTAACTATAATGATATTTGTTTAATTGCTTTCAACTCAGCCAACATAATGCAGGTTAGCCAACATCAAAATAATTATTTTCCAAATTGCAGATCCATTTTTTCTGATTCCTCTAGTCATACTAAGGTTCTTCCTTTATTAATTCCATGTTCCTCCAAGTTGTGCTCTTATTTTTGAGGCGATAGGCAGTTTTGGGATGCACATAAAGAAACTGCTGATGATACTTTTGCTAGAAGAACCTAAGCTCAGTGGTTCTGAAGGAGTCAGGATTTGTAGTTACAAAACACATGTACTAGAATATCTTCCAGTTTCACTTTCCAAACTTGCAACCAGGAGAACTCAAATGGCTATTTCATGTCACAGCCACTTTGAATGACTTTTCTATTGAAGAGTGAAATATGCACAGTATGACCCAATATTCTTAGCCACTGAATGATAATACTTCTGGAAAACTTTCTCATTAATTGCAGATGCTTGCATTATAATACATGCATTTGACCTTGGTCATTCTGTTCTGGTTACCATTCTTGGTTATTGGAAACCAGCCTTCAGGAGTAGGCTGAGAAAAAAAGCCCAAAAGAAAAAGGAGAGCAGTGTTATCTTAAAGAGAATAATAGCTTGTCACAGAAAATCAATAAAATATGTTTTTATTTTAGCTATCTAGCACCTGAAAATGTAGCTTTATAGAAGTTCGAGAACTTGGATTTCTCTATGGACCCTGGACTCATTTGAACATCATTTCACCCATTCCATTCATCGTCCGATATGACTTAACGTTGGAGGACGTCAAGGCAACTAGAGTATTCAGGTAGGCCATTCCGGAGAGTCGCACTGCCATTGGCTAACGCGCATGACGTCACTGAGAATACAGTTTAACCGCGAGAGTTAAACACTAGCCCCTCAGTATGTGTTATTTAAGCTCTGCTATGTGTAAAATTGGAAGGAATAAACATCCACTTGTGTATTATAATGAAGGTTCTTTCTAGCAGTAGTATTAAGAGTTTAAAACATGTTACTATTCATATGTACTTAATCAGTGTAGCTCAAGAAAATGACGAAGCAACCCATTGAAGATTATTCTTTGCTGCAAGTTTCCTGATCATTTCTGCCTTCGCTCTTTTGTTTAAGTGCCTAATTCTAATGAAGGTTCTTGTCCTCACATTAAGAGAGATCACTTTGTGATGAATTTCGGGAAACTTGGAACTTATTATAGAAATTAAGTTTTGCATCACTCCATTACACTTCGCAGCACTTTGTCCATGGAAGCTACAAAATATTACTTCTGTACCTTGTTCTGGCGTTTCAAAACACTGTTTTCTTTCTTCAGGGCTTGCATCTGAGTCTTTAGTCTAATTATTTCCTCTTCAGCAACAACAGAGTGGTCAGGAGCTACCTCTGTGCTGGTCGGCGGGTCAATTTTTTTTTTTGGGGGGGGGAGATAAAGATATTATAGTAGACAGCGCCCTCTTTCGCACGGTCCTAACTTCGCACCGGCGATCTCTTGCTGATATTGCCTATTAATAAAAACAGTTTTATTATTATTCTTATTCTTATTATTATTCTTATTATTATTATTATTTTTATTATTATTATTATTCTTATTATTATTCTTCTTATTATTATTATTATTATTATTATTATTATTATTATTATTATTATTATTATTATTATTATTATTATTATTATTATTATTCCACGCATCAAACTTTTCTTATAAAAAAGGAGCGAATAAACTCAGTGTACACATAGAAACAAATACATAAATGGAATGTGTATCTGATAATTACCTGCAAAATGGTTTTGCTGGTACTTCCTACTACCGCCTCAAATACATCCCCATGCCAATTAGGAATTTTCTATGACGGTACAGCATCGCCCTTTAATTTTCTTTTCAGCGGCAAACCTAAACAGCTCGTTTTTTAAATCCCATTCATAGTTTTCGGGCAGGAAGTGATCGGAACAAATCCTTGCATTATTCACATTAACCGGATCAGCCCTTTTACAGCATAAAACCCACTTGCGCTGTAGTTCTCGATCTTTAGGCAAACAATGGAAAATCACATTCGTAGTTTTATATGAAGCATGTTTGCTTTCAGCAACAGCGCAGTGGTTTTCATAATGTTACGACAAAAAACACAGCCAATAACTACAATAGCTCATAAGCAACTGCATCTTGTTTATTTCATCAGAAGGATTGTGGAATTTGCATGCATCAGCGCCTTATCTTATCTTATAATGTGCAATCATAATATTGCATTACGCACATTCACGTGTAAGCGCTCTTGTGTTGTATTCTCAGTGACGTCACGCCCCTCAGTCAGCAGTGACAGTGTTTTGCGCGGGAAGGCGGGAATGGCCTGCCCTTGGAGGACGTAACTTATAAACACAAAAAAACACTTAGATTTTTCTCTCATGTTAATTAGGTCAAATTGATTTGCAGTTGTCAAGGATAGGAATATATATTTTCAGAAACTATTTGTAGTTGGTTTATTAATACTGACAGTTGGAAAGAGATTGAAAATGGAGGCGAATGTCTTTGAAACTAGTCTCTCATAAATATAAATAAGTAAGTGACGAGTATTAATAAACCAACTACAAATAGTTTCTGAAATTAATTTTGACGTCACTGTCACTAAATTCCTCCAAACATATGAAGGAATATATATGTTTATTTAGGTACTTAGTCTTTTTCAAAACTGGACACAGAGTTGCTCAACTGATCTTATAGGATTTAAAATAGAGGTACAAAAAAGCCTAAATGTAATTATTTATAGATATTTGTCATTTATGGAAACAGATATGAATATCTGACTTAAAAATAAGTTATATAATTTCTCAAGGGCAACAAGGACCTCTCTTTCACAGCAGAGTAAGGAACTCTATGTGAGATAATGTTGTGAGAATGAGAGAATGTTGAGCTTTCTGGTTAACAAATGGAGTAAGAATATTTAATTGGAGCAAAAGATAATGAAATATTGCACAG
The DNA here is from genome assembly GCA_030765055.1 of Mantis religiosa. Lineage (NCBI taxonomy): Eukaryota > Metazoa > Arthropoda > Insecta > Mantodea > Mantidae > Mantis > Mantis religiosa. The sequence goes on from CM060948.1 coordinate 225,822,579, forward strand.
CAATAAAACTGTTTAACATATCATCCAACACCTCATTTTGAGCGTAATTGTATCTCTAGTAGTATTTTCAACATCTTTATTCATTTAAAGTGAGAAAAATGTTTTTCTTCTTTTATTTGTCACTCTTGTGCATATGAATAAATGTTTATATAGATATGCAGAGTCATGACCGAAGCTTTGAGAGGTCAGGGCCAAGCAGTTAGCAAAATAAACCAAGATAGGTAGCGCTGTCACCCAGCATAAACTCTGGAAGTGTTATAAAATAACCAGAATCTTCTGGAAGTTCCCCTTCTCTCTGTTTCTAGAATGTTCTAGAAGTATAATCAGCTGCTATACACAGTGTTCAGTTTTATCTGTGATTTTACCACGCAAAATTTGACGTCATGAATAGCATCTATGATGGAGCAAGTTTATATACAATTCCCCTAGCGACTCGCAATCATATTTGATGTGCTGACAGCAGCTTTGAGGCCTCCCTCTACCAGAAGGTAAATATACTATTTGAGAGTTTGGTCCTGCCCGTGTAATATAAAGGTGCATAATTTTGCCTAGTGCATAGATACAATAACTGTTTTCTGTTGTTTAAGGACTATGATACAATGAAGCACAAAATTAATACAATTTTGAGTCGAACTAATACTCAATGCTCCATTTATTGCTAGTATTTACCTAGAACGTGTTTCGTTAGGACTTCCTAACATCATCAGCTGTTGTCGACAACAGCTGATGATGTTAGGAAGTCCTAACGAAACGCGTTCTAGGTAAATACTAGCAATAAATGGAGCATTGAGTATTAGTTCGACTCAAAATTGTATTAACAATAACTGTTGTCTGTTTTAATGAATGTGAACACTATAAATGACGGATAAATGCAGTATCTTGCAATTTGGTGTTTCTCTGTGAATATATATAACTTAATATAATTTAATAAAGGAATGCCAAATTAATAACAGTATTAGTTTCAAAACATTTTACTAAAGAAACAGATTGTTTTTTGTCCTTTCAACAGTGCACTTCATATCGAATGATGAATGAATAAATCAGTTAATGAGTAAACTAATGAATGAAATGGGTGATATAATGCTCAAATTAGTCTAGGGTCCCTAGAGCTCAAGGTTACCCCACATTCGTCTTCATAGGATAAGGGAAAAATCCCTGGAAAAAGCCTTATCCAGGTAACTCATCGTTAGCGAGATTCAAACTCGTGACCTCTTGAGCCTGAGGCACACATGCTACCTCACATCATGGAGGCGGGCAAGAAACAGATGTAAATCAACCGAATATGCACTGCTTCTATATGTTTATCAAAGCAATTAAAACCATAATTGTTAAACTTTAACTTCTGTGAACAGCTTTACGGAAACTGAATAGCAAGAAATAGCTGAACACAAATAAAGCTGAGCCAATGTTGCAAATTAAATATAAGCGCTTCATTAAACGAATGGTTCAACATGACTGCCATTGACAGCAAGACACTTCCTTACTCTTTTCACCATATGTTCATATGCAACTTGCAGCATCGCAGGTGTAATTGTGGTCATTTCATATATGATTAGCTGCTGCAGTTGCTCTGAAGTCACCTCGAATAAACCCATCTTTGAGATAACCCCAGAGGAAAAAATCCAATGGGGTAAGATCTGGAGATCTTAGTGGCCACACAGAATTGCTAATGAATCTGTTGAGGAGAAAACATAATAATTCAGGTTATTCATGCTGAGCACATTCCGGAAAATATAATCTGGAAATTTTCGTCTTACTCCCAGGAAAATGTCTTTCATGGAAAGCAATTCTACCGGCATTAAAATTGGTGTGACATATAAATATAATTTAAATCACTGCATAGAGAAGTTTATGCAATGCTATCCGACATTCAGACAAGTCCCTCGGAGCGTAATGTTGCCAAAAGTGCCAGTTACCATCACGCTTACCGAAAGAGGGGTGAAAGGAGAGGCTGTTTGTATTAGTTACTAGTGCAACTAATTTGCTTACTGTTCCACAAAAATCACTGTATCTTTTCTGTCGAGGGCACTGTGATTTCAAGATAGACTCACCAGTCAACTATGACATCATTCTTGCTCTATCGGAGGGGAGGAAATATTGAAATAAAATGAACACCATGTATAAGCAATGCTTCTCATGAGAGGGAGAGAGAATCAGGGTGAATTAGTGTTTACATTTCTGGTGGAATAAAGGTGCTGTTCTCTGAGCAAGTTTGTGGCAGCTGCTGCAAGAAAGATCGGAGAAATCTTGTGTTTAACTCCCTAACATGTGAACTGTTAGGAAGAGGAGTACCTCATGAGTATTTTATTATGCTACTAACAAGGAAAGTACTTGGCCTTGAACAAACACGTATACACCAAAATCGTGTGAGAGATAATTTAAGGGTCCCTTATTTCACTAGTGATACTCGCTCATCTGCAAAACTTCGCAGTCATCCATTAGAGGCCTCTGCGTGTTGTACCATGCCTCATTGCATATTTACCTGCTGGTACATCAGTCGAGACCAGTAGGAAAGTCTCATATGGGTCGGCAATTAGTAATCAATCCTGCTAATGTATTGCAATTGGTTGAGACGAAGTTATGAAGAACTCTTCTTCGTGAAGATGATATTGGTGTAGAAGATGAATCATTCGCATCTTTTCTACTATAGTGCAGAAATATGAGCATAAGTTAGAAACGGATACTTTGTAACACTAACACATAATTATGATCCTAGTTATGATAATGAACAACTCATTGCAAGCGGTAGTGATATGGTAAGTGCAGAAAGAGGCGAAGGAAGCAATGACAGTGAATTCCAACCCTCTCCTGATAAGAAGGTTAAAGTCACAAGTAACATGACAGCGTTTGATGACAACACACTATAGAACATATACAATGATTATCACGTAAGAGGCTTCAACACATATGACAAGCTTCTGAAAAGATACCCTAAACTAAAAGCAATATTAAAAATATACTGGACTATGTGGAAAAGAAACGAGAAGGAATTACAGTTTTCAAAGGAAAAAGTACACTGCAGTTCAAGATCATCAAGGAGCATGTAATGGGGAAATTTGATGAAGTGCGAGAATGCGGTTCTGCCGTACATTATTGGCAATTACAACATTAGGCATTGGATGTAGCCAGAAATCTCGAGTTTAGAAGCTTTACAGCTTCACTAGGATTTATTACTAATTTGAAAAAGGAGTTTAGAATAACATCACGTCATATCACTATGCCCCAAGCACGAAAAGATAAGGATGACAAAGAAGAGCTGATTCATAGAGCTCAAATAATTGTTGCTGATTTCAGTGAGCATATCACGGGAGAAAAAGTTGAAATTAGTTCAGTATGGAACTGTGATCAGAGTCAGTTCAACTATGAGCTTGCTTCTGACAGAATGCTATCCATGAAAGGGGAGAGAAATACTGTCTCGGTGTGACATGTGTAGTGTTTAACGCCCGCTTTTACTACATATGGCACCGCAGGCGATGACACTGATGATACATGAGATGAAGATGGAGCACTGGTGGAATGAGATGGCGGGGGAAACCGGAGATCCCGGAGAAAACCCACCCCAGTGCCGTGTTGTCCACCACAAATCTCACTTTGCGGTCGCCTGGGATCGAACCCGGGCCGCCTTGGTGAGAGCTAAGCGGTCTAACCACTGAGCCACGGCACGGCCTCGGTGTGACAATCAGTTAACATTGCATCACATAGTTACACGATCTATGTTGCCATATCAATGGAAGCACGATTGGCAGACAAGCTCTATATTTGCTTCCAAGAATCTACAACTAGTGGAAAGTTTGGACCCCGTGTGTCAAGGGAAATAGAAACTCGGTGCCCTCCAGATGTCTTCGTCGATGCAAGTGTGAGTGGGAAGATGACAAAACAACATCTGAAGACATTTTTTCCCGTCAGCTTTGAATCAAAATTTGTCGAGAAAATCATTAGTACTGCGTGACTTCTGGTCTAGACATAAGGTTGAACAAGTACTACTGGAAGCATCTGGCAGAAAAGATATAGATTTAGAAATCATTCCACTTAAAACTATGTAACGATATGTTTTAGTTAGAACTTTAGATATGAATATCCAGTTGGAAATTCTTGTTTTCTGATATGACTATTAGTAGGCCATGTAATGACAATATAAAAAAAAAAAAATATATGTGTAATTTTGTGATTGGCCGTAGTAATAATTGTATTACGTATTGTAATGACGTAGCAGTAAATCGGCCAATCAAAAAATTAATAGAAGAGTAACAATAGTTACTGAAAATCAATAATCTTGAGATAGATATATATGTTCTTCAATCTGGTTTCATGACAATGGAAAAATGTTGTGGTGAATATAAAAGTTTTGTAACTGAAAAACAATAATCGTCAGAAAGAGTTATTCGGTATTCGTAATAGTAATGAGTGGACGTATAGAAGAGGAATTTTAAGTAATTAATAGAAGTTATATTAACTTGAAAATAAGGATTTATCGATGTGTTGGAGGTAACCTACAGTGATTGATTAAGAAGGAAAGTTCGAGTGAATTGTGATCCAGAATATACAATTAAATAATATATTACAGAATCGGAGTCATATAAAATTTTATTTGTCACCAAACATCCACACCTGAGAACAGATCCCATGACTCTTATTTAATCAAATCTCGACCTGGATCTTCCAAACAGTCAACGTGCATCCTACCTGCTGCGAGTGGAGGAAAACGCCACAACTACTAAAAATATGCACAACCTTAGATGTGTATTTCTTCAGGCGATATAAAATATATGCCAACAGAATAACAGACTTTATTAAACTATGTTCCAGTAATTTGCAGCCAAAATTCATGACAGATTCTTTATTATGAATTTGCATTTTGTCATTTACAATTGGTTATCTGTGGGAGTATATAGACCAATGCTTTGTTACGCATGGCAGAATGCTGGCTACAATATTGATGAACCAATGGACAACTTCAAAAGTGTAATTGATGTGGCGTTCAACACTGATATTATAAAATGTGCAAATGTAACATATGATCAACTTGCTTTTCTTCACTTTTCTTCACTTGCAGTTATTCATTGCTGTGAGCATTTTATTGAAAGTCCCCATTTACATTTATAGTTAAGATATCTGCATTGCGTATGGCATCTATAATGACATCTACAGTGATATCTAGAGCATGATTGCAGAGTTTTGCAGAAAAACGACACCCACCAGCACATTGAGAGGTACGTAATGGTCCTGTAACCAAACTTTCATACAGATATGTTTGTTCGAGCCCAAGTACTTTCCTTGTAAGTCACAAAGAGTGATAGTGAAAAATAAGTGAAGTGACAGTGGAAAGTTGAACTAGATCAATTAGTGAAGTGACAGTTAAATACTAGACATAGAGCATTCCATTTATTAGGGTAACAACCAATAGGTGATCTGCTGGGAAGATGTGAATCAGCTGGAGAATTTAATGTCATGTTAGCATGTGGCCATGGTAGCTCAGTGGTAGGGCAGCTACCCGTAGAGTGGAAGATTCGTAGTTCAAATCCTGGCTGTGGAATTGAATGTTTCAGTTCTAATTGTAACCTTCTATAGTCAGAGCATTCCAGAAAGGAACTTCTGATGTTGAATATAGTTTTATTTTTGTTTCTATGAGGAGTAGCATGTCAACTATAATTTAAAGAAAAAATAGGTTATATCAGTAGAGTAGCAATTTATGGAACAGTGTTCTTGGCACTCAGGCTAAAGTGTAGTTTTCTTTCTATTCCAGGTGTGCTAGAATTGTTTCAGACCAGCAATTTGGATAGCTCTGAGTTAACAGTAGTTACTCTTTCCCAGAAGGCTACTGATAGTACCTCCGAAGCAGTGGGCGATGAAGATGTTGAGAAGGAAGTCTTAACTAAATTGGTAAGAATTTTGCATTCAAAAAATAATAATGTTCTTAAATAGTATCTATTAGATTACAAGATGATCCCAAGTGCAAGTTAACTCCCCTAATTCTTGAAGTATTTATTGTATTATACGTGCTTGAAGAAATTTAATGACAGTTATGTCCCAATTAACTGAAAAAGCTACCTGTCAATTTTTTGACACTTCATCGCTTACATTTTTATATTATTGAGGGACTAGTTTCGGAAGCCATTGCTTCCATTTTCATCCTCTATCCAACTATCATCTGCTGTTGTCTGCAATGACATTTACATTGGAAAAACTGAATGGAATTTGAGCATTAGGCTTAAAGAGCATTTTAGGAACATCAGAAACAAAGAAATAGACAAATTGGCGGTAGCATACCACTTTTGGAATGATAATCACGATATAGAACGAGAAATCCACTTATTAAAAAGTGTTTGCATTAACCACGTGAGAAAAGATATTCATAAAGAAATAAGAAGGAAAACTGTTCAATTTCAACAGAAACAAAGGCCTAAAAACATGTGTAGATTACACAAAAAACATTGAAAACTATATCGCGGACATTGAAATAGCGATATATAATTTGCCCGATAACAAAAAATCTACGATCAGAACACAATGCTTAGAAACTCTAGATGATATTCAAAATGCAAATTCAAAAAGATATTCATATAAAAAATTAATCAAAAATTTAAATGAAAAACCGGTAGTCTACACAAAAGCAGACAAGGGTAACAAAATAGTAATATTGGACGAAGAAGACTATCGCAAAAAAATGGACAGCCTTTTAAACGGAAAAGAATTTGTTAAACTAGAAAACAATCCATTAAAGAAAGCATGCAAATCTGTGGAATTAGCAATTAAAAACAGTAAAATCATGACTAAAAGAGATAAATTGAACAATAAAATAGACAGTCCAAAAACACCATACATATATGGTTTACCCAAAATACATAAACCTGAAATTACCCTCAGACCAATAATTAATAACATTGATGCACCCACTTACCAACTATCAAAATGGCTGGTTCAAATCTTCAGATCCTTCACAAAATTTGAAAATTTAAGTATCAAAAACTCGTTTGAATTGTTAAATCTCCTGAAGGACACAAAGATCAACTCTACAGATGCTTTAGTTTCCTTTGACGTCATTTCTTTATATCCAAGTATACCTACCAATGAGCTTATTCCACTTCTCAAAAAATGGCTTGAATCAATACAAATAACACCTGAAGAAATAGAAGAACTTTCACAACTTACAGAAATTTGTATCAATCAAAATTTGTTCAGCTTTAATGGACAGATCTATAAACAAAAAACGGGCCTAGCTATGGGCAACCCATTGTCTCCCTTCTTGGCAGATTTATTCATGAGTGCTTTTGAAACACATATCACAAAAGCTTTTCCAAATTATTTCAAAGTGTGGTATCGCTATGTTGACGACATTTTTGCAATAGTACCTAAAAAACTCATACAAGATGGTCTTAAACTTTTGAATATACAAAATCCAGCTATAAAATTTACATTGGAAACAGAAGAGGATGGTGTGCTCCCCTTTTTGGACATCAAGATCAAAAAAATGAACAACAAACTCACTTTTGGTATCTACAGGAAACCGACACACACAGATAATTACACAGTTTCAACCCAAAACAACACCAACATGCCATTTTCAACAGTTTAATCTTTCGGATGATCAACTTTCCACTAAACAGAGAAGATTATCAAGAAGAATACCTACACATAAAAAAAGTAGCTATATCCAACGGTTTCAACCCAAATTTAGTAGACAAAACTGTTAACAGACTCAACAAAGCTAAGAAAATAAAAGAAACCACCACCCTAGAACCTACAGGAGAAAAAGAGAAAAAACTTTTTAAAAAATTCACCTTCCACCCATCAGCCTATAACAAATTCCAAAAAATCTTCTCAAAACACAACATAACTCTTGCACCTCAAAATAGGTTTAATATCAGAAATTTGTTAAAAGGCCCTCCCAAAAATTCAATCACTACCAAAGAAAAGCCAGGAATCTATGAGATCAAATGTGAAACTTGCCCTGGAATTTATATAGGAAAAACAAAAAGAAATATTAACATCAGAACTAAAGAACATATGAGAAACATTAAAAATGGTGAAACAGAAAAATCAGCAGTGGCTTTTCATTTTTTGAATACTAGACATGACATCAATTTGGAAACATCTCTAATAAAATACGTTAATCACCCCATAGACCTTTCCGTATGGGAAAAAATCTTCATTAACAAAAATCATCATAGAGTCATGAATTTTGAAACTCCACCACCGGACATCTTTGACAAGTACATCACGCCATCTATTGACAATATGGAGAAAGAAGAAACCACTACAACTTGCACTAGTCGAGTATCAGCTGAGGATAGGAGCAAGAGCTCTTGAAACATGTCCTGTGAATAAACAGTGTGAGTGAAGCAATGTGTCAATATATTCTCGATTCACTTTTGTACTATCCCATTTACCTGCCAGCCTAGCACTCCCATTGTTTATATATAAATACCATCTATTTAATCGTAAAAACTATTTGTAGTCGGTTTATTGACACTCGTCAATTACTTTTTTTATATTATTGAGGGACTAGTTTCAAAGGCCCTCAATAATATAAAAAAAGTAAGTGACGAGTGTCAATAAACCGACTAAAAATAGTTTTTATGATTAATTTTGACGTCACTTACTAAATTCCTCCAAACACACATAACATCTCGGAAACTATTTGTAGTTGGTTTATTAATACTCGTCACTTGTTTATATTAATGAGAGACTAGTTTCAAAGGCATTTGCCTCCATTTTCAATCTCTTTCCAACCTGCTAGAGATTGAAAATGGAAAGAGATTGAAAATGGAGGCGAATGCCTTTGAAACTAGTCTCTCATTAATATAAACAAGTAAGTGATGAGTATTAATAAACCAACTACAAATAGTTTCCGAGATTAATTTTGACGTCACTGTTACTAAATTCCTCCAAACACATATAACACATAACATCTATTTATCTTGGGAGGGAGGCAAATTGGTCAGTATCATTTATTTTCAGTTCTTTTGCAACAAAATGGTGCATTTTTCGAATTATTGTGTATCTAAATACTTTTTTTTTAGTATTTTGGTTCAAAAATATTTTTCAGAATAATGTATTTTGCACAACTCTGCCTCTTGTTATCCATTGTCATGATCGTGTGTTAATAGCATGTTGTCGAACTCTCTGTTGTTTTTCTTTTGAGTATCAGCCTTGTAATAAATGTTCTTTAAAGGTGTGCATTGGATAGCAAATAGGGAAAGAAGGAGACTGTTAAAAAGTGCCTGAATACAAAATTGTGGTCCAGAAATATGAAACTTTGGTCAGGATAGTTTGGTTGACAGTTTTGCTGGGAAACCTGATGAAACAAAGAAAAGAGAGGAAAATATGTGTTAACTTCATTTAAAACAATAGTGCACATGGTTTTTACATAAATTGAGATGGTGATGGTACAGTTAAAGTGGTTATCAATTTGCAAATTACTTGAATACACAGTGACAATAACACTTACTAGAATCTTTAAGCCCAATCAAATGTATAACTCTTCGATATAATTGTGATTGTTCTTGTTTTCAATTTTTTACAAAATTATTATAGGTCATTGATACAATGATAATGGATGTGATTCCCTTTCAGATGCATTGAAACCAATAACTATATGCAATTATTATGCAGATATAACTTATAATACATTAAATGAATGGGAAAACGAATCAACATTAAACACTTATATAGCTTCACTTACAAAATTATTCGCAGGCGATATTTAGAGATCTATTGTTCTCATTTATCGCTGCTGGTTGAGTTACTGATGATTCCCTGATGTTCTTCCCTGGTCATCTGTAATGTTACCTGTTGTACTTGGGAATTTTTTGAGATCAAACTATTTCTGCTGGAATTTCAAACTTTATAATTTGATGTTTGAAACTTTTGATATGTGCCCTTTATAAGTCCATTTCTAGATTGTTCTATTTATTTATTTATTTATTTTCTCATCTTTCTTCTACATACATTTTCATTCATACATTGACATTTGTAACATTTCTTTCACACAATAACAAAATGACTTATTCCATCTAATATACCCTTCCTACCTGCTTGCCTCGAGTCTTGGTCTCAATACACATAACCCCTGGTTTCCCATGTATTGATGACCCTCCTCTCCTTTGTATACCTTGTTCTAGTTTTTCAACCCTTAATAGTTAGTTATCCTTCATCAATCTTAACCATTTCTCTCTAACTTTCCCCAGATATTCACCTTTATTTCTTACATTCTTTTCTCCTTTTACCAGTAACATTTTCTTTATTATTAATACCTCCCCCCCTCCCTAAAACTGTCCCACTTTTGTTGCCAAATTTGTTCTCTCCATATCTTTGTTTGTTTGCAATAAAGTATACTATGCCAATCTGTATCCTCTTCTCCACACATTGGGCATTTCCCTGTATCCTTATCATATCTAATACCTTTCAAATTTCTAACTCCTATCCTTGCCCAGGCAAATCCTTCTCGCCCTGACTTATTACACTCATCTATGTACTTCTCCCTCCCCCACACTGTCTTTATTTCGCTATATGTCCTCAATGATCTTTTCTCCCTTACACTGGCAAATATAACTTGGCCATCTAAATCTTCCAGCCTTAATTCTACCTCTTTCCAAAAGCCCCTATAATAATAGTCCTTGTTTCTCCAAATATGTCCCATACCTATCTGTTTCATCAGTTCCCTTTTTGCGCCCAAGACTCTCCCCATTTGCTTCTCATCTGCAAAAGAAAACATTCCTTGATAATATTGCTTTCCTCCAAATTGGCAACTCTGTATAGATATTTCAATACCCTTGATACAATTTTAACTCTTGTTGAATGTCTTCCCAACTCTAATTGTGCTGCCCCATTAGGTGAAGCTACCATTAAGCCCAAAATATATTTAAAGAAAGATCCATTAATAACGTAGACCTCTTCCCATGCTTCATCCATTCTCCATATCTCTGCCCCATGCAACATTTTATTTTCTACTATGGCAGTATAAATCCTTTCCAGCCATTTGACATTAATATCAGGTAATTTCCTTAAATATGCTCTTACAATACTCATGGCCATTTTACCTTTTGCTAGAACTAATTTTTTCTGTTCAGTCGATTTACCATCTTAGCTCAGTCTTATCCCCAAATAATCAAATCTCTTTACGACCTTTATTTCTCTTGCATTATCTCCCATTTCTCATCTTTACGCAATCTGTAACCTTTCTTAAGAACCATGATCTTCGTTTTCTTTTCGTTAACACTCAACTCCCATTTTTGGCAATAACTATTATTGCTTCAATTGCCCTTCTCAGCCCTCCAACAGAAATAGAACCAACTACTAAGTCATCTGCAAATAACAACCCTGGAATTTCTTGATTATGAATAATTGGTGAGTGAACCCTATTTTTTAGCAATCTCCTCTAGAATATCATCTATAAAAACGTTAAATAGCACCGGACTCAGTTCCCTGTCTTACACCCACCTTGCTCTCTATACAATCAGTTACTTTGTTTCCCTGCAGCTTGATGCAGAACTCATTGTCGTGAAATATTTTGCACAGTATTTCAATAAATTTACAACTTACCCCATTGCTATTTAATTTAATCCACAATGCCTCTCTATCAATTGTATCGAATGCTTTCTCTAAATCAATAAATGTCTTCTAAACCCTTCCCCTTTTATTGCTTAAATATTTGTCTATGACTGTTTTGTTAATATATATATTATCAGTTGTTCTCCTCCTTGGTCTAAATCCTGCTTGGAACTCTGACAGCTTCTTCTCCTTCTCTACCCACTTCTGTAGTCTGCTGAAATACCTGTAAAGATCTTCCCTATAACAGAAAGTGAGCTTGTTCCCCTATAATTTGTTGGGTTGCTTTTACTTCCCTTTCCTTTGTAAATTGGTAAATTGGTACTACCTCCACTTCTTCGGAACCTCATTCGTTTCCAATATTTTATTAATAGCCTTATTATTCTGTGCATCCCCTCAGCTGCCCATACCTTCCAAACCTCCCTGGTATACCATCAATCCCACTGGCTTCATTGGCTTTTAACTTCCTAATTTGTTCACATAACTCGTCTGTAATTTCTCCATCTAGATCATATATTAAATACTGGCTTCCCTGGAATCGCATTTCCATTGCTTGTAAACAAGTCTGTCCTAATAAATTTTAAAAATGCTCACACCATTGGTGTGAACTTATATCCTCATTTCTTGCCCCTTCTTTATGTAGGCTTTTAACTATTGACCATATCTTTTTCGTATCATTAATTTTTGCTGCCTCATTTAACATTTACCTATTTTTATTCCCCATTCCCTCTTCCTTTTCTCCATATGCCCATCTAAGTGTCAAAAGATTTTCTCTCTCCTCTCTTGCTCCTGACTGTCTCCATCTCCTCAAATCTTGTCTTACTCTCATTTTAGCCATTTTACAATCCTTATCAAACTAACACCTATTTTTATCTTGAAAACCTACTATCTTCATTCCACCCCTGCCCTCTTTACACAATATTCTAACGTTTCATTAGCTTGCTCTATTTTTCTAGATAGTTATGTACAGCAGTGAAGACAAAAAATGACTCATCCGTAGAATCTATGTGTTGATTGAAGAGCTTTGCGCATCTTTGTAAAAGCTGTGTGGACAATGCAAAAGAATGAAATGCAAAATGAAAGAATTGTACAATGGTCTATGACTGACAGCGTAATAGTTAAGTTATGTGTAGTGAAAACAGAACATAAGTTTCTAGGTTCAAATCTCACACTGCTTGTCATTTTGCTTATGTTTGCTAGTTTTATGACTGGATATGTAGAACATAATATAGCATTAACATAACATTTATATATCTTTGGCATTTGAAATTATGGACTTATCTATTCACACCAAAACATAATTTTAGTAGCATTCATGTTAAAAAGTAAACAAAAATGTAAATCAACTGAAAAAGCTATTTGTAGTTTTTTTTTAACTTCATCCAAAACTAGTCCCTCAAAAATATAAAATTTAAGTGATGAAGTGTCAAAAAAAACTACAAATAGTTTTTTCAATTAATTTTCACATCAGTGTTACTAAATTCCTCCAATCACACATAAATGTAAATAAACTATTATCTTCTAAAATTAAAACACAAAAAATAAACATAATTAATTTGGGTGTATGAACTCTCAGTGCGTATAACTGCCCTCAATCTTTGGGGCATAGACAAAATTAAATATGTACGGTAAGGTAGATGAGAAGCTATAAGATCCCAGGCTTCTTGAATATTTGCCCAGAATTTATCTTATATCCTTCGCCCTTCTACAGGGAAATTTGAGCGCAGCTCCCTTTTCACCTCAGCTCACACATTCTCAATAGGATTAAAATCTGGTGAACATAGACAATAGACCTTTCCCATACATGTGGAGGAAAATGTCACCTCGTCTGTGAATATCACATTATTCTAGTTGCAGTTGGCATTTTCCTATACAAACACAAGGCAAAACTATCTTTGATTGCAATTCCTTTCTTGGAAGTGTTGATTGTCTGTCAGATGTTTTTGAGCTGTTATTTACGCATGAAGTCCTGTGTCATTTAAACGTCACAGAGTTGTTTGAGCTGATCCAGGGAAATGCATATTGACCTTCATTTCAGAAGCAATTTGGAAAGGGTTCCTCTGTGCTACTGCAATTAAAGGTGCATCATTTCGGGAGTCAGCACGTCTTCTTCCTGAAGCAGGACGATGTTCAGTCCCTTCCCTGGATAATCTCACCTACTTCTGTGCTATATATGTAGGGACTCCAATATGAGTACAGCTTCACGAGCAGACAAACCTACTTTGGATAATGCAAGGAGTGACCTTGTGCCTATATCTTTCTGTGCCCAATTGTCAAACAGTATGATTCATTGAGAGAGAACTGTTCAGCCTGATGCATTTACACACCATGTGTGCAGCATATTGCTGTTCAATAGAATAAACTCTTAAAGAAGCATCATAATAACTGTCCTGCTATTCAGTTTACTGAACATTGTATATAAAATAAGAATATCTAAAATAAATAGCTGTTAAGTATTGATTCAGTGTTATTAAGAGAAGGAAAACAATCCAATCAGATGTAGTGGTTTCCAGGCAAAGAAGCAAATCTGCCATCCTTAGCATAGCAGTAGCCTACTTTATGCCACAGAGCTACAGTGAACAAACATGGAAGGTGGCAGATTTAGTAATGCCATACAATCCAAACTGTTTCGTGTTTTGCATTATTAAATTTTTTAGTTAATAAAGTTAAAGAAGTTGAAGTTACATATTTGGTTATCATTATTGATCATATAGGTTAGTAATACTAAGATTTGGAACTTGTGGCAACTTGTTGCTGCCACTACACAACTGTATAATGGATGGTATAAATAAGGTGCTGTGCCGAACAGCACTTAGGTGAATTTACCGTTCCAGACATAACTCTGGGTTTTCCCCACCCCCCTTTTCATGGTTGTACTTATTTTAACAGTTATACATTTGGTTTTATATTTTTATTTTATTCCCAGAAGTGTTTGGTTATGGCTGATTTGTCTGTTTGTATCTGGTATTCCTGAAGTTTTCTTACAGTCTGGTGCTTATGTTTCAATGTATGTTCTGTTACAATCTAAAAGTTCTATTTTATGTATGCTTGTTTTCTTTACTGTGGGGATTCTGACTGTGTTGTGATTTCAAAATGGTAAGTGGGGCTGCATGAGTATTTAAAGTTGATTACTTCTCCATTATTTATACAATACAATACAATACTTTATTCGTCACATTACACTTACATAGTTGAGCAGGTGCTCGTAAATTGGTGACTCGTCAAAATAGTAAACCTAAACTTTAAGATCAGAAATAAGTCTACAATATTTACAATACAATATGTTACAAGGTATAATAAAGCAAGAGAATATTAATTATGTACAATATCTAGAGTATATAGTTTTCCTAAAGTTGAACAGACACTAAGATACAATTGAGATCTCAGTGCATCATCCGTGTATTCCTAAATTGAATAGTATGCTTTGTTGGTGAATAAACTTTTGACTGTTTTCTTAAAAAGATTTTGGTTTTGGATTTCCCTAACTGTTTGTGGCAATTTATTATATATTTTAATCCCGATATATTGTGGACTTTTCTCGAGCAGTGCTAACCTATGAGTAGGGTATTTTATATCTCTTTTTCCTCTTGTGTTATGACCATGATGATGTTGACTTTTTTGAAAACTGTTATAATTACTGTGTACATATAGAACTAGAGTATACATATAGAGGCAAGGTTGCGTCAAAATTCTTATTGTTTTAAAAAGTGGTCTGCAGGATGCTCTATAACTCGATGTGTCATTATGCGTATGATTTTCTTTTGAATTTGAAAAAGTCTGTCAGAGCCTGTTGCGTTTCCCCATAAAGTTATTCCATATGCAAGTAATGAGTGAAAGTAACTGTAATATACGATTTTTCTTGTTTCTAAATTTGTAATCTGTGCCAAGCAGGACATGTTGAAACAGGCAGTATTTAATTTTTTTTCTATATAATTTAATTGTTTAGTCTATTTAAGGTGTTCATCTATAAATAACCCTAAAAGTTTAGCTTCTTTTGAGGTAGCTGAAGTTAACGAGTTACTTTGTGTGTTTTCTACTGTAGTCTTAAAATGTACAATTTCACTTTTAGTTTTATTTAATTTCAGACCATTGCATATAAACCATGCTTCCACTTGTTTTATGGCCTGGTCATTGTTTGTTTTTAAATTATCAATATCTGACCCACTTAAAATAATTGACGTGTCATCAGCATAAAATATGGGTTGTCTGCTGACTGTAACTGAAAGATCATTCGTGTAAATTACATAAAGTAGTGGAGCCAATGTGAAAATTCCAATGATTTTAAACTTAATATAATGCATTGTTTTAATGAATTTCTATGGAAATGTATAGAATGTGCAGAATGGGGAGAGAAGTCAGTACATAGGATGCATTTCTTTTGCTGCATTACTATTGATTGCCACCAATTCAATTAGAAAAGTCAATTCTGCAACTTTTATCTTCACTTTGCAAAGAAAAGTTTTGTAAACTCTTAAATTTATAAGCTCTTAAATGTACTCCCAGATCTACTAAGCCTGTTCAACTTTTTAAGGTGAAATGAAACTTGCAGAAACCAGCAGATTAATTGCCAAAATAAGTAGTTCGGGAAGTGGGGGAACTAATGTTTTGTGCTCAAATAAATATGATAATGGAATCTCAGGTAAGACAGTTAAAAAGATGGATTCAGCTTACTTTGAAGCCAGAATAGATCAAAATGATATAAATCCAGTTGGATAATGATGATCAATATGATCTTGCAAAAGAGTATGTTACTATAATATTTTGTGTTACAGTTTGTGGTTGCTGCTGACGAAATGTGCTCCAAGCTGAGACTTGCTGGTTATTGGGCAGACTTCATCAACCCATTCTCTGGACGTCCATTTCTCAATCCCTTC
Source organism: Mantis religiosa (assembly GCA_030765055.1). Taxonomy (NCBI): domain Eukaryota; kingdom Metazoa; phylum Arthropoda; class Insecta; order Mantodea; family Mantidae; genus Mantis; species Mantis religiosa. The sequence continues at coordinate 225,839,000 of CM060948.1, forward strand.
CATTCAACTACACTGTATGAAACAGATGAACGGTTTCGTTGCCTAGATTTCCAGATCATCAAACAAGGAGACTGCAGAATTGTTCTCAGTACTGAAACAGAACCATCTATAGTAGTAGGTGAGTGAAGCTTTACTAGACATAAAAAGTGAGGCACTTAAAACGTCACCTTTATTGTGTTAAATGTATTTGAAGGAAGTTTGTAACAGCCAGTTAGAAAAATAACTTGAAAGTTTTGAACAAGTTTGGAACACAGCATTCGTTGGACTTGGGAAGTTATTAGTTCTATTGTCATCTTTAGGTTCACTGACATTGTTGGAGGTGTGTGGGGCTGTTAAGACTTGCTGAATCTGCTCAAGTTTTCTTGGGGAAGGATTTCAAAATATAGAATTTGGTTTTTATTACTTTCTCAATTCTCTAAAGTAAGTACAAGAAGCTTTGTATTCCACCCAAAAGTTTGATTCTGAGGTTTCACTGGAAACATTTTGAATTCAAAATTAGAATAAAATACAGTTTTAGAAAAAAGGTTTGTGTGTCTGAACAGCATAAAGGCTCAACATTTCGTTCACAACAGGAATGCATATCAATCATCTTATGAATAGCAAAGTGGAAAGATGATAATTATGCATTGGGAATTTGTGTGTTTCTAACAGATAATTTTTGCAGCTTGTGAATAGACACCTCTTCCATTATTTCATGTATAGCCACCTTGAATAATTTCTACAGCAACAAGTCTAATATGTACATTATGAATGTAACATGCTGTGTCCAACAGCAACAAAGTTAAAACTTAGCCAAGTCTTCTTTCCCATCCGTGGAACCTGCAAAGTTTCCTGTCGATTGTGAATGCTCCCATTTGAATACATGTATTTCAATTTTCTTGGTTATTGGTATCATTGCTAGTGGTTGTGAACCAGCTTTAACTTAAAAGATAAAAAGTTGGTTAAATACCAAACTTGGCCTTTAAGTTCAACGTCATCAAGAGATGGAACATAGCAATCTTTAAGAAAATATCCTACCCCAAACTACCATTTACATAGAAAAGTTTTGTTATTTTTTAATTTCTCAAAATTGGCTCTAATGATTTTGATTAAGGTATCATATGTTTAAGATATTTGCATGACAAATAACATGTATATCTTGAATAGCCTGTAATGTCCTCTTTGTTTTGTATGACTTTTATGAATAAACCATAAGAGATTATCAAAATCTTGCTATCTAAAAAAAGTAGCTCACATTGAAGTACACAGTTTATATCAACAATTATTTTTGTGGAGTTAACCATTTTTTAAGTTGTTCGTAGTAATTAGTTTGAATTTTTACAAGTAAATGGAGTATCATTCTGATGTTGCAATAAATGGCATTATGAAATTACTGCTGAGCATACCAGCAAAGTAGTTTGAATAGTTAGAGAGAATTTAAAACACTGGATCATTAAAACACCCTGTTAAATGAGAGAAAAACCTAAAACAGTTTTGGGAAAGATGCACAACCTTGTTAAATATACAATTTGTTCTTAACATGCACATTATCAAGGAGGAATGCAGCTAGAGAATATTACGGACATGTTGTCAAAAGATCCATGATAAACTTAGGTGATACCAGTTCAGGGTCAAGCTGTGATTCAAACTGCAACATTACCTGCCATGATGACGATAGCATATTAAATTAATAGGAGTGAAAGTTCTTTCAATGCATATATTTGCTAATTTTTTATAATACATTGTGTCAGTGTTTCTTTTTAATAACCATTATTATAAACATAAATATGTTGGCATGGAAACAAAAGCGGCTGATTTTCACTAACATTATTTCAGTATATTTTCTCTTAGGTTAAAATACATAAATGACTGTAGTCTTATTACGTAGAAAATGAAGCTAGCTACAGTGAAGCAATAAATATTACACAAATAAAAATATTTGCCACTTAGGCTTCACTTATCTTAACAAATTATCAAAAGAAGTATCAACACCAATTTGTTACGATAAGTGAAGCCTAAGTGGCAAATATTTTTATTTGTGTAATGACTATAGTCTTGTTTGGGAGCTCAGTACAAAATATATTGAATATTTAACAAATCATAACAGTAGTCAAATCAAAGCAGTCACTTGCACATTTTAAAGGAAACAGAACCAGGGAAAACGGTCTTAGCTTACTTGTTTATAGCCCCATGTAAATACTGACAAAACATGTAGTAGTGGCAGTGGTAATGGTAGTTGGTTTCATGCAGCTGTGTTGCCCAGATTTAAATGATTAACAACAATAGGCAAGTTGGATCAGTTTTTAAAGAAATATTTAGAACTGCCTTATACAGGAAGTTGACATTAGGGGATTTGAAACTGAGACTTCTAAACTCACATATACTTCCCTGGCTAAAAGTCTGCAAAGATGATAGATGAATCTGATGATAATAAGTGCTCTGAATAACTTTTGAAATTGGTTAGAATGACATGCCTGATATATATGTTTTCTGCTTAGGATGTGATGATTCCTAGACATGAAGACATCTCTCATCTGCTAGTCAGTCGTTAATTGCCTGTAATACATGTTGTGCAGAGTAATACAAAAGTGTAATGTTTATAGCAAATCCAGTATAGTTCCTACTGCTTTGCAAGCATAAAGAAGAGGCACAAGTTTGCATAGTTAAATATTTTAATTATTAACACACCAAAAAGCTTGTATTGTTACTGGGTTTCCAAATGTAACATGTCATGTACATTGCAGAGAGAGATGGAGAGAGGGCAAGTGAGTGAGAGAAAGGAAGATAGGTATGGAAAGGGAGAAAATTCAAATTTTTCAAATTTTTTTTCAAATTCAATTTTATTGTCCATAGAGATTACAGAAATCCATCAGACATTGTCAGTATATTATTTACATTTACAAAATAAAATTATATTTACAAAAATCATCCATTATTGATAAACTCATTAATAGAATAGAATGCCTTATTTATTAAATATTTAGACAGTTCCTTTTTAAATGTATTTACATTGGTTACTGACTTCAGTTTCATAGGAAGTTTATTATACAGTACGATGCCTTTATATTTTGGACTTTTTCCAAACATTGCCAATCTATGTTGTACTAAACTATAGTCATTCCTGTTTCTAGTGTTATAGTCATGATTTTCTGAGTTTATTTTGTAGCAATTTGTTTTTATGTGTAGTACTGTTCTGAGTATTATTAAACTGGGAACGGTAAGCAGTTTCATTTTTATAAACTCAGGCTTTACACTCTCTCTTATATTTAACTTTAACATAGTGCGAATTGCTTTCTTCTGAAGAATAAACACTCTATTTACATTTTCCATTGAAGCAGCTCCCCATATTGTTATACAGTAATTTACATAACTCATAAAAAGACTATGATAGATATTCAACAATATTTCCATGCTACAAAAAGCTGACATATATCTTAATAAATAAATAACCTTATTTAATTTAATACAACATTCATCAATATGAGCATGCCAATTAAGGTCATTGTCAAATATTATTCCCAGGTATTTAATGGTTTCAACCTCCTCTATACTTTTTCCATCAATATTTACATCAGGTTTAAAATCAGCTTCTCTGTTTGATATAAACATGTACTTTCTTTTATTTATATTAATATTTAAATTGTTTTCACTTAAGACCTGAGTAAGATGGTTTAATACAATGTTAGCATTGATTTCTAAATTATATAAACACTTATGTGCGCAGCATATTGCTATATCATCTGCATATAATACTAATCCATTATTCTTTAATGTCTTACATGAACTAATTATATCATTAATATATATTTTAAATAACAAAGGTCCCAGTACAGAACCCTGTGGTACACCATATTTTACTGTGGTTAAATTTGATTTATAATTCCCATCCCTTCCTTTTACCTCAACATATTGTTTTCTATTATATATATAAGACCGTATCCATTCCAGGGCAATTCCTCTTATGCCATAGTTACCTAATTTGTCAATGAAACTATCTAAATTAACAGAGTCAAAAGCTTTACTCATATCCACAAATATATTAATAACATATTCCTTATTATCTAAAGCTACAAGATTCTTGTGTATTAATTCTATAAGGGCAGTTTCAGTTGATCTTCCTTTTATAAACCCATGTTGCTCAGTATTTAATACATTGTGTTTTTCAAGATACTTTAGTAATCTACTTTCAAAAACCTTTTCAAAAATTTTGCTCAGTGATGATACTAAAGAAAGTGGTCTGTAATTGTTAACCTCAGTAACACTGCCATGTTTAAACAAAGGCATCACTTTAACAGTTTTTAATATATCTGGAAATTTACCACATTGTAATGAATCGTTTATTATGCTTGCTAATACTGGTGCAATAAAATTGTTACATTCTTTAAGTAGATTATTTGATATTTCATCATTGCCAGTACTTTTACTATTTTTTAAACACATTATGATGCGAGATATTTCTGAGTCACTAACTGGGGCTAGATAAAGAGATTCTGTTATCAAAGGGATGGTATTCATATTCTTATTCTTAGTTACAGATGCATTTTCTTTAACAGCATTATTAAAATGATGGTTAAATATATTAGCAATCTGGTCAGGCTTAGTTATAATCATGTTATTTATTTTTATACTGTTTACTGTATTTTGTTTAATATCTGCTTTGTTTCTCTCAGTATTTATTACTTTCCACAAGGCTCTAGATTTGTTATTGTGTTTTGTCAGGATACCGTTAACATACCTTGATTTTGTGATTTTAATTAATTGTTTATATTGCACTTTTTGTTGTTCATACATATTTGCTAATTCATCAGTTTTAAATTTATTAAATAATTCATAAGTTGTTAAGAGCTGTTTTTTAAACTGCAACAATTCATGACTGAACCATTGGTTACGTTTAATTTCTCTTTCATTCACAATTTTCTTTCTAGTTTTTGGCATAGCGATATTGAGGTAGTAATTCAGTATTCCTATGAATGCGTTAAATTTTTGATCTACATCATTAGCTTTTGTTACAGTTTCCCAATCTTCTCCTTTAATCAATTCTTTAAACAGTTTGACATTAGAGTTACTAAAGTTTCTTTCTTCAATATATCCTGTGGTTTCTTTATTGTTATGTATGCAATAGTTATTAGATAAGTTTTCTTCTATTTCAAGTGAGATTAGTTGTGCAGAATGATCAGATATTAATGTGTGTATTACCTCTGTTTTGAAACACTGCCTTGGAAAATTGGTTGCTATATTATCAATGGTAGTCTGGGTAACATTTGTTATTCTAGTTGGCTCAGTAATTGTTAAATCAATATTGAAAGACAACAGCAAGTTGCTAAACTTGCTTGATGTAACTGTATCTTTATGCATATCTATATTAAAGTCCCCCAAAATTATAATGTATTTATTTGATTTTGTCATTTTGTGAAGAATTAATTCAAATTTAGTAAAAAAATTATCAATACTTCCACTAGGAGACCTATATATGCAACAAATTTTTGTTTTTACTGATTTATAATTTAATTCAATAACAGACAATTCAATGTCTTTTTCAATGCTGTGATCTGTAAGTTTATCTATAATGAAGTCAAAATTATTTTTTACAAAAATTATTGTTCCACCACTTTTACAATGCTTTCTACAAAAATATGCAGCCTGTTTATATCCATGAAACACTAAGCTTTTAATGTCTGTATCTTTTAACCCATGCTCAGTTATACATATTACATCAGAATTATTTTCAGCAATAACGATTTCAAATTCAAGGACTTTGTTTGAGATATATTGTACATTTTGATGTAAAACTTTTAGTACTTTACCCTGCATTGACGTTTCTATATCATTCTTTTCTGCATCATTCTGAGAAGTATTTGTTGGAATTACATCCACCCCATTATTTACAAGTTTCCCTTACGCAGTGAATGGATAGCATTATTTAATAAATTACCCAATTTAAATGATCCCCTTCTATTTAGATGTAATCCATCTCTACCAAAGTCCCAATCATCTAGCCAGAAATTGCCATCTACCATTAGACAGTCTTTAACAGTACACAGCCAATTAAGTTCCTTGTTGATATTTCTTACAAACCTTGTACTAGTGTGCCTTCTACGTAGCACACCACTTATTATAATTTTAGTGTTACGTGACTGTTCTCTAATTTTATTCACCAAGTCCATAGTGTCACCCATAATTTCTTGTGCTGTCACTCCACTCCTAATATCATTAGTCCCTGCATGAATGGAGAGACTATAGGATTTCTGCAGTTAATGCAATGATGTGAGCAGAGTGGTGGGTTGTGCTAACATAAAATTAAAGATTTCCAGCAAAAATGTTGCTTTGAATATCATATAGATATGTAGATTATTAAATTTTTACTAATATTGCAAACTTTATTTTGTTTGTTACAGGAAGTTTGTTCACTACAGCTCCTGCAAATATGAGCTTACTAGAAGAAATTTTAGAGGAGTATGATTGATATTAAAGAATTAATAAATTATTTATTCATGCACATTATGAAGCTCTGTATATACTTATGAATGTATCTAGCATAATAAGCTGTTCTAAGATGTTTTAAGTTATACAGCAAATAAAGACTGTAATATACTGTAACAAATAATTACTCAGCTCCTACATAATTTAGGTTTTGTCACTGAGTTGTTGACAAGCTTCCCCCCCCCCCTCCTGCCACTAAAGTTTCCTTGACTGAACAAAGGAGTTGGCTTGCACCCACACACACAGGTACACATGGTTACACTACCAGTAATCCAGGCAGCTAGACAAAGGGGCTGACATTCTTTTATACTGCTATGGCCAGCTGAATTCCTCATGAACATGCTCATATCTTAAGTTAATAGAACATAGCTTAGATTTAAAGGATAAAAGCACAAGCAGAACAAGTGCTTTATTTACATAGATTTTCTCTGCCTACATTTTTCATGAAGCAACTAATAAAGACTGATCATTCAAATCCTAAAGAATTAGAAGGAACTAAATGCAACTCTCTGATACATAGTAGCACTGACATTGTCTCTTTAATAACCAAAACAAATATGGCATATACAAAATGTTCCAATCCTAGCATTTAAAACGTTGAATAAACTAAATAAATTCTTGGGATATCAGCCAAAAGTGTTGCATTACTGCCTAAGCGTTCAACAATTCACTCCCTTGCCACCTTGAAACTGAGGTAAGCTGTTAAGGGGTGATATTTATACCTGTTGAGTAACAGGCAGAGAGACTGCTTTGCCCTGACCAATTAGGTGCAAAACTGAAGACACTGGCACTTTCTATTAATAAACAATTCTGGGAAGGTTAAATCCATAGGAAATATTTCAGGAAAAAACAGTGTGGTTAATTCTTCTGGGCTTGAGGTGCAGGAGGGTTAATATGCAGAAAATAAGAAATGTTGCAAAAGCATGCTAATTTGCTCACAGAGTCAAGGTTATTTTGTCTTCATTATGTGCCGTTGTCTTCTTTCACCACCTGTAGTTATATTAACCGCTTCAGCGATGGCCACTTAAACCCTGCACGGGCTGGAAACAGATACCCAATAAACAGAACAAGACATTTAAGTTGTTAAATGCTGTAAAAATGCTTCATAAGTACACATTCGTATCCTCTGTATTTATTACATTATTTAAACAAAACAAAAACTGGTTTGACACCCATTAAAAGCAGTATACATCTACAGTATCAATAAAGTAGAGACTGTATTAATAAATTGTTGAAATGTCACTTCTTTTTTACACTGTAGCAAAAGCCATTCTTTGTGCTGAACACATCTAATATTAGAGTCATTTTGTTCTCTGTGTATACGAACAATATGTATATACGAGGGGGCCCCAAAAGAAACCGGATTGTTGTCATAAAAACTTTATTGATGAATCTTTTTACAAAATTACTTCAGTCACCATCAAAATACTCTCCATTACATGCGATGCACTTATCAAGTCTCTTTTCCCACTGTTGGAAGCATGTTTGGAACTCTTCAAGTTTGATATTGTCCAGTGCCCTTTGCAAAGCTGTTTTTACCACCTCCACATTGTTATAATGCTCCCCTTTTAGCGTCTTTTTCATTCGTGGAAATAGGAAAAAGTTGCACGGGGCTAGGTCCGGTGAATACGGAGCGTGGGGAATGACAGACCACCTCTGAGATGCCAAATAGTGGGACACTCGTAAGGCTGTATGTGCTGGAGCGTTGTCATGATGCAGAAACCAGTCACCTGATCGCCAAAGTTCCGGGCATTTCCTCCTCACATCCTCTCAGTGCTGGTTAACAGTCTGGCCAGGGGGTACGAATTACCGATGCACAATTCCACGAACATCAAAAAAGACAATGATCATCGTCTTCACATTTGACCTCACTTGCCTTGCTTTTTTTGGTCTGGGAGAGTTGGGAGTCCTCCACTGGCTTGACGCTTGCTTGGTTTCTGGGTCATACCCGTAACACCAACTCTCATTCCCTGTAATGACTTTGTTCAAGAAGTTTGGATCACGTGCAGTCTCTGTTTTCAAGTCCTGACACACATTCATGCGGATGGTTTTGTGCTCCTGTGTGAGAAGGCGCGGAACAAATTTAGCAGCAACACGTCTCATGTGCAAAGTCTCCCTCAAAATCTGCTGGCACAAGCTCCAACTGATTCCTGTTGCTGCTGAAATTTGGTCGATTGTTTGGCGACGATCCTTGTTGACCTTTTGGTGGACCTTTTCAATGTTCTCCTCATTTCACGATATTGAAGGGTGTCCAGAACGAGCTTGGTTTTCAACACACATCTCACTACATTTAAAGTGCCCAAACCACTCGAAAACCTGTGTGCGGCTCATAGCGTCCTCCTGGAAAGCTTCCTGAAGCATTTGGTGTGTCTCCATTGCAGTTTTTTTAAGCAGGAAACAAAATTTCTTACACACTCTTTGTTCTTTTTAAGTTGCCATAACGACTTCGCAGAGGTAACCTGCTAACAGTCAGAGAAACACAATACCACACTTGCACGTTCAGCTCTACACTGACGCCATCTGCACAGCTGTTTCATGAAGGTCTACTAACACTATCTAGCGTGAAAAACCTGCACTACATCTACAAGTGGCAGCGCCCTCAGAGTCTAGTTTCTTTTGGGTCCCCCCCTCGTATGTATAGCTGCATAAGCGAAATCTCCGGTTCAAGGTTTTAGAGTTTAGTTTATGCAACCAAACGATAATCATTGTATATCGAGATTTAACTGTAAGAAACTGTAAGAAATACGACTCATCTAAAATTTAATAATCATTGTATATGTTGTGTCACACATACGCTGCAAAGAAACAAACCTCTCGTTAGCATCTGTATGTACTTCTTATTACAGTATTTCACAACTGAAGTTTATGGTAGCCTTATGCAGCTGTTTTTGTTCAGTATTTGAGTTATTTACATATACTCACTTGGTGTTCAGAGTGATTTCTTACAGCTATCAAAAGTTAAATGAATAGCACATTTGAAATTTTTACATTTCAGTGTTAACCATGGCTTATCCTAGTAATATAGCAAATAAATTACCTTGTCTAGGATGTGTACGGGCATCTGATATCACTTAGGGAATGTGGAAGATTTTTTGCTGTTTGACATGATTTGGATATTGATGGCAATTAGAAGGGAGGTCTTGAGGATATAGGTAGTAGTTGGGAAGAAAACAACCTGCTTCCTTCAGGCATTCATGAAGAATCAACATTGTGAAGTGTTGTGAACACAAATAGACATATAGACAAATAAACATATTTTCTAGTGCACAGCTAACTTCTGAAATACAACTAATTTTTTCACTAATTTTTTTTACTGCTTAGTGTCTCCATTATTATGGAAATAAACGTATATGTGAGTAGGATGAAGGAAGCCCTGATCTCTAAAGGCAATTTAGGGCCTAAGAGCAGAATTCAGAAGTGGACAGTGTGCATGTTATTTGTAAACCTGCAGTAGACATGTACTGCTATGTAGATGACATGTTAGTTGCTCCATTTTGGGGGGAAATAACGGTTCAAATATGGGTGGGGTGATCAGTTATTACAAGTTATCCCTCTTTAGGAAAAACAGTTAAATGTTATAAAAAAGTATATTTATACCAGCTGTATGTAATCATACACAGTTCTGTAGTAATTTGCAAAGGTCTAAATTCATGCAAGACAATGACCTACCTGGACTTAAGCGTATCAATAGCTTGCAGGCTAATTGAGCACTATAATCAGAGGCCTCTTCATACTGAAGGTAAGAAATCCACCACTACAGCACTCCTCATACTTGAGAGAAAACACTTTCCTAAAAGGATACCACCCATAACGAAAAGAGTCGCGAGCATTTCATCACAAAAAAGAAATTTGCTGTGAAGCCCTTGTGTATTTATCCAGGTTTTGAGGTGTACCATTCAAAAAGAAACCTTTAAGGGTAAGTTTTCATCTCTTATAGAACTAATTTATATATATATATATTGTAAAATAGAAAGATTAAACTAATTAGTGTTAAGTAAGCATTAAATGCATGTATGTGCAGGACATCTACACATATCCATATCGACTTGCAGCATACTTACTTGGACGCCATATGACGTCCATGTCAGTGAAAGAGTTAAGGGTGTTCTGTGTTAGATTGAAAGGACAGAAAAACAAACTATTGATAAGCGAATTATGATGGATTATTTCCATAGTTATACAGCCTAACAAATTAACATGTATCATGCACAGTAACGTAAAATTTTAAATTCCTATTGTTACTTTATAAGAAAACAGGTTATACAGTGGGTGTATCAACAAACGTTGCTGGCTTTTTCAACAAAACTCTTCTTTGACGCATCTTTCGAAATGTCTGCACATGGGACTATTTCTGCTTAGTTAAATTACACTGGACAACAGTTATAAAATTGCACAAACAAAATAAATTATTTATAATGAATATGACAGTAAAAATGGCCAAGTTTCATTGTATAGCACATATCTAGGATTACTGTTTTTGGAAGAAAGTGTCAACCATTTCTCTGTCAGGTTACAGAAATCTTCTTACACAGAAGAGGTGGAGATAGATTTATGACTTTAAGGGGTTTGTGTTTGCTTGTAAAATCTTTTGGTTTAATCAGGCACAAGGCATTGCTAGTGAACACCGGTTTTCATTGTATTTTTGAGTTTGATTTATGAGTCACTATGTTTACACTCAACTTCACTTACTATGTTATTGTATAATTGAAATGTTTTCAAGATCATTCGATCTCATCCTCAGCTGTTTGGTGACTAAATGAACATTCTTCGTCCTCCACTACTACGGTGCTGCAATCCCTCTGCCATCTGGTGTTAGGGGCACTAAGTTGTAATATTTCATTTATTGCCGGGATTTCAAAATCTGTAACTTTTTCGCAGTTTTTGGTTATGAATATTTTTTCCCAAATATCAAATTCTATGGGTGTACTTAAAGATTTTAACAGTTTTATGTTATGGCCAATGTTGTGGTTTTTTGTCCAAAAATGATGTGACACTGCAGATTTTTCTGTTTGTTTCAACTTTATGTTCCTCTGGTGTTCTTTTTGCCGGTTAACAAGTTTCTCTTATATCGAGATTTAACTGTATTGGAACACCACAGTGAAGCGAAAAATTATTAAATTTTAGATGAGTCGTATTTCTTACACATCGTATTTCTTACGAAAGTGAAGCAGATGTGTAAGAAATACGACTCATCTAAAATTTAATAAGTTTCTCTTAGTTTTTCCTATGTAGCTTTTATCACAGGTTTCACAGTTTATCTGATAAATACCCGATTTCAAAGTGTTGGGGATTGAATTTTTTAGTGGTTTATTTAGCAGGTTCTTCAGACTGAATTTGTTTTGGGGTGCTAGTTTTAAGTTTAATCTTTTGAAGATTCGTTCAAATTTTCTAAAAGCCCATGGATGGTAGGTGAATTTTCTATATTGCCAGTTTATGTTTTTAAGCAGTGTGAGAGTGGTCTTTTTTGATATTATCTTGAGTTTTTCCTTTCTTTTCATCATGTTCCTTATGATGGCTGGGTTGAATCCATTTAATACTGCTATCTCTTTTATGTGTTGTTATTCTTTCAAAAACTCCTCCTTACTCAGTGGGATGTTGTATAGCCGGTGAATTAGACTTCTAAAGGCAGCTAGTTGATGTGAAACTGGGTTGTATTCATTTTTCTTTATGTAGTTATCTATGTGTGTGGGCTTCCTCTATATTCCAAAATCTACACCATGACGATTTCTAGTTATCTTGAGGTCCAAAAAGGGTAGGGTATTGTCTCTTTCTACTTCCATTGTAAACTGGATATGATTATCTTGCAGGTTTAGTAATTTTAGAGAATCTTCTTTAGGTTTTTCTGGAATGATAGCAGAAACATCATCAACATATCTCTGCCAAAATTTGTAAATCTGTGGGAATGCCTTTACTATGTGTGTTTCAAAATAGCTCATGTATAGGTCTGCTAAGATAGGCGAAAGTGGGCTCCCCATAGCTAATCCTTTTGATTGTCTGTAGAATTTTTGGTTAAACATGAAGTAATTATTCCTTGTGCATAAATCTGTAGGATTGATAATGTCATCTATCTCTGTGGGGTCCGTTGTAGTCTGGGTTAGCCATTTTTTGAGGAGTGTAGGTATTTTTTCTACCGGAATGCTAGTAAAACGTGCCTTAACATCAAAAGAAACTAGTATGTGATTTTCTGGGATGTTGTACTTCTGTAGGTGATTTATCAATTCTAAGGTGTTCTTTATTCCCAAACTTTGAAATTTTTCGTATCTTTATTGACAGAAGTGATACTTGGGGTTAATGGGTTTTTTTTGAATTTCTTCATATTCTGGACTATCTAACATAAGGTTTGCTCTCTGAATATAGTCTTCTATCTCCATAATTACTAGAGAATTACCTTTGTCGGCTTTTAGGTATACCACTGGCTTCCTATTTAAATTTCTCATTATCTTGTTGTAAGTTTGATTGTATTTTGGGGATAACTGTTTTATTATATCCAGACATTCCATTTTGGCTTTGATTACATTTTCATTTTTTAGGTTATGTGTGGCTATTTCTATGTCGGCAATAAAATCATCTTTATTATTTGAGACATTAACACACGTGTTGAAACCTTTCTGGAGTAATCTAATTTCTTCGGTTGTAAACTTCTGTTGTGATAGGTTTATTACGTTAACTTGTTCTTTAAAAACCCAGTGTTTTGGTTGAGGAGAATGTTCCAGTTGATGTTCTTTTGAGTTTGAATTTCTTCCTAAGTCTTTCATTTTTCTTAATCATTAATATGTTTCATTTTTCGTGAAACTGCATTTCAAAATTTTGCCAGATGTGTATTCCCAATTGTTTGTTAGTTTTAGATAGTTTAGATGTAGACCTGGAATTATACAACCTACATCTGAAACTAAACAAACAGTTGGGAATACACATCTGGCAAAATTTTGAAATGCAGGTTCACGAAAAATTAAACATATTAATGATTAAGAAAAATGAAAGACTTAAGAAGAAATTCAAACTCTTAAAAGAACGTCAATTGGAACATCCTCCTCAACCAAACACCAGGATTTTAAAGAACAAGTTAACGTAATAAACCTATCACAACAGAAGTTTACAACCGAAGAAATTAGATTACTCCAGAAAGGTTTCAACATGTGTGTTATCGTCTCAAATAATAAAGATGATTTTATCGCCGACATAGAAATAGCCACACATAACCTAAAAAATGAAAACGTAATCAGAGCCAAAATGGAATGTCTGGATATAATAAAACAGTTATCCCCAAAATACAATCAAACTTACAACAACATAATAAGAAATTTAAATAGGAAGCCAGTGGTATATCTAAAAGCCGACAAAGGTTATGGAGACAGAAGACTATATTCAGAGAGTAAACCTCATGTTAGACAGTCCAGAATATGAAAAAAATTCCAAAAAATCCATTAACCCCTAGTATCACTTCTGTCAATAAAGCTTTTCAGTTACAAAAACATTAACTACATCTGAACAATACAACTTAAAATCTTCCAACCCCACACTACCAAGGTTGTACTGTTTACCAAAAGTCCACAAACAAGACAATAGCATGCGACCCATCATCAATGGCACCAATTCACCTATGTACCACATTGCAAAGTGGTTAGTGAGAAAATTAAAATCATATGACAAATTTCAAAGTTTGGGAATAAAGAACTCCTTAGAATTGATAAATCACCTACAGAAGTACAACATCCCAGAAAATCACATACTAGTTTCTTTTGATGTTGACACTTTTTACTAGCATTCCGGTAGAAAAAATAGCTACACTCCTCAAAAAATAGCTAACTCAGACTACAACGGACCCCACAGAGATAGATGACATTATCAATCCTACAGATTTATGCACAAGGAATAATTACTTCATGTTTAACCAAAAATTCTACAGACAAAAGGATTAGCTATGGGGAGCCCACTTTCGCCTATCTTAGCAGACCTATACATGAGCTATTTTGAAACACACATAGTAAAGGCATTCCCACAGATTTACAAATTTTGGCGGAGATATGTTGATGATGTTTCTGCTATCATTCCAGAAAAACTTAAAGAAGATTCTCTAAAATTACTAAACCTGCAAGATAATCATATCCAGTTTACAATGGAAGTAGAAAGAGACAACACCCTACCCTTTTTGGACCTCAAGATAACTAGAAATCGTCATGGTGTAGATTTTGGAATATAGAGGAAGCCCACACACATAGATAATTACATAAAGAAAAATGAATACAACCCAGTTTCACATCAACTAGCTGCCCTTAGAAGTCTAATTCACCGGCTATACAATATCCCACTGAGTAAGGAGGAGATTTTGAAAGAATAACAACACATAAAAGAGATAGCAGTATTAAATGGATTCAACCCAGCCATCATAAGGAACATGATGAAAAGAAAGGAAAAACTCAAGATAATATCAAAAAAGACCACTCTCACACTGCTTAAAAACATAAACTGGCAATATAGAAAATTCACCTACCATCCATGGGCTTTTAGAAAATTTGAACGAATCTTCAAAAGACTAAACTTAAAACTAGAACCCCAAAACAAATTCAGTCTGAAGAACCTGCTAAATAAACCACTAAAAAATTCAATCCCCAACACTTTGAAATCGGGTATTTATCAGATAAACTGTGAAACCTGTGATAAAAGCTACATAGGAAAAACTAAGAGAAACTTGTTAACCAGGCAAAAAGAACACCAGAGGAACATAAAGTTGAAACAAACAGAAAAATCTGCAGTGTCACACCATTTTTGGACAAAAAACCACAACATTGGCCATAACATAAAACTGTTAAAATCTTTAAGTACACCCATAAAATTTAATATTTGGGAAAAAATACTCATAACCAAAAACCACGAAAAGGTTATAGATTTTGAAATCCCGACATTAAATGAAATATTACAACTTAGTGCCCCTAACACTAAGAGCAGAGGGATCGGAGCACTGTAGTAGTGGAGGAAGAAGAATGTTCATTTAGTCACCAAACAGCTGAGGATGAGATCGAATGATCTTGAAAACGTTTCAATTATGCAACAACATAGTAAGTGAAGTTGAGTGTAAACATAGTGACTCATAAATCAAACTCAAAAATGAAGAATACTAACTGTTAATAATGCTTCTGCTTTTAATATTTATGTCATTGTATTGTTAAGTGAATCCATAAAATGATTTTGGTGCTGTGCATAACCATATATACATCTGTTTTGTCAGAATACTTATTTTTAATTCGGATTGTGATAAATCTGTGATGTGTTAGAAATTAATATGCCATATAAGTGTATAAATAATGTAGAAAGGTAGATTTAGACTGAAAAATTCAATGCCATAGCCAGGATTTGAACCATGGATTTTCTGGTCTCCAACTGGCTGCTCTTAACCGTTGAGTTACCATGGTTAACATGCCAGCATGACACTAAATTCTTTAACTGACTCGTGCTTTTCTTTGTAAAAACACAGAATTTATTGTCATGCTGTCGTGTTGGCCATTAGCTCAATAGATATGAGCAGCTGGACGGAGACCAGAAGATCAGTGGTTTAGAGCCCAATTATGGCAGTGAATTTTTCAGTCTGACTCTACCTTTCCATACTTTCGCCTTCACATGGCTAGTGTGAAAGAATAATTAATTTCCATTATATAAATAGTGCTCATTTTTGTTACATTTGTGGAAAAGTGACTTTTGCAACCCAAAAGTTGAATATAAGTCCATTAGTAAAGAAAGCGTACAATCTGTATTTTGAATGCAAAATAGGGGACCAAGATAAAAGCTGCCCCCCCCCTCCCGATACTTTTTACAGTACCTGTTCTGTAACTCTCAGTGAATGGCTATAAGGGAAAAAAAAGAGATTGCCCTTTGCCATGTCCATGGTTTGGAGGGAACAAACCGACCATGTAAATGATCATTATTTCTGCATAGTACTTACCTGTGAAGTTCATTTCAAAGAAGAGAAGTCTGACTGTAAATTACTCAAATATATCTACAGCTATTCTTGCAGTGCCCTACACCAATAAACTTCCTATTCCACTTCCACCTGAGTCCTATACCATTGATTCTGACGACGAACGTAAATCCAGCACTTCTGAAGGTATACTTGGAGCGTCAACATCCTATGATCCTGATTTCAACATTAAAGCTCCATCCCACTTACATAGAATGATTTTGTAAGGAATAGAGCCTTAGAATTAATGTAAACAAAACCAAAATTATGGTATATAAGAAAGGCAACAAGTTTAGAAAAGGGAAATGGTACTGGCAAGGAAGAGAAATTGAGGTGGTCAATACATTTAATTATCTAGGAGTATGATTAAGTAGTAGGGGGGGGGGGGGGGTTGGAAAGAGCAGAAGAGAATTGCAGTGGCAAAAGATAAAATTGCATTAAAAGTTATTAAAGCATGCCTAGATAAATTACCAGGAATGCAAATAAAACAGCTGGAGAGAATTTACACAGCCGTAGTAGAAGCAAAAATGCTGTATGGGGTTTGGAGGAGGGGAATGCAAATATGAATGTGATACATAGAAACTTTTGCAAACAAGTTTTGGGCTTACTATGAGCTTCACCAAATGGAGTGGCGCAAGCAGAATGGGGAAGATTGGAACTAATCTCTTTCATATAACCTTGCCCCGCTGATATGTATCACTCCGCGTGCAACTCCTTCTCCCTCACCCTAATTGGCTAATGCTTTTGCGCCATAGGCCATAGGCAGTGCCTTCCCGTCACATTTAAAACTGCAGTAAACGTCATAATAATTGCCAGGAAGATAGATAAAATCTTACAAATAAGAATATAATGACATGAAAAAATAATGAAGTTTATAATAAAACTGAGCAAGTTGAAGCTGAATGAATGAGCAATGAAACTGAAACAATTTTATAATGGAAGGCCTTCGGCCTTTTCCACTGTGATTTTTTAAAACCAGCACACATACCTTGCAAAAATGCTTGTCTTTCGGTCTTAAAAGTCGTGTCACACCATACTTGTCGTGTGTCCTTCATTCACCCAAGTCTCCTCAAGGTAGTATATTTTACTATTTGTATCCCGGTACAGTCTGATTGTTCTTAAATAACGTCTTCGCCACACAGCAATATCGCCCCTGGAGTGACAAGTTTCCCTGTTGTCTCAATTTCATGTCGCGATGTTCCTACGGATCTAACACTCACACCTGTAAGTTCAGAGCACAGCTGTTCGACTTCTCTCACTGACAAAGACGGATTCTTCTCTGTGAGTGTATTAAACACATGCACTACAATTCTTTTTTTGCCGCTTTGTTAAGGTTTTCCCTTGTGATTCTTCAGCGAAAAACTGGCGGTAGACTCTGCCATTATACATATAATAAGTACACGCGCAATAAACGATCAATAAAATACTTTAGCTCTCGCACTCGGCACAACATACCTTCGAATGGCGATATATGACTAATCCAGTTCAAAAAAAGGTCAGTGATAAAAGTCATATAGACAAATATGTCATCACTACCGCTAAATCACGTGCTATTGTGCCATGTGAAAGACGGGCTTCTGAGCAAGGGAACCTCCTCTTTACTTCATTTAAGATTTAACATGCATTTCCGATAAATCAATTCTGTTGCCTAATATATTTAATTCAAATAGTTACTAAAATATAAGTTTGACAATTCTCTTCCAACATATAAAGATACGTCACCATGTTAAATAACAAACTAATCTTTACCCCACAACAGTCTATACTACAATAGCAACCAATGAGAGGTGATAAGGTCACGTGACCATTAAGAGATATGGGGCAAGCTTATGTGAAACAAGGGTTAGAGGGATAATGGTGGAAAGGGTGTTAAAATATTGGGCGAGAATTAGGAGTTTAGATGAGCAGAATATTGTACGTGAATGCTTGATAGTACAGGAAAGGGAGATGTGCCAACTTCCTACAGTGACCTACACCACAAAACGCTCACTCATCACTGAACTACCCTCTAACTGGTTGCGCATTGAAATCACTTCTTTCCCCCACCCAAGGAGGCTACTAGAAGTTACTGCCTATTGTTTGGTAGTAACCTGAGGTGCTGGCTCGAACATTCTGGAGCTAAAGCTACCCCACCAGAGCATTCTAACAGGTCTGCATTCCAGAGGGACATCTGGAAACCACACAAACGCCATCCAACCCCCTTGCACACAAAAGGAGTCAGCCAAGCATTTCCGTACCAGCCAACACAGAAACATATTTAACCTAAGTTGCCAAAAACCCCTTAGTTGCCACAATATTCACAATTAAAACACCATCATTGTATCACATTGACAGATTTTTTAAAAATGTTTCATGTCATATTTTATTGGGCTTAAAGCTGAAATAAATGGAATAACTTTACAGTACCCTATTAATTGTGCCATGCATTTGCCAAAGAAAAATTAAAGACTACATTTATTTATAGAATAGAATTTATTTATACAACTTGCTATTTACAATATTTTATACACATCACGTACATATTTTCTTAACCTAATTGTGTAAATTGCTTGGTGCCATCTTTT
The DNA here is from genome assembly GCA_030765055.1 of Mantis religiosa. Taxonomy (NCBI): domain Eukaryota; kingdom Metazoa; phylum Arthropoda; class Insecta; order Mantodea; family Mantidae; genus Mantis; species Mantis religiosa. The sequence continues at coordinate 225,857,975 of CM060948.1, forward strand.
ACACTAGCTAGTTCAGCCTGCTTGTCACCCAGGTCTTCTAGCATTGCTGAGTAGCATAGTCACCATTCTGTCATGTACTCTATTATGTGTTTCAAATGCCATGATGTTTATCCTTGAACACTACTAGGGGAGCAACCAATCGGAGTCCTGCAGTGTTATTGTCATTGCGGTGTTGCATTCCCCGTAAGTGGTATGTGACAAGTGTCACTGAATTCATTTGTAATATGAATAATAATATTTACACTAAGACAAAAATTGAGTTTTTGCAAAATGTTATCCATGAGGAAGATAGAGCGTAATGTTAGATAGAGTCAACATGAAAAATTCAATACCATGGCCGGTATTTGAACCATGGATCTCCTGGTTTCTGTCCAGTCGCTCTAACCCATTGAGCTACCATGGCCAACGTGCCATCCTGACATTAAATTATCCATTTGACTTGTATATTTCCCCGATAAACCACTAGGGGCTCTCGCATTTGAGATACACTGTTTGTGGCGACTTACTATCGTAAGTACTTGAATCCCAGGCTTCATCATTTAACTCTTATTATTTTAGTTAACTGATGGAAATTAATAATTTTTTCACACTAGCCGTATATAGGCTAAGGTCTTTGATAGAGTCAACATGAAAAAGTCAATGCCATGGCCGGGATTTGAACCACGGATCTCCTGGTTTCCATCCAGTCGCTGTAACCAATTGAGCTACCACGGCCAACTTGCCATCCTGACATTAAATTCTCCATTTGACGAGTCATTTAATGTCAGGACGGCACGTTGGCCATGGTAGCTCAATGGGTTAGAGCGCCTGGATGGAAACCAGGAGATCCGTGGTTCAAATCCCGGCCATGACATTGAATTTTTCATGTTGACTCTATCTATCAAAGACCTTAGCCTAGTGTGAAGAAATGATTAATTTCCATCAATTAACTAAAATAGAGAATAATGTTTATTAAATAGGACTCATCTATAATTTAATAATTATTTCGCTTCACTGTGGTGTTCCAATACAGTTAAATTTTGATATAGAGAGTAATGTGTGTCAACATATCCATAAAATGCCCAATTTTTTAGCTCAGTTTTCCTAATACTTACAAATAAATGAAGTACTAATATATATTAACAATGCATTGCAACGTAAGTATTGTAATGAACATCATTACTGGTTGGCATGTATGCATGTATATATATTTGTAATTACTCAGAACTGAAATGTAAACATTTGACATGATGTGATAAAAGGATACTTTGAATAAGCCAAACTAGAAAGAGAGACAGTAAACAGTACACTTCCTCAAATTAGGCAAATGAGTCAACGTTGTACATACTTTTCTCCACTTACAAGTTTTTTGATGAAGACTAGTTTCTGGGAACCTCTTCCCTATCGTCAGTTCTGTGGTTGACTGATGATGCATCTGGTTTCTGCATCTGGCTTGGTATCGTGCTGCCATCTAATGTCCTGGTAAGTTTGATGACGTCATCTACCACGGGAATTTCAAAATTCATCAAGAGGTCCTGTTTCTTTGTAATAAATATGTTTTCCCAAATTTGTAGTTTCAGAGGTTTCTTTGCCTGTTTGATCAGTTCTATTTCTTATTTTATGTTGTGATTCTCAGACCAAAAGTGATGTGCTACGGCCGACTTGTCCATGTGTTTGGATTTAATATTTCTGAAGTGTTCTTTCATTCTTGTTCCTAGATTCCTTTTGGTTTTACCAATGTATATCTTGTCACAATCCTGGCAGCTCATTTTGTAAATGCCTAATAATTGAGTTTCTGGTGTGTTATTTTTTAGAGGGTGGTTTAGTAAGTTGCGGATGTTGTGTTTGTTCTGAGGGGCTAATTTTATGTTGAAGCTCTTAAATATCTTTTCAAATTTTTTGAAGTATTTTGGATGAAATGTAAATTTGCCATATCTGGTGTTTGGGTTTTCTAGTTTTTTTAACATAGTAATGTCCCTTAAGTTTTTGTTTCTTTTGTGTCTGTAGATCAATTTTTTGATGAAACATGAAGATATACATTGGTAAAACCAAAAGGAATCTAGGAACAAGAATGAAAGAACACTTCAGAAATACTGGACAAGTCGGCCGTAGCACATCACTTTTGGTCTGAGAATCACAACATAAAACAAGAAATAGAACTGATCAAACAGGCAAAGAAACCTCTGGAACTACAAATTTGGGAAAACATATTTATTACAAAGAAACAGGACCTCTTGATGAATTTTGAAATTCCCGCGGTAGATGACGTCATCAAACTTACCAGGACATTAGATGGCAGCACGATACCAAGCCAGATGCAGAAACCAGATGCATCATCAGTCAACCACAGAACTGACGATAGGGAAGAGGTTCCCAGAAACTAGTCTTCATAAAAAAACTTGTATGTGGAGAAAAGTATATACAAGGTTGACTCATTTGCCTAATTTTAGTAACAATGGCACTCCACTTTCTGAAATACTTCTTTTTATTCTATATAGTACACTTCCTGCCGGCCTGTAAGAATGCTGCATGGCAGAACATGCCATGTCACATTATATGTTTGTTTATGAATGGTTTGTAATCTCTATTTACTCTAGAGTTCAAAATAGTATTATTCAGTTGTTCCGTTTAAAAACCAGGGAAAGATGTATCAGCTGGGTGCTTACAATTGAACTGACATGAGGTAATCTGCTTTCCCCCTTTCCACTGCCAGGACAACAGTTGAGTAAGTGGGCTAAAATTATGTTGCAAACAGAAATAATACTTTTCACAAAGAAATTGATAAGGTAACACAAGACTTAGAAAACTGCGCGAGACATGCAGATAAACTACAAGAAAACGATTTTGGAAAGAAATAGCACACGACGAGATTTTGAAGACTCTGATCATAAATTTGCAATACTTGGACGGTGAAGACAATGGCAATGACAAATTTTCTCTTGAAGTAAGTGACATTCACAGCTTATAGATAAGCTATTGACAGTTCCGTAGGATTAGAAAAATAGTTAATTCATAAACTATAATTACATCATTTAAAACATGTGCATAATATGCAAATATCCATGTTGCAGTTGTGATTTCAACAACTGCATTATTATAAAAGTTTGGAAAATTCAGTTTGTGTTCACTTATGTCTAGTGCCAAGAACACTCATACATGTGCGAGAGAAAGAGAAATATAAAAAGAGTGGTGGTAACGAGGTGGCAATGCTGAGTACACTAACACCTCTGATTTGCTACAGGTCTTCCCATTTGAAACACATAATAGTTTGTGTTTGCTCTTGTTGTCACAGCAGGTTTTCTTTTCCAATATTTACTTTTCTCATCCACTTCTTTTTAGCTTTCCAAAACAGTTCCCCATATTTCTATTTCTACTTTCATGTTTTCCTGTAACCATTTTTACAGCAATCAACTCGCTTTGCATCTTTTCCCATTTCTTCTCCCATACTTTCTATCTCCATACTGCTAGCTGTTTGCACTCTGTCAGAATATGAACTGTACTTTCTGTTTCTCTACATGATTCACATATTCCTATCGTGCTACCTCATTTTCTAACCCTCCTCATATTTTTTGTATTTCTATATCCTCTACTGTGCTTCTATTTTCCAAAAACTTGCCACATTCCTATTTTCTAGTCTCCACATGTCCCCCATTCCTATTCTTCCACAGTTTTTTCTGCCTCTGACCAAGTCTTTCTGTTTCCCATTTTCTTTTGTTGATTCATACATTCCTTTAGAATTTCATCATCTTTTAACAAGCATTTATACCAAAATTTCAAGATTCTTTCAATTATTATACCTTTACTTTTGGTTTTACCTAATTCCACTAAGGCTTCTTCTCCTGGAACTGATATAGGCAATCTCAACATCTCTTTAGCAGTTGTTTAACTGGTCTGTTTTATTACTTTCTTTTGACATATTTCTGCAACATACATCTTTGACTCTACCGGTGTTTCATACATTCTCTCTAACCATTTGCTTGACATATCAAGTTCGCTTTGCATATTCTTATTCCTGACATTGCTGCCTTTCCTTTGGCTACCATCTTCCTGCCATGCGCTTCTGTCTATTTCCTAACTCCTAAGTACTCAAATTCTTTCACAACTTTTGTTCCTATAAAAACTACTGTTCCTTTCTTCAATTTTGTTCCTCTTTTGAAAACCATCATTTTTTAATTTTTTGTATCCACTTTAATTCCCCAATCTTCACAGTTCTTTTGAATTTCATTTATTGCTCTTTGTAATCCTACAGATGTTACTGATTCTACTGTCAGATGATCTGCATATGACAAACCTGGTATCTCTTTATTTTCTATTATCGGGCAGTGTTGATTTCTTCCTTTCACTCTATCCACTATATCCTCTATAAACAAATTGAATAAAATGAGGCTTAGTTTACAGCCTTGTCTTAAACCTAACTTCTGTTCTGTCATCTCTGAGATTCTATTCCTTTCACATCTTATATAAAATGTAATTCCTTTATATATTTTAGTTATTTATTTTGTAAATTCCTCACTTACTTCTTTTATTCTCAATTTGTATAATAGTGCATCTCTGTTTATAGTGTCAAATGCTTTTTGAAAGTCTACAAAAAAACAAAAAAAACATATACTCTACCTCAGTGGCGGTCGGTGGATTTTATAACAAGGGAAGCACTTACAAAAATACCACTACCATTATCATTGCAACTAATTTTTTCAACAAACACTATAATTACCTCTACCTCTACCACTACTACTAATAATAATAATATTAATAATAAAATATGCAACAATGACATAATAAACCAGCCTAATCACATTTTTTCATCTGTCTCTTGAAAATCAATTCAGTCCATCTCTCCTTTTTGCTAAATTCATCTATCACTAGTCTATAGATTTCCTCTTCAGTTTCCAATGACTTCAGTTTTAGCACTTTTATCTCTATAGCCAGTACAGACAAATTTGAGAGCTTTTGCTGCCCTTGAATGTTTCTGCAATAAGTATGAATTCAACAAAGCGCTGAAAAAGAACATTCAGCACTCGCAATGGACACTGGGATTATGAAAATCAATGCACACAACTTGAAGAGTTCACAAAAAGTGGACGATGACAAATCACTAGGTTTCAAATAAATCATTAGTTTTTGGACTCCCATCCACATATACTCATTTGAGGTATAAACTACACTGAGTTCACTTCTAAGCCAAGCAAAGTTCAAAATAATGACCATGACTTTCTTTGAATGAACAGAATGCTTCTTCACAAAATTTGTTTGCAATATATTATTATTTTGGTCAATTAACTGTACAAATTTAATTTTTTCTGAATCTTCAAACATAATTTGATTTTGTATATTATCAAATATTTCACTTCTTTGGCAGTTCGTAATTCCCATTACATTTATGCCATACTGTACCAAAATCATTTCTTTTTTCTTGTACAGTGTCTTTTGTTTCCCTTACTTTGGCAGTGCAGTAATTTATATCCAATATTTTTGTCTGCAGAATTTCAAAAAGGGGATCAGTTAAGCAAAATAGTTCATGAAAATTAAAAGAAGGAAGTTGAATTAGAAATCAGAAAGAATACTCTTAAAATCTCGAGATTCATGATAAGTTTCACTATCCCATTGGTGTGGATTATTGAGAATGATCTCAAACTGAACTAATTCTTCTTTATGTTCCCAAACAGTTTTCAACAAGCCTTCTATTATAATTCCATCTTGTTGACATACTTTTTGTCATACGCATGAATAATTCATCAGTTATTTTTGTACATTTGGAGGAGAAAAAAGAGAAACTGCTTAAGGTCATGAAAAAATGTTGCACTCTTTTATGTTGGATGTAGTCTGTGAAAGGGCAAGATTCAATCTATGGATGAAACACTGTATAAATAAAGCTTCAGGATATTTTTCTTTTATTCCTTTCTGTAAACCACTAACTTCCCCTGACATCACTGCTGCTGCATCATAACACTGAGTGACAAATGTAGAACCACACTTAAACTCGTCTATCATATGGAATACGTAATCCGCTTATGCTTTAGCACTGCAATCTCTACTTACATCTGTAAAACCAAGAAACCTTTCTTGTATTCTCCATTGCCAGATATCGTTGAGAGTGAGCAGATGTCAGTGGTTTCATCAATAATAATTGCTAAAAGTGCAGACTGAAATATTTATTTTTTATTTAATACAATAATACTGTGGCTACTCCATTAATAAGGCCATTTTGAATATTGTTTGACAGACCCGAGAACCAGTAGCTTTCTATAAATGGTATGTCAGGGTGTCATCATAATTGCCTAAAACAGTTAGTATCTCAATATAATTTCCATGGTTCATGGAATCCTTGTCTTCGGCATGCCCTCTGAAGGGAAGTTCTTATCTTGCTACGTATACAACATCAATGAGACATTGAATAACTTTTCTATTATTTTTGACAAGTTCATTATGTTTTATTTCCTCAAATTTCCACTGCTCATCTAATTTAAAATATATCCTACGAGTACCGAAAGTGGTGAGTAGTATTTCAGCCCTGATATGTGCTTGTCACTCACTGTTGGTGGCACTGAGTTGCTTTTAGCAGATCATTCATATCATTGAAACCTGAAGTGTTCCACGAACCCCCCTCGTTTGAAAATAAAATGCAAGTCCAACATAAGTTTTAATATATTGAGATTTAACTGTATTGGAACACCACAGTGAAGCGAAAAATTATTAAATTTTAGATGAGTCGTATTTTTTACACATCTGCTTCACTTTCGTACCTATTTTGAGGACATGTTTCGCAAATCATCGTTTGCATCTACGGCTCTTATGCGACTGAAGCTAGATCCAGCGGTGTGGGTAATTCTGGGGTTGTTGCTGCCATGTGTTGATTTAGTGATCAACTTAAATGTGGGATTCTCTTCTAGTGGGATTTCAAAGTTCATTAGTTGGTTTTTATGTTTTTCTATGTATATCCTCTCCCATATGACGAGTTCACTATGTTTTTGTACGTATTTTAGTAATTCTGTGCTAAATTAAGGCAACCTTTTCTTCAAATTTCCTCAAACTCAATCCCCGCTTTAAAATTGTTTCTTACACGCAGTCACATGTCACTCTCTCCCATGTCTCGCTCCTATCATCATTACACTGTTTCCATCCTTGTCAGTCACTGATTGACCCACACAGCCCTGATTCCCTCAGCGTGGAAATGAAGGTTTGGCATGCATTCCATTTGCTATCTGTGGAGAACAGTGATCTCTTTATACTATGACAATTATGCTTATAAGGGAAAAACTATTAGTAAAAGTAATTTTATTTTCTTGCATTACATGAGGTATGATAATAAGGTTCTAAATTACTATGAAAAGTATAATGAAAACAATTACAAACAGATTTTTTACACTAGAAACTACACTTTACAAGTACCCGATTGGAATGAACAGACAGAACTTCATTCCCCTTGCAACACAAGGCTACACGAGAGATTCCGACTGCAAGTTCGGAACAGATCAACTGTATGCATATGTGAACTATCCCCATGCCGTGTCGTCTGATAAATTTGTCGCATAACATCATATTACAATATATGCAACATAGAAAATATGTTATCACATTCATAAAACTGAAGAAATTGAATATTAATTTTAGTTTATTATTCTGGAAAACTTTAAAAAAGTACTTCTATCAAAATCAAAGGGAATGAGTCATTCACTTCATTCCATTGACCGACCGCCTCTGCTCTAACTCCTTTCCTGCTCAGATTATATTTACAGTATCTTCTCAAAATAATGATTGGCATTTTTATACAATGAAGGTTCAAGCCTGACACAGAAATGGGCTGGCAGTATCAAATAACAAGTAGGATCTTTTGAATGGTACAAAATGCAATCTCATACATGTACTTTCATTTATTTGGTTGTAGTGCTTAGTTAAGCTTTCTTCTCAAAGTAGATAAAAATCTAATGTCATACTTTGATGAAATTCTTGGTATTAAAATGTTTACTGAAGTAAAATAGGAATTGGATTTTACTTTCTTCACCATTGTTTATGGTAAAGTTTAAATGGACATTCTTCCATTTTTTATGAAGTCATTTAGTACCTACAATTTCCAATATAACTAAAGAAAACATTATGAAAATCCACAATGTTATGCTGAATGACCAACAAATCAAGGTACATGAGCTTGCTAACATTACCAAGATCTCCTATCATGTCTGCAATTATGTGATATTTGGATGAATTCAGTAAGTGATGTCTGAATTAATTCATAAAATACTGTAGTCTGTTTTTATCACACTTTACATGAAATATAAGTGAAGTAGTGTGATTAAAATTAAATTAAATTGAATATCTTACTCTGGCATATAGTATCTATACCATGGTGTATATTCGTATTTATCTATTTATTTATAAACTTCCAAAAACGAATATAAACAATGTACATCCTTTTTCTTTCAGATACTACTACAATTAAGAAAATAATTATTAAGAAGGTACATTAAAAATTAATATTAAAAGAAACAATACAAATAATTTTTTGTTTCAATTTGATATCAAATAAGTGTTAGTGAAATGTGTTGAATTAAGGAAGAAAGAAATGTTTAAGTGATTTAAAATAAAACTAATTAATTTCATTTAAAATGATACATTATAACAATTTAAGAAGTGATGCAGTGATTTAATAAAATCCAATTTATAAATTTAAAATAATATATGGTTATAAAAATAAAGAATAGAGAAATGTCTAAAACAAGATTTAAATAAATTAAACATTGACATATTTTGATAACTTATTCTTATTTTTGATAACTTGTAAACTTATTTTTAAAGTGCAGTGCTGCATACCAGTTTTGTTTATGTCTGCATTGTTTTGTACAAGCATTTGCACTTGAGAAAACCTACAGCATGAAGAATGCCATGTTTTGTTACCCACCAATTAGAAACACATCCAAATGATCATCTTAGAAGAGTGTTTGGATATGGTCAGATGCAACTCAACTGACATTTTGCAATATTACAACTATGTTGAAATATGGAGAGCAACAGTCCAAATAATGGGTGCAAAAGGGTGAAGCACTCCAAAGAACGCCAGTTGTCCCTTCAGAAGGTTATTCAATTGGGAAGAATGCAATACTTCCTCTAACCCAATGTAAGTTATAACACTATTTCATCAAAATGTGTGATATATAAGTAACAAGAGAACAAACAGTTCACAAAACTAACTGAAACCTGTATAAATAATGATTTTATAAACCAAATAGAAAATAAATGGGAAACAAAAATAATAAAAGCAGGAATAGGGTATCATTTTGGACAGTTGCTAAAAGTAAATGTAAAAAAAGAGACCTTCCAAAACAAGTTTGAATTTAAAAGTCAAATACACAATGAAAGCTTAAATCGATTTAGACGAATAAGTTGGAAAGAGGTTTACAAAGCAGAAAATTTAAATAATAAGCATAAAATTTTTAATAAACAAATAGGCACAATGCCCTTGAAAAAAAGTGAAAGTCAAGTCAGATTTAATAGGTATACAGTATGAAAAATGGGTGACAAAAGGCATGAAAACCTCATAGAAGAGAGTGAAATTTTTAAATTCTTTAAAACAAGCAAATATGGCAGAAATATCATTAAAATATGCTGAAAATTACAATAGAATATTTAAATTAGTATGTGAAAGTGCAAAAAGGAGCTCTAGTCAAGAATTGGTAGTAAAGACAGAAAATAGATTAAAACAATATGGAGTATGGTAAATAGGTTACACAAGGAAAAAATCAATAAACAATGGGAAAATATGACAAAGTAAACAATAGAGAAATAAATGACCAAAACAAAATATGTAGCATTTTCAATAATTATTTTATAAATATTGCAAACCAACTGAAGACAAATGGGCAAACAAATAACCAAGTAAACATAGTAGCACCAAGTTGAATAAAGTCAATGGCAATATTAGAAGTATCAGAAAAAAGTATATTACAAGAAATTGATAAGCTTAAACCAAAAACATCAATCAGTTTTGATAAAATATCAAATAAAATTATAAAAGAAATTAAAATGGAAATTGTTAAAGTGCTAATGCACATTACAAACACATCCTTAATGCAAGGGGCTTATCCAGATATTTTAAAGAAAGTAATTGTTAGGCCATTATATAAACAAAAAGAAAACAAGATGAATATTGAAAATTATAGGCCAATTACATTATGTTCCACAATTTCAAAAATAATGGAGGATATATTTTTAAATCAATTGGAAAAATTCTGTACTAAACTGAACATAATATCAGAATGGCAATTTGGGTTCTAAAAGAATAAATCAACAATTAATACTATAAGTAAGTTCAGTAATTATATAGTTGAAGCACTAAATAAACAGGAGAAAGCTATCTTTTTGGACCTGTCTAAGGCTTTTGACTGTGTAAACATAGACATACTGATAGACAAGTTAGAAAATTATGGGGTTCGGGATTGGCACAACAATGGTTAAGTTCATACCTAAACACAGGATGCAATGCATTGAAATGAACTATAAAAATAGTGCAGGTGTAGTGGAAAAAGTAAAATCTAATTTCCAAATTGTTCAAAAAGGTGTACTGCAAGGCTCAAAACTGGGCCTGTTTCTTGTTTTTAATATACACCAACTATATTTTTGAGTTAGTAGAAAGAGATGGAAATGTAGCAATAGGATATGCAGATGATATGACAATAATAATTAAGGGTAAGTCGACTGCTGAGGTAGAATTAAAAGCAAAGCAGCAAATGGAAAAAATAAAACATTACTATAATAATTTATGCATGATTATAAACACTAAAAATACAGCCTGGATAAATTTTGAATTAAAGAAATGAAGTTTAAATAGTATACGAATGGAAATAGATGGAGAAATAATACCAGAAATTCAGTTCATAAATTGCCATGGCAATTCAGTTCAATAAAAATTCAATTCAGGTTGATTCTATCTATCCTAAACCTTAAGCTAGTGTGAAGAAATGATTAATTACCATCAATTAACTTAAATAATAAGAGTTTAATGGTGAAGTCTGGGATTTAAGTACTTACAATAGTAAGTCACCACAAGCGGTGTATCTCGGATACGAAAGCCCCTAGTGGTTTCCCGGGAAAATATATGAGTCAGTTGGAGAATTTAATGTCAGAACAGCACATTGGCCACGCTCTCAATGGGTAAGAGCGACTGGACAGATTAGATTAGATTAGATCCATGGATCAAATCCTGGCCATGGCATTGGATTTTTCAGGTTGACTCTATCTGTATAGGTATACTATGCTTTAGTTTACTCACACTTAAAATATGAAATAGTACTATGGGGAAACATTACAACAAATGAAGTGGAAAAGCTTTTTAAATTACAAAAAGGGAATTAGATTAATATAGGTAATGTAAATAGGAGACACACATACAGATCAATGTTTAAAAAATATGGTATATTGACTGTTCCATGCATATACATCTATGAGACAGTAAAACACATCTTACAAGAAAATGATCCAAAAAATGACTGTATTCACTCATATAGTCTAAGAAATAATGACAATTATTACAGAACATTACTTAGGGATACATTAAGCAGACGCTGTATAAAAAGCATGGGAAAACAACTGTATAATAAGCTACTGGAACAAATTAAATGGATAAAAAATGCAGATCCAACGATGAAAGCAATAAAGAAGTATCTAGGAGAAAATGTCTTTTATGCCCTTATAGGAATTCAATATGGGACCTAAATGAACTGTAAATAAACTGTACAAAATATTGTTTATGTAATTATAGTATTAGTAAGTAGTTATTTTATTTGACTAATCCACAATATATAGATTTTGTCATGAATGAAATAAATTGAATTTGAATTTCAAAAAGTAGGTAATAAGAGAAAGTAAAATATGTTGCTCTGAATGCCTCTGTGGTCGAGTATCAACATTCTGTATTTTGCACCCAGAGGACCTGGGTTCAATTACCACTGAAGTAGGGTATTTTTATTAAAATTAGAATCTTTCCCTACTCTTCATATAGAAAAAAATGCATGAGAGTGACATGGTTTTCATGTTAAAATAAAACTAACATTAAAACCTACACTTGAGTTGTTTTAAGTCAAAGTCCCAATATGACCATAGAAGCTACAAAAATGTTCAGTAATATTTTTCATAAAACATTATAGTAAGAAAAATATTTTAGTTTTGCTGATTTTGTAAATTATAAATTTGAGAAAAGTAATTAAGACTTTATATGTGGCCTGTACTTCTAAGGAGGATCTAAAATATGTCACATATCAAGTTTCATATGTATTTGTTATCATTCTTGCTTGAAAAGTTAACATATACATGTAACAAAAATTATTTTGAAATATGACTTTTGGACTAGAGAATGACCTATTTTACATCTTGGCATCAATTATTTATCCAAACTATAAAAAATGGTAACATTGTTTGTTAAGAGTTTTGCTATAGAATGGTCATTTGATAAGTTCTTGGATTGAAATGTGAAATGTGTAGCGTTTAACGACCGCTTTTACTAGATACGCCACCGCAGGCGATGACACTGATGATACATGAGATGAACATGGAGCACCGGTGGAATGAGATGGCAGGGGAAACCGGAGATCCTGGAGAAAACCCGCCCCAGCGCCTTGTTGTCCACCAGAAATCTTACTTTGCGGTCGCCTGGAATCGAACCCGGGCCGCCTTGGTGAGAGTCAAGCGGTCTAAGCACTGAGTCATGGCGCGGCCTCTTGGAATGAAGCACAAACCTAAAATTATGGATCAGGTTTTTATGATTATTTTTATTTTTCAGTAAACTTGAATACACTTTTTCAACACACCGTTAACATCAATGCACTTGTTCCAGCATCATTCCATGACCATTTTCTTGTCATGAAAGTCAGTTTCCTCCAGGCCTACAAAGTACACCTCAAATTCATTGGACAAAAGTTTATTTCCATTATGGAACTTTCTCAGTTTAGATAATACATAGAAGTGTGATGGAGGTGGCAGAAAATGTCACCCTCACCACTTTGCTTATTTTTAACATTGCAACATACTGTCACGCAATTATCGGAAGGCACGACCATCTGATCGCTGACTGGGGGACAGGAAGCATTCAGACCACGCCTACCCATTTATCTCGTATCACTAACTGAGGGGATGCTTGGGAGGGGGTCGCTGGTCGCTGGCCGCCTCTTTCCCCTCCCCATAACGTCTGGAACAGTCGGGATATTTCATCTAACCCGGAACCTTCTGGATAGGTCAGTTGGTCTTATATAAGCGACGCGCCGGGCTGGGAGAGAGTTCAGTTCTTGGCGAGCAGCCGTGAGGAGTGCCGTGCTAGTGAATGGACTGGAAGACTGTGTACGTGAATCAGAGGAGTTGTACGTAATTGTCAGTGTGGAGTGGACCTGTGAAGGACGAACTGGTGAATTGTATTTGTGTGCGCTAAGTAATTCTATGTAATCGGCAAGTGTTCCAACTATAATTTGGTGGAAATAAAGAACATTTTGAGTTTGTGCAATTGGACTTTTCATTTCACGAACCCACAAAGTCACAACTGGTGTCAGGAGTGGGATATTACAGCGATGGAGGCTGCATTGGCACAGATTTTAGAAAAGTTGGAGACGGCAAATAACCTGGCCGCGAAGATGAACGAATTAACAACGAAGACGGAGACGGCAAATAACAACCTGGCCGTGGAACTGAAGGAAATGAAGACCGAATAGACCACGGACATTAAAGCGGCAAACGAGGTCCTCGCCGCAAAATTTGAAGAGCAATTGGCCGACGTAAAGGAGGACGTCACGGTGCTTGGTGAGCGCGTCGAAGACCTGGCGAGCCGCGTTAACGACCTGGAAGAAAGGGCCGATAGCAGCGTCAAGTCCCTGAACGCCATGGTGGAGGACGTCGTCGGCAGGAGGTTGAAGGATTTGAAGGCCGACGCGCCGGGACGCGACACAACATCGGCGCGCGTCAACCCTCCGAAATATGACGGCGCGTCAGTGTTCGAGGTCTTCCGCCGACACGGTGTTCGACACAGTACGACACGGTGGCCAGGTACAACAAGTGGTCACCGGAGGAAGAGGCCGCACAGCTAATAGCCAGCCTCCAGGGACGGGCCGCAGAAGTCCTAGCCACAGCCTACCGCAGTCAGCTGAAGACAAGGTCGCAACAGCCAGAGGAGACGCTGCAGGAGTTCGCCCTGGCGATTGACCAGCTGGCTAGCAAGGCCTTGGTTGACCTTCCACCGGAGTTCGTATCCCGGGAAGCCGCCTACACCTTTGTCGACGGAGTACGAGACACCGAGATACGTCAGCGCCTAATGTTCGGCGACTACACAACCATCCACGAGGCGCTGACGGCAGCATTGAGGATGGAGGCGGCCAAGCTGACGGCTACCCCGACGTCGAGAACGAGGAGTGTCCGCTACACCGGAGACAGAAGACCAGCCGAGGGACGCCGGCGAAGACCTGGTGGCCTGTGTTGGGGATGTGGACAGCCGGGACACCTGGAGAGAGACTGCCCACACCAGGGAGAGCAGCCGGGAAATGAGTAAGGGCCGTCGTGGCGAGGAGCACGTCGGCGCCATCACCACCATCCCCTCGAGTGACACTGCGCGCCGTCAGCCGGCGGATGGATGACAGCCTCATCGCGGATGGTTGGGTGAGAAGGAAGCCGTGCCGCGTGCTGGTGGACACCGGAGCAGCCGTGACCGTCATCAGACCCGACATAGCCAAGGGTTTGCCATCCAGGAAGCCGAGCCGACCATACCAACTGATGACGGCATCGGGCGACGCCTTGCCTGTGGAGAAGGAGGCTCTGCTGAAGCTGACCTTGTGGCGGAGTGCCGTGCGTCTGTGGGTATTCGTCGCGAAGGTGGCTGAGGAGGTGATACTGGGATTGGATGCTCTCAGGAGCCACGAGGCGACGGTCGACGTCGGTAGGAGGGTCCTGCGGCTTAACGGAGAAGAGGTTATACTCCGTCAACACAAAGAGCGCCTTGGAATCTGCAGGGTCGTCTTGAAGGAAGACGTGGTTGTCCCCGCGAGGAGCGAGGTGGTGGTGACGGTGCGACTGAAAGGCCAGAGAACAATGAACATGATGCTGGATCAGAAGACGTCTGTACACGGACTATGTGTAGCCAGGGCATTGTTGCCGTGCCGAGAGGAGGTGCCAGTGAGACTGCTAAATCCAACGGACACCGATCACGACGTCCAGGCCGGGACGGATTTGGGAACGTGCGAGCCCGTGGTGAGCGTAACAGAATCGACAAGATATAGGAGCCGGTGCCGACGACACCTGGGGCCCCGGCTAGAAGGCTTACTGGAGAGGGTGGCCGACCACCTGACTGCAGAACAGCTGGAGAAGGTTCGGCAACTGCTGAGACGATACCAGCGCGTCTTCAGCCAAGGTAACAGTGACTACGGCCGCACGGACAAAGTGCTTCACCGCATCGACACCGGGCACACCCGGCCTATTCGGCAACCACCTAGACGCGTTCCGCTGGCGAAACAAGGGGCAGTACGAGACATGCTGGAGGACATGAGATCCAGGGGAGTGATTGAAGAGTCTGACAGCCCTTGGTGTTCCCTTGTAGTCCTGGTGACGAAGAAGAACGGCGAGCTCAGCTTCTGGGTGGACTACAGGAAGCTGATCGCTGTCACCCGGAAGGACTGTTTCCCCTTACCCCGGATTGACGACACCCTGGACACGCTAGCTGGTGCTCAGTGATTCTCGACCCTGAACCTGAAGTCGGGCTACTGGCAGGTAGCTCTAGACCCGAGAGACAAGGAGAAGACCGCCATCTCGACATGCCAAGAGCTTTGGCAGTTCACAGTTATGGCCTTTGGCCTCTGCAATGCACCAGCTACCTTCCAACGCCTCACGGCCACGCCGTGGCTCAGTGGTTAGACCGCTTGGCTCTCACCAAGGCGGCCCGGGTTCGATCCCAGGCGGCCGCAAAGTGAGATTTGTGGTGGACAACACGGCGCTGGGGCGGGTTTTCTCCGGGATCTCCGGTTTCCCCCGCCATCTCATTCCACCGGTGCTCCATCTTCATCTCATGTATCATCAGTGTCACCGCCTGCGGTGTCGTATGTAGTGGGAGCGGGCGTTAAACACTACACATTTTTTCCAACGCCTCATGGAGTCAGTGCTGACAGGACTGACTTGCGATGCCTGCCTGCTATACCTGGACGACATCATCGTCGGTAAGACTTTAGAAGACCATCTCGAGAATCTGAGTAAGGTGCCACAGAGATTGCAGGCGACCAACTTGAAGCTGAACGCGAAGAAGTGCCAGCTCTTTCGCAAGGAAGTTAACTACTTGGGCTACATAGTCTCAGCAACCGGAGTGGCCACAGACCCGGAGAAGACAGGCTGTGAGAGATTGGCCTCGCCCAAAGGATAAGAGAGAGTTGCGCAGTTTCCTGGGGCTGTGCAGTTATTACCGACGCTTCATAAAGGGGTTCTCCGACATCGCCAAGCCCCTCACCCGCCTGACAGACGAACACCGACCTTATGTGTGGACGGACGACGCCGAAGACGCTTTCCAGCACCTGAAGAAGACCCTGTGCAGTGCTCCAATTCTGGGACTTCCACAACCAGGTGGCGCCTTCATTGTAGACACCGACACCAGCGACCACTGTATTGGAGGCGTCTTATCCCAAGTCCAGGACGGCCGCGAGCGGGTTATAGCCTACTACAGCAAGACGCTTTCCAAGGCAGAGAAGAACTACTGCGTCACCCGGCGAGAATTATTGGCGGTAGTAAAGACCTTGGAGCACTTCCACAAGTACCTGTACGGTCAGCCATTCCACCTGAGGACTGACCATTCCGCCCTAACCTGGCTATTGACATTTAAGAATCTGGAAGGCCAGAGAGCACGTTGGGTCCAGAGGCTGCAGGAGTACGACTTCACCTCGGAACATCGCAGAGGGAAGAGTTACGGTAACGGAGACGCTATGTCCCGAAGACCCTGTCCAGAAGAATGCGGTCAGTGCACAAGAGTGGAAGAGAACGAGCGTGCCGCAGCAGTCCGAGTAGTCAGGGCAGTGCCTGCAGATGGCTGGGATAGCGCAGGCCTGAGGAGAGAGCAGTTGGCGGACGCAGACTTGGGGCCACTCTTGAGGGAAGTGGAGGCAGGGACCAGATCGACCTGGGAGGACATCGCACCGAGGAGCGTCACATACAAGTCGTACTGGGCCCAATGGGACTCGTTGAAGATCAGAGGGGGCGTGCTGTTCTGGGTATGGGAATCACCCGATGGGAAGACACAGAGAGAATAGTTGGTACTTCCCCGGAGTAAGGTTCCGGAAGTCTTGGAGGAAGTGCACGCCGGTACTTCAGGAGGACACCTGGGAGGGAACCGAACGATTGACAAACTACGGCAGCGCTACTACTCGCTGAGGCTCCGAGCAGACGCTGAGAGATGGTGCCGTCAATGTCATGTGTGCGCGGCGAGTCGCGGCCCCCAGACTAGGAGCCGGGGTCGCATGCAGCAGTACAACGTCGGAGCGCCATTCGAACGAATTCGCCGTTGACATAGCTGGACCATTCCCAGTGTCCGACCGAGGCAACAAGTATCTGATGGTGGTCGTGGACTACTTCACCAAGTGGCCGGAGGTGTATCCCATCCCGAACCAAGAGGCAAAGACAATCACAGACTGCCTCGTGGAGCAAGTGTTCTGCCGATTTGGGGTGCCGTTGGAGCTCCACAGCAACCAGGGCACCAATTTTGAGTCCAACCTGATGAAGGAAGCACTAGAAAGACTTGGGGTTAACAAGACCCGCACAACACCTCTACATCCCCAGTCGGATAGCATGGTCGAAAGGTACATCAAGATCTTAGAGGAACACTTGTGGAAGGTCGTGACCAGCCATCAGCGAGACTGGAACGTCAAGGTGCCACTGTTCTTGCTGGCCTACCGCTCGTCTACACACGACGCAACTGGGATGACGCCAGCTAGCTTAATGTTCTGCCGAGAGTTACGCCTGCCTTGTGACCTAGCTTTCGGAAGCCCTCCGGAGACGAAACAGTCAGCGACCGAGTATGTGGAGAACCTGGTGGACCACCTCCACTACATGCACGAGATGGCTCGCCAGAACATCCAGAAGGCGAGCGACCGCATGAAGACCTGATACGACAGGCAAGCCAACAGCCAAGGTTTCCAGCAAGGTGACCTGGTCGGGTTGTACCGCCCTACCCGGATTAAGGGACGCTGCCCGAAGCTTCAGCAGCCATGGCAAGGACCGTGCTGGGTGGTGAAGAGGATTAACGACGTGGTCTACCGCATCCAGAAGGTGCCACGAGGAAAGATGTTGGTGGTACACCTGGATCGCCTGGCCCGCTACGATGGTGCTGTTCGGGACGACCAGCTTTGAGGGAGCAGTGTCACCCAATTATCGGAAGGCACAACCAACTGACGGCTGAGTGGGGGACGGGAGGATTTCAGGCCACGCCTACCCATTTATCTCGTGTCTAACCCGGAACCTTCTAGATAGGTCAGTTGGTCTTATACAAGCAACGCGCCATGCTAGCGAACGGACTGGAAGACTGTGTACATGTATCAGAGGAGTTGTACGTAATTGTGAGTGTGGAGTGGACCTGTGGCAGATGAACTGGTGAATTGTAATTATGTGCGCACGTAATTCTATGTAATTGGCAAGTGTTCCAACTGTAATTCGGTAGAAATAAAGAACATTTTGAGTTTGTGCAATTGGACTTTTAATTTCACGAACCCACAAAGTCACAATACTTATCTTGCTCGAAGAGAATTTCTTCCATGGCAGGGGATGTTAAGTGGGATAGAGACTCTGATTCAACATTAAGCTTCTGTAAATGGCCATGTGACAGATTGAGCACTGCACATCAACTTTCAAATCTGTTGGTGTCAACAGATGTCTCTCTTTACACAACATTTAAAATTTGTGTGAAGGGTATCTAAGTGAAGCCAAATTAAGCCTAAGAAATGGTCATCAATTTTTAAAATTCACAAGACTTGTAAGGCCTGCGATGGCATATGAGCAGCAAGAAGGAAGGGAATGGACGTTTACAAAGACCTATTGGTAAGTAAAATGTTAGCATGTAGCTAAATACCGAAAATGAATATCATCACTTAACCTGAATTATACCGTCATACATATTCATTTATAATTAAATTCTTTAGATTATGTAGCACTTTATAATGTATCAAGGATGTTTTATATGAAAAAGCATTAGTTTCATTAACCTTGTAACTTAATTATTAATGCAAAAATAATGTCTATCTGCTTTCTTTTAGCTATCTCATCATCTCAGGCTACCAGGAATATGATGGCAGAAATAAAAAATGCCCAATGAGTGGAAATTTTGTATGTTTATTGTTTTGGTGATGTGCAGTGATCTTCACGAACATCATTAATGTAGAACAAAGCTTTGTTTCTCACCTATACAGCAATTTATTACGGCTTAACATCAGATATTTCTTAAAATTTGAGTTTCATTTCAATATCAGTGGAAAATTAACAAAAACTTTGAGGAGTGTTGTAACCAGTATGTTCTAAATTTTCAGGAAAAGTGGAGTTATTTTAGGCAGTTGATTGGATATATTTGTTGGTTTTGTGTTAGAAGTTTTAAATTTAAAATATTTGAGTCATATATATATATATATATATATATATATATATATATATATATATATCACAGTCCATATAAGGTAAGTAGTTTCCAGTTGAAATTACTGCAAAAATAGGTTTTCTAAATTACAGCTATTTTTTAATTGTCATTTGATTTCCATGAATTCATATAAAACATTAAGCCAAAATTAAACACCATGAATATTATTATGTGATTTCTTCACTATTTAAGCTTTGTTTTGGGTGTGGGGTTAATTTAGCCCATATAATTAGCTGTCATCAAAGACCAATACTCAAACAATTGCTTATTAGCTTTATAGACATATCTCTTTGCATATTGTTACATAGCATTAATTCTCATGCTATTTGTACGAACATGTGTACAACAAATTTATACACAAAGATTTTCAGAAAAATTCTTCCATCTCATACTACCTTTTTTATATGAAACATTTGTGCATTTCAGTCACAGTGCTTTTCCTGGATTAAGTAATCTAAAGTATATGAATTGTTTATAAGGATTTATTTGCGATGTTTGGTGGCAGCATCTCTTTTTGATAACGATATGCTGTGTTTGCTGTGTATATTACATGCTTCACTTGTCATTCTAACACAAGTGTGTGAATTTTCAGATATACCACAACTGTGGCTGTGGATTTGTACAGAATTCAATTGTATTTGATTTCTGTAAAATTTCTTTGTTTATAATTGCCATTATTTGGTCTACATATAATCTGGGGGCTTAAATTAAAATCTTTGGGCAAGACGCTTGGATATGAACTTTTATAGTTTTTCTTTAAATTGCAATGATATTTTGAAGAATTAGGTTCTCTTAACCTTACTCATCAGTGTATAACTACATCAGTGATAAAGAATCTCATAGCTTTTAACAGCAATTAAAAATATGATCTGAGATTCCATAAATTAAATTTGTTTTATCTTGTTTAATGCAGTAATCACTATGTAATATTGTACACACTACACCAAATAATGTACCTGAATAACCATCTAAGAAGAGATCTGGTGGGATTAGAATTGATCTTGTAAAAGCTTTAACAAGTTTTAAATGCTATTGTGCATTGCAAGAAATTATTAAAATGTCATTGTGCCATCGTCATCATTATATGCCATTTTTACTATTATTTCCTGTATTCCACTTATTCTTAAAACATGTACAATGTCAGCTGCAGCTAGGACTTATACAGAGAATGGCATGATCTCAAATTAGTAAAGCTTCATAATAAACAGTAGGTAGAGGTAGTGATACTTAGCGTTTTGAAATCAGAAAGCATTTTGATTTTTACATTTCGCATATTGTAGCATTTATACATTTGCAATTTAGCATTTTATAGCATTCTGAAGAAAGTTTGAGTTAATTTTGTTAAATGATGAATATTAATATTATTTATATCAAATTTAAAACACATTTATTGAGGGTTATTAATGACGGTGAGTTAAAAGTGCATAAAGTGTCAATTTATTTCACATTTATATAGTTTAAAGCAATACACAGAAATATAGAACACTCTGATAGACTAAAGCATATTGCATAACACAAAAAAGATAAATCCATACTGATGTAGAACTACCCCAATAAAAAGAAAATGCACTAAATTAGCCTAGTTTATGATTCAGTAACACTGTTGAATGAAAGCACTAAACATATTTTAACATTTCCTTTCTTGGAAGTGTTGAAAACAGTGTTGTTATGATAAATTAACTTTAAAGAGAGTCGATTAATGACACTAAACAACACTTACTTTTAAATTTTTCCGGAACATGTTTTAGAGGCTTTGCCTCTATCATCAGCCGGCCCTCGACTGGTTCTCATTGGTGTAGTTGATATTTTGTCACAGGTCTCCTCTGGTGGTGGTTCAAGGAACTAGCTGAACAAATCTTTCTGGGGGATGTCGAAATTGAATACTTTGTTCCTATTTTTTTTTAAATGAAGATTTGTTCCCATGTGGATAGTTCTTGTTTTCCTGATGTATGTTTTAGTAGTTTTGGTTCTGGATTTATGTTGTGGTTTTTTTCCCAAAAATGTGTGGCAACTGCTGATTTTTCTAATTGTTTATATTTTATGTTTCTAAAGTGTTCCTTTGCTCTTGTTTCTAAATTTCTTTTGGTTTTTCCAATATAAATTTGACTACAGTCATTGCATTCAATTTGATATATACCATGTTTGATGTTTGAGCAAATTAGGTTTTTTAAGGAGAAATGGTTGACTGGTGCTAGTTGAATGTTTTGTTTTTTGAAGACTTTTTTGAATTTATCATAGGCCCATGGATGGTAAGTGAATTTTTGAAAATCATATTAGTTTCTGTAGCTGAGAGGGTTGTGGTTTCCTTTAGTAGCTTCTTCTTTTTTGCTAAGTTCACTTTTTTGTCCACTAATGATTTGGGAAAGTTATTTTTTTGTGCTATTTCAATTATTTTGTTGTATTCTGTTTTGTATTCTTCTGCTGTGAGAGGGATGTTTACCAGTCTGTGTGCTAAACTACTGAAGATTGCCTGTTTGTGGGATCTTGGGTTGTAGCCATTAGTTTTATGTAGTTGTCTGTCTGTGTTGGTTTTCTGTAAATGCCAAAGTTTAGTCTGTTTTTATTCCATATTATTTTTAGATCCAAAAATGGTAAATGCTCCTCTTTTTCTATTTCTACAGTGAACTTGAAACATAAAATATAAACAATTAGAAAAATCAGCAGTTGCCACACATTTTTGGGAAAAAAAACCACAACATAAATCCAGAACCAAAACTACTAAAACATACATCAGGAAAACAAGAACTATCCACATGGGAACAAATCTTCATTTCAAAAAATAGGAACAAAGTATTCAATTTCGACATCCCCCAGAAAGATTTGTTCAGCAAGTTCCTTGAACCGCCACCACAGGAGACCTGTGACAAAATATCGTCAACTACACCAATGAGAACCAGTCGAGAGCCGGCTGATGATAGAGGCAAAGCCTCAGAAACATGTTCCGGAAAAATTTAAAAGTAAGTGTTGTTTAGTGTCATTAATCGACTCTCTTTAAAGTTAGGTAATATTTTAACATTCTGTTCTGTCGTTTGAGTCCTCCTGACACTGACAATCAAATTATATTTACTGAAATAATTTTCAGCATCTACACTATTGGTAGTGTCCCAAATACATTGCAGAGCTACTCGGGAAAACTCTGGGTATTTGAGCTTAACAGCCAACATCCGTTACATGCAGTGACACAAAGCCACATAATTTTGAAAAGCAGATATAGCCACACCTATATAATGCACTTGCTGTTTCATTCCACTGAACAGATAAGGAATTATGGACTGGCAAAAGAAATAATGCTTAGATGTATAAGCATTTTAATTAGACCTATTAACAACTCAAAAACAGACAGTTCCAGCACTTTCACTGCATAATTAAGACGACAAACAGCAGTAATAGTTCTGAGTGTAACTTATGTGACACACATTCAGTTGTATGTCATAGCCTGAGAGGTTTACACTATGCAGAGAGCACCAATTGCCATCTTAGTACATATATAGCTTAAAATCTTACCAAGTTAAAGTAAGCCATTTACCAAAACAGATGCTGTACCTACACATCAAGCAAATCAGTCAGGTAATTACATGAAATTTTGTCTCCTTGGAAGATACACTTTGCATTAAAATTTATTTTTAAAACTGCATATTGTCTTTTTTCAGCATTTATTACTAGGGAGCGGGTTTGTAGGCACTAAAAATGTGTGAAATAGGCAGGCAAAAAGGCACTAAAAATGTGCAAAATAGGCACTTAAATTTTTCTAAGTAAACCCTTAGAAATACACAATTTTAGTAAAATAGCTCTTAAAATGCACTATAAATGTACTATAACAAAATGACAATCATCGCAACATATGCTGCAACAAATTTGCTAAACACATACTATTTTGCGGTTCCCTAGGTGAACTAGTTTTACATTTATTCCAAATTTCATAAATGGCTCCACAGCAAGT
This sequence comes from Mantis religiosa, assembly GCA_030765055.1. Lineage (NCBI taxonomy): Eukaryota > Metazoa > Arthropoda > Insecta > Mantodea > Mantidae > Mantis > Mantis religiosa. Next base: position 225,881,512 of record CM060948.1, read on the forward strand.
TAAAATAACGGATATTGTATGTAAAATACATACATGCATATATATATATATATATATCCACTTCACTAAGTAAGAACCATAATGTGCAGAAAGGTGTGAAGTAATTAACTATGTCAAAAAACAAAAACATGGGTTTTGGGGGGGGGGGCTTAAGGGTGAAAATTGAAATATCTGAAGCTTTTATTAGATATGTTTCAAATTTAGACCATTTATTTTTGTGATCGATCAAGAATAGAATAATAGCAAGTTTCAACTTTCTAGTTACAATAGTTTCTGAGGAATTAAAAGTTTATATCTAAATTACAGGCGATATTCAAAATGTCCCACATATTGTAATTTTAAAAATTAATGCTTAGGGTATAAATTTCTGCACCCATTTTAACCTATTAATGACCTATACCTATGTGAAATATTTGTCTTCGCCATATCAACGAAGGGAAAAAATAATCATACCTATTTAAAAATGTTTATTTTCCTAAGCATTTTCAGTAAGAAGCAAGCATTATAAACCATTTCAATACAAATGACAAAAACACAACAAATCTAAATGGGTAAACTTAATATGCAGTTGCCCCAAAAGAAACTAAATTTAGGATTGAAATTAATTGTTCTTTCACACTAGCCGTGTGTAGGACGCACTATGAAATGGTAGAGCCAGACTGAAAATTTCAGTGCCATAGCCGGGATTGGAATCACGGATCTTCTGGTTGCCGTCCAGCGGCTCTAACCCTTGAGCTACTATGGCCAACGTGCCGACATGACATTAAATTTTTCAGTCTGGCTCTACTGTTTCATAGTGCGTCCTACATACGGCTAGTGTGAAAGAACAATTAATTTTCATTAATTGTTAACTTTAAAGAGAGTCGATTAAAGACACTAAACAACACTTTTAAATTTTTCCGGAACATGTTTCTGAGGCTTTGCCTCTATCATCAGCCGGCTCTCGACTGGTTCTCGTTGGTGTAGTTGACGATATTTTGTCACAGGTCTCCTCTGGTGGCGGTTCAAGGAACTTGCTGAACAAATCTTTCTGGGGGATGTCGAAATTGAATACTTTGTTCCTATTTTTTGAAATGAAGATTTGTTCCCATGTGGATAGTTCTTGTTTTCCTGATGTATGTTTTAGTAGCTTTGGTTCTGGATTTATGTTGTGGTTTTTTTCCCAAAAATGTGTGGCAACTGCTGATTTTTCTAATTGTTTATATTTTATGTTTCTAAAGTGTTCCTTTGCTCTTGTTTCTAAATTTCTTTTGGTTTTTCCAATATAAATTTGACTACAGTCATTGCATTCAATTTGATATATACCATGTTTGATGTTTGAGCAAATTAGGTTTTTTAAGGAGAAATGGTTGACTGGTGCTAGTTGAATGTTTTGTTTTTTGAAGACTTTTTTGAATTTATCATAGGCCCATGGATGGTAAGTGAATTTTTTGAAAATCATATTAGTTTCTGTAGCTGAGAGGGTTGTGGTTCCCTTTAGTAGCTTCTTCTTTTTTGCTAAGTTCACTTTTTTGTCCACTAATGATTTGGGAAAGTTATTTTTTTGTGCTATTTCAATTATTTTGTTGTATTCTGTTTTGTATTCTTCTGCTGTGAGAGGGATGTTTACCAGTCTGTGTGCTGAACTACTGAAGATTGCCTGTTTGTGGGATCTTGGGTTGTAGCCATTAGCTTTTATGTAGTTGTCTGTCTGTGTTGGTTTTCTGTAAATGCCAAAGTTTAGTCTGTTTTTATTCCTCATTATTTTTAGATCCAAAAATGGTAAATGCTCATCTTTTTCTATTTCTACAGTGAACTTGATGCTTTTTTCTTGGATATTTAAAAGTTTTAGTGCATCACTGATGTGTTTTTCTGGTACTATTGCAAAGATGTCATCTACATATCGTTGCCAGAGTTTGAACATCCAGGGGAAACCTTTGTTGATCCTTATTTCTAATGCACTCATGTACAGATCGGCCAGGAAGGGTAATATGGGGTTGCCCATTGCTAACCCTGAAGTTTGGTGAAAATATTTTGTTTGAAACTGGAAGAAATTTTGTTCTATGCATAATTTGGTTAGTTCGATGTAGTCTGAAATTTCAGGTGATGCCATTCCAAGTGATTTGAGCCATTTTCTATCAACGGTGGGAGTTGATTAACTGGTATGCTGGGAAACAGTGATTTAACATCAAACGAGACTAGTGTGTCCTCTTCTTGTGGTTCAGTATCCTTAATGTGTTCTGTAAGTTCATAGGTGTTTTTGATGCTTAGGCTGTCGAATTTTGGAAATGAGTTGAATTTGTTTGTTAGCCACTTTGCAAGTTTGTATGTTGGTGAATTTATACTGCTAACTATAGGTCTCATTGTTATGGATGGTTTGTGTATTTTGGGTAAGCCATAAAGTCTAGGTAAGGTTGGGTTATCTGGTTTAACTGCATATTTGTTTGGTATTATGCTTGATTTTGCTATTGTTTTTTCAAATTACTGTATGCAAGTTTTTAGAGGATTTTTGTTAATGATTTCATATTCATTGTCAGTTAGCATTTTTTCCATTTTTTCAATATAATCTTATTTTTCCATTATGACAATCTTGTTGCCTTTGTCTGCCTTTGTGTAAATAACGTTTTTCTGTTTCAAAGAATGGATAGTATTATGTTTTCTCTTCTGAGGGGATCTGTTCTCTATTTCCTCCAAAATATTTTCACAATGGCTTTTTACTGAATTTTGTATGGATACTGGTAGAATTTGTTTCGATATGTTGATATCTGCAATGTAGTCTTCAATTTTGTTTGAGAAACTGACGCATGTTTTTAATCCATTATTTAAAAGATCCAATTCTTTTTTGGAGAAATTTTGCTTAGATAGGTTTACGACATTTTCAAAGATTTGCGTGCTGATTTTTCGTTTACGCAACTTATTTTTACTGTTGTATTTAGCGTGTGTGACGATTGCTGATCGACATACGTTGATATTCCCGATGTTTTTAAACTTTTTCCCGGTATGATTTCGGTGTGAAGACATGTTGCACAGATTGGCCAATTTGTATGATAGAGGCAAAGCCTCAGAAACATGTTCCGGAAAAATTTAAAAGTAAGTGTTGTTTAGTGTCTTTAATCGACTTTCTTTAAAGTTAATTTATCATAACAGCACTGTTTTCAACACTTCCAAGAAAGGAATTCCATTAATTGTACCTAATAGTGGTCCGAACTATAAAGCACAGGCCTTTAAGTACTTACAGCATAGTAAGTCGCCATTAAGGTAGTTGTCTCATGTGTTTATGAGAACTCCTAATGGTTTACCAGGAAAAATACGATTCAGTTGGAGAATTTAATGTCATGTCGGCACATTGGCCATAGTAGCTCAAGGGTTAGAGCAGCTGGACGGCCACCAGAAGATCCGTGGTTCAAATCCCGGCTATGGCTCTACCATTTCATAGATTTGGGATTGTTGTAAGATTGGACCAATTTGCACAGATGTGTCTCCTTAATAGAAACGATTGCTGGAAACATAATAAATTCAAAAGTTCATCACAGCAATCTTAATATCACTTAAAATATCACGTTCAGAAAGATGCAAAGCACAGAACAAAATTAATTAAAAGCTAAAGCTACAGAATTCTAGTTTTTGTAATAAAAACCCTAAATGCCCCATTGTCGACTTAGAACAAATAATAAAGCACAGCTTTTTAGTAAGTGTTTCCCGTTTATTCAAACAGAATTACGGCAACTACGGCATCGTGAAAAGAATTCTCGTACCTACTTTTATAAAGGTATTTCTGTAAAATTTTACACAAACCATTAAGATTTATTGGTCTACAGTTTCATTTTGAATGCTGGAAACAACACCAGAAGTCTCCAAGCAATCTATTTCATGATTCCTTGAGATACATTTAGAAAAACGTAAGCATGAGAAAATCACAATTTTTTCATATATATAATCTTAGTCTGTGTAGTGCACTGGTTTCACAAGCACCCGCACTGAAATAAACTGAAAGACACTATGAGGATGTGAAACCGTGTGAAAATAATTAATATTGCTTTGAAAAACAAGTTGCAGGAGTGTATAAATTGTAATACAGAAATAATCATAACAAAATGTAACAGGGTACGGGCCACACAACCACCTTTCGCTGGTTTAAAAGCAACTTTAGTTTCAATGCTATGAACGTTAAAATGAGCGGAAAAAGTGACTTGGTCGTAAATTAAACTGAAATGCAATATAAAACTGTATCAGTAAATAGTAAATTTACATTTTAAAGAAAATTGCACAGATAGGAAATAATATTTCAGATACTAGTATTTGTGAGAAATATCTGTGTGGAACAGCGAAGAGCCCAGTTCACTAATGTCCAAGGACATGTGACAAAAGGAAAGACCTGTTAATGTCCGTTCTTCCCTCATTCAATGCAATACAACCTCGCAGGGCAAAGCACTCTGAAGAAAGAATTACCGATGAAGCGTGAATATACGGACAATGGAGAATATCTTCCACATTCCTCGAGTCATAAATACAAAGATTAAAATTTGTGGAGTGCAGTGACAAGTACCGTTAGGTAAACTCACGCTGGGCGGAGATGAACCCACGATAGGCTGGACCAAAAGTGAGTTCATGAGCGAAAACTCGCCAATAAAATAATTTAGAACCTGTCACCAGATTTTTATTAAACCAATGAGATGCGAAAAAACAATCACGTGAAAATTCGTCATGTGATCGAGCATCAGGAGGTGGTCACTTGTTGACGGTTCCTGAAGCACTCCCGATGAGAAAAAGTCACTCTTGAGTCAAAACCCCGTGGGGGTTGGATGTATCGTTCCGCAAGTACAAATTCATATAAGTGGACTTAGAAAATTTTCAAGTATTGTCCACAGTAGCACCGTGTCGTGGAACCTTCTCAACGAAGGGTGGTTGGCTGCGCCTTATCACAAACATTTACAATAAAAGTGTGGAATTGGAGGACAATTTAGTGTACTAGTTCTTCTTTACACTTCCTAAGTCTTGTTTAACTCCCAACATACAAAATACCCATGCCTGAGAGGAGGACTCATTGATCTACAACTGAGAGGTAATACTCATCTAGCTGCCGGCGCAATTGTCTCAACAATCAGTATAACCAAAACAAAAATTATGACATACAGTCATAATTCAGATGCAAAATTGGCTTCCCATGATCGATAGGTCCTAAAATTGACTTCCCATCGTGAGGGACTTAATAGTTGCAGTAACGGGAACAGGTACAGTAGCCTAGCTAATTAAGCGCTGGCCTTGCAAGTTTAAGTTGTAACCTGAAGAGAGTCCCAGAGTGGTGATTTTAAGATTGGGTAAAACAGCTTCGTGTCAGTAGATTTACACACATGTAAAAGAAATCTTACGGGAGTAAATTCCTGCTTACCAGCAGTACTGATTGTGATCTGATATGATTGTTAACAATTGACACCATCAATAATTTAATTAATAATCCCTCCTCCAAGTATTACTATTAGCTCAAGAAATAAGCCTTTACACCAGCACAAAAATATGCTACTGCATTGCAACTGCCAAAAGATAATACTCATAACAAAATTGTGAAATCCAGTACACTGAGTTTGCAAAGCTATACCTAAAAGTTTCAAATACATAATAGTCTAATCAAGATTAAATGCATTAACAATTCAGACGTTTTAAATAAATCTCAATGTAAAGTCGCATCATGTGATGAGGAAAGTTTTCACATTAGGCAAATTTGTGCTTTACTTTGGAAAACTGAAAACATTCAGCTTCTCTTCCTTCGGCTCTCCTCAACATACTAATTTGTGTTTGATATAATATTGCTACAGGGGCTGATTTTTACAAGGTTTTTGAAACTAGGATAATATAGTATTAATACAAACATGAATGATTAAACTCGCCTGTTTCACGCATTGCTGACAAAAAATTACTTTCCCATCTGTGTTGAACGATGGATCACCATTTATCCACTGTTTAAGAAGTTCACTTCTTAAATTATAGATGTGTAAAAAATACGACTCATCTATAATTTAATAATTTTTCGCTTCACTGTGGTGTTCCAATACAGTTAAATCTCGATATAAGTTCACTTCTGTTGATTCTCTCTTTTGGCATACTTGCATAGGAAACTGATCTATGTGAGCACCTGAAACACTGCTTACAGAATAGGCTTTCCATTTCCCACCTAAAGAGAGGTCATTTGTCAATCCATTGAAATATCATTTAGCTGGTCTTCGCTACTTGTCCTTGAGTGAATTCGAAAATTTTTCCATGAAGTCATTAGCGCATTGTGACATGTCTGTAAGGCAGATACCTACCTGGCTAAAGCCCCTTTTGTATATCCAATGTACAGCAGTAAGACATTTCTCTTCCCCGAAAGCTTCACGTTGAAACCAACAAATGCAAAAGCTGTTGTCACAAATTACAAGCAAAAGACACTGGCTAAAAAGACAGTGTTAGGCACTAATAAGCAGAATAGAAACAAACATATGAAATAGGCATTTATAGGCACTATAAAACTAAGAAATTAGGCTAATAATTGTAGGAAACGTAACAACTTAAAAGCCTACGTTTCTGAACAAAGGAATAAAATAGGCAAATAGGGCAATATCCGCCCCCTATTTATTACTGTGCCTATACATGTCATTAAAGCATTTACAAATTCAAGGCTGTGTTGCAAAGACAAAGTTAAGCTTAGGACAATTTTAAATGAATGATACAGTTTTTATGTACTTAATATTCTTCTTAGATTCATTGAACTGCATGTTTCATTCAAATCATAACACTGGTCGACAAGGTTTTTTTTCACAAGAGATCTGAATAGTGAATCTAGTGGCATTTTCCATCCTGAGTTCAGATAAGTAGTCAGAATTTTCCCATCAGGCATAGTTTTTCTGTAAAAGCTACTTTTCAAAATATGATTTTAGCGTCTTCTTTGACCTGTCATAGGAACCGTTACCTCATATGTAGCTATTTTACTCAAGCTGTATTATTGAAATTATTTGTAATGTCATGCTGAAGCGCAATAAAATATTACTGTGCAGGTTCATGGTTGTTCATTGTTGTTGTGTAGACATGTTCAGACCTGTTTGGCATTGTGATGTGTCAGTATTGAGCTGACTGTGAGATTGTTGAGTAGTGAAATACTTCCTTCCTTTCTGTTTAGAAGTGTATTGTGTATGTTGTGCATGTTGTATTTCTGTGCTTTATTTTTTCATCATGCCAAGAAATTGTGTAAATCATGCAAATAATTTCTGCTATATTTGTGGTGAGCTGACCTTCAAGTCTCAGAGGCAAAATTTGACCCCACTTGTAAAGAAGTGTTATAAACTTTACTTTGGCTTTTCCTTTCTTGGAAGTGTTGAAAACAGTGTTGTTATGTTTAACCGACTCCCTTTAAAGTTAATTTACTTTGGCTGTCAAGTTGGTGATTTTGATAAGAGCTGGGCCCCAAATACATGCTGTGTTTCGTGTGTTAGACTGCTGACTGGGTGGAAAAATGGTACACATCATATGCCATTTGCAATTTCCATTATTTGGAGGAAACTGAAGGATCATTTAACTGACTGTTATTTTTGTTTGACAAATATTAAAGAAATGACATCTAAAACAAAACATACAGTTAAGTATTTGAATTTGCAATCTGCAATGAGACCTGTCTTACACAGTAAAGAGTTCCCCGTACCAGTATATGCAGATACGACCTTAAGTGATAACTCTGGTTCTGACCTGACTGAAACTCCAAATGATTCAGATGAAAATAAAAATGATCTTACATATGAAGCCAGTAGCTGTTCATCAGAACCATACTTTCCCAATCAGCAAGATCTTAGTGACCTGATTTGCGATTTAAATCTGTCTAAACAGCAAGCGGAAGTTTTAGCTTCCAGACTCAAAGGGTGGAATCTACTCCAAAAAGATGTAAGAATTAGTAGATATCGTAGCCGCCATAGTGTTTTCAAAGTATACTTCTCTGAAGAAAATGGTATTGTGTTTTGTAATAATATTTGTTCAGTTATGGAAACTCTTGGGCTTCAACACCGGCCAGATGAGTGGCGATTGTTCATAGACTTCTCTAAAGTAAGTTTGAAGGCTGTGCTGCTACATATTGGCAATAAACTTCCATCAATACCGGTAGCGCATGCCGCTGATATGAAAGAGACATATGAAAATATGAAACTAGTTTTAGAGAAAATACAATATGGAAAATATGAATGGAATATCTGTGGTGATTTAAAGGTCATTGCTTTATTGCTTGGTTTGCAACTTGGGTTCACCAAATTTTGCTGTTTTTTGTGCGAGTGGGACAGCAGAGATAAGAAGTCTCACTACGTTAGAAAGTCATGGCCAAAACGTGAATCTCTTATCCCTGGCCAGAAAAATGTGGCATGTGTCCTTTTAGTGAAGCCTGAAAAAATATTTTTACCTCCATTGCATATTAAGTTAGGAGTTATGAAAAATTTCGTCAAAGCTATGGATAAACTTTCTGATGGATTCTTGTACTTGAAATCGAAATTCCCCAAAGTCAGTGATGCTAAATTGAAAGAAGGAGTTTTTATAGGACCACAAATCCGATCATTAATGGCTGATGAACATTTCGAGGGACTGTTAAATCCACTGGAGAAAGCAGCGTGGCAGTCTTTCAAAAGTTTGTGTTGCAATTTTCTTGGAAACCATAAAGCAGAAAACTATTGTGACATAGTGGCTGATCTTCTGCATTCTTATAAAGCTATGGGATGCAACATGTCTTTAAAAATTCACTTCTTGGACTCTAACTTGGACTTCTTCCCCGAAAACCTTGTAGCTGTCAGCGATGAACACGGTGAGTGTTTTCATCAGCAAATTTCTACAATAGAGAAGAGGTACCAAGGCAAGTGGAGTTCCAATATGCTGGCTGACTACTGTTGGACTAAAATGAGAGACGTTCCAGATGCAAAATATACCCGAAAATCACTATCTACCGCTTTCTAGGTAAGTCAGAATCAGTAGTTATAATTTTGAGTTAGATAGCTAGTTACGAATTTTTTTGGATTATAAAAAAAGCAAATGAATATCACACAAAACTCCTGCCCGATGGGGAAAAACTGTAATTATATTTGAATTCAGCACAAAAAATACTTTTAGAATCTGTTATTTTAATTCTTGTGAAAGAAAAAAAAGTTAAATTTTGTCGGCCAGTGTAATCATTTATACTGCATGTGAGAATGATAATTCAACCAAAGTGATTTAAAGTATATAAAATAGTGTCTTTTATTAAATGCATGTCTTCTGGTGATGACATTGCCTCATGTACTAATTTGTGAGATTTTACTATACTATTAATGTCATGAATCAATTACAAATTTGAGGTTTTTCTTTGAATATTCTTTTGTAAACTTGTGCTGAAAATAATGTTTCTACTATAGAGCTTTTCAGATTAATAGTAAATATAAGCTATTAACAGAGCTTCTTTGTTTTCTATTTAAAGAGATAGTGCTATTTTTTTGTACATAGTTGTTTGTATCTTCATTACAATTTATATATACATTTCTTTAGTAATGTTTTTTGGTTTTTTGTTGTTGTTGCTTTTATACACTTTCCTTCCAGGGAATTTTTCAACATTATTCTGTGTACAAAGAAACTGTATTACTCATAACCTTGTGATATACTTTCCTGTTTTTCTGTACCTGCAGAATGCATTGATTTAGTGTCAGGTTTTCTTGTAATTATCACAGTAACAAGCTTTGGAATTCACACTTCAGGGAAAGGAAGTAAGGTGTATTGTATAACCTCAACAGCATCTTGAGTAATCTCACTCTGTCAAAGTTGCAACTGTTTCTAAAGACATACTTATTCATTTATTACCTGAATATAAAAGCTATATTGCTTAGTGATAACAGCAAAAAGATCAAGTTTGGAAGTGGCTTCTGATACCTTTTTTCCGAATTTAATTGGTCAACTTCTTTTGAAGTCAAATCTCGCACACTCATGAATAATTTACGCACATTTACTCAGCGTATTTAGCACGATTATACTAATATGTGATAAATGAATTGTACCGTAAATTATTCATCAGTGGGCAAGATTGGGCTTTGAAAGATATTGCCCGCCTCAGTAGCGTGGTGGTAGCATGTCTGCCTCACGTTCAAGAGGTCCCGAGTTCGAATCTCAGTCAGGGTGAGTTGCCTGGATAAAGTTTTTCCAGGGTTTTCCCTTATCCTTCAAGACGAATGTCGGGTAACTCTAAGCTCTATGGACCCTGGTCTCATTTGAGCATCACCCATTCCATTCATCGTCCGATATTACTTAACGTTGGAGGACGTAAATAACAAATATATTTGAAAGATATTGGATTCAATCAGTCGCTGAAAATGATAGGGAAATGTGGGGGCAGGTGGATGTACCATAGGTTGGTCGAAATAGAAGCTCACTGCATTATCGACACCTTAGTTTGCTTAGCTGGCATCGAAAGGTTCAGGAGGAACCCCTATGCATCTTCAATCCCCACCACGGAGTTGAGAATTGGTATTAATCTGTGTCAGAAAGTTAGCACAATGTGCTCCAGTGATAAGATTTTCAAGAGGAAAAATATGTTTCAGCAGCCCACACTTGAGCATTCTGGAAAAAAATATCTGCCTGGCTAATGTCACAGTTTGCCTCCCCCCTCCTCCAATATCATGTACATGTTTTTAATTGATCACATTCAGTCAGTGGGATCTGTCTGAAACTGAGCCAAGCTTTAATAAGAGATTTGTACTCGGATTTGTTTTTTATCGGATCAGCAGTTGCTACATCCATCCTGCACATAATTTTTTTGTGTTCCACTCTTCTCTCAAATTTATTCATCTGAAATGCCCACAGCTCCAGCACTTTCATTTGGTGATCTACAGAACCTTGTATACTTGATTTCTGTTGTCATGGCATCTTCTGCTGTATGCATAATCTTCCAAGCTTTCAGTCGTATTTAAACCTGTGGCCCATTTGGAAATTACTGACAATGATGATGCAGAGTCCCTAAGTGTCATATTTATACCCTTCCTCCATAAAACATATACCTTATGAAATACTTAATAGCTTGATAAAGTTGGATATTTGCCTTTTCTTGTATACACATGTTTTTACTGTAACAAACTATGTTATTGATTCTTGAACAATCTACGTGTTACAAATGTTTTCATACAAAATGGTGATTTTGAAAACAGAAACTGCTCTGAAAATACTGCTGCAATATGTGGGTCTTCTGAAAACTTTTAACACAACCTCTTGTAGTTTGTTATATTACTGATACCTAATTAAAACATAAGCAGTTTAAAAGTAGCAGTATTCCTTGGGTAGAACTTTATACCATGCAACTGGATATCTAAAAGAAAATTTACATAAGAAATTATATATATATAAATATATAGTTGTTTTTTGAATTGGTAAGTGCTGCAAGATACGCAAGATATGATAAAAGGTTAATGTCTTTCTTCAATAAACACAATTTATGGATAGACCAGCAACATGATTTTCGGAAAGGTAGATCGACTGATACTGCTATTATGCAATTTCTAGAAGTATTCTACAATATGGATAGTAAAAGTAAACTTTGTATTGGGCTATGTTTAGATTGACCTGGTCAATCATGATATATTATTATCCAAATTAAATTCATGTGGCATCAGAGGGACTGTAAACAACTGGTTTGCCTTGTATTTAAAAGATAGAAAACAGATAGTGGAATTACAATTGTTAGATGCAAATAATACACTTCATGATGAACATTCTGAAATGAAAATTATAAAATGTGGGGTCTCTCAGGGTTCCATCCTGGACCCCCTTCTATTTCTAGTTTGTATTAATGATATAACCCATAATGTACATAAAGAAAATATTAAACTTACTATTTTTGCAGATGACACAAACATACTCATCACTGGTAATGATAAAGGTCATTTACTTCAAAATTTAAATAAAATTAATGAAACAATTATGCCATGGCTTGATCAAAACCACAGATTAATACCAGATGCTCAACTCCGTGGTAAAGTTTGAAGCCGCATAGGGCGCTCTTTCTGAACCTTTAGACCCCGGCGACCTTGGGAACTACGGCCGGTAATGCAGTAAGCTTCTATTGTGACCGAGCTATGGTGCATTCGCTTCCCCTACCCAAGTTCAGCGACTGATAGAATCCAACTTCTTTCGAAATCACATCTCGCTACACATGAATAGTTTACGCGCATTTCAACTATCACATATTAGCATAATACGTGTCAAATACGTGAGGAAATGTGCGGTAAACTATTCATCAGTGTGCAAGATGTGACTTCGAAAGAAGTTGTCCAATTTGTGAAAAAAATATCAAGAATCCAGTACAAAATTGAATCGAGAATATATTGACACATTGCTTCACTCACACTGTTTATTCACAGGACATGTTTCAAGAGCTCTTGCTCCTATCCTCAGCTGATACTCGACTAGTGCAAGTTGTAGTGGTTTCTTCTTTCTCCGTATTGTCAATAGATGGCGTGATGTACTTGTCAAAGATGTCCGGTGGTGGAGTTTCAAAGTTCATGACTCTATGACGATTTTTGTTAATGAAGATTTTTTCCCATACGGAAAGGTCTATGGGGTGATTAACGTATTTTATTAGAGATGTTTCCAAATTGATGTCATGTCTAGTATTCAAAAAATGAAAAGCCACTGCTGATTTTTCTGTTTCACCATTTTTAATGTTTCTCATATGTTCTTTAGTTCTGATGTTAATATTTCTTTTTGTTTTTCCTATATAAATTTTAGGGCAAGTTTCACATTTGATCTCATAGATTCCTGGTTTTTCTTTGGTAGTGATTGAATTTTTGGGAGGGCCTTTTAACAAATTTCTGATATTAAACCTGTTTTGAGGTGCAAGAGTTATGTTGTGTTTTGAGAAGATTTTTTGGAATTTGTTATAGGCTGATGGGTGGAAGGTGAATTTTTTAAAAAGTTTTTTCTCTTTTTCTCCTGTAGGTTCTAGGGTGGTGGTTTCTTTTATTTTCTTAGCTTTGTTGAGTCTGTTAACAGTTTTGTCTATTAAATTTGGGTTGAAACCGTTGGATATAGCTACTTTTTTTATGTGTAGGTATTCTTCTTGATAATCTTCTCTGTTTAGTGGAAAGTTGATCATCCGAAAGATTAAACTGTTGAAAATGGCATGTTGGTGTTGTTTTGGGTTGAAACTGTTGTTCTTAATGTAATTATCTGTGTGTGTCGGTTTCCTGTAGATACCAAAAGTGAGTTTGTTGTTCATTTTTTTGATCTTGATGTCCAAAAAGGGAGCACACCATCCTCTTCTGTTTCCAATGTAAATTTTATAGCTGAATTTTGTATATTCAAAAGTTTAAGACCATCTTGTATGAGTTTTTTAGGTACTATTGCAAAAATGTCGTCAACATAGCGATACCACACTTTGAAATAATTTGGAAAAGCTTTTGTGATATGTGTTTCAAAAGCACTCATGAATAAATCTACCAAGAAGGGAGACAATGGGTTGCCCATAGCTAGGCCCGTTTTTTGTTTATAGATCTGTCCATTAAAGCTGAAAAAATTTTGATTGATACAAATTTCTGTAAGTTGTGAAAGTTCTTCTATTTCTTCAGGTGTTATTTGTATTGATTCCAGCCATTTTTTGAGAAGTGGAATAAGCTCATTGGTCGGTATACTTGGATATAAAGAAATGACGTCAAAGGAAACTAAAGCATCTGTAGAGTTGATCTTTGTGTCCTTCAGGAGATTTAACAATTCAAACGAGTTTTTGATACTTAAATTTTCAAATTTTGTGAAGGATCTGAAGATTTGAACAAAAAGGAAATATAGGAAAAACAAAAAGAAATATTAACATCAGAACTAAAGAACATATGAGAAACATTAAAAATGGTGAAACAGAAAAATCAGCAGTGGCTTTTCATTTTTTGAATACTAGACATGACATCAATTTGGAAACATCTCTAATAAAATACGTTAATCACCCCATAGACCTTTCCGTATGGGAAAAAATCTTCATTAACAAAAATCGTCATAGAGTCATGAATTTTGAAACTCCACCACCGGACATCTTTGACAAGTACATCACGCCATCCATTGACAATACGGAGAAAGAAGAAACCACTACAACTTGCACTAGTCGAGTATCAGCTGAGGATAGGAGCAAGAGCTCTTGAAACATGTCCTGTGAATAAACAGTGTGAGTGAAGCAATGTGTCAATATATTCTCGATTCAATTTTGTACTAGTTTGTGCTTCACTGTCCCTACGCTTCTTTCAAGTTTATACTTTGAGTGATTAGGCCTACAAGTCTGAGAAGCATCCAAATCTCGATAGTGTTATTTTCATATTGTCAACAAAGATGGAGGACCAATGAACCAACTTGTTTTCATCGTTCAATACTGTATCTGAAGGTATGAAAAAAGATATCAAACTTTTTCTAAAGCTGAATCAAAAGAAAAGAAATACTTTTGCGGACATACGTTTTCTAAAAAAATGTTTGAATTTCAATATAACACCCATCTTCGTCAGAAAAATTGTTAAACACAAGAATAATAGCAAACAACAAAAAGCAGCAGAAAAACGTGTAATTAAAATGGAAATAAACCACCACTACAATTCGTTACATTCCACAGAATTAAAAATATACGAACTACACTTAAAAATTTCGAAGTGTATGAACCCGGCCATGTGGTCTAACTTAGAAAATAATATGCTGTCAATTCTTAATTTGAAAATGCGTAAGAAAACAGCCATTTTAAAACAAAAATTCATGAATCTTCAAAACAAGCAAGAACCGTATCCACATAAAAAGCAAGATCTATTACTCTCATGTCAAAAACCTAACAATGTAACGAATCTATCCACATGCAACTTCACGGAGAAAGAAATAGATTTTCTAAACAAAGGCCTAAAAACATGTGTAGATTACACAAAAAACATTGAAAACTATATCGCGGACATTGAAATAGCGATATATAATTTGCCCGATAACAAAAAATCTACGATCAGAACACAGTGCTTAGAAACTCTAGTTCATATTCAAAATGCAAATTCAAAAAGATATTCATATAAAAAATTAATCAAAAATTTAAATGAAAAACCGGTAGTCTACACAAAAGCAGACAAGGGTAACAAAGTAGTAATATTGGACGAAGAAGACTATCGCAAAAAAATGGACAACCTTTTAAACGGAAACGAATTTGTTAAACTAGAAAACAATCCATTAAAGAAAGCATGCAAATCTGTGGAATTAGCAATTAAAAACAGTAAAATCATGACTAAAAGAGATAAATTGAACAATAAAATAGACAGTCCAAAAACACCATACATATATGGTTTACCCAAAATACATAAACCTGAAATTACCCTCAGACCAATAATTAATAACATTGATGCACCCACTTACCAACTATCAAAATGGCTGGTTCAAATCTTCAGATCCTTCACAAAATTTGAAAATTTAAGTATCAAAAACTCGTTTGAATTGTTAAATCTCCTGAAGGACACAAAGATCAACTCTACAGATGCTTTAGTTTCCTTTGACGTCATTTCTTTATATCCAAGTATACCGACCAATGAGCTTATTCCACTTCTCAAAAAATGGCTGGAATCAATACAAATAACACCTGAAGAAATAGAAGAACTTTCACAACTTACAGAAATTTGTATCAATCAAAATTTTTTCAGCTTTAATGGACAGATCTATAAACAAAAAACGGGCCTAGCTATGGGCAACCCATTGTCTCCCTTCTTGGCAGATTTATTCATGAGTGCTTTTGAAACACATATCACAAAAGCTTTTCCAAATTATTTCAAAGTGTGGTATCGCTATGTTGACGACATTTTTGCAATAGTACCTAAAAAACTCATACAAGATGGTCTTAAACTTTTGAATATACAAAATTCAGCTATAAAATTTACATTGGAAACAGAAGAGGATGGTGTGCTCCCTTTTTGGACATCAAGATCAAAAAAATGAACAACAAACTCACTTTTGGTATCTACAGGAAACCGACACACACAGATAATTACATTAAGAACAACAGTTTCAACCCAAAACAACACCAACATGCCATTTTCAACAGTTTAATCTTTCGGATGATCAACTTTCCACTAAACAGAGAAGATTATCAAGAAGAATACCTACACATAAAAAAAGTAGCTATATCCAACGGTTTCAACCCAAATTTAATAGACAAAACTGTTAACAGACTCAACAAAGCTAAGAAAATAAAAGAAACCACCACCCTAGAACCTACAGGAGAAAAAGAGAAAAAACTTTTTAAAAAATTCACCTTCCACCCATCAGCCTATAACAAATTCCAAAAAATCTTCTCAAAACACAACATAACTCTTGCACCTCAAAACAGGTTTAATATCAGAAATTTGTTAAAAGGCCCTCCCAAAAATTCAATCACTACCAAAGAAAAACCAGGAATCTATGAGATCAAATGTGAAACTTGCCCTAAAATTTATATAGGAAAAACAAAAAGAAATATTAACATCAGAACTAAAGAACATATGAGAAACATTAAAAATGGTGAAACAGAAAAATCAGCAGTGGCTTTTCATTTTTTGAATACTAGACATGACATCAATTTGGAAACATCTCTAATAAAATACGTTAATCACCCCATAGACCTTTCCGTATGGGAAAAAATCTTCATTAACAAAAATCGTCATAGAGTCATGAACTTTGAAACTCCACCACCGGACATCTTTGACAAGTACATCACGCCATCTATTGACAATACGGAGAAAGAAGAAACCACTACAACTTGCACTAGTCGAGTATCAGCTGAGGATAGGAGCAAGAGCTCTTGAAACATGTCCTGTGAATAAACAGTGTGAGTGAAGCAATGTGTCAATATATTCTCGATTCAATTTTGTACTAGTTTGTGCTTCACTGTCCCTACACTTCTTTCAAGTTTATACTTTGATCAAGAATCCACTTGAACTTTTCCTGTTAAATATGAATAATTGACTTCCACAAAGCATTATATCTTTATTCCTGCTGCAAATTGATAATTTTGTCTTTAAAAACAATTAAAATTTTAAAAACGAGAGAGTGAGATCACTTAAGTTGCTGTTGAGATTATACAAGAATCTGTATCCTCTTTCCCTCAAGCTTCTTAGTGTAACACTTAAAATAAAGTCAACTTAACACTAAAATAATGATTCTGTAAATTCAGGAAAACAGGAAAGGATACCATAATGTTATGTGTAATGCAATTTTTTTGTACACAGAATGTTGAAAAATTCCCTTGAATAACAGTGAGAAAAAAAAAAACCTAAAGAAATATGTATATAAATTTGAAATGATGCCAACAACTATATACAAAAAAATAGCACTATTTCTTTAAAATGACAACAAAGCAGCTCTGTTAATGGTTATATTTAATAAGAATTTTAAAAGCTCAATAGTACATACATTATTTTCAGCACAAGTATACTAAAGTTTATTCAGAGAAAAAAGTGAAATATGTGATCAATTCATATAAGATTAATAATGTCAAACTACTAGATTGAGTCAGAGTCAGCAACTGGTGACACAAATTTCATAAATGGCACTATTTTATATACTTCTAATCACTTTGGTTCAATTATCATTCACAAGTGCAGAATAAATTATGAAAAATAATAATTACATTAAAGCTGTATCATTCATTTAAAATTGTCCTAAGCTTAACTCTGTCTTCACAACACAAGAATATTACAGCGTTGAATTTTTAAATGCCTCAATGGCATGCATATGCTCAGTAATGAATGCTGAAGAAGAAAATGTGCAGTTTTAAAAATAAAATTTAATGCACAGTGTATCTTCCAATAAGATATTATGTCATGTAGTTATCTGACTGTGAAGTATAATTTGCTTAATGTGCACAGCAATTGTTTGGATAAATGGCTTGCTATAACTTGATAAAACTTTAAGCAATATACTTTATGACTAATATGACAAATGGAGCCTTCTGAATAGTGTAAACCTCTCAGTCCATGACATACAACTGATTGTGTGTCAAATAAATAACTCAATGAAAGATTACACTATGAACTATTAATGCTGTTTGTAGTTTTAGTTAAGAAGTGAAAGTGATGGAACTGTGTGTTTGAGTAGTTAATAGAAAAGAATTTAGTAATGTAATTTATTTGCTCACACATCTAACCATTACTTCTTTTGACAGTCCATAATTCCCTTATGTGTTCACTACAAAGAAACAAGAAGTGCATTATATAGCAAAATAATGTGCAGTTTTATCTACTTTTCAAAATTATTATGTGGCTTTGCATCACTGCATGTAACGAATGGCTCATATATTAGATTAAACATCTTTTTTCCATGCCAAAGATTGAGATTTTCATTCCAAATTAGAACAATGAGAGGATGTTTAACAGTGTAGTTTCATGTCACATGTAACATTTCTGTGGGTCACGCTAGTAACATTATATCACCCTTAAAATGGTTAGCATTACAGAAATTGTGTACCAATATTACTCATAAATGGTGGGAAGTACATGTTGAGAACAGATGTATCACAGAATACATAAATGCTGTGCAAATGTCACTTTAACTTGTTATTTTTCTGAACCCATTTGTGTGTGTGTTAAAACGGAAGAGGATTTATAACCTATTATTTATTGTGAAGCTTTACTAATTTGAGATCAAGCCATACTGTATTTAGGTCCTAGCTAGCTGACATTGTGCATGTTTTAAGAATAACTGGAATAATAGAAATAAAATTAAAAGTGGCATATAATGATGATGACACAATGACATTTTAATCATTTCTTGCATTGCACAATTACACCTAAAAACTTGTAAAGCTTTTTCAAATAAATTCTAATCCCACCAGATCTCTTCTAAGATGGTTATTCATGTAAATAACTTAGTGTAGTGTGTACAATAATATTGCATAGTGACTACTGCATCAAACAATATAGAACAAATTAGGTTTATGGAATCTCAGATCATACTTTTAATTGCTGTTAAAAGCTGTGACATTCTTTATCAATGATGTAAATATACACTGATGAGTAAGGTTAAGAGAACTTAATTCTTCAAAATACTTATCATTGCAATTTAAAGAAAAAGTTTATAAAATTCATATCAAGCATCTCGCCCAAATATTTTAATTTAAGCCACCCAGATTATACGTAAACACAGATGATGCCAATTTTGGTATATCTGAAAATTCACAGCTATTTTTTCAGTAATTTAAACTGGATATTACTTACCTTACATGGACTTATATATGACTCATATATTTTAAATTTAAAACTACAAGTACAAACACAAAAACTAATACACCCAATCAACTGTCTAAAATAACTTCACTTTTCACTTTTCCATGTTGGCCACAGTATTCCTCAAAGTTTTTGTTAAATTTTCCACTGATATGAAATGAAACTCAAACTTTCAGAAATATTTGATATGTCACATTAAATTGCTGTATACGCGGGAAAGAATGCTTTGTGCTACATTACTAATGTTCCTGAAGATCACTGCACATCACCAAAACAAGAAACATACACAATATGCAATAATCCTGCACTCTCGATTTCTGCCATCGTATTCCTGGTAGCCTGAGATGATGAGCCCTGAAAGACAAAAAACAGAAAATCTCATTATTGCAGTAATAAAGTAACAAGGTTAATGAAACTAATGCATTTGTATGTAAAACAACACACTTTTTCCATTATAACGTGCTTCACTAATCTAGAGAATTTAACTATACGTGAATATGTATTAAGGCACATTTCAGGTTATGTCATATTAGTTGTCGGTATTTAGCTACATGCTAAATCTTACTTACCAATAGGTCTTTGTGAAAATCTATTCTTGTTCTTCCTGCGGCCCATACGTCCTCGCAGGTCTTTCAAATTTTTAAAATTTCACAAATCAATGAAAATTGTATTCAGAACTTAATTTTGACTTGGCCTCCATGCCGTTAAAGCTTTAATTCAAATATTTACAGGTTAGCCAACGTAGTGTCTTTGTGTCTTATTCATATCGTACATTGAGCTCAAATAAGGTCGATAATAGGCCAATAATATTACGAAAATTACTTTATAAGTAGTAAAATAATACAATAGCTATTAAATTTTGAACTAAGCAGAAGTGATTTTATATATTAGTGAGTATGCAACATGGCAGCCAAAACAATTATATTGGCGGCATTGAATCCGGCGCATGCAGTGCTCAAAATGTACCTTTAGACCCTGGGTGTTTCACGAACCTTAATGCAGCTTCTGTATTCCTATCTGAGTTATCAGGCCCCGATCAAAACAGACTAATTTTAAACAAAGATAAAACAGTAGCAAAGAAATACAGGATGAAGCAAAAATGAAAGTAGAAATTGAGTCCTATCTTATAAAAAATGCCTTTTATTCAATAGAAGAGTACAAAACAGGCATCATTTTATAAGGTTAGCTGTTACCTCTCCGGGAGGTGTGGGTTCTGAACAGAAATGTTATTGTATATTAAATTTTATAATTGTATATAAATTGCGTAAGTCTTATATATGCTAACTGTATATCTGATGGACAACATTTTAAAATTTGTAAGTGTAAAATGTACTATTTTATCTTTCCTCTTCACAAGCCTTGTAAAATGTTATTACAAAGGTGAATAAATCTGAATCTGAATCAGTTTTCGGCATAAAGTAAATAATTCCCTGGCCTTAATTTGGATGGCATCAACATTTCATAAGTAAAAAGATACAACAATTTTAGGTTCGTGGTTAAATCAAAACGAAGACTGTATATATGTACAACTGTACATATAGAAGATTTGATTGAAAAGTTAAGTAAACAGTGCTATGCTATAAAAACATTAAAAATGATAGCACATGTAAAGACAGTCCAATCGGCATATTTTGTATATTTTCATTTCCTTATGAATTATGGTATCATCTTTTCAGTTAATTCAAATATGTCGGAAAAGGTTTTTCAAATGCAAAAAGGAGCCATTAGAATAATAGTGAACCAACCTGCACATGTGAGCTTAGAGTGTATTTTAAGGACTGAAAATTATATCCCTGCCATGTTTATACATATACAAAGTTCTTTTACATGTAAAAGTAGTTTAAATTGCTTTAAAACATATGCAATGACACACCAGCATGATACAAACCTATTAGGAATTAGTCATAATACTATGTTATACAAACATTCCTTCACTTATAGTGGTACCCAACTGTACAGTAAGTTACCTCTTTATTTAAAACAGATTGACAACCAAAGATTTTTAAATTGAAACTACACAAAATTTTAAGTGAAGCATGTTTTTATTCCATTCAAGAGTATTTGGAAAATTAGTTATATTATTATATTTTGGCATTTACTCTTGTACATGCTTTTTTGTAATTTCTGTATTTAAATTTTGTACTTAAAATTTTGAAAATATTTTTGTTTTGACATGTCCACAATCTTGTATGGAGATTTATAGGATGAATAAATTGAGTTGAATTGAATTGATAATACAATATTTTGATTACCATCTGAGCAGGCTCTTGAATCAGAAATACAAGAGCTTCTGAAAACTGAAAGGTACATGTAATACATGAAGATTAAATTTTAACTCATGAACCTCAAAAATATTTACTGCACAGACTATTTACATGCTATTAACAGAAATGTAAGCAAATTATAGTCCTTTTTCATTTTTATTTGGAAAGTTTAAAAAACTACAGTCATCTCATTATTTTCTTTTTAGTTTGTTTGGTTGAAAAGTAGTCTAAATTATTACTATATTGCTGTTTGGCTTCATGAATTGCCTTCAGGATATTTTCTGCAGTCCAATCCTTTGAGTCAAGCATATCTTTCTCTGTAAATACTCCATGTTGTGTTCGGTGTAGCTTTGTGACATGGGCACATGTCTTGAGAACTGAAAATAGATGCGATACATATTCTGTATATTAAATTAAACATGAGCATTATGTACTTTAAATACATTATCATTCCAAAATTTGTTGAAAACACAAACTACTTGTCGAAAGTTCACTTAATTGATTTTTTTGTGGAAATACTTACGTTATGGGACCAAATTCTGTGTGGTTCGGAGGAATTTACGTTGAGTAAGAATGGCATTAGAGTGGAGAGGGGAGGGCTAACGGCCAGATAGACAGTGGCATTTCAGTGTTTTCAATGAATACATAAAATTGAACAGTACAAATAAATGCCAAAACCACATTAACTGATGTTACCTGTCTAATCATGTAGTATAACACCATTTAAGGATGACCTTTTCACATTAGTGTACATTTAATTTAACATAAACAATGCCAAACACTTAATATTGTCAAAAAATAAGCAGCTACAATCTTGATAGCCATTGTCGTTCACTTTCACATCACAGCAGCTGTGCTGATTATTTCTCATTATTGTTACTGAAAATATGTTTACTGTTACCACTATCACTGGTGGAGCTATCATCATCTGTTGCCATATTCACAATGATGTAATCCATAACATTTATTTTTTTTTTTTTAATATTCAGCTTCTGTTTCCTTCTCTTTATTACTTTTTTTTTCCTTGGCCGATAAAATTCCAGAAAGGGAATAAATCTTCTTTCCTCATTTCTTTGTTGCAATTAATACCATGTTTCTGCAAGAAATTCAGTATCTCTTTCTTGGTAGAATATTTGGTTGGACACTTTTCAGATAAGACTCAATGTCCAAAATTATAACTGAAGAAGAAGAGATGTGTGGAATAAGCATTTCTTTCGACCATTTTGGTGGTTCATTTGGCCATGGCAATCCCCACTGGTGCTTCTTGCCTTACAGAACAGTTTCACTCCATTCACAAAGCCCTTCTTGCCTACAGTACGTATTGTCAAAAAATGAACCTACTGTCTGCATTGTAACTTTTGGCAACTTCAGAAACCTGAACTGCCAGAACCTCTCCTCAGTTATGTTACTACCCAACCAAGTCCTATCTAAATAAACCTGCCAGATTTCCAAAAACTTAAATATGTACAAGATTAATATATTTTTGAGACAAACTAGCACTCAATGCTCCATTTATTGCTAGTATTTACCTAGAATATGTTTTGTTAGGACCTTCTTAACATCATCAGCTGTTGTCGACTAATGGATGTTCGTTTGGTGAACTCCTAGAAGGTGATAGGGGTGTCTCTATTGGTATCTTGATGAACTTATGAAGGATATAAACTACAGGCATACTACTGTAGGAGGGAGCACAATAGTGGGGGAGTAGCAATCTACGTGGATGAGTCAATAAAATGTCAGGAATTGGATTGTAGCAATTTTGTGATGGAATTGGAATGCGAATTAGCTGCTTTGGAGATTAGTTTAAAGGAAATAAAATTGGTAATAATTGGAGTATACAGATCTCCAGCAGCAAATAAAAAAAACTTTTATTAAAAATCTAGAAAGTTTTATAAGCTCGATTTCGGAAAATAGGATTAAAATCATCATGGGAGACATAAACATTGATTTTAATAAGGAAAATTTTGATAAAATTATGCTCACTGAAACCCTAACTAGGCTGAATTTAAAAATTGGTATAAAAGGACCAACAAGAATTACTAAACAAACAAAAACTTGTATAGACAATGTTTTTATAAATTTAATGGAAAATAAATGGGAAACTAAAGTAATTAACACAGGAATAGGGGATCATTATGGTCAGTTATTAAAAGTTAATCTTAAAAAAGATATACTACCAAATAATTTTGAATATAAAAGAAAAATAAATATAAACAGTTTACAAAGTCTAAAAGATTTTTTATCTAAGGTTTGCTGGGAACAGGTATATGAAACTGTAGATGTAAATGATAAGTTTGAAAGGTTTAATAGTATACTACAAAAGGGGTTAAACAGTGAGATGCCAATGAAAAAGGTTAAAATTAAGTCAAGAGCAAAAGGTATAACACAGAAAAAATGGATGACAAAAGGGATAAAAATTTCATGGGAGAGGGTAAAATTTCTAAATTCTTTGAAGCATGCAAACATGGGGGAGAGATCAGACAATTACATTGAAAATTATAATAGAATTTTTAGAGATGTATGTGAAAGTGCAAAGATGAGGTATAACAGGATACTGGTAGCAAATGCAGAAAATAAGACGAAAACAATATGGAGTCTGGTAAAAAAATGCATAGCCAAAGTAAAACAAAGCAAATGAAAAATATAATATTAAAAGAAAATGATTAAGATATAAACGACCCTAGAGAGATTTGTAATAAATTTAACAGTTATTATATAAATATTGCAAATCAAGCAAAATCCAATACCCAAGTAGTAAATCAAGTAGCTAATGTAATAACATCACCTAGTCAAACAAAATCAATGGGTGTATTTGAAATATCAGAACAAAATATTTTAGAAGAAATTGATAAGCTTAAGCCTAAAAAATCAATGGGTTTAGACGAGTTCTCTAACAAAATTGTAAAATATATTAAACATGTGATTTCTAAAGTAATGTCACGTATTACAAATGCTTCATTAATTCAAGACATTTTTCCAGATAGGCTGAAAGAAGTAATTGTAAGACCAGTATATAAACAAAAGGGAAGCAAGACAAATGTAGTAAATTATAGGCCTGTAGCTTTATGCTCCACGTTTTCAAAAATCATAGAGGGCGTGTTCCTAAAACAATTACAAATGTACTTTAAAAAACTTAACATAATATCAGAATGGCAATTTGGATTCCAAGAAAAGAAATCAACAATAAATGCAATAAATAAAGTAAATAGTATTATAATTAATGCATTAAATAACCATGAACGAGTAATAGCTATATTTTTAGATTTATCAAAAGCGTTTGATTATGTGGATATACATATACTTACAAGTAAATTAGAAAATCATGGGGTTAGAGGATTAGCGCAAAAGTGGCTAGTATCATATTTGAAAAACAGAACACAGTGTGTGGAAATAAGCCATAGAAATGGCTCGGGTATGATAAAGAAAGTTAGATCATATTTTCAATCAGTTAAACAAGGAGTACCACAGGGTTCTAAACTATGACCATTTTTATTTTTAGCTTATGTGAATGATATTTTTGAAATAATACTAAGAAATGGAGGTTGGGGAATTGGATATGCAGATGACATGACAATAATAATTAGAGGCAAGTCAGCAATGGAGGTGGAAAAGAAAGCAATGAAATTAATTAAAATAATAAAACAGCACTATTTAAACCTAAATATGATTCTAAACGCACACAAAACAGCATGGATAAATATTGAATTAGGAAATTATAGTAAAAATGATATAAACATTACAATAGATGGTGAAACAATACCGGAGGTTCAGCACACTAAAATTTTAGGTGTAATAATAGACAAACAATTAAACTGGAAGCCATATATATCTCATATAACTAAAAAGTTAAATAAAGGTATATTTATAATGAAACAAGTAGGAAAAAATATGGATTATGAAACTTTAAAACAAGTATACTATGCATTTATATACTAACACATAAAATATGGGATAACTTTATGGGGAAACATCACAGCAACAGATGTAAAAAAAGTATTCAAACTACAAAAAAAAGCAATTCGAATAATGGCAAAAATAAATAGCAGACAGACATGCTAATTAAAGTTTCAAGAGTTTGGTATTTTAACTGTTCCATGCATATATATATATGAAACAATAAAAATTATTTTACAAGGAAAAGAAGAACCAAATAATCATGGCATACATAATTATACTCTAAGAAATAATTACGACTATTTTAGATCAGTGTATAGGGGAACTCTAAACAACCGCTGCAGTAAAAGCATGGGTAAAGAACTATATAATAAGTTACCAGAAGAAATTAAAATAATTAATAAAATGGAATATAAACTGAAGGCAATAAAAACATTCTTAGTAACAAATGCATTCTATAGTCTGGAAGAATTTAAGTATAGAAGTATGTAAAAAGATAAAAATATGTATGTATATAAAATTGTAATTGACGTGTCCTTTAAATCATTGAATTCAAAGGATAAATAAAAGTATCTTATCTTATCTTAACTTGAAGTTTGGGTTCTGTTCAAAGGTAGTATCGAAATTGAGCAATTTTCTTTCATATTTCTTCATGAAAATGTTTTCCCATATGGTTAATGCAGCTGGACCTTGGACACAATTAGTGGTTTTCTCGTTCTATATCATGATTATCCTTCCAAAAATGGTATACTACTGCCGATTTATCTATTTTTTTTGTTCCTGATGTTCCTAAAATGCTCTTTAAACCTAGTGTTCAAATTCATTTTACATTGGAAAAACGGTTGGATCGACTGGATGGAAACCAGGAGATCTGTGGTTCAAATCCTGGCCGTGGCATTTAATTTTTCATGTTGACTCTATCTACCAAAAACCTTAGCATATATACGGCTAGTGTGAAGAAATGAATAATTTCCATCAATTAACTAAAATAATAAATGAGTTAAATGATGAAGCCTGGGACTTAAGTACTTACGATAGCAAGTCACTACAAATGGTATATCTTGAATGTGAGAGCCCCTAGTGGTCTACTGGGGAAATATATGAGTCAAATGGAGAATTTAATGTCATGACGGCAAGCTGGCCATGGTAGCTCAATGGGTTAGAGTGACTGGACAGAAACCAGGAGATCTGTGGTTCAAATCCCAGCCATGGCATTGAATTTTTCATGTTGACTCTATCTATCAAAAACCTTAGCATATATACGGCTAGTGTGAAGAAATGAATCATTTCCATCAATTAACTAAAATATTCTTGTTGTTACTCAAATTATTCTGTTTGTTCAAGAGGTCCCGAGTTTGAAGCTTGGTCAGGGTGAGTTATCTGGATAAAGTTTTCTCCAGAGTTTTCCCTTACCTGAAAGTTTAATGTTGGCTAACTCTAACCTCTAGGACCTTGGGCTCATCTGAGTAAAATTTCACCCATTTCATTGATATGACTTAACGCTGGAGGACCTGAATTACAAATAAATATATATATTCTGCTGCCCCCTTTGTTGCCTGCTTGAGTAGGAAATTTTATGGAATTTTGCATGGATTCCTTGAGGCATTTTTCTGTTAAATTCCAAATCAACTGACGAGCCTGACTATGGACCACAAGATTTTGTGTACGAATGGCCTCTGATATACCCTCAGGCATAATAAGTCACAGTACATTGGCACTTGCAACAGACAAATGCTTAGAAGTGAGAGCACCACCACTGATGCTTGTGTAAGGAACAATAACAATCTAATTGATCATTTCTGTTTATGCAAGCAATTGCCGTATGTCACCAGCTTACCCTCCTTAACCGACTTCCTCACATCCCGCAACCACACAGAGCTTGGTCCCATACAGTACACTGTAACATAGAATACATTAATTTTAATTCAGTTTAATAAATCATTCAGTTTAATAATTTTGGAGAAATCTGATGTCTTACTTAAAAGAAGAGAGTGATATCAGACACAATAATAGCCTTAACATTCAATAAGTGGGATAGAGTTATATGCAGAAACTGATTTATAAAAGAGAACTACACTGTTTTACAGTTGCTGTAAAAATACAAATAGGAGTTCATTTTATACTATATGAGGAGAACTTTGATATATGACTGAGGCTGCTATGACATTTATTATACTATAAACCAGTTTCACCCATCAGTGTTAAGAATACTTTAGCACTGTTTAGTAACATGATGTTAAAAGTTTAGCATAATCTTAAAACTCTTGGCCATGGTAGCTCAATGGTAAGAGCAACTGGACAGAAACCAGGAGATTTGTGGTTCAAATCCCGGCCATGACATTGAATTTTTCAGTTTGACTCTACTCAAAAGTTTAGTCTATACACGGCTAGTGTGAAGAAATGATTAATTTCCATCGATTAACTTAAAACTCATGGTTTTCATCTAGCTTTTACAGTGAATTGTTAACTATTATCTTGTTAATGTCAAAGATAATAGAGAGCAACAACTTTTGAGGTTGTAGCCTCTGAACGTATTCTGATACACTTTTGTTTATGTAATGGAGTGCTCTCTGTTTCAGCGGCAGACAGCTAATTACAAATACCATGTGAGTTTGCTGATGTCACCTGAAAAATTTAAGTGCACAGGAACTAACATTAAAAAAAGGCATTAATTGTAGAGCGATTATTGAATGCAAAAATGTCTATGGACATAAAGAAAAGGAAACAGCACAAGAGAAAACCTGCAAGGAATTTAATTGCCATGCATGTATTTCTCCCAGGTCCAGTAGCAACTGTGGCATACTTATATAAATATAAAATGCAGTACCAAAATGTAAAATGTGAAGAGAATTAAAACTGGTAGCACACCACACTTTGAAACTAAAACAGATGAAAGAATGTTATCCCTGATTAAGGATCAATAGACCCCAACAAAAGTACTGTTCACTTCTTGAGGAAATTGCTTTGAAAACTTTCTGGATATACCTACAAACAGAAGCCTTAGAAACTCCAACACTATCACCTATAATTCAAGTGAAAAGTGTCAGTTACATATTTGTATAACAGAAAATGTCATGTTTCTGTTAGCAGTATTCGAACCGCTTGTATTTCTTCTACAAACCAGCTCACAAGTGCTTTGGATGGTCTGTATGCTGTAAAAATTCCTCTTGCAGTTTTTCAAAATTGTGATGTATGAGTTTTTCTTTGGTTAGGAACAGCAGTCAATTATTGAATTAAGGTGCTCTGCATTAACAGCTCGGTTTTTAACAAAATTTTCTAACATCTAACATATGTTTTATGTTAGAAATGCCTTAACCCAAAGTTTAATATAACGTTACAGTTATCATTGTTTATAGAGTTTACATTGTTAAATAAATGTATATACAGCCTAGATGAATTGTAAATTATATATGTAAGAATTTGGTACTAGCATACAAATGTCATATTGTTAAATAATTTGTATAGAAATGACGTGTCCAAAATCAATGTACATCTGATAAACTGGATCAATAAACTATCAATCAATCAATTACTTTCAATGTTAAATCACATTAACACTGTGTTAAAACATTTAACACTGGCTGGTGATACTGGCCCTGTTACAGCTTGTTCACAGCCAGAACTCTAACAAGGCTTTAAGTTAAAGAAAGAGCAGACAGCTGACCAGGTATACCTTTAATCTTAAAATTCATATGGTCAGAAAAGAGGGAAAAAAACATAATTTGCACTCATATGACTTTTCCTACTCTTGCAAACAGTGCTCTTACAAATACTTATTCTTATATCTATTTCATGTTAACTGAGATAAACATTTGTACAAAGTTTTACTACATATTATGTTCTACATATAATGGGATTAGGAAAATACAATAGGCTTTCAGTGACAGTCAAATATTATAAAAGTGAGTTGCTATGTAATGACTTTGAAATGCCATTCTCTTAGGAGGGAGAGGGAGGGAAGAGGGAATATCTACTTTCTAATTTAGAAATGTAATGTATAAATGTATTAAAATACAAACCAATAGGAATATCTCATAAAATGCATGCACACATGTGCGCATGCGCACACCTTTATAACTAATCCTTGGAAGATTAAGTTAACCAATTTTACCTCTTTGGGTTATGTCCTCTCTCTCTCTCTCTCTCTCTCTCTCTCTCTCTCTGTTCCACATACACACAAGAGAGTTCTTTTTCTAAAAATGGTTTTCCGGGGTTCAGGGGGCCTCAAAATTATTTCCTGTGAAATTTCAACAGCAAAATTTTTTGGTGGAATACAATATTTCCCCTACTTACTATACGCAGTAGAGAAAGTAAAAATGACCTATTATTGGGGACCAAGAAGTATGAAATTTGGTACTTATCCAATGCTTTACTTTTGAAATACACACAACAGGTAAGACTAATGCACACATTAAAAAGACTGTTCTTTTGAGGTTTGGGAATCAAGGCTTCAAAACACATTTAAGTAAAGTATTACTGAATTTTTAAGTCAAATGCAGTAGAACAAATTATCACTTACCATATCCTAAATCATGTACTAAACTTCGCACATAAAAACCACTGCCACAGCAGACCTCTAGTGTGAAGAAAGGTGGGTTGAACTCAATACATTTCAAAGAGTAACAAGTAACTGGACGTGGTGGAACAATAACTGAAATCCCAGACCTGGAAACAATTTGAATTAGCTTCCACTAGAAAGTAATAGTAATAAACTGCTTTTTTATTTACAAAAGTGCAATTTCTCATCTGTTGCATCATATCACTACCTGGTTAAGTCTGAGAGACGTCTGCCATTCATCTTAAGTGCAGAGTATTTCGGAGGAGTCTGGAAGATTTCTCCATGGAAAATTGTTAACGATGCTTCTAACATTTGCCGAGTTACATGATCTGCAATTTTAAGAAAACAAATGTACTCATTAATAGCAAGATAAAGAAGATTAACTAATTTTTTTCAGAAAAGTTCAATGGTTAAGGTAAGCTAATTTAAAAGTGCCAGATAGAAAAGCCCAGAACAGTACATTATGTAGAAGTTATGTACATAACGCTAGAAGCATTCTTGCTTTATTAAGCAATATAAAGCTCACCTGCTTTTGCAGAATGCTTTATTTGATTGTCAGTTAATGCCATCATCAGTAATTTTTAAATTAAAAGATATACCATAGTGTTTGAGGAAATTGGTTCAGTATTACAGGAAAAATATGCTGTTTCTTTCAATGACTTTCCCTGTTCACTCTACAAATTACTTTTAAAAGTTAATTCTTCTGGTTAATTGAGACAAACTTCCATTACACAACACATTTATTTTTAAGAAGAGTAACAATAACTTTGCATTTGAAAAAACTTAAAAAGCTAGAAGTGTTCCAAAATTCAAACCAATAACAAAGAATACAATGAACAATGAACCAGTAAAAATGGTCAAGAATACTAAATTATTAGGTGTTACACTAGACAGTACTTTAAACTTCTCTGAACATATTGATAAACTTGGCAACACCATCAGTAAAAATTTATTCAGTCTGAAATATCTAACAAAATATATACCTACGCCCACAGCTAAAATTAACTATTACTCTTTAATCTACTCGTACCTCTCATATGGGATCGAAGTATGGGGTAACACAACTAAGGTAAATTTTAACAAAATCTTTGTATTGCAGAAAAAAGCCATCAAACACCTTGGGAATCTAAAACATAACAAATCTTGTCGTCCAGTATTTATAAAATTGAAACTTTTAACCCTTCCTAGCTTATACATATACCACACAATAATGCACCTTTGGAAATTTAACCTACACCTTGAAACCAACTCTGATAGACACAATCAAACACTAGACATAAAGACGACTTAGCGATTCCTACCCATAGATTGCACTTTTATGAGAAGACACCTAGTTTTATGGGCATAAAATTTTATAACATACTACCAGTCACTATCAAGAATTGTAAAGATAATAATTTTAAATTAATCTTGAAATGTTTCCTAATCGACAAAGCCTATTATAGTGTGGATGAGTTTATTAATACTAGTTAGAACTTTATTTTTATAAAGATTATTACTATTATCATTATTATTATTATTGTTAGTGTGTATGGATTTATTAAAGCAAGTTAGTATTCTATTTATATCACACAACCTGTATAGTTGTGTTCTTAAACTGTATAAATTCATATGACGTGGTTCTTTTGTGTATTTAACACTATACTGAACTGAAAATAAATAAATAAATAAATAAATAAATACATAAAATACTTTAAAAATGGTTTATGTCACCAACAATTTTATTGACATCAGTTTTATGGTTTATGACATTTAAATTTTTTGTGTAGTAAAAGTCTATCATTATGGTTTACCAATTATACCAAAGTTATTCAGAATAAAAAGGACTTTCAGGCTTTATGCATGATTGGAGGAATTTAGTAGCAGTGACATCAAAATTAATTTAAAAAACAATTTTTAGTCGGTTTTTTGACACTTAGTCACTTACATTTTTATATTATTGAGGGAATAGTTTCGGAAGCCGTCACCTCCATTTTCAAACTCTTTCCAATTAACGTCTTTTGTTGTCTGCTCTCTTCTCTCTGGCAGCGGAACTATGAACTTCTTTGTCAAATTATCTACTGGTGGGACCAAGTAATGAACTTTGAAATCCCACCTGTAGATTATTTGCTGCAGTTTTTTAAACATTTTGATTTACAAAATCTATATATTACAAGAGACTTAAGGTCACATTAATCCATACTGTACAGTTCATCATCAGTTCAGCTCATACCACCCTACTACTAAGTCCATTTTGTGTTCTAATTCTCTCTAGTTATCCATTATTATTTCTTTTCATCCCTTCAGCTACTAGATTTGGGTATCATCTGCAGTTTTAAAGGAAAA
This sequence comes from Mantis religiosa, assembly GCA_030765055.1. Taxonomy (NCBI): domain Eukaryota; kingdom Metazoa; phylum Arthropoda; class Insecta; order Mantodea; family Mantidae; genus Mantis; species Mantis religiosa. The sequence continues at coordinate 225,913,740 of CM060948.1, forward strand.
TACAGGAAGTAACTGATTCAGAAAGCTGTGGCATAAGCTTGAAAGTTAATGTCCTAAAAGCAATGCCACTAGACCACAAACATTTTCACAAAATCAGATAATCAGGAATGTCGGAATTGCACTATGAAGAGAGACTATATATGGGGAATATTATATACAGAAATAGCCAGAGAACATAAAAGAAAAAGCTGTTCTCGTTTACATTTTTGAGTGAGAATATTACTGTATTGAAAATGATATATTCTGTAGCATTAAGTGAACCATTACAGAACTAATATAAAATGTACCTATGTTAGTTCTCTGTTATGTTATTGGTTATTTTGGTTTTTAAAAATACGGAAAGTTGGATTATTATATCCAAAATATCAATATTGGAGGAAAATTATTTACATTTTATTCTGTGAAGCAAAATTGTCCTGTCTGCAGCATGAGTTAAATTGACTACGAATGCAATGCACTTGCTGACTAGAACCTGGGATTCTGTTGTTGCTGAAACATTTGCTATAGTTTTGCAAAGAGTGGTTTTATGAAGTCTGGCTCTACACCTCATACAGAAGACACAACTGATCATAATAACTGGAATCTGGTTTGTGAAGACTCAATTACCTTTGAGTAGTTTGCATCCTGTGGTGTTAATGTGCTCACTTCTGAAATCTAAGAAGTAGAAGAGCTGTGTTCCAGCATGGTGCATAAAGTTGAAAGTGAGGAGGAAGAAGAAAAAGAAGAAGAAGAAATCAATGAAGAATCAAAGCTTCCAATGTTTACAGAATCTGTAGCCAGCTTTGGAATATTTAGAAATTACATGACATCTTTCAATGTGAATATAGCAACACTGACAGAGATTTATCTGGTGGAATGAGATCTGCTGCATCAAAAGCAATGTTCTATTTTTTTTTTTTTTAATTTACGTCCTTCAACTTTTTAAGTCATATCGGACGATGAATGGAATGGGTGAAATGATGCTCAAATGGGCCCAGGATCCATGAAGCTCAGAGTTATTCGACATTCGTCTTTTTAGGATAGGGAAAACCCTGGAAAAACCTCATCCAGGTAACTCACCTTGACCTCTTGAACGTGAGGCAGACATGCTACCAAGTGCTACGGTACCAAGGCAGGCTGCAATGTTCTAGGAAGTATCCTACAATTATAGACTTTTTCTAGAAGTACATGTATGTTATGTATCTATTGCACAGAATGAGTAAATAAATATTTTTATCGTGGAATAATTGTTGACCCAAAACTGACATTGAATTATTTGTTTCAGGTGTCCTTAAGACAAAGAAAACGTGCACAGTTTTGAATAGAATAACATGTGGAAATTAAATGTTCTTTCACACTGGCAGTGTGTAGGCTAAAGTATGGAAAGATAGAGTCACACTGAAAAATTCACTGCCATAGCCGGGATTTGAACCATGAATCTTCTGGTTGCCCAGGACTTAAAGTACTTACACGTAAGTCGCCATTAAGGTAGCTGTCTCATGCGTTGATGGGAACTCCTAAGTGGTTTACTGGGAAAAACACGAGTCAGTTGGAGAATTTAATGTCATGTCGGCATGTTGGCCATAGTAGCTCAAGGGTTAGAGCAGTTGGACGGCAAACAGAAGATCCGTGGTTCAAATCCCAGCTATGACATTGAATTTTTCAGTCTGACTCTATCTTTACATAGAATAACATGTGTTTAACATACTCTACATATTAAATGCAAAGATCTCCTTACTAAGTCAACATGAAAGCTACTTTTAATTTGACATAATATTCAATGTAATGTACCTAGTGTACCTGCAGACTGCACTGATTATGAAAGAACATTTCTGATTTTAATTTAATATGTATTGCTACTATTGTTCACAGCACTATATCACAGCTTTATATATGTAATTATAAAATAAATATTAAATTTCCAAAAATTAGTATTGTCACCCAATTATCGGAAGGCATGACCAACTGGAGCTGGGTCGGGGACAGGAGGCATTCAGACCACGCCCACCCATTTATCTTGTGGCGCTCACATAGGGGATGGTTAGGAAAGTGTCAAGAGGCACTGTACCGTCTCTTTCCCCTCCCCCTGACATCTGGAACAATTGGGATGATGTTCCGAGCCGCGAAGCTTCGAGATGCAGCGATCTGGCTATATAAGCGGCACGTTAAGACGACTCAGGCAGTTTTTGGCGAGCAGCCGTGAAGAGCGCAGTGCTAGCGAATGGACTGGAAGACTGCGTAAGTGTATCAGAGGAGTTTTTAGTCAGCTCTAGAGAGAGTTTTACGTAATTGTGTTTGATTGCGTAATTGGAGTGTTACGTAATTGTGTGTGATACGTGATCCTGCTGTGATTTGTAAGTGAACCAACAGTAATTCGGTGGAAATAAAGAATATTTTGAGTTTGTGAAACTGGACTTTGAATTTCACGAACCCACAGTCACAGTATTATTTTCTTAGAATAAAATGCTGACCTCTACATATGGTTAAATTGTGTGAATTCCCAGAAAAATTCCCCACCTCGGTAGCGTGGTGGTAGCATGTCTGCCTCACGTTCAAGAGGTCCCGAGTTCGAATCTCGGTCAGGGTGAGTTACTTGGATAAGGCTTTTTCTGGGGTTTTCCCTTAACCTGAAAGACGAATGTTGGGTAACTCTAAGCACTATGGACCCTGGGCTCATTTGAGCATCATTTCACCCATTCATTCCCGATATGACTTAACGTTCGAGGATGTAAATTACAAAAAAAAATCCCAGAAAAACATTTAAAGAGGTTTATTTATACATGGAAGAAGCTAGAACAGTAATGTGTTAAGAATGTATTTTTAAGTAAATATTATAAAACCTTTTAATCCTGACCAGTTTTGAGAAACAAAATTCTGTTGTTTAACATAGTAAATGAAGACATGTTTTACAGACCATAAATTACTATTCTCAGTAGGTACATTGCTCGAATTCTCTTGCTAATGGGTGAATTCATTGTGCTCACCCCTCACCCCGCCTGCTTGGGATCAGGTTGGAAGAGAAACTCTTATAAAGCCATGGAAAAAGTTGTGGCCTGCTGTATGTGACTTGCCAGAAAGCAAGACAGAAGAAGAAGAGGAAGAAGAAGAAGAAGAAGAAGAAGAAGAAGAAGGAAGAGGAGGAAGAGAAGGAAGAGGAGGAAGAGGAAGAAGAGGAAGAAGAAGAAGAGGAAGAAGAAGACGAAGAGGAAGAAGAAGAAGAAGAAGAAGAAGAAGAAGAAGAAGAAGAAGAAGAAGAAGAAGAAGAAGAAGAAGAAGAAGAAGAAGAAGAAGAAGAAGAAGAAGAAGAAGAAGAAGAAGAAGAAGAAGAAGAAGAAGAAGAAGAAGAAGAAGAAGAAGAAGAAGAAGAAGAAGAAGAAGAAGAAGGAAGGAAGAAGAAGAAGGAAGAAGAAGAAGAAGAAGAAGAAGAAGAAGAAGAAGAAGAAGAAGAAGAAGAAGAAGAAGAAGGAAGAAGAAGAAGGAAGAAGAAGGAAGGAAGAAGAAGGAAGGAAGAAGAAGGAAGGAAGAAGAAGGAAGAAAGAAGAAGGAAGAAAGAAGAAGGAAGAAAGAAGAAGGAAGAAGAAGAAGGAAGAAGAAGAAGACGACGACGACGACGACGACGACGACGACGACGACGACGACGACGACGACGACGACGACGACGACGACGACGACGAAGACGAAGAAGAAGAAGAAGAAGAAGAAGAAGAAGAAGAAGAAGAAGAAGAAGAAGAAGAAGAAGAAGAAGAAGAAGAAGAAGAAGAAGAAGAAGAAGAAGAAGAAGAAGAAGAAGAAGAAGAAGAAGAAGAAGAAGAAGAAGAAGAAGAAGAAGAAGAAGAAGAAGAAGAAGAAGAAGAAGAAGAAGAAGAAGAAGAAGAAGAAGAAGAAGAAGAAGAAGAAGAAGAAGAAGAAGAAGAAGAAGAAGAAGAAGAAGAAGAAGAAGAAGAAGAAGAAGAAGAAGAAGAAGAAGAAGAAGAAGAAGAAGAAGAAGAAGAAGAAGAAGAAGAAGAAGAAGAAGAAGAAGAAGAAGAAGAAGAAGAAGAAGAAGAAGAAGAAGAAGAAGAAGAAGAAGAAGAAGAAGAAGAAGAAGAAGAAGAAGAAGTGTGAAAGAAGATTTTATAGACATTTTTAAAACTATTCATGGCTGTTCTGATGTGGATGAAAAAGTTGTGGACATTTGGTTGCAAATCAACAATGACCAAGGTTATAAACTGTTACAGAGGAAGGCATTATTGCATCCTGCAGTGTTACTGAAAATGAAGAGTATTTGGATTCAGACAGTGTTGATGAACCAGCTGTGGTTATGAGCCATGCATATGCAGTAGCAAACACAGAGGAATTGATGCTTTATTTTGAGCGTCAAGCAGAAACATTTGCAAATAAAGTTCTAATGTAAAGCGGATGCGAAATAGAGTTTCTCGTAAGTGATACACTAAACAGAAGCTGTCTTTTTTTACTACCCACTAGTCTGTAGCAATGTTGTATATAGTGCAAATACATTAACTATTACAGTACATACATTGTATGTGTTTTTAGGTGAAAGTGTGGTGATAGTATTTCTAAACTCCATTAAAAATATTTCGTGGTTTTGTGAATGTTTTTAATCGTGTTTCCATTATTCTATGGATAATCCGAATGTTCATTAATTTGAATTGGCCCTGGTCCCAGATGATTCGGGTAAATGGGTTCTACTGTACATTTAAAGAAGTTTTATTGTAATATAAAAACATCAATTGGATTTAAACAGGGAATCAATAATCTGAAAAACTTGCTAGACTATGCACCTGAAACAGAATGTTTTCCATTTTGTTATAATTATTAATAAAATTATAGTGACCATCTACTTCAACTTGACAAAACATACAATACAAATTATGTTATTCTGTTTAAACCAAAGCTTTTACCCTTGAAACCCTCAAATATAATATACCCACTTATATGTGTTTGGAGGAATTTAGTAACAGTGATGTCAAAATTAATCTCAAAACTATTTGCAGCTGGTTTATTGATACTCGTCACTTACTTTTTTATATTAATGAGAGACTAGTTTCAAAGGCAATCGTCTCCATTTTCACTTTTATGATTGCCTTTGAAACTAGTCTCTCATTAATATAAAAAGGTAAGTGACGAGTATCAATAAACCAACTACAAATAGTTTTGAGATACCCACTTACGTCTTCACTGATGGCTCTCTCCTTGATTATGAAAGAGCTAGTGCAAGTTAACAATTCTTTTTCCTTTTATAAAGAAGTGGGGAAAATACAACCAATCAATTCTGATGGTGAAATTGATACCATACACACATCACTCCAGAACTTATTTCCATCGTTCATATGAATGGAATCATGTTATTATTTTCTTTCTCTTAGCTATAAGTTTAAAATGAATGAATGAACGAATGAACAAATGAATGAATTCCTGTATTTCCTTAAGTGGAACAGAGGACCTTCTGAAACGCAACTTTGAGCCCCGTAGGCAACAGGTTGAGGATCAGAGAGATTTCGGGATGAGTGATCAGCCCAACACTAGAAGTGAAAGTACAAGAGATGAGGTGAGAGGAAAGATGATGGAGCAAACGGTGGAATGCGGGCAGGTGAAACCGGAGGATCCGGAGAAAACCTGCCCCAGCGCCATGTTGTACACCACAAATCTCACTTTGCAGTTGCCTGGGATCGAACCTGGGCCGCCTTGGTGACAGCCAAGCAGTCTACTCACTCAGCCATGGTGCGACTACTATAATTTTAAAATGCAGTACTTATAATTATACACTAAGCTTGTCTTATTATTTTATTCCTTTTAAAATAGCAGGAGATCTAATTTATTCCACACTATTTCATACAAATACTTGGAAAAGTATTACATTAGAAGTCTGCAATATCTTATGAACCTTACCATAAGGAACTTCTTTGATAACTTCACCAGTTTCATTGTATGTATCTGTACTAATTCCAAGCTTGCCTGTTACTATATATGATTTGTCACCCTTTATAAATTTCTGGACTGTTTTGCAACCATGGTTTAATCCCACTGCTGAAACAGAATACACAGTCGGTTTTTTAGCATTTTGCAGATGAATAATATTGCATTCATCTGTATAAAAATGAATTTAAAATATGAATTACCTAGCACACCTGTTGCAGTTTCATCTAGAGTCCCTCCATGACCAACTTTAAGGTTTTTAGGCATTAAATGAGGCTTGACTCCTGTAATTAAGGATTACTTTCAGAATGGTGTTCCACTGTTTATGTAGTGATACACACAAAAACCTATATAACAGCAGCAAATAACTTAAAAATGTTAAAAAAAAAGTTATGTCTTTTTTCATCTGCTTCTAGTGAAGGTGGTAGCATGTTTGCCTCATATTCAAGAGGTTCCAAGTCCAAATCTTATATTGTTTTTGTTATTAAAAAAAAAAAAAAACCTGCTCAAAAAAAACTTAAGCTCTCCTCACTCAGCTGAATCACACTGCGAGACAGCTATGATTACCTCCTGGAATGTGCAGGTGCTTTAGGCAGTACCGCAGCACATTTTTCCTTCCCAATCCGGTGGAGGTTTTTTAATAGAACAGTACCCCTGAGGTGAAGCCCACATACCCCAGTGTGCCCTCTAACACAGTGGAAATCCATAAATGGATATTTCCTCCACTCGAGAAAAAAAATTCTTAAGCTCTATGGACCCTGGGCTCACTTGAGCATAATTTCACCCATTTCATTTGTCTGATATGACTTTCTGTTGGAAGACGTAAATTATAATATGCTACTACTCTGCAATACAAATTTATAACCCTCCATGTTACTTAAAACAATTAGGTCATCCTAATAATGTAAAATCTTCAAGAAAGACTAAGTCATTTTTACATATTCACTACCCATATAGTATAGAGGAATTCTTTAATATCTTGTTCAACAGTAAATATTCAGTACATATAGCAGATTGCATAGCATGGTAATTTACAACTTATTTATTTTCATTCATCTAATGTAATGCACACTAATAAGTATTACTCTTGAAATGGTGGTGGTTTACAAATTTTCATTTGTTCTCACATAATGCAAGCTGGAGGAAATATGTACATAGTATTGATGGTGGATGTCATATTATATATGTTCCATAACTATATGACGTGATTCACTTAAGCTTTCCTCACATTGGAGACCAATGAAAATACAAAATTAACATTTAAAGTAGGTGTTACAACAAAAATTTAAGTAGTACTAAAAGCTATTAGTTGCACTCAATTTCAATTAGCTTCATGCCATCCATGCTCACATGCTATTACTAAGTCATTGTCTATTGTACTCAGCAAATAAAACCATTCTAATCCAACTTGAGCTCTAGAATTCATGTTTGTTGACGAACTTAACACATAATACAATCAATATTGGTTTAGAACAAGGTGAAACATAACCTTTCAATAAAATATCTTTAATAATTTCCAAAACTTCCATGCACGTATAGTCCTTTAATTTATTTACTGCAAATACTCCATTTACTAATAACGTTTTAACGTAAGATTCAGACACACCCATTGCTTTTCAAAATATAGATAAATAATACCAGGTTTTAAAATAAGTGAAGCAAATTGGTGTCGCCTAGGTTCACTGGGATGCTTTTACCTACGTTTCGGGTAACATTGACGCAATCGGTAATGCAGCTAGCTGCATTATTAATCGATTATCTATTAACGCATGTAGCCCACAGCTCAGACACTGAATTTTCAAACAAATTCACCGGCGTTTCTAACGGTACTCTCAAATTGCAGAGAAAGCCATTAAACACAGAGGTATCTTTATTTGAAGCCTGCACTCCTATCAGATTGTCTTATCCTTAGAATATTGTGATTATTATTTTTTCTTAAATTAATGACTTTATTGATTTTTATAGTTCCGTTTACAATGGAACAATACTTTAACCTTTAACTCCAATGGTCATATCGGCGGCCGTTCTCCTTTGGAACCATTTGGAACATATCGAAGGTTTTAAATCGTATTCGTTGGGTTTTAATCATTAGATCACGCACACATTCCCATTCTCATTCATATTTCCAGACTCTGGGGAAGGTGAGGTCGGTAGGACTATATATAATTCATCCAATTTAAATATAGTACATAGAATTGACGAAAAAGTAAAGCACTGTTTTCAAGCTGACTTTGGAATCCTAATACTCAGGAATATTGGGCTTAAAATACACACAAACCAAGTATGTAACTGCTTTTAGTGGTCATGTACATAAAAATATTTTCTAGGCACATTAGACATTACCTACTTTTACTAATCGCTAACTTACTAGTACTTTGTACATAACTCTTGTTTCCTTCAACAGCAGCAGGTTAAAATATTTTACTAATAAGCAACAAAAGGATACTAACCGTAAAATAAAATTAATCTGGATTACTTCATTTTATATCTCCACCTTTAGGCCGCGCCGGGGTTGGACCGCTCTCACCAGTTCGGCTCGGGTTCGATCACAGGCAACCACAAAGTGAGATTTGCGGTGGAAAACGCGGTGCTAGGGCAGGTTTTCTCAGGGATCTCCGGCTTTCCCCGCCATCTCATTCCACCGGAACTCCTTCACCTCATCTAGCATCAGTGTCACCGCCTGCGGTGCCATATGTAGTAAAGGTGGGCTTTAAACACTACTGATTTCATTTCTCCATCCCGCCCATGAAATTGCACTATTGATTTTTTTATAAAAAACTCAAATAGGCATAAATTATTCCTTTGATATTCTTACAACCCACAAGTTTTAAATAAAGGATTTTCTTTCACAACCATTTGATCTTACCATCAGTCATTATATTAATTACGTAACTCCATAGTTATGAAGATGCTACAACCATTAGCTTGTTGTGATATGCTTCTTAACTACAGTTGATGAACACTGCCACTTGAGTTAAAATATTTCAAAAAGAAAGATCTTGTAAATTCACCAAATCCTTTGCACGCTTAGGCATAACCATAAATTCATTCAAATGTGTTTTAGCGAGTTTCTAGGAATTAGTCTGTGGAAATGAATTTTGTAAAACTCTCAAAGTAAGTTCGATGGATTATAGTCACTGTGAAAATAATTCGTGTCGCTTAAGTGTTCATTTCAATGTCAAGAAGAGGACGATATGACATAGTCATCGAAGTCAGTTAAATGCAGGTGAGTTGCTTCACGTATGAACCGCAATGGTCACCATAGAGCTAGGGACAATGAAAATAGTGTTGGCATTTCCAATCTACGTTCTGGAGTGACTGAAAATGAACGACAAGTGAATGAGTTCAGAATGAGACGCGATCGTGCACATTAAACTCAACGACAGAGAACACGGTGTAGTGAACGGCCCATTGCTCCGATGAGGTGCTCCTGTGAACTTGGAACGACAACATTTCATTAGAATGCGAACATCGATTACGGGGCGGACTTTTGCAAGTATGGCAGTCGTTTGCCCGCATTGAAAGACATTGAAATTCAGCTGTGTATCTGTTGCATTGTGCTGTGCGGGTAGAAAAGTGAAACTGTCACAATTTTACCCCCCACCATAGCCATTATGCTTATTCTTTTCTGGAACAGGATTTCAAGTTTCAAGGGCAAATACATCATTTAGTAGGAAAACTGTTACCACACCAATATGAACCCTCAATTCCTACAGATTTCTTTCATGAGCAATTCGGATGTGGAAGTTAGTAAGTCTTGTGCTTACAATCCGATGATTAAGGGAGCCTTTCTCAGAGAATTGCAAACATTTCTTCATCAGAACAATCAGCTGACCAAATTGTTCAAAACTGGGTTGGATCGGATCCATCCGACAGCCATAATATGGTTATTAGAGTTGACAAAACACCAGTGGTTTAGCATCCAAGAAAGTCAAATCATTGATAATCGACAAAGTGACTGTTGTTGAAAATGTGAAAGTAAAGGTATTTCCATCCCCAAAACACTGAATTGAAATGTGTGTCCGAAACCCACAGGACTTGCGATGCACTACAGTATCCACTGATCTTTTGGCAGAGTGAGGACGGATATCATTTCAACCTCAAAATTGTTAATCCACTAACATGCGCTGAAACCTGTAAAAAGATCCTTGAGCAAGGCCTAGATTTTCTACTCTAATATCATCAAAATAACATTTTGGAAGTTATATATTTTCTCTGTTTGACATTAAATTGGCAATGTATCTTGAGCATTTTGTCTTCTAAAACATCTAATAGCATATTAACGTGGACTGAGCCATATGCAGTATCCAGGCTTGCTACAAGGTACATCTATTATGTACAAAGCTTCTATGAATTTCAGAAATCAAAATGGCTAAGGTGTTTATGGTGTTAAATTGCTTTCTAAATCAATATTGATTTATTTTGCCAAATGCCGTATTTTTCTAAATAGAAAAGTATTCTATTGGCGATAAATTTCTCAAACATTTTGTAAATCAGTTAATAATGCTATTAGTCTATAATGATCGAGTCATTTGGGTCGTTGTTGGGGTTTAAAATTTAAATGATACTAATTTTTTCCCCCATAATTCTTGAATTTTCCCTCCTTTTAAAACACTAGAATTGTCTTCCTTTAATGTTTGTAGGTTTCATCTAGATTCTGAATCATTTAATAAGTAACTGTGTGTGGTCCTAGAGATTTCGTTTGTGTTGATTAATTATGAAATTTAATTCATTAATATAGATATCCCTGTTCAGATCAACTGTACCCACACGATTGAATTCTGCATATTGCTCTTTAGGCCTTCAACTGGCAAATCTACAATAAAATTTCTTAAGAAATTATATTGCATTTTAACATTTTTATTAATTGGAATGTGCACACTATCTTTAAGCTTGGAGAAAGCTTTTATCTCGTGCCATACCAAGCTTATATTCTTTGAATGGAGAGAAAAGACATTCCAAAAAGTATACCAATTATATATTTCACCTGAATTAATGACCGTTGTTGATTTTGCTACCTGATTTTTCATGATTATATAATTTAGTAAGCTCGTATCCTTTCAACACTTTCTAATTGATTCCTTCCTTTTTATAGCGTCCTTACAATCCTGGTTCCACCATCTTGACCTTTTAGTGATTTTATTGTAATTCCAAACACAAACAGGGTTGTACTTATCCAGGATTAAGATGTTTATAAAGCACATTCAAAACTTGATCTTCCTTTACAACACCTTCATTAGAAAGAGATTCAGAAAAGTAATTATTAACCAATGTGCAGTCAATATGTGAACCTATGGATTTTCAAATTTCTGTTAGTATTCAGGCTAAAATCCCCAAATTTAATTAAGATTGGTAAGTGATCACTCTTCACTCCCAAGGTTGTCTTCATTAACTTTCCAGTGAATACTGGAAATTAACTTTTAGGAACTATAACACAGATCCAGATTAATTGATGATCAGTTCTACCCAATCTGATAGCTGAACTATCATTTAGCACATAAATTTGTGACTGTACTCTGCTGTCTCCTGCTTTTTGGGAGCAACATTATTTAATTCAGGGATTGCATTTCTTTGTAAGAGTTTACGATTTCGTAATTCTGCTTTTTTATTTATAGAGAGTGATCTATTAAAGGTTTATTTACCTAATCTTTTACAAAATAATTTTTATTGCCTTGAACTCACGAGTATACCACCGAGTTCATTAGTTACCACATCACACATTGCTTGAGTTTCTGTTCTTTAAAATAGACATGGCTTCAGGTCTTGAAACTCTCAATTGCTGAGCTTTATCCTAACACTTTAGATTCAAAAACATTGTTTGTCATTCCCTGTTGTCAGGTTTATGGCCAAGATCACAATTTATGCACCTTATTTTATCAGTTTTGCATGATACTGATTAATTAACATCTCCACAATTAATACAGACTTGTTTGTTTCGACAGTGTTTCAATGGATGACCATATTTGAAAGGTCTTCTACAATGAAAAGGTTTTTCAGTAAATTCTGGGACGTGGTATGCTTTACCACACATGTTTATTCTACCTAGTAGCACCGTTTTCTAAAGGGGGATAGTTAGATTTGGTATAGGTATATTTATTTTCATCACTTTTCTTGAGAACCTGTTTCACCTGTTTTTCTAAGGTTGTTCCTGTTTTTCTAAGGTTGTTCCTGGTTTTCTTCATTTTCTCCAAATCAAGATTCCAAAATGGTTTATTTTTAGTTCACAAATAATATGGAATGGACTTCATGTATAGTAAACTAATATTAAATGTTGTACTAGATACATACATACATATTATTATTTTTTCTTACAATTATTTGGTATGCAATACAGTGGTCTAAAATAATGATGTTGGTAACCTTGAATGTTTAAATATGAGCTGGTTATAGTGGTATCTAGGGTTATGACCCTACAAGACGCCGCCTCGGGCTTTTCCGGGTACCCCGCATGCCATGTGGGCACCCGAGTTAATCCGAGCAGCAGCAAAAGCTGAACTCCAGTTTTTAATCTTCCAATGAGCTGTTTGGTTTCAAAATTATCCCACATTTAAACCTTATAAACACCAGGGTGGAAAAAATGGTTTTTCATCCTGTTCAAAATTAGAGTAATAAGCAAACTACTTCATAATCATTCCCATAATTCCATCCCATTTGCATAAACCAAAAATTTCAACTTGCGGTAAAACCCAAAACCTCAGTGGGCACGCAGCAAACATTTTCGAGCTGTGAACAGCCTGCCAGTACGTCGTCGTCCTCGTCGTCGGTATCTAGCGTGTGCATTTGAAAGTAATGAGCACATGTAGCGATTAAATGTAACATGCGCATGGGAAATTTTGAAAAAACGGTTTTGCAACTGTAAGTTCTTCATTCTCTTTATTAATCCTGTTCCATGGTCTGTTAACAACTGAGCATGTGCATACTCTAGTAACACAATGAACAGTAATAAAGCAGCTTCAGATCCTACAGTATTAACATAATTGCAATAATAGTCTTTTATTTCGACCATTGGCTAGCCGGAAAAGACAAATATAAACAAACAAAACAAAACCGAATCAATAAGTCACAGCCTTCTATGATATAATTTAAAAGTATGACTGCGAAAAATGTATGAAAACCGTGGTGGCGTTTTCAACACATTCTGTGAGTACAAGATAAAGTGTGTGGAAAGCAGTGGAAAGTGTAGTTATAGTCCGGCCGTTGAATTTCCGGCTCTGACGTTTTGCGATTGCAAGAGGCGGAGGGGCGAGGTTAATAGTACCAACATACAGTAATGAGCAATTGAAAACATATCCTCAAAATTATCTTTAGAACGAAAATATAGGACTATATTAGCTTTAAAACACTGAAATACAACTTACAATTTCATTATCATGCAAGATATTTATGACAACACCACTCTATTCCAATATTTCGTTCACACCTTTCACACACACACACTAGCAGCATCTGTTGGTAGTACTGGGAATCTCTACATCCGGTGTTGTGGTCAGGAAGTTAAAACTGTCTGCTAGCGCCAATCAGCATTGTCGCTGCTATGCGTGACTCCCCAACCCACAGCCCGAACCCAACACTGTGTTGCCAGGTTAAATTTGTTGAGCCACCTGGTTTTAGCTGCTTGCGCTGGTAAACTTTCTTTGCTTATATTTTGCGTGTGTGAATTCCGATTTTTAATGTTCCCAAGTCCTATTATTATCATCGCTATTATAATAATATGGCTCCTGGTTCGTGTAATATGCAAGTACTGAAATATTTAAAATAAGCATTATTCCTCTGCTTGAAATACCCGCTGAAGAACTGGCAACAGCCTGCTTCCCCCTCTCGAGAAATGTCAGAGGCGCAGATAGAGCGACCGAACAGTAGTGTATTGTATGTGATGATTTAATGTACGTGTTGACAGACAATACGGGTTTACCGGTAATATTGGTGTTATTAAAGACATTGCAAGGGTAAGTGTTCCATTAGGTTAGAAATTGCCAGTAAAACGTTTAGTTTAAGTATAGCACAGTACAAACCATGCAGTAGCTTTTGAAATTAGGGTATATTGAAGTATGTGAGGGGAGTAACTAAGAACTGTCATTCTCTTCTATTTGTTTGGACAGTACGTGTGACATTAGTGTGACATGAGTATATGTCATAATCTTTAAGGTCTTCGTTAAAAGTTTGCTTTTAACGTTATTGCAGCTGATTTTTTTATAAATTACAACTTCCGTATGGGACATTCTTATTTACTTGGGTAAATTCAATCTCCGCTAGACTGCTTCGCCATCAGCTGTTTGTGTCTTATGCATGTATGTTACAACTCACTTATTTAGCACAAATTATTCTTTTTTTATGTTACGTACTTTAAAATACATAGACCCTTCACACATGGGGTGGAAAGCTATTTTTCTTCCTATTGTGCTCTTTTATTGCACTTTACATTTTCATTTTTGTTTTCTCTTTTATTTGTAGTATTCCATTAAATTCGGTACCAAGATTTCACAGAAATACATATTTTGAGAAATTCTGAATAAAAGAAAAAAATTTTTAGAAGATGGTCCATGTATGTGTATATGAGCAGAATAACTAAAAAATAAAAAGGTCGGTTAAATACCAAATTTGGTACAAGTTCATCTTCTCAAGATGCATGTGAAGATTTTCAAGAATATCCTCCACTCCAGACTATCTGTAATATAGAACATTTTTCAAAAGTGGCTCAACTATTTTGATTTAAATACATTTTTTAAGGAAAGAAGTTTAATACTTAACCCTAAGTTAGATTAGCTCAATCTAAGCAACTGGTTTTATATATTGCAAACCATAAGAATTAAGCCATACAAGCTGTCAAATTTGTGTTTTTGGTGTCTTACGTGCATTTTCATTGTTAAATCACCTTTCATTTGCATTTACTTAATGATTTAAGTATAAAACTTTTATTATTGAAGATATTTCAAGGAAATGTATATCTTAATTTTCTTAATTTTTGGATATCTCTTCGGAAAAACTGATAAACCGTAACAGTTTGACAAACTCTTACTATACATGACATGTAGAGCTTGTTAAAACTATTATTTTTGTCAAATACATTTTCTGTGAAGGGAGCCCTTTCAGAGATATTCCTTGTTATTTTGGCCAATGCTTCATTTCCTAGATCAGCCCAAAAGTAACTACCACCTAAAAGTGGTAGTACATTTTAAATATGATTTCAGCACTTCCCTTGCCTGTAATGATGATGATGACGACGATGATTTTTTAATATTAATTATTATTTAAATATTAATTTTTTTAAAGAGTATTTGTTTCATGTGAAAATCATCACAGAAATTTAGGTTGGGTCTAGCTTTTTTATATAAACATAGTTTTGGTTAGGTAAGGTCTAGTTTTCTTTTTTTATATATGTTTATGGCATTATACATTGTAAGGTATCATGTGCCACGTGCAGTGATGTACTATTCCCAGCCATGGTAAGTGAAAGTTTTACAATACTTACACTTTTCTCAAATGGGAGGTTGTTTGCATTTCTATCTTTTGGTTATGCAAAAAACACAATTGCATATCCATTACATACCTACCAGCTCTTCAAAAGATTTGACTCACTTAAAGCCTACTGTATTCCCATATACCCTTAGGCATATGTGAAAATTAGTGATAAGATAACGTTTATCTGATTAACGTAGAGTAGATAGGGAAATAAGCACTTTTAAGATTAATTTTATAACTATTTTTCCATATGTAACCCTCAGTTGTAAAAGTCATTACCCTTACCTTCAAAATGCATTTTGAAAAACATTTGTACCCACATTAAATTTTTAGCAAATATTTGTTTTAATGAAAGTCATGACGTAAGATTACTTAGGTCTGGTGAGATCTGGTCTGGTCTAGCTTTTTTATATAAGCCTACATTATTACCCATGGAATCGCACTAAGTGCCATCTGCAGTGACCATGTTATGTTTTTCCTGGGTGGCAGATACAGACTTATCATTATTTGCACAAGAATAGAGAAAGTTATGCGAGTGCAGCTAATAAGAATCTTTTTTTGTTAAGTTCTTCAAATACATAATATTCACACTTGGGGTGGAACATCTTGTATCTTACACGTTTAACTGTATTACAACTACTTATTTAGCACAAATGCTTTTTATTCCTTTTTCTCTTTTATTGCACTTTACACTCCAATTTTTGTACATTCTTTAAATACATTGGACATAAGAACACTTCAGGTCATGTACTACCAAATTTCACCCCATTGTTTAAGTTGGACCCATCATTAATGCATGCACAGTATTCCAAACATGCAGCTTTCTGCTGTGCTCATGAAACATTTTATCTCCAAAAGAGAACATTATAAATAGAAAAGAAAAACTCCTAAACCCAGGGTGGATATGCCACAAAATCTCCAGATGTTTACATCTGCTACACATGCAAACTCAGATTTTTAGTTCAAAAGTAGATGCAGAATTAACCTTAAATAGTACTGTATGCCCATGACAAGAAGGCTAGAGGGGGCTGAAGGGCAGAGGAGCCCTGTTTATCTGCTCCGGTAATGGATCTGCTTACTAGGAAACGAGTGTGAGTGCATATGGGTCACCCATGCTGCCAGACCTAATGTTTGTTGCTGTAAATGCAGCGATAAGTGTTATGTATGGGTGAGTTATGTGACAACACTTGTGTATTTTAAACGAACCTTCCATCTTTGTCATACTGGGAAGGTGAGCATGGCATAGCAAAAGTGAGTATGCTACACATCCTTTCATGGAAGTGTTGAAAACAGTGTTGTTGTATAAATTAAATTAATTAGGAGTCGATTAATGACACAAAACAACACTTACTTTTAAATATTCCCGGAACCGGTTTCTGAGGCCTTCCCTCTATCTTCAGCCGGACATCGACTTGTTCTCATTGGTGTAGCTGGCAATATTTTGTCATCGGTCTCCTCTGGTGGCGGTTCGAGGAACTTGCTGAACAAATCTTTCTGGGGGATGTCGAAATTGAATACTTTGTTCCTATTTTTTGAAATAAAGATTTGTTCCCATGTGGACAGTTCTTCTTTTCCTTTTGTATGTTTTAGTAATTTTGGTTCTGGATTTATGTTGCTTTTTTTTTTTTTTTTTTTTTTCAAAAATGCGTGGCAACTGCTGATTTTTCCAGCTACACCAATGAGAACAAGTCGATGTCCGGCTGAAGATAGAGGGAAGGCCTCAGAAACCGGTTCCGGGAAAATTTAAAATAAGTGTTGTTTTGTGTCATTAATCGACTCCTAATTAATTTAATGCTACACATTCCTTTAGCTTGCCTTCTTGTCATGGGTCTACAGTAGAGGATGTCTCTTTATATGTGTTCTGATATATATTAAAAAGGTAATGGGGTCATTCCATGACAACTTAGGTTACATACAACATTTTTTATACAAATTACCAGTAATGATATGTGGAAATAAGTTGATTTCTATTACATTATTATTCTCAAATGTTTGATAGTATATTCTTTCTTCAATTTTATTTGTACATACATATGTTAGTCTTAAAACTGTAGGGAAGTATTTGATTTTGTTTCTGTACATAATTTAAAAAGTTATCTCTGCTTTGATTTCATATTGCCTCTGTGTAGGTAATATAGATATCTTTTCAATGCTCAATATTCATATTTATGTATATGTGCAACTAAACTGTATATTTCCTTGACATGTTCAGTGTTCACTGGCCTTTATGGCTACTAGTGAACTCACTGAATGCAATCCCATCCAATGTTATAAAAGTTAAAATCATTTAAATATATTGTATATGTTAGAGAAATAAATTGTTTGGTAGCTCAAGTTACCCTTAAACATGTCCCTGTGTTCATGTTTGTGAAAAGTTTCTGCTGTATTATGATTTGCATCTGCTGAAATTGCGCATATGTTAGCTGAATGTTCCAAGTGGTAACACGATAACTGAAACATTTCTAGCACAGTAACTTAATTTTAACATTACTAATACAGGTACTTAATTTTAAATTACTTTTTTGTCGGGGACACAGGCAACAGAAACATGCTCATTATGGTAACACTTTTGTCCCAATTCAATCACAGCTAGATTCCTTACTCTGTATCTTTTCATGAAATCAACCAAAGCAACTTCAACAAGTGACTAAAATTTATTCAATTTAAAGCAACTTATTTTAAAATTATTAGTATAGCCTGTAACTCAATTAAAGGAGGGATGGTGGCCATTAATAAGGGCAATGGATGATAATTGATTGTTCTAACACACATAAACCATGTGTCAGCAAACTCAAAAAGGTAGAATCAGAACTGAAATATTTATTATGACATTAAAAGCACTTAAAAACACGTTAAAAGCACCTAATATTTATCAGTCGCTATGGGATATATGATCTTGAATTGAGATTTTCTTGTGGTCTACCAGGGAAATATATCATTTGTCATAATGACATGTTGCCATGGTAACTAAGTGGTTAGAGCAGCCACATGTAGTGCAGAAGATCTGTAATTCAAATTCTGACTTGGCAATGAATTTTTCAGTTCTGAATTTTAGATCACCATGTTAATTCAGTTAACATTTTTGTCACTATAGAACTATAGGCTCTAGATTCCTCACTCTACATCTTTTCATACACATCAACTACTTTCAGAGAAAGCTTTTGATAAAGTGTGGTGATGGTCTCCTGTATAAAGTTAAAGATCATCTTTCAGACACACATTACTAAACCATTAAATCACACTTGTGCCATCTCACATTTTCTGTAAAAGTATGAAGAAACTGTGTCAAAAACTTGCAGTATAGCTGGTGGAGTACCACAAGGGAGTATATTAGGACCACTTCTGCACATAGCATATACCATCAACTTTCCAGTACAAGAACAACTAACGATAGCTCAGTTTCCTGATGACATAGCAGTACTCAGCAAAGGTAATAATGAAGTGACTGGCATGCTAGTTGACTTCTGTAATGAAATTCATAACTGGTGCAGAAAATGGAGAGTCCTGATGAGTCAAAACTGGTTGCATACACTTTTTATGTAATTTACGTCCTCCAACGTTAAGTCATATCGGACGATGAATGGAATGGGTGAAATGATGCTCAAATGAGCCCGGGGTCCATAGAGCTTAGAGTTACCTGACATTCGTCTTTCAGGTTAAGGGAAAATCCCGGAAAAAAACCTTATCCAGGTAACTCACCCTGACCGAGATTCGAACTCGGGACCTCTTGAACTTGAGGCAGACATGCTACCACCACGCTACCGAGGCGGGCTGCATACACCTTCAAGAGAGTTAGTTTTTCAGCCGGTAACAATGGATGGAGTTGCAATCCTATAGAACAATCAGTTAGATATCTTGGCTTAACTTTGGATTCAAAATTAACATGGAAACAACATCTATCTGAAATTACCAAGAGCTACAGACATTGCATTACACAGTTAAAACATCTCATTTCACAAAAATCATCATTAGCTTTGCAATATAAGAGAGTGATCTACAGGTCATTGGTAGACCTATATGACAGTATGGGTGTTCTATATGAGGGTCTGTTGCTTATTCTGAAATATAAAAAATATAGGCTATCCAAAACAGATATCTCAGCATGATGACTGTTGCACCTTGGTATGTGCGAAATAGTGTGCTGCATGCCAACATAAGAATTCCAGAAGTCAATGAAATCCTCTGCAAGAGCTATATTAGACTACAAAGCACCTTAACAAACATCTGAACCACCCTATTCACAAATTCCGGCTAATTATCCTCCAAATCTGGCAGTGAGAAGACTGAAAAGAAGACATACAGAGTTTGAGTGTCAGTAATTCCATTAGAACTCAGGACCATTGCTGCATGGCTTCTTGAGTATGTGTTTCAAGTTATTGCTTATTATGCGTTGTATTGCTATTTGCAAAACTGTAATGTATTAAATATACAATGAAGTTTACTTGACTTAAAAAGTATAATATTTCACGGAAGTTGTACAGAATTCTATCTCCTTGCATTACTAATGCGGGAGTGGGAAAAGCATGCAGAATTTGTTCAAAAATTACATATGGTACATCCATCTTGTCTACTTTGAAACAAATGCCACATTCACCAGGCATTTTTAAGACACATGACTTATGTCATGTCGTATATGAATGCTGCAAATTGCTATACTGTTTTAAATTGGCATTTGGTTGACGAGGAAGTTTGAAAATGTGGCACAGGACATTTTTGCTAGTCTAGGTGACCAAATCATTTTCAGAGAAAGTTGGATACAGCCAACCAGGCTCCCTGGTAGCACCTTCAAATGTATCTAGGTTTTTCTTTTTAATTTTTTAAGTTTAAAATGTTTAATATTAATGTTTTGTTAATACACGTTATTAATCCATTTACTATTAGTAGAAAGAATACGCAATTTATTCTGATGTTTGGAGGAATTTAGTAACTGTGATGTCCAATGTTCTGATGTTCTGGAGCAGTTGCTTCCATTTTCAGTGTTGAAGGTCTAACTGTTGTTGGTTGTAGTTGATGGCAATCTTCTTTTTGATGGAAGAATGGTGAACTTCTGTACTAAAATATTGCTATTTGGACTTCAAACTTTATTAGCTGATCTTTGTGTCTCCATATTAAGATGGTCTCCCACATTGTAAGTTTTATGTGCTTATAATGCTTTTTAATAATTTCGGTCTAGGATATGATCTTTATTCCAAAAGTGAAATGTTACTACTGTCTTGTCTTCCTGTTTGTTTCAATTTTGCCCACACTACATAAGTAGCTGCAAAACATTACCATTAAACCAATCAAACTTCCATGTCAGTTTCAATGTGGTATCTTTCACCTGGGTACTGTTACATGAAACTGCTGACATAATACTTTCTGTCTGACATCGCTAAGCTCGTCTGGCACATCGTGACTTCCAGATTGTTCTAGTACAATGACATTTTCTATGAAGAAGTAGACAGAGTGGCATTGTGGCATTCCCATTGTCACCAGCATTAGCCAATTTCTACATGGAAAATGTCAGTCTGGGTGGCTCAGCTAGAAGCTGGCCTGCTAATCCAAAGGTCGTGGGTTCAAACCAGGCCTAGACAGATGGTTTTTAACTGTGTCTAAAAGTGACAGCTCATATCACTAGATTTACATTCAGAGCTTGTTTCTCACAAATGTTTAACTATTTGCTCATGTTATTTCTCTTCACCTGTACATCTTGAAAAATTAAACTTTTGATTTTTTTTCTTGACTATTTTCAGCATTTTGAGTTTTCTGTGTTGGTATACATGTCTGCACTGTCTAAAGTTACGGTCAGTTTAAAACCTGTTGCTGTCCCTAACTTTTATTGTTTACCTCACTCCATTTCTCAATCAACTGTATATTTTCCACACATTCATATTATATATTTTATATTGCAAATTATTTATTAATACTCTCATAATTTAAAATCATTTGTTCCTTAAGATTTTGTTGTACAATTTTTTACTCTTGAAAATCTGGAAATAGCATTGCAAAACAGCATTTTGTTAAAACATTTGAATTCAGTCTCAAAAACTATTTGTAGTTGGTTTATTGATACTCGTCAATAAACCAACTACAAATAGTTTTTGAGATTAATTTTGACGTCACTGTTACTAAATTTCTCCAAACACATATAACATATAATTGAATTCAGTTTTACCATATTATATATATATATATATATATGCTGATAAATCAAGAAAGGCATATGCAGCAATACTTGTACAAGAAAGGAACAATGAGAAATGTGTTATACATACTTTATCAATTGCTTTCAAAAGTAGAAGCAAACACCTGGATCACAAAGCTTGAACAAGAATAACAGATTCCCAAAGCAATAGCCAGCCCATATAAAAATGTGAATCTAATGAAATTGAATTTCCAGAAAAGCAGAGAATTTTCAAAACAAATTAACTAAATTAACAGAATTAACTAAACTGTTTTTAACAGCACCTCAAATCAGTGATGGAAAAACAAACAGTCGGAATCACAACATTGTAATTTACAAACTCTCTACAGAGCAGACATGTATACCACACAGAAAACACAAGATATTGAAAATAATCATGAAAAAAGTGTTTAGGTTTAATTTTACAAGATATAGAGAGAACATACAATGAACAAGTAGTAAACATTTTTAGGAAACTAGCTCCAAGTGTAATTAGTCCTTGGCTATAGTTGCATAGATTAGAAAAGTGTGCTTTTTTTTGTGAGAGGTATCTATTTCCGATTCCATATTTAATATATATAACATAACTTTGTACTGTCAGTGCTCCACTTGGACAATTGTTGATGAAAGAATACAGTGGAATTGCATACCAGAGCATCAGCAAACGTACAAAATTTGACCTAATACAAATGACCATTCCATTATTCAAAATCTCCAGTTTACTCTGAGAAGAAATATGGGTCGCAAAACAAAGGAAACAGTGGCCTAACTTCTGTTTACAAACCCTACAACAAATGGATTAAATGGTATTAAGGGGAGGCATCTGTGAAAAATGCTAAAATCCAGAGTTTACATCAGAACTGCTTGAAATTTTGTCATTTGGTGGGGTATAGGGAATCTAGTTAAGCTTTCAAAATTCATATTTCTATCTTAAATAGTTTTTTTACAAAAAAATATTTAGTGCTTTTTATAGTATGATTTTTGTATGTTATATAAAAAGTCCCAGGTCATACAATTTTTCTTTTAGAAACTTTAAATTTTATATTCAGGTTTCTCTGTACATCAGTTATAAAAGTTGCTATACTTTTGAAGTGTATATCAAGTATTTTTGGAGAAAAAAATTTTTATGTGTGAATATATTAAATTTTTCTTAATTTTTTTGCAATTTTGAGATTTAAAATTCAATAATAAATAAAATATTTAATTTAAATAAACAAAAATACCAAATTTTATTAAACATTTATTTAGGAATATGTATTCAAAGTTTAATACAAATTCATTGAGAATTGCAGATGTTGGAGCATTTTGAAGATGCAAAAATGTTCAAAAATTGAAAGTGGAGGAAAAATGAATTTAAATATTTAGATTGAAATTACACTACTTTCTTTACTTTGAAAACTCCATGCATCATATGCAGGCTCTACAGCTATCTTATTACCTTCTTTCTCTTTAATTTGGTTACCTTTGGCCCTTTTTTTATAATTTTTCTATCTACAATAGTTTTTACCAAAAAAATGATAATTTAATTTTTTGCTGCAATTTCTTTACATTGGGAAACATTACATTCTGTACAATTTTTGTTATAAATGATTGGAACTTTGGATTCTGGTTCCTTCTAGATAATAGTTACAAAACTATATATGTATATACTCATTTGCGCATGTCTAATGGTTCTGGAGGAGAAAATTTAAGGAATATGATAGAATTTTCTTGAAGTTCTGTCAGTTTTCTTTTTTCAATACCAATCATTATTAATTTTTTCATATACAGCCATAGTGATACTAATTTTTATTGAAAACTTATCTAGGAATATACATATATGCAAAACTTAAAGAAATTCATTGAAAACTTTAGTGTCTGGACTGTTAGGAGTATTAAAAATACTACAAGTTGGACATGAAGAAAAATCTAGTTAGAAGCTCTAAATATAAACAACATTTTTTTTCTATGTTTCTAAACCCTCCTGCACTATATGAAGACCACTCAGCTAGTTTATTATCCTCTTCTTCTTTTAATTTAGTCACCTTTAACTGCTGCTTGGCAGATTTATATTTGCTCAATGAACTCTGAGCACTTTGTTTTAGCTTTCACCTATCCCTAATACTGCTAATTTTCTTGCTAACAGGACTTACTTTGCTTGCTGCAACTTTTGCCTTAACTTTCAGTCTATCTTTATAGCCCATATTAAATTCACTAACAGCTGCAATCACTGCAATTTGCAATTTCGTTCTTAATACAAAAACTTCTTTGTGACATTTACTCCATGGAAAATTTCATTAGAATTCTGTGCTTCTCCTTTAATGCAACTTTCCCGTAGAATAGTACTAACTAATCTCTTTATTTTTGTCTATGAAATGGAAATTGTAAGTAGAATAGTTCATGCAATTCATACCCATGGTTATACAAAACTTCTGCATAGAAATATGATCCTTACCAATGCCCAGAAATACATCAACCATTCTTCTATTTACATCAAAAGGTGACCTACTAGAATCACTGTTAACTCTTGGGCTATAATATGTTTTCACTTAACATTTACCTCAAGCAGAGCATTCTAGTGTCATTACTTACTATTATGGCAAGAAAACCATATATACCATTATATTTTGCTTTGAAATAGCCACTGTACTCCTAACCTAACCTGGTATGAATCATATACCTATTGTTGCAACAAGAAAGCAATACAATGTTAAATGAGGCTTTATTCCTATTCTTAACAATAATAATTTAATATAAGCTGCTATCCACAGCTTTCACTTACATGTAAACCATATTTCACAAACACTACATGTCAGTGGAAATGTTTGTTTACTTTCAAAAGTAGTAAGTGGGAAATCAACATATAGAAAATGATAGCGGACAAGTTCAGTAGCTTCCACAAACATCCACAAGATGTCTCTGCACATTACTACAGTTTCAGAATCAAACCGCGTAGTTTAAACGTGAGAATTTCATCAATTTCTTTGCGACACACTAGAAAAAGCAATATAAATGGCCATGCCCATGCACACATGGGCATTTAAATAATGACGTAGTGGCTCTTTAAATGGCGCTAGGGCCTAGCTGACAGCAGATTCTGAAACTACAATGTTTAAACATAATTTTAATGCAAAAAACGGAAAATGTCCTTTTTTGTCATCTTTGACGAAATTTCACCAATGCCTCCCCTTAAAGTATGAAAGTAACTTTATTGTATTCGTTCAATAAGTTTACCAATAATTCATTACAGTGATATATTTGTTGTCAGTTTTTGCTATATTTGCTATAAGAATGCTTATGTGACAGTCCAGGGTGGTTCCTACCTCTGTATAATCATCTCCTGGATGATTAAATCCAGATATACAATGATACACAAGAATGGGTGCATTCAGTTCATATTTTGGAATTTGTATATTTGTGTGTTCATTCATTCATTCAAGCAGCTGGCGGCTGACTGAGGGTCAGCACGACGTGTGTCATTCGTGTACCTGTCCTACACGGACTTAACCACTTAATGACAGGATATGAGGGGTTTTGCAGGGTGGTGGTTTAAATTTAGGTGGATGAAAAGAAGGGAGGTAGCCGTAGCTCCTCATGGTAGCCAACTCGGGTGCAACGCTTGTGTGCACCACTGGTGTGAGAAAATTTAGGAAGAGTTTAATTTAGAATGATTAAAAATTTTCAAATAGTAATAATTTTTACGTTGTAATAACTTTATTGTTACCGGGTGTGCCCGCATGCCACGCGGGGAAGCCGGTAGAGCTTGAAGCGTCTTTCTGAGGATCGGTAGTTCCTTAGAGACCTAACCAGGGCACTCTGATGTTGAGGCAAACTCACGTAGAATTTTGTGGCCCGGCGCCTAATGACATCTTCCACATAGTGGAGAGATGAGACTTCATGAAGGTATCTCACGGGGAAACCTCCAGCACACAGAATAGATGACCCTAAGGCATCTATTCTGTACACGCTGGAGTTGCCGCAGATTGGTTCCTGCGGCCATGCCCCAGATCTCACACGCATAAAGCATAATTGGAAGAATTAAAGCTTGAAAAAGGCGCAACTTAAGGGGTGTCGGCATCCCTGACCGCATCATGGGGTATAAAGAAGCTGAAGCTCTGCATTCCAATGTATTTTTATGTATTTCCAATGTATATCAAAATTTTACTGTATTGGAACACCACAGGAAGCGAAACAAATATTAAATTATAGATGAGTCATATTTTTTACACATCAGTTTCACTTACGTATCTATATTGAGTACATGTTTTGTGAACTATTGTTCGCATCATCAGCTCTATTGCAACTAAAGCTTGATCCAGTGCTGTGGGTAGTTTTGGAGTTGCTGCTGCCATCTGTTGATTTTGTGATGAATTTAAATGTGGAGCTGTCTTCTGACAGGATTTTGAAGTTCATTTGTTGGTTTTTATGCTTTTCTATGTATATTTTCTCCCAGATGACCAGCTCCCTATGTTTTTGTACCTATTTTAGTAATTTGATGCTATCTTCAGTCTATGATTTTCAGACCCAAAATGAGCTGCTATTGCGGACTTATCAATATTTTTGTATCTTAGGTGCCTGAAATGTTCTTTCTTTCTAGTGCCTATGTTTCTTTTGCTCGTCCCTATGTAAATGTTTTCACAATCTTTACACTTCATCTTGTAAATGCTTGATTTTTCTTCTGATTTTCTTATCTGTATTGTTGCTGTTAAGTAAGTTTTTAATGTTTAAATTGTTTTTTGGTGCCAGTGCTGTGTTATATTCCTTGAATATTTTTTGGAACTTTTTTGTGGCCCAGGGGTGGTATGTAAATTTAGCAAATCTAATTTGTTGGTTCATTGGTGAAAGAGCTGTGATCTGTTTTAATTTTTTTTTAAGTTTGAATGATTTTATTTTTTTGTCTACAAGGCTTTTTCCATATCCATTTTTAATTGCAGTTTTTAAGATTTGATGGTATTCTTTTTGATATTCTTGTTGGCTGAGGGGCAGGTTAACTAATCAGTGTGTGAAACTGTTGATGGTGGCATGTTTGTGTGGTATTGGGTTGAAACTCTTTGCTTTGATGTAATTATGTGTGTGTTGCTTCTCTGGTATATAGTAGAAATAAATAATTTCAGTAGAATTTCAGTAGGAATAAATAAAGAAAATATCTCAGTAAAATTAATGTAACAAACTCAAGTCCAACTGAAGATAATGTTAAAAAGCTAAGTATATACATTTATCCCTGTGATGCAACTGAAATACTAAATATAATAAAACTGTTAAAACATAAAGTAACATCTGTATAGATGGTATCCTCATGTTATTACTAAAGGTATGCAATCAAGAAATAACAAACTCCTGTTTGGAACAAGGTACCTTACCAGATATTTTAAAAATTAGTAAAGTAATACCCATCTTTAAAAAAGGAGACAAAAGGTAAATGAATAATAATCGCCCAATAGCAATCTTACCATCCCCCTCAAAAAATTTTGAACGTGTAATGTATAAAAGAGTTTTCTAAACAAGTTCAACTTAATACCTAAGCATCAAATTGGTTATCATCAGAAGTAAATCAAGTCAGTGCAGTCGTTGAATATATAGAAGAAATAATAGAAGGGATTGAATCAGGTAAATACTCAATAGCTCTCTTATTAGACCATACTAAGGCTTTCAATCGTTTGAATGGATACTAATGGATAAACTATCTGTTCTGGGCATTAGGAGTATTGGATATAAAGTAATAGAATGCTACATGACGAATAGGAAACAGTATGTAGTTCTAAACTCGGCAGATGGCGACACTATCTACTAGTAAAGAATTGAAGCACAGTGTTCCACAAGGATCTATCCTCAGACCTCTGTTGTTTATCTTGTATATGCATGATATAACTGATTATTTACCTATCCACACAAAATTAGTATAATTTGTTGATGCTACCAGTGTCAGCTAGTAATACTACAAACACAGAATTAGAAAAGAACATAAATAAAATAGCCACCAAAATACTACAATACTTTGCAATGATAAACCTAAACCTAAATCCAACAAAATGTGAAATGATAATGTTTGGAAACAAAACACTTAACGCGCCTCTACTGCTGTACATTGACAATCAATTAGTAAATAAAGCTGATAAAGTACTGCTACTTGGTATCACCCTGGACAAAACACTAACGTTTACACCACATGTTAAAAAATTAGCAGTAATATTTACTAAAAACCTATTTCGACTCTAATATTTAAGGAATTATGTTACAGCAGCAACTATTAGAATTATTTGTTTCTCTCTTATTCACTCGTATATTTCATATGGCATAAATGTATGAGTCAGTACTTTAAAAATAAACTTAAATAGAATCTTTATATTTCAGAAATGAGCAGTACGATATCTGTTAAACTTAATGAAACTAGATTATGTAGGGAAGCCTTCAGAGAGTAAAATATGATGTTACCAAGCCTTTATATTTATAAAACCATTTTATATATAATAAAATGTAAATTCCCAATGCAAAAAATGCATACTAGACATGGCTTACATTTAAATAATAAGGGAAAGAGCTACTTAAGTTCACTCCTCTCAGAAAAAATTAATACCATTGTGGGTAAAAAACCTCTTGTACTTAACTCAGATGGGAGAGTAGATAGTATGCAATGACAAAATGTAAATTCGTGTTCATCCTATGCCAATAAAATCAGTCCACACAGTAACTCTACCCTTAGCGTATATCACCAAAATACACAGTATGTTTCCAACAAAGCTGAAGTATTAGAAACGGTTTTAGATGACATAAACCCACAGGTTATCATACTTACAGAACATGGCTTAAGGAAGGAGCAAGTACATTTTGTAAAATTTGTAAATTACGATTTAGTTTCCCAATATTGCCATATAAATCACAGAAGTGGAGGAGTCTTGCTGTTTGCAAGGAAGGATATTATTGTAAATAGGGTAGAGTGGGTAGAAAATGGGAGTGAAGAGATGATTTTTTAAGTAGCTGCTGTTAAACTCAGTACAGAATTAGGGCAAGTACTCATTATTGGCATTTATAGATCCCCTAACTCAAGTGTACATGATTTTCTAATCCATCTAGAAAAAATGCTCTGCAAAATTACATTTAACCAAAATATAATAATCCTCGGTGACTTTAATATAGATGTAGATAATGTAAATCTTAAGGACATCCTCAATAGCTTCAACTTAAAAATTGTTTCTCAGGGCCCCACTAGAATAACAGAGCACTCAATCAGTACAATAGACCACATTATAACAAACCTGAATAACAGTAGATTTTGTACAATAAATAATGAATTTCATGTGTCGGACCATAGGGGTCAAATTATTGATATCTACAATTGTTTCAGCCAAATTAAGGAAAGTGTATATAGGTATGTTAGAGATACGAGAAAACATAACCTAGAAAAACTAAAGGATATTCTGGCAAAAGAGGAATGGACAGAGGTGTACAATGCTAGTGATACACATGAAAAATGGAAGGCTTTCATAAATGCATTTACTCTCCACTTCAATGAAAGTTGCCCTCAGTCCAAAAGAGCACTTAAACATGAAGTAATTAACAAATTAACTCTGCCACCCGAACTTACACATTTAAAAAATAAAATGAAAGCAATGTATGAATTTTTTCAAATGACTAAATTAAATTCTTACTCAGATGCCTATAATAAATATAAAAAACAATACAGGAAAGCGCTGATTAAATTAAAGGCAAAACAAATAGAGGAAAAAATAATTAATTCTGATAATATCACAAAAACAGTATGGGATATTATAAACAAGCGACTCAAATCCCAAATAGGAGAACATTCCAATTTAAGTCTGAACAAGGATGGACAAGTAGTACATGACCCCTCTGAAATCTGTAAATTATTTAACAGCTTCTTTCTAAACGTTGGTGACAATACTACAGTTGACATAGATAGTAAAGAAAAAACTATTATAAACAGCATGTACTTGCATGAGACGGATGCTGAAGAAATAGACAAAGTAATTAGTAGCTTTAAAAACCAACAGTCCTCTGGGTGGGATGGCGTATCACCTATAATACTAAAACATTGTAAACAAGAATTGCTGACTATACTGGTGCACTTAATAAATTACTCAATGAACGAGGGCATATTTCCAGAGGTATTAAAGATTAGCGTGGTACGACCAATTCATAAGAAAGGTTCATATGCAGATGTTAACAATTTCAGACCAATAACTCTAACTTCAGTATTCAGCAAAACGTATGAGAAAGTCTTAATAGCTAGAATAAATAGTTTCTTAATTGCTAATAAAATTCTTAATCATTTTCAGCATGGATACAGAAATAAATTATCGACCATCACAGCTATAGCGGAATATATTCACAAATTATTGGAACTAAAAGATAAACACAAAAACACAGCTGGAATTTACTTAGACCTCTCCAAAGCTTTTGACTCTGTATCCCATGATCATCTCATCTCAAAATTAGAGTACTATGGCTTCAGAGGACAAATTAATAAACTATTAACATCATATCTTAAAAATCGTTTGCAATGTACAGAAATAACTTGGAAAAAAGGGGATGTTATAAGCCACATTAAATCAGAATATAACTTAGTGAAATCTGGTGTACCACAGGGATCAGTACTAGGACCTATACTTTTTTTTATTTATATTAATGACTTACCTGAACCAGTAAACAGCAAGGTCATCTCATATGCAGATGATACATCTATAATATGTTGGAGTGAAGGAGAAGAAAGCTTAGAAGAAAAAACAACAAATGTAATTGGCGAAATATCTTGGTACTTTCTAAACAATGGACTAAAGTTAAATATAGGAAAAACAAAATTTATGACATTTCAAAGCGATGATCTAAATATAAACATTAACAATATACCTTTGGAACGGGTAAGAAACTTTAAATTTTTGGGCGTTCACATAGAAGATACTCTAACCTACAGTACAAACGTAGACATGGTTTGTAATAAAATGAACTCGGGACTCTACCTATTACGACAACTAGCAAAATACTCTTAAAACTGCGTATTATGGCATTATCTTCCCACACTTAACATATGGTATTGAAATTTGGGGGGCAACAAGTAAAACCAATATGGACAGACTATTAAAAGTACAAAAGAAATGCATACGAACCATGTACAACCTTCGTTTTCAACAAACATGTCGGGATACATTTAAATCACAAAACATCCTAACAGTAGTATCACTCTATGTATTCAAAACCATTATACTTGTAAAAGACCGAAAGCAACATAACATCCTCAATAAAGATTGCCATACATATGATACGAGGAGAGCAACTGATTACCATAGGGTGAGCACGAATAAAACTCAAACTAATAAAGATCCATTTAAAATAGGAGCCATATTGTATAATAAATTGCCATCTGTAATTAAGAATACTTCTGACTCAAAATTTAAACTGGTCTTAAAATCATACCTAATTCAAAAATGTTTGTATAGTATAAATGAACTGTAATATATATGTATGTATGTAGTATAAATGAGTTGTATACCTATGTATACAATAAGGTTTGTACGTAATTTAGGCATTTTGATCTTTTTAAATAACTTATACTTTTGTAAACAACTCTATATTTTGTAAACTTATGTATTTTGATCATTTTGTATTTTGACTGTATAGAGATAATTGACAGTGTCAGATGCTCTTGTAAGAGTCTATTGGCCGCAATAAATTATTAAAAAAAAAAAAAAAAAAAAAAAATCAGAAATTAACCTTACTATCATTGTGCGCAGACTTAGCCTATTTGTAAAGCTGACAAGTTATGCTGGTGCAGAACTGTCCAATAGGCTGCCAGCTGAAGTTAAAAAATATAAATGCTATAAAAAATTTAAAACTGCTTTAAAAATTTGTTTAACTACAAATGTAAGTTTTACATTAGAGGAATTTTTTTATTAATGAGAAATTAATGTATTCAAATTTTAGTTTTAATGCTAGGTGTGTATGTAAATGCCAAATTTGACTGGATTCAGTCGTGTATAACACCATAGTGAATTGCAATAAGTAATAATAATTGTAATATTACATGCATCCATTGAGTGAGTGAGTGACAGGGTGCTGTGTTAGTGAAATTTAGCCAGAGGTTATGGTATGTTGCCTAGGTTATTATGTCAATATGAACATGCTGGCAGGGTCCTGTAGTACCAAAATTCTACCCAAGGTCTATGATGCCTAGGTTAATGTGTGTGTAAGAACAGAACGACATGATTCTGTGGTATTAAAATTTAGATCAAGGTTAGGCTAAAATGCTTAGGTTAATGATGATGATGATGATGATTTTGTTGTCATGAGCTTTACAGAAATGGACAACGTCAGAAGATACCATACACATTAAAACAATATGATACAGAGTATGTACAAAGTCGAGCTTAACAGTAATTGATGGCAGAAGATAACATAAATATTACAATACAATACAAATCTTTCTATTCTATTTTACAGAATATATACAAATGAGAAAATAATGTTCAGTGAATAAGTGACACTATTTACAATTGAGATGCATTTTCAAAAACTTCCTGTAAGGAGTAGAATGGGTTGATTAATAGTCTGTCATAAAGCCTATGTTCAAAGCTGATGCATTTTCAAAAAATTCCTGTAAGGAGTAGAATGGGTTGATTAATAGTCTGTCATAAAGCCTATGTTCAAAGCTGTTATTTGGCAGTCAAGTTACATAATCTGGAAGTGCATTATACATTCTTATACCTAATATTTGAAAACTATTGTGTGATTTTGCAAGCCTATGATAAGGTGTATGAATTTGGTTTGTATACCTAGTATTATATTTATGGATATCCTGTCTATAGTTGTAATCAGATAAATTGTGTGTATATAAACAAGATGACAGAGTTGTGGCATCAGATGCTAGCCCTGAGTACAGGTAGCGCTAGTGTTGAAGTTTCAGAAACAATTATTATATTCATTATGTAATAAACCATGTGGAAGAATGTAAAGAGCAAACTGTGTTATTCATGATGTTTTAAAACACATGCTTAGCTTTTGAAAGTGCCATGTGAATAGTGAAAGGGGATTGTTGGAGTGCATTGTAGCTCAGTGGAAAAATGCATGACTGATGTGCCAAAGAGCATGGATCCTCATGAGATTAGATCTTTGTCAGTGAAATTAAAACATTATATATAAAGCTATGCTACAGACTTGGTGAACAGTTAGAATTTGTGAATACAATGGACAAGTTAGCAAGTTGCGAAAGAGTAAAAGGAAAGGAGAAGAGCAATGTAGAGGAGCAGAATGGGAAACGAAAGTAATGAAATTTTGTTTCAAAGACATCTTTTGGTGCACATTGTTCTTAGAACTTTGTTAGTTTTTGTTGAAGTTTGGGAATTGTTTTTGGAACTTTGAGTCATTTTGAGGAACTAGAATTTTGGGTACATACTTTCATGGGTGCATTTTGTGACCAAAATTACTTCCTTGCACTGGGGTCTGTGTTTGGAAGTATGTCTAGAAACTATTGTTGGGGAACGACAAATTATAAAACATTTGCATACAGAAGGGAAAACCGATGCATAGATAGAAATAATGCTGAATGGAAATCCTTCAACCATCCTTAGTTTTGTTCAACACTGCAAAAAGCAGCAGTTGCTTGTCAGTTTACCCAGAACTGAAAAATCACCTAAGCTGAATAAGAAAAAAAGAGGTGTAATTAGCATGGTAAAGAAGTTCATCCATGTACAATCACTGGGTACTAATTGAATAGCATTAGAGATGCATGCTGAGGTTGTTCCCTCAAGTGAGAGCTAAAGGGTAACAAAGAGCATACCAACCAAAGACACAAAAGGTAAAGTGAACAGAGAATTAAAGGAACTTAAAAATATGTTGGAACAGAGAAAGGGACAAAGATAATAAAGAAGATGAAGTAAAGCAACAAATTAGGTGGAATTTTTAGAGAAGTCCTGTCAAGAACAAGAAGTGTAGATAACTTACAATATAAGAATAGAAGATACAACTGGTCACTTCAGGAATTGAAGAGAATACAGGAAGGGATGTGAGACATGAAGTACAAGATCTTTTACAAGGAAGACTGGAAGTGGAAGTGAGAAGATATTTTCAGTATGCTTTCCGTTTTGGAAAGAGAATGGGAGAAGGAAAATATTAGCAAAATCCAAGTACACAACTAGTTTTTAAGATGATAAAGCAGGCAAAGAAGCTAAAAGATATCTGTATTAAGAGACTTAACCTATGAGCAAGGAGTATTATTAAAAAGGCTAATAGAACCCAGATGAGTTGTGCGTAGACGAGGAAAATTGGCATATATAGAAAACTTTAAATTATGGATAAATGGTAATTTGGCAGCAGGAGAAATCAATGATGGCTGGCCCCATAGCTCAGTCACTAGAGCACCTGCATGCTATGCTAGGGGTCCTGGATTTGATTCCCTGCCATGGGGGTGGGGATTTTTCTCCAACCAAGATATTTACTCATCTTCCCCAGAGTCTAGAAGTATAAATGAGAGTTTGAATGTGTGCGTGATCTAATGATTAAAACCCAATGAATACAAGTTACCTTTCATATGTTCCAAAGGAGAATGACCGCCGATAAGGCCATTGGAGTTAAAAGGTGGGGTATGAATGGAACAAAAAAAAAAAAAAAAAAAATCAATGACAAGGTTAATAAACCAAGAAAATGTAAACTTGATGACAAATGCAGAAGCCCAGGACATAACCTGACACAAGAATTGATGGATCAGTGAACACAATCAACATAACAAGCAAAATAACAAAACAGGTGAAAGGAAGGGAAAAAAGTTGAGGATAACAGTGAAATAATGACATCAGAAGAAAGTAGAACAAAAGGAAAAAACAGGAGAAGAGGAAGAAGGCAAATGCTTACAGATGACAGGGGAAAGAAGGAATGACTATAACAGCAACTCAACATGGTATGGAGGTTACATGGATAGTGATGCACTTCAACTATCTGCATTTAATGGATCAGACGTCAGAGTGAAAGAAGCGCACTACGTTCATTTAGTTAGTCATTACCATTCTAAATTAAATTCACGGATTTACCGAAGAATCATCTCCATAGAAAGCTGGCTGAGATGTTCTAAATTATGGAATATACAATTGACATCTGAATTAAATCACACAAATGGAAAACATATGTGTCTATAATTATATGAAATTCTCAAGTAGTTCAATTACAATGCTAATAAATTGATAGTAATACTAACTATTAATTTTTTTTCTTTTTCTGAAAGAAGACAATATAAGGAAATATTGTCAGTGTCTAAAACAATTTTTAGATGAAAGAGCCTTAAGTTTAGATGTGAATTTAGAGCGGATGAATTTAAAAGAAGTACTTTTAATATTAAAAGTTGCATTGTAAGCATTAGGTACGAGAAATATAAGATGAAACAAAAGCATACATGAAACTATTCAACAATAAAACACAAGAAAACATAATCAAATATAAAAGGAGGAGTGTAATAGCTAAAAGAGAGACGAGGAAACCACACAGACTAAGTTGGAATAAATATGTAAATGACATCGAGAATGATATTCATGTAGCTCAGGCATGTGCATATAAAATTATGAAACACCTGAATAAAGCAGAAAAAGACAGTACAATTAAATACATTTCGGAAGGTGAATGGTTAAAATATTTGGAAGTTTTATGGTTATGTTTAGAAAGAGCCATAAATGAACAAAGAAAACTGAAACATCAAGAAATACATGCTATTACGATGGACAACCTGAACATAATCTCAGATACTTTTAAAAATAAGAAAACTCCTGGGTGGGATATGAACTTGAAATCATTAAATATGCGTTGGTTAAAATTAAACAGAGATTTTTAAGTTTTATAAATATTTGTTGGATGACAAAGTGTTCTTGAGGAATAGAAATGAGCAGTAATAAAACCTATATTGAAGAGAGAAGATAAAAATGGTGTTAATAATTTTAGGGATATAAGCCTTCAAAATTTAAGTAATGAAGTATATGCTAAAATTCTAACTACAGTCTGATTTTTAAAAGAAGATGTATGACAACTGTTAAGCAAGTGATGTGGAGGATAAGAGAGGAAGGTTGTTATAGAAATGTAAACAAACGTTGCCACATTGGTTACACTGGTAACCATAATGAAATAGACCTATTCCTCAGTTCAGTTATCACCAGTTGTGTGTGGGACAAAGTTTGCTTGAGCATTCAGTTTCATTGTGTGTTAACCTACTTTGTTAAAACACTTAAAATATGTCTTTATAGAATCAAGACATAGTGGCAGTAGGATTAGAGGTATACCAAGGATTCATGGCCCAAGAAAGATAAGCTTAAAGTCAGGGTATTACATTGCACAGCCAAGCTAGAGAATTTGTATGTTCTCTTGGGAAATTCTTTGAACAGGAAGAGGTGAATTTGTTTTTTCACAATGAACTGCTTATTCCTTTCAACCAAGTGATAAAAAGGACTACATGTGTCCTTAAAATAAATGAGGTGATGTTTCTAGAATGTCTAAAGAGAAACAGCTACAGCCAGGTCCATCATGAATTGTAGCTTCTGGGAAACAAAGACCAAGAACATCTCCGTAGTTTTGAATTAGATCCATAAGCAGGCATATCTATAACTATTACACCCAAAAGGACCATCCTACCACACGTAAGCTTCTTTCTGCTCTTAAAGAAGCAGAGCTATTTGAAGGAAGCCTTAGCTCTTTGAACAAAGTCCTCCATGATCTGGGATTTGAGTTCAAAATAATACACAACAGAAAACTAATACCTAAAAGATCATATATTGTAGTGCCAAGCATTTTGTTTTTAAGAGAAATCTGAATATGAACTAGCATGAATTAGTGTGGTTGGATGAAACCTGGGTAAATGCTGCCCATACTTTGTCAAAGGGCTGTACTGATGGCACACTTGAAAGTACCACAAAAGGAACTATAGGATAAGGTGACTGCTTTATTATTGGTCATGCCGGTATGTCGTATGCTTTTGTTGTAGTGAATGTGCATTGAGAATTTATTTTTGTTCTTAAAGTAGGCTCACCCGCCTCGGTAGCGTGATTGGTAGCGTGTCTGCCTCATGTTCAAGATGTCCCGAGTTCGAATCTTGGTCAGGGTGAGTTACCTGGATAAGGTTTTTCCCTTTAGGATTTTTATGGCTTTTTAAGGGGTTTCCCTTAACCTGAAAGATGAATGTTGGGTAACTCTAAGCTCTATGGACCCTGGGCTCATTTGAGCATAATTTCATCCATTCCACTCATCGTCCGATATGACTTAACGTTGGAGGACGTAAATTAAAAAAAAAGGTAGGCTAATACTGATTAAATATGTATGTTTTTGTTGGGGTGAGGTAACCTGGAATGCTTGTTTATATGTTTCGAATGTTAAGAGGAGGGACATGCGTAACTTGCTATCTGCTTGTAGGAAACATTGCAGCTTCCCATATGGGAAAACAGTTGACCCTCATGTATCTTCTTTTAAAAATCAGACTTTAGATGTTTAAATAAAATGTGTGAAATATTGAGGGAAAAAAAACCAACATGGTTTTAGAAGAGCAGATTGTGTATTTATAATACGACAAATTATTAAAAAAAGAAGAGAGTTCAATCTGGAAACCTATATTCTCTTTATAGATTAAAAGCATATAAAACTTCAGGAAATGATAGAGCAATGATATCCGAGACATCTTATTCAAATGATAGAGAGTATGTATGAAAAAAACAATCATCAGCATTGATAAGGAATCAAAAAAGTGATAAATATGAACTAGTTAATTTAGAAGTATGACAGGGCTGTGTAATGTTGCAAACACTTTTTAATATCCATATGGATGCAGCGATTGCTGAATGGCAGAATTAGCTTAAACATAATTTTAAGATTAATAAAATAATTGTAGAACACTATCCTGTTTTAAATATTAAAAGCAGAAGCATTATTAACAGTGAGGTATTCTTCATTTTTGAGTTTGATTTATGAGTCACTATATTTACACTCAACTTCACTTAGTGTTCTAAGTTAGTAAGTGAAGTTGAGTGTAAACATAGTGACTCAAATTAAACTCAAAAGCTATCCTGTTTGCTGATGATCAGGTTTCCTGGCAAAAAATAAAAATATGTTACAAGCAGCAACATTTCAACTGGGGAAGATAATGAAAACTTATAATTTAAATATATCAGTAACAATAACTGAGGTAATGGCATCACTGGAAAACTACCCAAAAAGGTAAAAAATAATTATCAATAGTAAAACAGTAGAACAGGTTCAAGATTTCAATTATTTAGGATGTGATGTTTCGTTTGACTATGACAAAGATTTTAAAAATAATATTTATACATTTCAAACTATATATGAGGCTATTAGAAGAATGCTAAAGAATAAAACACAAAAAGAAACACTGCTAAAATTTTATAAGACGATGGCAGTACCCATCTTGACTTATGTCTCAGAAAATTGGGTCATGAATAGGAAGGAAAGAAGAGTGATAGAACAATAGAAATGATATTTCTTAGATATGCATGTTGCTAGATATTCCCTAACAGACCATATGAGAAGTGAAGCTACCAGAGAACAACTCAGAATATTTAACTTAAAGAATAAAATTAAGAATTACAAACAAAATTGGCACAATCACATACTGAGCATGCAGAATTATATACCAACACAACAGGTAGTGCA
Source organism: Mantis religiosa (assembly GCA_030765055.1). Classification (NCBI taxonomy): domain Eukaryota; kingdom Metazoa; phylum Arthropoda; class Insecta; order Mantodea; family Mantidae; genus Mantis; species Mantis religiosa. Next base: position 225,951,877 of record CM060948.1, read on the forward strand.
ATATAAACCCACTGGAACTAGAGATATTGGAAGACCTTGATGCTGATGGGAGGATGACCTCTGAGCTGAAACAGGTCAAATTGGCCTATCTTGATAAAGATGATGAATATTTAACATGAAATGAATTAGGATCAGCTGCTAATTATGTTGGTTTTATGGTGGCAATACCTGTTAAAGAGTTGTGATTTTCCTAGCATTACAAACTGTTTGAGCTTGTAAATTATATTGTTACAGTTAGAGGTGTCCTACAATGAGTAAACGTCGACGAACGTCATCTGTTGCTAGCCGAGGGCAAGATGATGAGACAACAGAACAAGAAGCTGTACCTGAGCCATCAAGGAAAAAGAAGAAACTGGATCCTGTAAGTAATTGCACATTTTCCTTTTTCTTTCCATTTTAACACTGTTGTAATACAACTTACTTAAAAATAGAGGTGATATGCTAAAGAATTATATAGTAATGAAAGCTATAATTTTTCTTTGACATGTAAGGAGCAAGGAATGAATCAAGTAAGCATTGCTAGATATATAAGTTAATATTAACACAGTTATTAATAATTGCACTATATTGGCTTAAAAGTTACATCTTCATAGTTTTTTTTTTATCCTGATTTGCCTGGCCTTTTCGTGAATATTTGGTGTTAAAATGTAAGGCTAAAGAATAGTGCTTATCTCCCAAATAAAAACAATGATAAAAGTGAAAGAGTGATATAATTACCTTAGGAGATTGTTTGGAATGTGTCACTTGCAGACCCTTAGCTCCACCTACCCTTTTAAGACATTTTCTTTTATTGGAAAATAATGTCATTAAGACAACAAATGGGATTATCTTCCTGTTACTGAGCATGCACAGTGGAAGTTGCCCCCTAAATGAGAAGCAGATTTGCAGGATTGACAATGTTTTAATTCGTATTGCAGTAGAACCTCACTTTAACAAAACTTAGGAGAAATTAAAATATTGTCCTTAAATAGGGGTTTTTCATAAAAGGAGTTAGATAAGTTTGAGTATTCAACTGCCAGTAATAATGTGCAAATCATGTTTATAAGCATTTTAATAGTAAAACTAATTTTCAGAAATTTTAAATCACATACACATGTAATATTAAGAATTGAATTTAAAGATAAATGAACAAAAATTAATTAATTAAAATGCTGCAATAGTTATATATTAATAGTACTTTCAAAAAGAGAAGACACTGATACATATTAATACTGCTTCATCAGCTATTTGTGCTTAATCTGCAACAAATAAAATGAAAATGGATATCAGATTTACAAATTAGATATGAATGTAGGCTGATTCTTCAGATTACCTAGTAAAGAAAAGGACAGTTAAGTTACTTACCTTCACTTCTCAAAGAAATCCAATAGACTATTTTGCTTTCTGCTACCCAGGTATCCGACACTTAGAATCATGTGTTTAATGTGATTAATACTACTGAGTAGCTCCTCATCAATAGGGAAGGAGCATAGTTACCATCTCATGACATCCAATCCTTCACTGCTGTTGCAAATGTTGGTACTACAGATTCCTCTTCATCCTCTTCTTGTTACTTCATTGCCTCATTGCATAGCTCAACAATGTTCACAGATGCTCTTGAGATTAGAACAATGTTGTCACAACTTACAAACTCATCAAAAATTACACTTGTGACCCTCTGTAGCATCTCCCACTCTTCCTGCATACAAATGACTTCGGTATCTTGTTGAAGACATTGGTACAAGAAGCAAATGTAGCTTTCCCAAAGCAATGCTCTGTCATGCTTGGTGTAAATAACTGCCACGCAGCCACAAACATATGCATGGCCTGAAGTCATACCTTGATATTTCATTCTAAGAAAGAAATGATAACTATCGAGTCTAATGGTTGCAGATGGCTTGTGCAGTTTGTAGGTAAAAAGATCACCTTTGTTTCGTAAGAATGAGGGCTCTTAGGGATGATCTGCATACCTATCACTAGAGCAATCTTTCTTTGCTGAGATGCCATTTTGGTATCCAGACTTTGTAGATATTTAACAAATATTTTTTGAAGTCATTCATAAACTTTTCTGGAAATAGTAAATGCAAGGAAGTGAACAAATGTTTTTGGAAGACCTCAGAATTTTTCATTTTCTTATGATTAGCAGGCTTAACTTTTCTCTTACATCACTATTTCACACAAAAGAGCTGTGAACTTTTTTTTTTTCTTGGCCATGGCAGTTTTCACTACAAACTGCATAAGTCTTATTGGGTAGCAAGTTGAAGAACACTCCAGTCTTTGCCTCCATTGAAAATTTTGTTCGCATTGTAGCCTTGGATGAGGTTAGGCAAGTTCTCAGTTTTCCAAAATTCAATGGAATTGTCTTTAAAATCTGCACTTTCACTGCACACACTTTGTCATGAAAGGTTCTCACTTCTTGAAACGACAAACCAACCATTTGAAGTGCAAGAAGTTGTCCATGTATAAAGTTAGCACTATTTGGTAAGCTTTTTGTTCTAGGATGTTTTCATTGATAAGAACATTCTTGCTTCTTCTGGCTTCAAACCATTTTATTAAAATGTTTTCAGTTTCTTCAAACAGAGAGCTACAAAAGTTCTTTTGCTTATATGTGATAGGAGGAGTGTAGTAACAGTGGCGTCCAAATTAAGAAAACTATTTGTAGTCTTTTTTTTGTTTTTGTTTTTTTGTTGACACTTTGTCACTTTTTTTTTGGTGACGAAGTGACAAAACACTGACTACAAATAGTTTTTTCAATTCATTTGCTTGTTTACAGCGGATCTGTGCTGTAAAGAAACTGTGCTATTGTTTGCCACACAAATTATTGTAATCTCGTCAGGGATGGTAATCTTGCTCCATTTAGTCATTCTTTTTGAATGAGAAGTATAAAGCGGTGTCACAAAGAGAACCCAATTTAGCATGCTGCCTAGTGAACTTTAAAAATCAGAGCAGAAATCAAACATAACTCAGAAGTCAGAGAATGGTAGTTAATGGTTTTGGAAACATAATTGCAGGGTTGTCAACTTTTACAGTTCAATGTAAACTGAAATGGAACACAAAGTGAAATCAGGCTAATGAATTTGAAAGCATCCAAAAAGATGTAACGTCTATTATAGTGAAGTAGCGTTAACTGCATTCTGAAAATCTTAATGCACTAGCTACGCAGATGAAGCTATGCAATCACAAATGTAAGAAAAATAGTTTTGTTAATGCAGGTTTTGTAAAGTAACATTACACTGATGGGAGTTTTTGGAGGGTTCTGAAAATGTTTGTTAAAGGTGAGTTCGCTAAAATGAGTTCTGTTGTATTGAGATTTAGGCTACACAGATTCTGTGGCTATGCCTTGTCACGGTTTTACAGTTGCTTTACTCTTGCTCTTATAAAATCATCCTTTGGCTACACTTGGTGGCTTAGGACCTATTTGCATTATTTGTTTGTCATATGTTGGCAGCTGCTCATTTGTAAAAGCATTGGAGGTAGCAAGTGGCATCTGTAGGCTAGCTTGTAAATCAAGGCCAAATGGGAGATAAGTATTGTACTTTATACTTTTTAAAATACACAGTGTGTCCAAAATACATATATATCATTTTGAAACTTAAGTGTTTTCTTTTTCTTTCCATAACCTCATTACTTACAAAAGCTCATTTGTAATATTAACTGTTGAATGTTGTTCCCATGTGTTGCATGCGTATATTACTGTGAAATCATTTTAGACAAACATTTATCATAAATAAAATTGCATGAATAGAAGAGTCACTTTAATAGCTATTATATCATCGCCAGTATAGCAATCATTTATCTTGCAAGTATTGCAGGTCTAGCTGTTTTGTACTCGTTAGATTGCTTTTCTGCATTTTCTTTCTTCTTCTTATCCTTAGTCCAGTTATAAGATAATCTAATAAGTAAGTTTACCCATTGTGGGAAAAATATTAAAGTAGCATCCTTTACTTTAAAATAAATGATGTTATTATTAAATTATATATGAGTCGTATTTATTACACATCAGCTGCACTTATAATATAAACTCATGGTGCGACAGCCCTTAGAGGGCCAAGGCTTACCAAACCGACTGCCGGCCTCATGCCCACTTATGCATGGCAGAGGTGGACGATCATCCAGCTGATACGGGGAGGAGATGTGGTCAGCGTCTCGGCATCCCCCAGCCGGAATGTTTGTTTCCGTGACCAGGGCTGCTTACCTAGCGTAAGCTTCTCACTTTCCTCATGATGCTGAGTGGGCACCGGTCCCATATCAGCTTCACTTACATACGTATATTGAGGACATGTTTCACAAACTATTGTTCCCATCATCGGCTCTAATGTGACTAAAGCTTGATCCAGCGGTGTGGGTAATTCTGGGGTTGCTGCTGCCATCTGTTGATTTTGTGAGGACTTGAAATGTGGGGTTGTCTTCTGACGGGATTTCTAAGTTCATTAGTTGGTTTTTATGTTTTTCTATGTATATTCTCTCCCATATGACGAGTTCACTATGTTTTTGTACGTATTTTAGTAATTTGGTGCTATCTTCAATTTCATTATTTTCAGACCAGAAATGAGCTACTATTGCAGACTTATCAATATTTTTGTATGTTAAGTGTCTGATATGTTCTTTCTTTTTAGTGCCTCTGTTTCTTTTTGTCCTCCCTATGTAAATTATTTCACAGTCTTTACACTTAATCTTGTAAATGCCTGACTTTTCTTCTGCTTTTATGATATGATTATTATTATTGTTAAGTAGGTTTTTAATGTTGTAATTGTTTTTTGGTGCCAATGTTATATTGTATTTCTTGAATATTTTTTGGAACTTTTTTGTGGCCCAGGGGTGGTAAGTAAATTTAGCAAATCTAATTTCTTGTTTCATCGGTGAAAGATCTGTGATCTGTTTTAATCTTTTTTGAAGTTTGAATGATTTTATTTTTTATCTACAAGGCTTTTTCCATATCCCTTTTTTATTGCAGTTTTTAAGATTTGATGGTATTCTTTTTGATATTCTTGATGGCTGAGGGGTAGGTTTACTAATCTGTGTGTGTGACTGTTGATGGTGGCATGTTTGTGTGGAATTGGGTTGAAACTATTTGCTTTGATGTAATTATCTGTGTGTGTTGCTTTTCTATGAATACCAAATTCCAGTTTTTCATTGTTTTTTGTGATTTTAAGGTCCAAAAAAAGGTAGAGTACAGTCCTCTTCAGTTTCTACTGTGTACTGTTCCCTAGCATGAGCTATGGCTCTGGGAACCTTTTCAGATAGCAATAAATAAAAAAATAAAAAAAAAATAAAAAAATTGTATGCTGGGTTCTTGAAGATTGACTAGTTTCAAAGCATCATCTATCTGTTTGTAGTGTATTATTGCAAAGATGTCGTCTACATATTTGTACCATGTTTTAAAAATATGAGGAAAGGCTTTAGTTATGTGTTTCGTAAAAGCTCATGTATAAATTGGCCAAAAATGGTGATAGCGGGCTTCCCATAGCCAGTCTCACACACAGATTAGTAAACCTACCCCTCAGCCATCAAGAATATCAAAAAGAATACCATCAAATCTTAAAAACTGCAATTAAAAATGGATATGGAAAAAGCCTTGTAGATAAAAAAAAAATAAAATCATTAAAACTTCAAAAAAGATTAAAATAGATCACAGATCTTTCACCAATGAAACAAGAAATTAGATTTGCTAAATTTACTTACCACCCCTGGGCCACAAAAAAGTTCCAAAAAATATTCAAGAAATACAATATAACATTGGCACCAAAAAACAATTACAACATTAAAAACCTACTTAGCAATAATAATAATCATATGATAAAACCAGAAGAAAAGTAAGGCATTTACAAGATTAAGTGTAAAGACTGTGAAAAAATTTACATAGGGAGGACAAAAAGAAACAGAGGCACTAGAAAGAAAGAACATTTCAGGCACTTAACATACAAAAATACTGATAAGTCCACAATAGTAGCTCATTTCTGGTCTGAAAATAATGAAATTGAAGATAGCACTAAATTACTTAAATATGTACAAAAACAGTGAGCTCGTCATATGGGAGATAATATACATAGAAAAACATAAAAACCAACTAATGAAATTAGAAACCCCGTCAGAAGACAACCCCACATTTCAATTCATCACAAAATCAACAGATGGCAACAGTAACTCCAGAACTACCCACACCACTGGATCAAGCTTTAGTCGCATTAGAGCTGATGACGCAAACAATAGTTCGCGAAACATGTCTTCAATATAGGTACGTAAGTGAAGCTGATGTCTAATAAATATGACTCATCTATAATTTAATAATTACGAGGGCCATTCAGAAAGTACCTTCTGGTTGATTGCAAAAAATTCACCAAGTTAAATAAAAATATTTTAATATATACATCTTACAACTACATCTTTGCACTGTTTTTCTACATAGTCCCCATAACGATTGAGGCACTTATCATATCTGTTCACAAGCTTTGAAATTCCTTCTGCATAAAAATCATCCACTTGTGCCTGGAGCCAGCCTGTGACCGCATCTTTGAGCTCTTCGTCGTCATCAAACCGCTGGGACCCGAGCCATGTCTTCATATGCATGAAGAGGTGATAATCGCTTGGCGCCAGATCTGGGCTGTAAGGTGGATGGTTGACAACGTCCCACTTGAAGGACTCAAGAAGGGCTGTTGTTCTGCGAGCAGAGTGAGGACGGGCATTATCGTGCAAAAAAAAAACGATACCAGAAGTCACGATGAATAGCTGCTGCAGAATATCCTTTGGCTGTAAAAAACCTTATAATAGCACGCACTTCACATTTGGCGGGATTTTCTATTGCAGCACACATTTCAAACGGCCACAAACACTAAACTAGCGCAGATACGACGTTCACTCGACCACGGCTTGATGCCGACTGACCTGCTGAGTGTGTGAATGCACAGATGGCGTCGCTACTCCCCCCACTACCCGCACTGTGACCGATCGGAGGTTACTTTCTGAATGGCCCTCGTATTTCTCTTTACTGTGGTGTTCCAATATAGTTAAATTTCGATAAAATGATGTAATATTCCACGATCCGCAAGCTGTCTTTATACATAATCAGACATGAGTGATATCATGGTAACAGTTTTTCATTATTTTATGTAAACATGCAATGTTCTTATGAAGAAATGTGTAATAAGTTTGGCATAAAGATGGACTTAACTTTCAAATTCAAGAGAATACTTACAATTTTTTAAGCAAATTTATGTAGTAGTAGTAGAACTTTGTGATGTAAAGAAGGTCTGGGACATTCCACTTGATGAAGACTGTAAGGCCTATAATAGTTTCGCAGTTAATGTATAAACCAAGCATTAATAAGTTATGGATAATGCTTAAGCAAGGCTTAATGCTCATTCCTCCTGAAAAGTATGTAGGGCTCACTGCTATAGAGTTTTAAATATGCTGACCTGGTTTTACAAAACAATTAACCCATTACCTACCAATATCTCTTTTTTGGGACGCGTATATTTTATGTGCCTTACGTGATATTATAATACCTGGGTATACTTTTTGTGCTTAGATTGGTAATTGTGGTAACTAGAAAACAGCTGAATGTAGTTATTGTTGATTTGGTGTCATTATGTCGCACCAGGGCTGTTTTAAAAACCACGGTTTGCTGGATTTGAAGTTTGAAGTATGACGGTGTAAATTAAAACTGAATTTTTGGTACCATTGTGACACTGATCACATTATTTGTGTTGTATTAAGAAGTGAAGAATTGCCACAGCATTTATCTCCAATTGTTTAGGTATCTATTATTGGCAAATATGAATGCTGTCCCATTTTTGGGACATTGGCATAATTAAATTGCTTTGGAAAACAATCGTGTTGAGGTTATAGTCATGTACTTAGACTGGCAGCATTTTTGAAAGTCTACACTTTATTTGTTATTGTTACTGTTAATGATTATTGTTATTATTATCATTATCATTATTATTATTATTATTATTATTATTATTATTATTATTATTATTATTATTATTATTATTATTATTATCATTGTGGGGTGCTGGGGTAGCACAGTGGTTTTGTTTGCAACTCTCATGCTGGGGGTCCAAGTTCGATTCCTGGTTCTGGAGTGGCGATTTTAAGTCAGCCCTATCCGTGCCTTCACCCTCTGTCTAGCTCATGTGAAGTGTTCCCCATGCCCAACGTGGTTCGGAGTCTGTATAAATTGTAGGTCCTTTCGCCTCACCGTCATCTTCGCTATCACCCTATCATTGGACGTAATGGACACCGCTCTCTGGGCACCTCCACCTGAGAAATGGGTCTGGTCATCACGTGGTGGGGTGAGATTACCCCAAAGGCCATAGTTGCCATATGGGGAGTGTTGGTATACATACATTTATTATGATTGTCATGTTCATTAAATTTAAAAATGTTAATTTTTTATTTACAGCCGAGATTATGGCTGGAACAGAAAGGGACTGACTGTTGCAGATGCACTGAGTTTTCTTGAACTACAACAGCAAGAACATGAAGTCGATGCTGCAATTGTAATTGTACCTCTTGATGCTGATGAAGTAACAAATGAAGAAAACATTCAATAAAACTAACTTGATACCCACGAGGTGAGTGATGTCTGCAGAACCTTGGAAGCGATTCATAGTGCTCCAGAAGATGATTAAAGAAGTTTACATTCAAGAGCAGAATCTGTTGATAATAATTTGCCCTCTTGCTCATCAGCAAACACATATTGCAGGAAGAAAAGAAATGTTTCAGAAACTATTGTTTAAAAGAAACCAGCTAATGGAGAGTTGCAAACTGGGCAAGGCATCAGACATTGTATCAAATAAATTCAGAAAGTAACAAAGAAGATATAAGCTGCTTTACTGAAATTCTTCACGGAAAAAGCAATGTTGAGATTTTTGAAGAATTTATGTCTGTTTTGGAAGTTATTTTGACATAGAACATAATATATGTATACAAGTCAAAAGAACTAGCCTTCATTTTCTATCATAAAAGAGGAGTTGAAGGTGTTTATAGAAATATTATTGCTCTCTGGTTACCATATTGTGACTTTGTGGGTTCGTAGAATTAAAAGTCCAAATTGCAGAAATTCAAAATGTTCTTTATTTCCCTAGAAATACACTTTGCTCAACCCTTACAGTAGCAGAATTATGTCACATACACAATTACAATCTTCCAGTTCATCTGCCACACCCACAAACAAAGAGATGACTTTCAAAACACAGCAGTACATGCAGTTCCGATTACTATTACTCCCATTACCACTCTTGGCTGCTTATATAGCTCCACTCACTGTTTGAGAAATTACCAAAATTTTCTGTAACAAGAGAGCACTAGAATCTTTTAATTATGTAACTTTATCTGTTTTGGCAAACCTTTTATCTCCGCGCTATCTTTATCTGTTTCGGCAAGCTCTTTATCTCTGCCTGGCACTATCTGTCCCTTATCTCCACACTGCACTGTCTCTGTCGGCTGCCAAACGCGACAATATATTACCACAAGAAGATATATATTGGGAATAAGCCGCATACATAGGAGTGCCTTTGGTATATAAATCAGTATAAAAAAATCACTTCAGGGAAATAAAATTTCTGCACTTGAATGGCAGTTCCAAAATTGACAAGTCTGATAAAATGTACAAGCTTAGGTTGTTTTTTCATAAACTGGGAGAAGAATCTATGAAATTCAAGGTTTTTCACCCAGAGCTTTCCTTAGACAAGATGATGGTGTGCTATTATGGAAAACATCTTGAAAAGATGTACATGTGAGGGAAGCCCATAAAATTTGGGTGTAAGGTATGGTGTCTCTGTGGCTCTAATGGCTATCTATAAATTTTCGCCGTACTGTGGTAAGAGTGCCAGTAATGACCATGAAGGACCATAAAGTTTGAGAGTAATCTCGTTTCTACCATTGTAATTCCTACATTGGAAAACTATAAGTTCTTTTTTGACAATTTCTTTACAAGTATGAATGTACTAACATTGCAAAGAGAAAGGAAAATCAAAGCTAAAGGCACGAGAGAAAACCACACAAAACAATGTCCTCTCATTGCAAGTAAGGATATGGAAAAGAATAAAGAGAGGTGATTTTTCAACCATTGATTTGACAAAGATAATGAATGAGATATTTATAGTGAAATGGAAGGATGATAAACCTTGAGCAAAAACTTCAGTATGAGTAAGCCTCTGTCCAAAGTATGCAGTTATTCTCAGAAAGAGAAAAACACTAATCTACTCCAAAGCGCAGAGGTCCCCAAAGAAGCTTACTTCTTGGCGGTAGAGTAAAGTACCGATGTGTGATTTGATTCTGGAAATCACCTGATTCAACCCATTGCTACACAAAGACAAGGCACACTTGGAAAAAGAAAACAACTAGAATTTGCAAACTGTGTGACTTTTCGCTTCATGATAGTGCTTTACCTTATTTCATATTCGCTAATTCAATAGTATGTACAAGAAATGTTGATTCCGAACATGATTCGCTGTTTGTACTATATGTGTGTGCATTGTATCAGAATATACATTTTATAAACATCTAAAACTTAGAGAAAATAAAGGGAAAACTGTAGCTTTTAGTATGTGTTTTGCTATCACTTTCCTTCCAAAAATGGGAATCCATTTTATGAACTCACCTTAAATAAAAAATTCACTTTTTTGTTGTTTGCTTTAGCTGTTGCTAAACTGGTGTTTGAAAAAAATTCAAGAGCAAATAATTTTGGCAGGTAATGGGTTAACATTCATTTAGAACTGCTGCAACATCACTGAGTGGTACAGATTTACTTGGTTCTTTTACTGACTAAAACAATACAAATTATATGTCACACTTACATTTCTTTCCTTTAACACGTGATATCTATCAGAAACACCAAAAACTCAAGTACCATACCATGTAGCTATCTCTGCCTGGAGAGAACTCCCCATAACTCTTGGTACTCATCATGTAGTCTTATACTCAATGCATTACAAGACTTTGCGGGGTTAAACTTGGGCTTGTGCTAAACCTGTAAGACTACCCTTGAGTCTTGCCAGAACTTTATAACACCAGAATATTTAATGAAAAGTTCATCATTAGTAGGTACATAAAAAGAGTACTATTATTGGCATCTCTGATAGGTCACAACTTCAAAATATATCAATGTAAATATCTAGGCAATTATATAAGGTTGATCTAAGCTTATGTACTTATAAAAAACATACATAAACCCAGCAATAGTGACCAAATGTGAATGTAAATTTCAAAGATCTTAGTTCTTACTTGTAGCATCTATCACTAATTGAAAACAGGAAAATTCATTCTGTATAGTGTGGTTATGTTGGAGTGCATGCTTATGCCATGTGCCATGTGCATCTAATGGTTTGACATATGTCTTCACAAGTTTTTACTACAAAGCAAAACGATTTTGGCCTGCTATGTCACAACTTTTGCAATTACCACATGCCACTCCTGTGGTATACATTAACACACAATCTCCCTGGTTGTAGCACATGTATCTGCCAGGTATATAAAGGCCAATACAAAAATTAAAAACTGGAAAACATGGTGCTGAAAGAAAAATCATCATAAAAGATACCGTCTGTGCAATTAGGCTATAACAGTTGTGTACTATTTTGTTTTCTCTTTCATTCCTTTTCTTTTTCTGGTAAATTTTCTTCAAACATAGGACCCCTTATGTAGCCTTAACTATGACAAGCCAGTTAAACAAAAGGAAAGTTCTGCCTTGGTCTGCCTTTGTGTAAATAACATTTTTCTGTTTCAAAGAATGGATAGTATTATGTTTTCTCTTCTGAAAGGATCTGTTTTTTATTTCCTCCAAAATATTTTCACAATGGCTTTTTACTGAATTTTGTTTGGATACTGGCAGAACTTGTGTCGAAATGTTGATATCTGCAATGTCGTCTTCAATTTTGTTTGAGAAACTGACGCATGTTTTTAATCCATTATTTAAAAGACCCAATTCTGTTTTGGAGAAATTTTGACTGGATAGGTTTACGACATTTTCAAAGATTTGCATGCTCGTTTTTGCGTTTACGCAACTTATTTTACTATTGTATTTAGCGTGTGTGACGATTGCTGATCGACATACATTTCTGATGTTTTTTAACTTTTTCCCGGTATGATTTCGGTGTGAAGATGTGTTGCACAGATTAGCCAGTTTGTATTTAAACGGTTTTTTCTCTCATTTTCTTGCTTAGGACTGCCAAATAGTTATGTTCAAAGTTCCCACATAGTGTTTCCCAGCGCTTTCGTTAAAACTGAATAAAATTGGTGAATATAAAAATTATTTGTGGTTGGTTTATTGACACTCGTCACTTACTTTTTCATATATTTATGAGAGACTAGTTTCAAAGGCCCTGGCCTCCATTTTCAATCTCTTCCCAACTGGCATCTGTTGTTTTCTGCTCTCTCTGGTGGTGGAACTATGAACTTTTTTGTCAAATTATCTACTGGCAGGATTTCAAAGTTCATTACGCGATCCTTATTTTTCCAGATGAATATGTTCTCCCATGTTGTCAATCTATTTTGGTTTATCACTCCTTTTAATAATTTTGGATTTGGATCAGTGTCATGGTTTTCATTCCAAAAATGAAATGCTACTGCTGACTTGTCTTCTTGTTTCAATCTGATGTTTCTAAAGTGTTCTTTGACTCTGGTTTTTAAATTTCTTTTTGTTTGACCTATGTAGCATTTTTCACAATTCTTACAATTTATTTGGTATATTCCAGATTTGTTACCTGAAGGAATTTCATCTTTTGTTTTTGAATTTAGTAATTTTAAAATTGAGTATCTATTAGTAGGTGCCAAGATGATTTTTGTTTCTTGCTTCCTTGCTTTTGTTCCTATTACTAGTAGCATAAATGCCCCCACATATAATTTGGCCAAATGGTTACTAAGTAAATTTAATAGTTTTCCAAAATTTGAAAGTGCAAATTTAAGAAACTCTTTAGATTTAGTAGAAAAAATCAAAGATATAAATTTGGACAAAAATGACAGACTGGTTTCATTTGATGTCACATCTTTATTTCCAAGCATACCAACAGAAAAATTGCAGACTGTGTTAAAAAAATGGCTAGCTACAATTGATATGGAAGCAATAGAAGCAGAAGAATATATTTCTCTAACAAAAATATGCATTGAACAAAACTTCTTCAGCTTTAATGGAAAACACTACAAGCAGAAATCAGGATTATCAATGGGCAATCCACTTTCACCTTTTTTGGCTAACTTATTTATGAGTGCATTTGAAACACAAATTAAAAAGTCCTTCCCAATGATCTTCAAGGTTTGGTATAGATATGTTGACGACATCTTTACAATTGTACCAAGTAAACATTTAGATGATGCATTAAAATTACTCAATCTGCAAGAAAGGACTATCAAATTCACAATAGAAAAGGAAATTAATGGACAACTACCTTTCTTGGATCTAAATATCATCAGGAATGATACAAAAATAAAATTTGGAATTTACAGGAAGCCAACACATTCAGAAAATTATATAAAAAATAATAGCCACAACCCAATTACACATAAACATGCAATAATAAACAGCCTTACACACAGACTAGTCAACATACCCATGGAAAAAGAAGAATATTTCAAGGAACAAAAAGCAATAATACACATAGCAGAAGAAAACGGATACAACAACAGTTTGGTGTTGAAGAAAATTAGAAAATCTAAACTAAAGAAAACCATTAAGGAAGCAACCACATTTATTAAAGAAAAAGAAAGCAACAGCATATTCAGTTCATTCACATATCATCCAAAAACATTTAATAAATTTAAAAAGATATTCAAGGAACAAAATATCATCTTGGCACCTACTAATAGATACTCAATTTTAAAATTACTAAATTCAAAAACAAAAGATGAAATTCCTTCAGGTAACAAATCTGGAATATACCAAATAAATTGTAAGAATTGTGAAAAATGCTACATAGGTCAAACAAAAAGAAATTTAAAAACCAGAGTCAAAGAACACTTTAGAAACATCAGATTGAAACAAGAAGACAAGTCAGCAGTAGCATTTCATTTTTGGAATGAAAACCATGACATTGATCCAAATCCAAAATTATTAAAAGGAGTGATAAACCAAAATAGATTGACAACATGGGAGAACATATTCATCTGGAAAAATAAGGATCGCGTAATGAACTTTGAAATCCTGCCAGTAGATAATTTGACAAAAAAGTTCATAGTTCCACCACCAGAGAGAGCAGAAAACAACAGATGCCAGTTGGGAAGAGATTGAAAATGGAGGCCAGGGCCTTTGAAACTAGTCTCTCATAAATATATGAAAAAGTAAGTGACGAGTGTCAATAAACCAACCACAAATAATTTTTATATTAATTTTGACGTCACTGTTACTAAATTCCTCCAAACACACATCAAAAATTGGTGAAGTTTTAATTCTATATCATCCAAATTTTTGTATTGCTTATTAATTTCGAATTTTAAAACTTTTTTCTCAGCAGCCCTTTGTTGTGGATTTCCGTTGCCTTGTTTTACTATTTTCCGGACAAATTGGGGTGTTATTTTATTCCGTAAACATCCCCCAGAAAGATTTGTTCAGCAAGTTCCTTGAACCGCCACCAGAGGAGACCTGTGACAAAATATCGTCAACTACACCAATGAGAACCAGTCGATGGCCGGCTGAGGATAGGAGCAAAGTCTCTGAAACATGTTCCGGAAAAATTTAAAAGTAAGTGTTCTTTAGTGTCATTAATCGACTCCCTTTAAATTTAATTTATCATAACAACACTGTTTTCAACACTTCCAAGAAAGGAATTTAAGAAAATAACTTCAAATATTCTGTAAATCATCAGAAATGTATAAATTAATTGGAACTAAAAGAAATAAAAGCTAAGTCTAAATGTACTTACTGCACCTGTGCTTATGTTAGTAGAAGATGAATTGCCTTACTGCCAACATTGCTCCTACAATCACCATGCTCTTTGTTGTCAATATCATAAAAGTCACTATAGTCCAATAAATAAACCAGTGAAAGTTTTCACTATCTAAAGTATAATTAAACTATTGTTTATACTAAGTCAGCATTTTACTTGCATAACTAAATTAGTCAACCGAATATTTTATTTACATAACTAAGCTATTCAACTAAACCACAGGGTAAATCTGCTGGAGTCCTCGATAAGCTCTTGAAATGGATCAGTTTTGTGTTTTTGCAGTCTTAATGCTACAGGCACTCTGCCAAATGTATATTCATATGATTCTGTCTGATGCTGCTCCTTTATAGGTGATGCCTGAGAGATTGCTAGTGTGACTCAGTGTTGCTTGTGTGAGCATTTGTAGTGTTCATGAAATGCAGGCTGTGATTTACAGTTATATGGGTGCAACACTCCCAACCTTTAAGTCATAGTATGCACCCTAGCAGTCAATATGTATTGTTCTGGTAAACTTCACATGTAAAGAGGGTGGCACTGTCTCTGCGATTATTGGGATATAATGCCATCTGTACTTCATTGGTGATGTTAGTCACCCTAAGAATCAAATGTGCTTCTACAACTTAGCTTCCTGGTATTTCCTCCTTCCAATTTTGCATTTGTCAGTCTGAACGAAATGGCTAGTACTTCCTATTGTACCCCTATTTATCTATTTATTATTCATTGAGGGAAAGCACACCTAACAGTAGCTGAACCAATCAGATATTGTTCTGTGGCTTATGCTTGTGTCTCCAATGGAACAATGGATAAAAGTTTGTACGAAAATGCGTGGGCATAGCTGAGTGTAACTATGCTTGCTTGGCCAGAACTTTTGAGTTCTTGAACCATATGCCCTTTCCCATGGACTCCAAGAACTGTGCAAGCCCTTACCTATGTGAAAACATCTTGTATCTCTGATCCGGTTTCCTAACGAGCTGGAAAGGGGAACTGTATTTCCAACATAACATACTCATTCTTAATAAACTTTTGTCATATAGGATTGCATTGTTCCTGACACAATGGTGTGAGATAAACAATACTAATGAAGTATTAAATTTTAGATGAGTCGCATTTTTTACACATCTGCTTCACTTTCGTACCTATTTTGAGGACATGTTTCGCAAATCTTCGTTTGCATCTACGGCTCTTGTGCGACTGACGCTAGATCCAGCGGTGTGGGTAATTCTGGGGTTGTTGCTGCCATCTGTTGATTTAGTGATGAACTGAAATGTGGGATTCTCTTCTAGCGGGATTTCAAAGTTCATTAGTTGGTTTTTATGTTTTTCTATGTATATCCTCTCCCATATGACGAGTTCACTATGTTTTTGTACGTATTTTAGTAATTCTGTGCTATCTTCAATTTCATGATTTTCAGACCAGAAATGAGCTGCTATTGCGGACTTATCAATATTTTTGTATCTTAAGTGCCTGAAGTGTTCTTTCTTTCTAGTGCCTATGTTCCTTTTTGTCCTTCCTATGTAAATTTTTTCACAGTCTTTACACTTAATTTTGTAAATGCCTGACTTTTCCTCTGGTTTTATCTTATCAGTATTATTACTGTGAAGTAGGTTTTTAATGTTGTAATTGTTTTTGGTGCCAATGTTATATTGTATTTCTTGAATATTTTTTGGAACTTTTTTGTGGCCCAGGGGTGGTAAGTAAATTTAGCAAATCTAGTTTCTTGTTTTATTGGTGTGAGAGCTGTGATCTGTTTTAATTTCTTTTGAAGTTTGAATAATTTTAGTTTTTTATCTACAAGGTTTTTTCCATATCCATTTTTAATTGCAGTTTTTAAGATTTGATGGTATTCGTTTTGATATTCTTGCTGGCTGAGAGGTAGATTTACTAATCTGTGTGTCAGACTGTTGATGGTTGCATGTTTGTGTGGAATTGGGTTGAAACTATTTGCTTTGATGTAATTATCTGTGTGTGTTGCTTTTCTATGAATGCCAAATTCTAGTTTTTCATTGCCTTTTTTGATTTTAAGGTCTAAAAAAGGTAGAGTACAGTCCTCTTCAGTTTCTACTGTGAATTGTATGCTGGGTTCTTGCAGGTTGAGTAGTTTCAAAGCATCATCTATTAGTTTGTAGGGCACTATTGCAAAGATGTCGTCTACGTATCTGTACCATGTTTTAAACATATGAGGGAAGGCTTTAGTAATATGTGTTTCGAAAAAGCTCATGTATAGATTGGCCAAAAATGGTGATAGCGGGCTTCCCATAGCTAGTCCTGAAATTTGTTTGTAATATTTTCCATCGAAGACAAAATAATTTTGATGTATACATAATTCAGTCATTGCCACATATTCTTCTATTGCATTGGCATCCAGGTTTATAGAATTTAGCCATTTTTTCAGTTGAATCAAAAGTTTGTCTAATGGAATGCTAGGGAAGAGGGAGCGGACATCAAAGGATACTAAAGTGTCATGAGGTTTTAGTTTAAGATTTTGAATTTTTTCTACCAGGTCTAAAGAGTTTTTTATACTCAGAGTATGGAATTGTGGAAAGGACTGAAATCTTTTGGTTAGCCATTTTGCCAGAAGGTAAGTAGGAGTGTTTATATTATTTACAATGGGTCTCATGGGTAGGTTGGGTTTGTGTATTTTAGGCAAACCATATATTCTTGCAAGGGTAGGGTTGTCTGGTTTGATAGTTTTTTGTTCTGTAGTTGTTAAAATTTTACTATTAATGATGGTTTTTTGTACATCTTTTATGCATCGGTTGAGTGGATTAGAATCTATTTCCTGGAATTCTTTTTGTTGTAGTAACTCTAACATTTTTTCTTTGTATGTAGCTGTATCTAAGATTACTATTTTGTTCCCTTTATCAGCCCTTGAGAAGATTACATCCTTTTTCCTTAAAGATTTAATTATCTGAATTTGTTTCAAATGTTTTATTGGCTTTTTATTTATTAAGTTTTCCAATATAGGAGCTGATTTTTTTCTAATTATATTTTTGTCCATGGTTTCTAAGCCTTCTACTGCTAATTCTGTGTCTGCAATGAATTCATCCGGGTTGCTGGAGTAATCATTGGCAACCAAAACATAACAAAATTTCAGCAAAGAACACATACCTAGATAGTGTAATTAATCTCTCAAAGCAAAATTTTAACAACGAAGAAAAAGATGTACTTAACCAAGGCCTAAAAACATGTATAACATACTCCAGCAACCCGGATGAATTCACTGCAGACATAGAATTAGCAGTAGAAGGCTTAGAAACCATGGACAAAAATATAATTAGAAAAAAATCAACTCCTATATTGGAAAACTTAATAAATAAAAAGCCAATAAAACATTTGAAACAAATTCAGATAATTAAATCTTTAAGGAAAAAGGATGTAATCTTCTCAAGGTCTGATAAGGGGAACAAAATAGTAATCTTAGATACAGCTACATACAAAGAAAAAATGTTAGAGTTACTACAACAAAAAGAATTCCAGGAAATAGATTCTAATCCACTCAACCGATGCATAAAAGATGTACAAAAAACCATCATTAATAGTAAAATTTTAACAACGACAGAACAAAAAACTATCAAACCAGACAACCCTACCCTTGCAAGAATATATGGTTTGCCTAAAATACACAAACCCAACCTACCCATGAGACCCATTGTAAATAATATAAACACTCCTACTTACCTTCTGGCAAAATGGCTAACCAAAAGATTTCAGTCCTTTCCACAATTCCATACTCTGAGTATAAAAAACTCTTTAGACCTGGTAGAAAAAATTCAAAATCTTAAACTAAAACCTCATGACACTTTAGTATCCTTTGATGTCTGCTCCCTCTTCCCTAGCATTCCATTAGACAAACTTTTGATTCAACTGAAAAAATGGCTAAATTCTATAAACCTGGATGCCAATGCAATAGAAGAATATGTGGCAATGACTGAATTATGTATACATCAAAATTATTTTGTCTTCGATGGAAAATATTACAAACAAATTTCAGGACTAGCTATGGGAAGCCCGCTATCACCATTTTTGGCCAATCTATACATGAGCTTTTTCGAAACACATATTACTAAAGCCTTCCCTCATATGTTTAAAACATGGTACAGATACGTAGACAACATCTTTGCAATAGTGCCCTACAAACTAATAGATGATGCTTTGAAACTACTCAACCTGCAAGAACCCAGCATACAATTCACAGTAGAAACTGAAGAGGACTGTACTCTACCTTTTTTAGACCTTAAAATCAAAAAAGGCAATGAAAAACTAGAATTTGGCATTCATAGAAAAGCAACACACACAGATAATTATATCAAAGCAAATAGTTTCAACCCAATTCCACACAAACATGCAACCATCAACAGTCTGACACACAGATTAGTAAATCTACCTCTCAGCCAGCAAGAATATCAAAACGAATACCATCAAATCTTAAAAACTGCAATTAAAAATGGATATGGAAAAAACCTTGTAGATAAAAAACCAAAATTATTCAAACTTCAAAAGAAATTAAAACAGATCACAGCTCTCACACCAATAAAACAAGAAACTAGATTTGCTAAATTTACTTACCACCCCTGGGCCACAAAAAATTTCCAAAAAATATTCAAGAAATACAATATAACATTGGCACCAAAAACAATTACAACATTAAAAACCTACTTCACAGTAATAATACTGATAAGATAAAACCAGAGGAAAAGTCAGGCATTTACAAAATTAAGTGTAAAGACTGTGAAAAAATTTACATAGGAAGGACAAAAAGGAACATAGGCACTAGAAAGAAAGAACACTTCAGGCACTTAAGATACAAAAATATTGATAAGTCCGCAATAGCAGCTCATTTCTGGTCTGAAAATCATGAAATTGAAGATAGCACAGAATTACTAAAATACGTACAAAAACATAGTGAACTCGTCATATGGGAGAGGATATACATAGAAAAACATAAAAACCAACTAATGAACTTTGAAATCCCGCTAGAAGAGAATCCCACATTTCAGTTCATCACTAAATCAACAGATGGCAGCAACAACCCCAGAATTACCCACACCGCTGGATCTAGCGTCAGTCGCACAAGAGCCGTAGATGCAAACGAAGATTTGCGAAACATGTCCTCAAAATAGGTACGAAAGTGAAGCAGATGTGTAAAAAATGCGACTCATCTAAAATTTAATAATTTTTCGCTTCACTGTGGTGTTCCAATACAGTTGAATCTCTAAATACTAATGAATCTTGCTATAGCAGTGAAATAAAACTTACCTTTACAAAGTTTATTTACTGAATGGCAGGGATTGAACATGATATTCATTAAATTTAAAGGGAGTCGATTAATGATACTAAACAATTCTTTTAAATTTCACGGAACATGTTTCAGAGGCTATTTTCTACCATTGTCAACCGGACATCAACTGGTTCCAGTGGTGTAGCTGGCGATATTTTGTTGTAGGTCTCCTCTGGTGGTGGTTTGAGGAACTTCCTGAACAAATCTTATTCATTTTCACAATAAGCAATAAAGGTAGCTTGCTTTTAACATGGCACATGTGGTTGACATGTGTAAAGTTTTAACACCATCTGCAGGACATAATATGCCATTATGTCTAAGGCATTGGTTCTAAGGTTGCCAAAAAGCTGTGCAACTATCAAGGTTATCTGCACTGCTATTTAAGGGTAACTTTGACAGGTTCCGTCAGCACTCTTTTCAGCCAGTCCAGTGTTGTATTTAGAAATTTTTTTTACAAGATGTAAAGGAAGGAATATCCTTCCAGACTACCCTTTACATGGAACATTTTTCAAAAGTTTTGATTTTCTTAAAAATGGCTAACAAGTTTGATTAAAGTA
Organism: Mantis religiosa; assembly: GCA_030765055.1. Lineage (NCBI taxonomy): Eukaryota > Metazoa > Arthropoda > Insecta > Mantodea > Mantidae > Mantis > Mantis religiosa. The sequence goes on from CM060948.1 coordinate 225,972,573, forward strand.
TTGTATGTTTAAGATATTTTCATTATAACTGAAATGCTTATCTTGAATTTTCTGGAAATGTCCTCAGAGTTCCTCTTCATTTGGATGACTTTTGCATAACTTGGAAATTGTAGTAGACAGACAAAATCTTGCTGCAAAGAAAATATAGGTCTCATCAGTATGCACAGTTTATGTATTATACATTTTTTTTACTGTGGATTAAACAGAGATACTGCTTGATATTTTCCTGACTTTGTAATTCTTATACTTTTGTCAAATGGCAGTTATTCATTTTTTTGTCTCTTGGCCATCCAAAGGGAGCAAAATTTCAAAGCCATTACTTGGCGAACAGCCTTAAAAGATTTTACTATCATTTAAAGCCTACTGTATTCCCATATTCGTTGACACCTACAAGGAAATTAGTAATAAGATAATGTTTGTCTTGACTAACATGAGGTAGAATAATAAACATTTATAAGAATAGTTTGTACAAGAATAGAGAAAATCTTAAGTATAATACATCAGGTTTCTAATTTTTGCTATTATTGTTTTGTTTTTTGAGGCAGTAGTTTTGAGTTACATATAACCGACAAATGATGTATTTGCTAGAAGAATGAAAGCTTAGTGTATCTAAGAGAATTGTGTGGTGGCATGTTTCATTTCATGGTGCTTTGAATAATTTGTACAATGAATTAGTGGTCATTTTAGAATTAAAATTTACTTTTTAATTTAAAAGGGACAAAATATTGAACTGATAGGTATTGATGGTGATAACAACACTTAATCCAGTCATATTCACAAAGGTAAAATCCCCATCACACCTTCACCATATTTACCATTCAAAATATATAGATCATTCATTCACTTCACAAACTCATTAAACTTTCAAAGTATAAAAATTGAAAGAAGCGTAGAGACCGTGAAGCACGAGTTAAAATAAAAGTGCATCACTTACACTGTTTTTCACAGGACATGTTTCAAGAACTGTTGCTCCCATTATCAGCTGAGTCTCAACTGGTGCAAATTGTAGTGTTTTCCTCTTCCATGTCATCAGTAAACTACAATTTGCACCAGTCGAGACCCAGCTGATGATGGGAGCAACAGCTGTTGAAACATGTCCTGTGAAAAACAGTGTAACTGAACCAATATATCAATATCTTCTCTTTTATTTCATTGAACTTTCTTTGTTTCTGCACTTGCCTATACTGTACCAGATAACATCCTTTTTTGTTCTTGTTTCATTTTTAAATGTCATATAACTTTCTATATTCACATCTCCCTCACCTATTTTGATGTTCAAATCCCCCATTATTATTACTTCTGTATTCCTGTATTGTACACTACATTGTACACTAAACCTAAACATAATATAGAATAAAAAGAAGTATTTCAGAAAGTGGAGTGCCATTGTTACTAAAATTAGGCAAGTGAGTCAACCTTGTATATACTTTTCTCCACTTACAAGTTTTTTGATGAAGACTAGTTTCTGGGAACTTCTCCCCTATCGTCAGTTCTGTGGTTGACTGATGACACCGGATGCATCATCAGTCAACCACAGAACTGACGATAGGGGAGAAGTTCCCAGAAACTAGTCTTCATCAAAAAACTTGTAAGTGGAGAAAAGTATATACAAGGTTGACTCACTTGCCTAATTTTAGTAACCTAAACATAATATTGAATTTTTGCCATTCTGTTTGTTTTTTATTATAACCCACAATACTTTTTTGCAATTGATCACATGCATGTTATTGCTTTTGTTAGAAATTTCTTGCAAAACCCACACCACTTGACACTTTTCCCTTCTTTGCCACCTTTTCTCTTTTTATTCGAGCATACATAAAATCCTTTTTCTCTTTATTTTCTTCCTTTAACCAAGTTTTTACTCTCAGCTTTACCATATCTAGCAATTGTTTCATATTTCTCCCTAAAATCATAGTGATAATAAGAAGGCTTATTAGAGCTAAAACTATGTGATATTTGGAGGAATTTAATAACAGTGATGTCCAAATTAATTCATAAAACTATTTGCAGTTGGTGTTTTAACATTATGTCACTTGCATTTTGATTTTTGAAGTAAATGTAAGTGGCAGTGTGAAAACACCGACTACAAATAGTTTTATGAATTAGAGCTAATATGTTTCCATAGGAAAATTACATGCAGGGACTCTGTTGCTGATATTGTAACGCATGATTAGCATGTGCCTGATGAGCAAACCAGCAGTAGCATAAACTGCACGTTGTATCTTCTGTTGTCATTGAAGTATAACACATGTGCTTCCTTTAAGCCTAGCTTTTACTGCATCATTTAGAGATTGCCTGTGTGTTGATACATTTGCAGCGTTCTGTTCATTTGGTTATTGGTCTTTGTTTACACGTGTTTGAGTCGGTGTATCTGTGCATGTGTTGTGAGCACTTCAATTTTGTTAATGAATATTTAACTGTTTAACAATGTCCAAATGTAGTGACAATAATAATGCAGCCAAATAAAATGCGAGAACACTCATGAACCAAATAAAATTGTATTTTGTGAAGGTATCTTAAAGGATTATGAGTTGATTGCATTTACTGCAGAACATGATCACAAAATGGTTAGGCTTCCACCTTATCATTGCTATTTTAACCCAGTTTAATTAATTTGGACCAAAGTAAGGGCTTAACAACAAAGCTTCACTGTATCATCAATAATAAGGCTGATAGAAGAGACGCTAAGAGACAGTAATAAAGGCTGAAAATTGGGTAAAAGCTATTACTCATATATAGGACATAATAAGTGCAGCATAGGAAAATGAAGGACTTTTGGAAGAGGGGATGGAACGGCTTATCAGCTCCTTGGGGGAATACCAACACCGACAGTGATGCAAGTCATTTGGATGTCAGCAGTATTTTGCCTTTTACAAAATACATCAGTATTTCAAGGTATGTCTCTTTTGTTAAGGCAAATCTTTATACTCATATATATACTTGCATGTTCTATTATTTTCGTCTAGACTCACTATTTTACTATTATCTTCATGAATGTATATAAAATACCTGCTCTACATTCAAAGTAAAATCCAATTGTCTTTTTACAAATATTCCTAATATACTGTATGTGGTCACAATAAGCGACAATATTGCCTCTCTCTCTCTCTCTCTCTCTCTCTCTCTCTCTCTCTCTCTCTCTCTCTCTCTCTCTCTCTCTCTCTCTCTCTCTCTCTGTCTCTGCGACATGTCAATCCTTATTTTAATGGCACTGATAGCAACATTCATGATATTCTTAACTAAGTTCTGATCATTTGTTCTGACTACACATAGATCATGCTCTTTAGTGGAAAAACATTTTCTGCCATAAAATGCAAGAAATCTTGCAAGTAAAATTATCACCATGAGGAATGGCTTCCATCTGTGTTGACTGCATTCACACAAAGGTGTTAACTTGCAAAATAAGAATGGGCAACCTGATTTGTACAAGAAAGAAAAATGGGTTGTTGAGTTTATCACATGAATTAATAACTTTAAGTAACAAAGTAATTGCAATATAACTTTTGTTTACAAAATTGTGTATTGCTCACCCATATCTAGAACCAAGGATATATGAGTAATAAATATCAAACTTTGTATTTTGTTACAGCCAGGGCCGCCCACATATAAATTCTGGGCCTCCCAACAAGCCATGATGGTGGGCCCTCCTATCATCATGAATTCTGAGCTGGGCCTTCCTTTATTCAAAAGGTTCCAAAACTTATACATTAATGGCAGAGTAATAACACATGGTTAGAGAAGAATAGATAAATTGATATAATGTGGTAAACTTATAATATCCATTATTATGATTATTATTGAATAGGTCTTTCTGAGCCTCCGGCGCATGTCGGTTTTTCTTCCCATTATGAGCGGCCCTTGGTACAACATCTTATAAAAGTGAAAAGATTTTTGGAATTCCTGCCCTGCCAATCATTTGCTGGAAGCATTTTTGTTAATTTTTATTTCGTTATAATTGGCCATAATGATTTTAATTAAAATATTTTCATTTGAGATATTTAAAATACAAAGTATTTATTTGAATTTCCTCTAAATAGCCTATAAGATTTTTTCACTCCCATTGAATTCTATTTAACTCTGGAATCATCAAAGAGATGGACCAAAGTTTATTACAGAGAAATGTAAAGCTAATTAAAATATACACAGTTTCTAGTTAGATTTATTACTAGTGTAAAGTGTATTGAAGAATCAATTAATAAATATTATGTATGCTTCTAAATTGGTGATGGGTGGAGAAAGATATGTTCACATTGTAAGTTTTTTTTTCTCTCTTCATGTAACCATTAACAGCAAAAAATGTGAGATATCAGAATAAAATGATGTAAATATATGTTAATGAAAATTTAATCGCTAATGTGACCAGCTACATTGATGAAGAAAGTTAAAATATGAAGAGTTAAATTTATGACGAGGTTTAAGCCTGATAAGTTAATGTCATGATTAATTGCATTAATACCATGATTAATTGCATGTGATAAATGTTATAAACTGAATCACAAGAATATGTGATGGTTTCTCATCTAATAATATAAGATGTTAATAGTTCTAAGAAACTAGTATGGCCAGAGTAACAGCACTGATTGCATTTTATTAATAACAATTCTCTTTCTTGACTCTCATGTTAATATATTATTTTATTCATTGTTTAGGTTGAAATATGCCAGCAGCTTTATGATACGATTCGTAATCATAAAAAAGATGATGGTTCACTTCTGTGCGATGCATTCATCCGTGTTCCCAAGCGTCGTCAAGAACCAGGATATTATGAGGTGATAGTGAGATTTATGCAGTTGTAGGATATCAGGCTAATTTGCTTTGTGTTTATTATTAAATATTTGTTATTTTGTTTCTGTTAATCGGTTTAGGTGGTTACAAATCCTATTGATTTGCTAAAACTGCAGCAAAAATTGAAAACTGATGAATATGAGGATGTGGAGGACCTGACAGCAGATGTCCAATTGATGGTCAACAATGCTAAAGCATTTTATAAGGTAATATGATTGTTAGACTATCAGGTATTATTCTTGAGAAGCTCTTCCAAGTATTTGATGCCCATACATTTTTAATTGTAAAGTATATTGTTGGCCAGTTTCACCAACTGATGTTAAAAATACTCTCAATATCATGTTTGCTAACTTTATATTAAATTCCTTTCTTGGAAGTGTTGAAAAGTGTTGTTATGATAAATTAAATTTAAAGGGAGTCGATTAATGACACTAAACAACACTTACTTTTAAATTTTTCCGGAACTTGTTTCAGAGACTTTGCCTCTATCCTCAGCCGGCCATCAACTAGAGTCAATGTTGGACTCTAGTTGATGGCCTGCTGAGGATAGAGGCAAAGTCTCTGAAACATGTTCCGGAAAAATTTAAAAGTAAGTGTTGTTTAGTGTCATTAATCGACTCCCTTTAAATTTAATTTATGTTAAATGTTTACCAAAACACCTCTTGTGTTTCATCAAAATGTTAAAGCAATTTGTTACCTAAAATCTTGTAAGACATCAAAGATAATTACTGTTAACAACACCTCTCTAAAAGGCTGTGACCAAATCACATGGCTTCTGAGCATATACTGGTGCACACTTGTATATGCACCACAGCACACGTGTTTCAGTAGCAGAAAACTTGTTAGGTTCATAGATACTTGCCATATCCTGATTGAGTTAGAATAATGTTAACTGAAAAATTGAGGTGTAGAGGAACTTGAAAAGGTAGTAATATATAACTGATTTACTAACTTAAGAGAAGTTGAGTGCAAAAAGCTGATGAACTTAAAGGAGAAAATTTGCAAGGAGTTTAATTGTAATGCACACGTTTCTCCTAAGCGTGATAGGCAATTGCTACAGTTTTATGCTAACATAACACACACCACTAAAGGTGCAATATGCATAAAGCATTTAAAAGTGGTTTTAAGTTGGTATTGGACTCTGTATTGAAACTAAAGTGGATAAAAGTGTGTTGTCAGTAATTAAAGATCAAGCAGATCCCAGTAAAAATACTGAAAGAAACTGCTTCAGAAACCATCCAGATAAACTCACAAACGATACCTTTGGAAATGTCAACTCTAATCACCTTTCATTAAATAAAAAGTTCCAGTATTATAAAATCTTGGAGTATTTAACACTTAGTAGCATAGGAAAGGGGCATGTTTTTGTTATTCTCATCTCTCACATTTTCTGCACCATCCTGCTCATGACTACTTTGGACAGTTTACGTCTTTTAAAATGCCTCCTTTTGCAGGTTTTTAAATTCATATAATGTACAGCTATTCTTTAGTTAGGAACAGCATTAAAAAACCCAGATAAAGCAACTTTGTGTCAATATCTTGGTTTACTGCAGCAATTTTTTAACTTCTTAACACATTTTAAAGGCTGTGAGACAAAAAACAGCAATGTTAATACAAAAATTTATATAAAAGTTACAACTAGTATTATTCAAATTATTCACTTTCTATTAATCTTAAGATACTTTTAATGTTAAATTGCTTTAACTTTGTATAAAAATTCAACATCAGTTAGTGAAACAGTTTTAAATGTCAAAGTTGGATGTTGACTGAACACAACTTGCCTTCACTGTATATATCAAGTACTTGTAATTAAATAGCAGCAAAAACAAACATGGGATAAGTTGTGGGCATAGTGATCCACCATTGCTGTTACAACCAATGATGCTTTTATGCTCAATTCATTGTTTTATCCAGCTTCTACTCTATTGGCCAGTCAAATGTCCGAGTTCAGTTGTTCATTTAACTGAAGCTTGGAGGAACTTAGTAAGAATAACGTCCAAATTAATAATACATTTTGGGAGTGTGTTTTTTTCCACCACTACATCACTTACATTTCAATCACTATCAGCATCTTGTATTTCAATCACTATCAGCATAGATATAATGTACACCTTTCTGAAAGCATGGAGGTCAAATCTTTATATAAGAACATTTACAGCAGTAGCTTCTAAGTATTCTAAGCAAGTATTGTTTATTCAACATATTTTGATTAAAATTTTTAAAATGTATGTAATAGCTTTTACTTTTTCTACCATGCATAGATAAGATACATAATTACACCCAAAAATGTGACAAGATTACACTGGAAGTAAATGTTTCAAGGCCCCTGTATCCAAAAGGCATTTTTAGAAGTGTGCATGCATGGCTCTAATGATTTTGATTAAAATGACAAAAGGTATAAAATTTTATAAGAGTAGCCTCTAAAGTCCTCTTCATTCAGAAGGAATTTTATATAATCTGGCAAATGTTAAGTTATAAATGAAAAACATGCATACAGAAAAACGTAATTCTCTCTAAAACACGACATATTTCAAATAGCTTTTTTCTGGCATAAACCATTTCAGAGGTAACCCATTTATTAATGATTCAGTACTTTGATGTTTGGGTAAAGTCCTGTCAGTATTGTTTCTTACGACTGCATGGAAACAACATGGAATTTTAAGGCCCGCATAGAGTGTACAGATCTTAAATATTCAACTATCACAGTTCCCTTTGCATCTATAATGAATTGAGTAATTTGGCTATTTCTGTCTGGTTTATCTGTATTAAAATGAAGTGAACTTCCTTCAGAATGTTTTGTATATCCACTAACAAATGATAAGAGTGTAGAGAAAGTCACATAAAACTAAGATATAAGATTTTTAAAATTTACGCTATCTTTTTCATGTTTGTTTTGTCTGCCTATTTTGATTGTTAGGAGGTGTAAGTACCATTTTGGGGAAAAAAAAAATAGTAAAACAAATTTTTTCAGGTCAATTTTACTTTTACATGAAAGAGCATATCTTGAACTATTGTTCTACATAATTTTTGTCAATGTTGAAACACTTGTCGTAGAGGGTGATCAGCTTTTCTGTACCTTCTGCATGGAAAATTCTTGCTAGTGATAATAGCCACAACTCTACAGCATTTTTCACTTTGTCATATCCAAAGTGGTTGTAGCATAGCTTGAACTTCTTGTGCATAAACAAGTGATAGACTAGCGCTAGGTCTGGGCTATGCAGTGGTGATCGAACTGCTCCCAACAAAACTGTTAATTACTGTTTGAGTGTTACCTACAATATGGGGCTGGGCAACACAATTCCTTACTGAGCATTCCTCTCCATTTGTTTTGAATAGCATGCCATAGTTTTCTTAGTCTCACAATATCGTGCCACATTAATGTTTTCACCTCTGGGAAGAAATCCAGTAAGCAAAACCCATTTCCTATGCTAGAACACAGTGCACATGATTTTTTGTGCTAACATCATTTTGAACTTTTGTTTTTTGGAGAATAAATGTGTCTACACTCCATGGCTTCTTTGAATTCTGGTGTGAAATGATAAACCCAAGTTTCATTACCTCTCACTATTTGGTTTAAAAAGTCCTCTCCCTCTTCACTGCATCATGTGAGAAATGTCAAAGCACTGCTAAGGTATTTTGAATTTGTGAACATCACTGAGCATTTTTGGAACCCAACGTGAATACACCTTGTGTTAACCTAAGTGGTTTGTAACAATTTCATACAAAACAGTGAAATTCGAAAACTCGTCTGAAAGTGTTGTTGTTTTGAAACGTCTGTTCTCCTGAATTTTTTCATCAGCTTCCCTTACGAAATCATTGTTGACAACAGATGGTCGACCACTCTGAGCCTCATTGTGGACATTTTTGCGACCTTCATTAAACTTTCTAACCCATTTTCTCCCCATTCCATCACTCATCACGTCGTCTTCACTGTAAACATCTTTAACTTGGCGATAAATTTTGACCGGTTTCTCATTCCTTGCATTCAAAAAGCGAATTACAGCATGAATCTGTGAGTTGATGGAATCAATAATTGTAATTGTGCACATCAAACAGAAAACACAAGGTAGTGCAGTCCAAATGGCATCAGTTGAGTGCCAGTGAGCAAGGAAGACTAGTGCACATGTACGCATACTACAGTGCTAACTGCAGCGCTAGAATGAAATGGTATTGGCTTTCTGAACATGCCTTGTAAAAATACCTGAAAATCCTGGCTGCAATTGATCACCAAAGGAAGAAACTGATGTGACGTAATAGTGATCAAACCTGGACAAATATCCATGTTGTAAAATAACATAAAAGCTAATCTTGTATATGTGTAGTATTTCTTTATAAGTGGGTATTGCTTTTCTTATTTTTAGGAGACAAAACTCAATGGTTTAATAATTTGAGTAGATTATTGCCCATTATACACTAGTCAAACATAGATTAAAATTTAAACCAGTCTCTAAAAACATGTTCTTACATATAAAGGATGTATAGTGGCTCCAATTGACTCAGATGCTTCTTTTTTTTCAGTAAGAAAAATGAAGACTATGTTAATTTAATTATGAAAATTAATGAACTTTGCATTCATATTTTTGTTATTATTTTGTTAGAGAACATCACAAGAATACAAGGATGCTTCTGAACTTTGGGATCTCTTTGTTGCAACCAAGAACAAGCTGCTAGAAGGAGATCAGAAACCAGCAGATGAGGGACAAGAACATAAAGGAAAAATTATTCTTAAGGTTGGCAAACTGGTGAGTTATATTGAACCCAAAACCCATTCTCCTAAAATACACCAACATTATCATCCACCTCAAGGTTGACCATCCCTGAGGTTGTGGTCATCATATCTTACTGCAGATATGGAAGTCCTGCCTTCAAATCCTATCAGATCAATTATCAACGTAAGGTTCTCTCTCTCCCTGTATAAAATGGATGCCAGGTAGCATGACATGTACCACAAAAATAGTAGTGGCAAATTGAAAGTCCGATGAACTATCAAGTGGTAACAATTGGTAGATATTTTATTTAAACTCAAATTCTTAAAATAAATTATTACTTGAACAGTTTAGAAAATGTAAGCATTCTTTGAAGATAAGATAATATCCATATATTACAAATTACATGCAATTTGTTTTCCTTAGGAAATAAGTGTGTTTGCTACTATGTTTACAAATGTTTGCTTGCTTTAGAGGTTTTGGATCCTGGATACAAATTTTACCATTCATTTCAGAACTATAAAAGGCATTCATCACCCTACTAAAAAGAAAGTAAAGCACTACCAAGTTTGCAATTTCAGTTAGTAATAAAGATATTAAGGGGGCACACGGTAGACTAGTGGTTATGGCATTAGACTACAAGCCAAGAGGTTGCAATTTCGATTCCCGATGGTACCATTGGAATTTATTCCCTGGTATAATCCTTCTGGTCACACTATGGCCCTGGGGTTCACTCAGCCTCTAACAGAAATGAGTACCAGGAAATTCCTGGGGGTGAAGGCAGCTGCCTCGTGGGGCTGACCACCTCATAGGCCTTGTATGCCGAGGTCTATATAGATGGGTGCTGTAACCACCCATCGCCCCGATAGAGGCCATATGGCCTAGTATGGGGGTACCTTTACCTTTTAATAAAGATTTTAAATGTATAAAAGAAAAAGGAAGAACTCAGAGGTCACTATTTTAATCAGTAATAAAGATTTATTAAGTTTTATACATTTGGTTTATACATTAGTTGTTGATTAAGAAATGCGAAATTGGAGGACTGTATTCATGAAATTTTGAAGACATTAGTTCTTGCACTAAATGTAATGGCATATTTTTACATAATTGCCTCGTTTCCCTAAAAATAATATAAAATAAATAATTGTTAAATTAAGGTACCTATTGCTTTCTTTTCCTCCCTTCAGTACGAGTGCTTAGTGACTTATATTTTCTATTTGTCTGTAGACTTTATTTATATAAGGCTGCTTTATTTGACAATTTTAAAACTTGTGTACTCAATACAAAGATAGTTAACAGAGATTAACAATCTAAAAATAATTTACTTTTATGTATGCGTGCGTGCATACACATTTATGATAAATATTTGCCTTACTGAGTATAATTTGCAATTTGCCACTCTCTTCTTAATGTCAGATACACATAATGGGAGTAAAATGATCCTGTAGACTTAGAGCAAATTTGTCTTATTGTGAATAAAAAGAAATCTAATACCAAAAAGTTAATGTTAATAGTTTTATAGAAAAAATACTTTTATCAGAAAAATTTATCATCACCTGCTGGTGTACTGTTGATTTAAGTTCGTCATTGTGATTATATTATAGAAAATTGAATAAAAGACAACTTTTCCTGTGTATATTTCAATAGAATGAACAGTTTATGTGTAAATTAAATTTAAAAGGTCCATAACTTTTTGCTTCCTTAGTTTTTTTAGACTAAAGATATTGTATCAGCTACTTTTACTTTCTTCTGCTATCAGTGTAAAGCCTAAATTTAAACCTTACTTACTTACTTACTTACTTAATGGAGGGATGGGTAGAAAAAAAGAATAAAAATTCTTGTTACAGAACAACATGCACAATGCCTTTCAAGTTCCGAATATCTGGACATGATCTTAATTGATGGAGAAACACACAATAATTCTCGATCTGCTCAGTGGCTCTTTACTGAAAGATTTTTTTAACAGGATCATACTAAGTGCAGACATATTTGTTTCCATTTGGCTCTGGGTTCATGCTACAGGTAATTTAATTTTGGGTTATCCTAAATGAGGTCAACAATGACTGACGAAATCAATATGGAAGAGATGATATTAAATTTGGTTGATGAAAATCCTGATTCAAGTAGTCGCAGTATCCCTTGTGAGTTGGGTGTTCACTGGACTCTATTTAGAACTTAAAAGCTGTTGTGTTCATAGCACATCCAGTGAGTACATTGTCAAATAACTTTCATCCATGTGTTGGTTTTCTGAGTGGGATGACATGTAAAACAAAGTGTATAGGGGTGAAATAGAAACTGTGGACAACTGCCATCAGCACATTTTCTTAGCAGCTGAGGAAATTAGTTACAACCCATGGAGCTTTTTGAGGGCATGTCAAAACTGGCTAAAAAGGTATGAAGTGTTTCTACAAGCAAATGAACATATAGAACACTTCCTTTAAACTCTCGTTTCAAATTCCTGGAGGTAAGTTTCAACATTTAAATTTAATCCCAGTTTTTTGTGCGCTTATAAATGCTAGTGATTAAAACTGTGGTCTGTTTTTGTTTCTAAAAATAACAAATAATGATTAGTCCATGACTGTGGGATTCATGAGACATGAACAACAGTGACAATTTTGTTTACCTGTATTTCTGGAAATATTTTGATATCTGTCACCCTGCTGATACACAGAAATCTCATAACAGCATTAGTGCTGCAAATTTTACTAAGTTGAGTTTTTTTTGGTGTTGATACGCTTATTGTTAAATCACATTTAAGTAACTGTTGATGAATCTGCTTTCAAAAACTTCTACATAATGTTATACATATTACTTTTTTTAGACTTTTTTTAGACACTTCATGTTTGGCCAGAACTGGAAACTATTGCACACATATATTTGTATAAGCATATTGTATTGGGGTGTAAATTCACATTATAAATTATGCTTTCCTAAAGGTTTTAGAATTATTAGTGCAGCATTGTTAAATTCAACACAGAGTAGCCTGCCTCTGTAGCGTAGGTGGTGGTAGCATGTCTGCCTCAAGTTTACGAGGTCCCAAGTTTGAATCTTGGTCATGGTGATTTATCTGGATAAGGTTTTTTTCCAGGATTTCCCTTATCCTGAAAGAACAGGTAACTCTAAATCCTTGGACCCTGGGCTCATTTGACCATCATTTCACCCATTTTATTCGTCATCCTAAATTACTTAACATGTTAATTATTAAAAAATCACAAACACATGCCCGCGCACACACGCACACGCGCACGCGCACACACACACATGCACACAGTAGTAATGTAAGAGCTGTTTCACATAAGAGTGCAATAACATTGTATTATCACATAAATATTATTGCAGTATGGCATTGCATCATAATTAACAGGTACCTTTTAAACTACACAAGTTTTGGGTACACAAACTGTTTAATATCAGTAACAATTTCAAGTGAGTTCGTTACCTTACTATGGTATAAGCCTCTCAAATAGAACATGCCAGATATTTGGGCCTGTAAACATACTAAATAAAATGTTTGTAATTAATTGGAAATATAGAATTTGTGGTAAATGTTTGTATATGATGCAGTGAATAATAATCTGACTTTATCCCTGAATTCTTTGATGTGTAGCATGCCAGCAAACATTAATTCAATACATCATCACCATCACCATCATCATTATTGTTATGATTTATTATTATTGTTATGATTTATTATTATTGTTATTATTGTTATTATTGTTATTATTGTTATTATTATTATTATTATTATTATTATTATTATTATTATTATTATTATTATTATTATTATTATTATTATTATTATTATTATTATTATTATTATTATTTTTATTATTATTATTATTATTTTTATTATTATTATTATTTTTATTATTATTATTATTTTTATTATTATTTTTATTATTATTGTTATTATTATTATTGTTATTGTTATTATTGTTATTGTTATTATTATTATTGTTATTATTATTATTATTGTTATTGTTATTGTTATTGTTATTGTTATTATTATTATTATTATTATTGTTATTGTTATTGTTATTATTATTATTATTATTATTATTATTATTATTATTATTATTATTATTATTATTATTATTATTATTATTATTATTATTATTATTATTATTATTATTATTATTATTATTATTATTATTATTATTATTATTATTATTATTATTATTATTATTATTATTATTATTATTATTATTATTATTATTATTATTATTATTATTATTATTATTATTATTATTATTATTATTATTATTATTATTATTATTATTATTATTATTATTATTATTATTATTATTATTATTATTATTATTATTATTATTATTATTATTATTATTATTATTATTATTATTATTATTATTATTATTATTATTATTATTATTATTATTATTATTATTGAGCATTAGAATTATTCATTGCACCACCATTAGAAACAGACTACTTAACAAGAAGTTGCACTAAGTTGCTTCATACTCTTACTTTGATATATGATTATCTAGTTAATGGTTCATTTAATTCCAAAAGGATATTAGAAGGTTTTGTTCATTATATCCACTCGCACATCCTTTGGTCTGCAGGATTATTTCACTTCTACCTTGTAAATATTATGTATGTGAGTTGGAAAATCCATGACTTCACCTCCATTTTCCATCCCCTTTTTGTAATTTTTGTGCTCTTGTAGAATAAGTCATGAGCTGTTGTTGTTGTTGTTGTTGTTGTCGTTATCATCATCATCATCATTATGAAGCTGCTGACAGTGAAGCAATCCAAGTATTATAAATAAACTACAACACTTGGTAACCAACTTCTTTTATCTGTTTTAAAACTGTCAAATCCTCCAGTACTGGTTTTATGATCTAAGTGTTATAGTTTATTTATAAAATCACTTTGTTTAATTTTTAATTTATTTTTTACCAATGATATGTTTCCCAGTACACAGCCATATCAAAAATAAAAGAGAACTAAAATTAGGTACATGTGATTGTGTATGTGCATGTGCATGTGCAAGTGCAAGTGGTTATGGATGTGGTGTGCATGTGCATGTGGATGTGAAGCATAAAATCATAAATTTGTGTTATACCTATTGGTATTATATATCTGAGGATATAATTTTAAAATATTTTAAAATCCAAGTCAAAATCTGCAAAAAGAAAAAGAAAAGTTGTTGGAACTTAGTTGATAAAAAGTAAATGATTCCATTTATTTGCTGAATTACTTTGCAAAATTTGATGAGATTTGTCCAAAGATGCTCCCGCCCGGAGATCCGATTGCGGGGCTATTTTACCTCTGGAAGATTTCCCTTTGGGGCCATTCATATTGAGCTTTTTTGTAGTCCATTTTCATTATCCAGGGTGTACCGCGGGGAGGCGGACTACATTACACCCCAAAAACCTGCACACTGTGTAGGGACCCGAATTCATTGATGGACGGAGATCATCTGCTCCAGTGTAGTGCCCTGACAAAAACAGATGGAGAACTGACAGCACAACTAGTCACACGTTATTGGGAGGCCAGAAGGAAAATGGAAATTTTCCAACTCCATGAGCATTAGCAACCAACCAACCAACTTTGCAAAATTGTGAAATTTAAAGGTTGTATTAATGCAAAGCAGATTTGGAATACACCCTGTCACCACATAATCATAGTTTTTTCTTAAAATGGAAACAATAGCATGACCGTCATGTGAAGAATGAATTAATGTAACGATTGATAGTTTTTAATGTTTAGTTTTCATGTAATACTTAGGTAAGAGCAAGCCAAGCGTGTTCAAGCATGGACGAATTACACAATTTGGGGTGGTGGAGGTAGGAGAGGGGAACAAGACAAAATAAAAGTAGTATGTGATTTAGAAACTAGAATGTAAATAACAAACTAATGAAATAAAGTATAGAAGCATAATTTGCACACATGGTTGACCTAAGAGGAATTTACTTGGCACTGGGAAGTACATTATTAGCTAATGATTTTATATATAAATAGCCATTGTGAGTTCAAGTGTATATATATGTTTGGAAGAATTTAGTAACAGTGATGTCAAAATTAATCTCAAACTATTTGTAGTTGGTTTATTGATACTCATCACTTACTTTTCTATATTAATGAGAGACTAGTTTCAAAGGCAATCGCCTCCATTCTCAATCTCTTTCCAACTGGCATCTGTTGTCTGCTCTCTCTCTCTGGTGGTGGAACTATGAACTTTTTTGTCAAATTATCTACTGGTGGGATTTCAAAGTTCATTACACGATCCTTATTTTTCCATAAGAATATGTTCTCCCATGCTGTCAATTTATTTTGGTTTATCACTCCTTTTAATAGTTTTGGATTTGGATCAATGCCATGATTTTCATTCCAAAAATGAAATGCTACTGCTGACTTATCTTGTCTCACTCTGATGTTTCTAAAGTGCTCCTTGACTCTGGTTTTTAGATTTCTTTTAGTTGACCTATGTAGCATTTTTCACAACTTATTTGGTATATTCCGGATCTGTTGACTGATGGGATTTCATCTTTTGTTTTGAATTGCTAAATTAAATTGCTAAATTTAATAAATATATATATATATATATGCACAAAAAAGCAGAAATGATTCCAATAAATTCTAGTAGAAAGGTGAGATATAAATTTATAGACAGATTCCCTGCTGTTTGTTAGCCTCAAAGAGAAATATTTCTGACCTTATATATATAACACCTTTAGAGTTAGAAATATACATTTAGGCAGGTTATGAGTAGCATTCCTATGAATCACGTGACCTGCCAGGACATAGAGCAAGACACATGGTCTTACAGTACAGCAACTCTATACAGCACAAAGACTTTTTGTCAACTGATTAGCCAGGCACACAGAGAGGAGGGAGAGAGAAGTTGTAACAGAACTGGTTAGAAACAGTGCACTTGAGGGCAAGCAAATCCCTGTAATATGATCATATGTTCAAAGGAAGGCTCAATATATAAATCACTTCCCTCCCCTTCACCCCCCCCCCTCTAATATTGCAGGAGCATTGACTGAAACATTTGATCATGTTTTTACACTTTGAAATTTTTTTATGTTAAATTACTCTAGCTTTCCATCTTCTCTTCTCTCCTCTTCCACACTCCCATTCACTCTCACATCCATACCTTGATTCAATAAATCATAGGGAATAATCCTAATTATAGAAAAATTCCTACTCCCCAGCCTGGAATTGAACTCAGAACCTTCAGGTGAGAATTTGAGTTGCTGACCACTCAGCATTGATTTAACTTTTATTGAACTAAAAATTCCTAATTATTTCTTACACGTCTATTAGAAATAACATTCACAATATCATCAAACCACATATATGTCTGGTAAATTAAATTTGATATCTTAACATAAAGGCAATGTTTTATAGAGAAAAGGTTAAAATGCCATGTAAATGATACTTATTGTAACTGATACACTGTTAAATGTTATGTTTGTGAAAATTTAGTTATCAGTGCATATCCTCAAGCAATATTTCACAAAATAAATACATGTAAACAATTACAACCACCAGCTGCTGTATGACGAATGAAGCACCTGACACTATTCTCTTGTTAAATAACTTATATCCCCTCCATTTCTCTTTAATCAGCACCCTATACACATTTGCGTCCTACACCTTCAACCTTGAATATAATGATGCTCTGTTGCAGTAGTTACCTATCAAGACAGATCAATGCAATGACTTTGTAGAAAAATTGTTAGTCCTGATTGATTTATCTGTAAATAAGGGTACATCGATTATGCAGCACTTTCTGTAATAATCTTTTTCTTTTGGAAAGGTAGATCAGACTGAAAAATTCAATGCCATAGTTGGCGTATGAACCATGGATCTCCCAGTCTCCATCTGGTTGCTCTAACCACTGAGCTGCCATGGCAAACATGTCAGCATGTTATTAAACTCTCCAACTGACTTGCATTTTTACCAGTAAACCATTAGGAAATCTCATATACACATGAGATACCACACCTTAACGACAACTTACAACGTGTAAATATTCTAAGTCCCTGGCTTTATAGTTTAGGCCATATTAGGTCAATTACCGGAAATTAATTGTTCTTTCATGCTAGCTGTCTGTTGGACAAGATTTGGAAAGGTAGAGTCACTGAAAAGTTTAATGTCACAGCCAGGATTTGAACTATGGATCTCTCTCCATCCATTTGCTCTAACCATTGAGCTTTATGGTAACGTGCCAGCACAATATTAAATTCTCCAACTGACTTGCATTTTTCTGGATAAACACTAGGAGATCTCGCACAGGGTGGATCACCGTGCTTTTGATAATCCAAAAACTTTTGAACAGTTATTGGTATGCAAGGTGTGGCAATTGATTATTGAATGCTTTCAAAGAATATCTGTAATAAATGTAAAGAACATTAGGTTACTTCAGTATTTGTAGAGATATGGATGTCAACCCAAGTTTGTTAAATGGCAACCCATCATATTTTATATTGCAATTGATGCAGAACCTATGGCTAACAACGGCTGACTGTCTAGTGTAATGTACTTGGGGAGAGGACACATAAAATCAGTAAACCGTCTCTGCTGCATCCACTCTATCATGTTCATTGGTCGAACTATTGACACTGTCATTAGTTCTGAGAAAGCATTTGACTAGAGTTTGGACAGAGTCTGTTGGTGTACTGTAATCGTAAGATTATTTTGGAAGGCAAGATAAGGTCCTGTCATTGTGGAACTTGTTATGAATGTAAGATGTTTGTATATGTGCCCTCGTCAAGTAATGTGTTCATTTCTTATCCAAAGGGATGTAAAATGCATTTCACACAGGATGAAATGGTTGATATTTTAATTTATTGAGAATGCTGTAAAATGCCACAGCAGCACAGAATTTGTATACAGAACAGTTTCCTAATTGTCAGCCTCCCTCCCATCATTCCTTTGTTAATATTACAGTATGACTTTGCACCACTGAAAACATTTTTGAATGAAAAAGGATTCAAGGCAGGAATGTGACACAGCAGTAGAAGTTGCGGTAAATCCACATTTCAGTAGTAGGGTATTAGAACAACAAATTTAAGCACATTGTATTCCGCACAGTCATATATTTCACACATTCCATATTGTGACTTTGTGGGTTCGTGAAATTAAAAGTCCAATTGCACAACTCAACAATGTTCTTTATTTCCTTTGAATTACAGTCGGAACACTTGCTGATTACACAGAATTACGTAGTGCACACAATTACAATTAACCAGTTCGTCTGTCACAGGTCCACTGTACTCGCAGTTACGTACACTCCTCCGATTCACGTTCACAGTCCGTTTCCTCACGGGGCGCTACTCACGGCTGCTCCCCAAGAACTGACTTTCCTCCAGCCCGACGCGTTGCTTATATAGGACCAACTGGCCAATCTAGAAGGTCCCGGATTAGATGAAATATCCTGTATGTTCGAGAACTCAGGGAGAGGGGAAAGAGATGGCACAGTGATGTTTTTGCAGCCACCTCTTGTTACCGCTATAAGACAAATGGGTGGGCGTGGCCGAATGCCTCCCATCCGGGCCCACCGCCTGCCGTCTCCACAGGAAGTCCCGACGTTCGGGTGATACTGCTCCCTCCTCAAAGCTGGTCATCCCGAACAGCACCATTGTAGCGTGCCAGGCAATCCAGGTGATCTGATACGACAGGTAAGCCAACAGCCAAGGGTTCCAGCATGGTGATTTAGTCTGGTTGTACCGCCCTACTCAACCAAGGGACGCTGCCCAAAGCTCCAGCAACCATGGCAAGGACTGTAGCGGGTGGTGAAGAGGATTAACAACGTGGTCTACCGCATCCAGAAGGTGCCCTGAGGGAAGATGCTGGTGGTACACCTGGATCATCTGGCCCTCTACGATGGTGCTGTTCGGGACGACCAGCCTTGAGGAGGGAGCAGTGTCGCGGTAACGGGCATTGAAGTTTTGGCGCAAATAGATAATAGATGGATAGGTTTCAAAATTTGTTTTAACAGATAGTGCCGGCAGGCAAGATAACTGAGGTAAAGGCCTCGCCGGGTAGATTGTTACGTTTCTTGAAGGTGATAGAATGTTTGAATTATGTAACTAGATGCCTTGTTTTTCAGAAACTTCTAGTGATTGACAGAACAGTCTGATAATCATGAATGGAGATATAAAAGGGATTGTGACACGCTAGCAGGACAGTTGTAGTTGTGAAACAGTTGTTGTGAAACAGTTGTTGTGAAACCAGACAGCTGGAAGTGTTATTGTAACGAGAGCGAATGATGTAATCTGCTGTCACTGTTATTGTCATCGACCTTGGTAGACTGATGGTGTACGTAACGTAATGCTGCTGTAATCTATGAGTATTTCTACGAAAATAAAGGAGATTTTTAATTTCTGCAACTCGGCCTTTTAATTGTACGAACCCACAAAGCTACAATATTGTACTCCAAGAGCTGCATGCCAACAGCTTTCGACAATGTATGCAGTACATCCAGTGGTTTTTGCAGCAAGGCCATTTTTTCCTAGGTATGTTTCTTTCACTGATGAACTACCATTTACAAACCATGGAGATGTCAATCTCCATAACATGCACTACTGGGCAATGGAATATCTGCATTAAATCCAACACCAACATTTGTGGAGTTTAAATATTTGGTGTGACATCATTGGACAGCACATCATTGGTGCCTATTTCTTTGATGGAAACCAGAATGCATTAAAGTACAGGCATTTCTTGATGTGTGAGTTACCTGTATTGATGGAAGATGTGGACCCGGATACATGTTTAGGGACATTTTACCACCATAATGGGTGTTCAGCACATAATGCCTTGATTAATGAGATACATTATTTGCAGATGGCTGGAGAGGATGCGGTAGTCATGTTCAGAGGTATCCAGCTTCCTAGATCAAACACTGTTGGATTTCTTCCTCTGGGAACATCTAAAAAATTAGTATGTTGGCAGGTTTGGCGAACCAGGAAACATGAAATTCCATATTGCAGATTCTGCCATAGCTCCAGACACACTGGCAGCAGTTAATCAGTGATGACATGTGTCCAGGATGTGACTATACCACTGGTTGTCGCGTTGAACTTGTTCTTAAAGAATCCACTCTTGAGTGATGTGTGTTCATGCTGAAGTAGTACTTGTTTTCCAGAAGGTTTATTATGTTTATTGTTTCATACATTTCCACTAGTACAATAGTACTGTAAATTAGTGATTTGGTTTTGATCATGGAAGAACATCAACTGCAGTGGAAAACATAAAGGTTCCTAGATAGGTAGAGTCAGACTGAAAAATTGAATGTCATAGCCAGGACTTGAACCACAGAATGCCATTGAATTTTTTAGTCTGACTCTACCTATCCAAAACTTATACTACACATGGTTAGTGTGAAAGAACAACCGATTTCCACCAGTTTACCTAATGAAGGGTTCCTATTTGAAGAAATTATGCTGACATTCATGTCATGCAAAGTGTTGAAGTAAACAAAAATTAATCATAAAAACTATTTGTAGTTGGTTTATTGACACTTTTCACTTTTTTATGTTATTGAAGGACTAGTTTCAAATGCCATTGCCTCCATTTTCAACCTCTCTCCAACTGAAATTGGAGACAGTGGCCTTGAAACTAGTCCCTCAATAATATAAAAAAAGTAAGTGACGAGTGTCACTAAACCGACTACAAATACTTTTTACAATTAATTTTGACGTCACTGTTACCAAATTCCTCCAAACACACAGACAAAAATTCTTTACATCTGTTATGTGCCTCTTTTGATTGCATTCAATAATCAGTTACCCCTGGGTTAACTATAATGGGGCATGGGGAAATGCAACACAAATGAGGAGTTATGTAAGATTTTGTATTTGTTTATATATTATATATGTATGAAATTGTATATGCTAAATATTGTAATAAGGAATAGGTAATAAACTAATTAGTTGCCACACTTTGCATACCTATCATGGTTCAAAATTTATTGGTTTGTCAAAAGTTAGATGGTCCACCTTTACATATGCGATAACAGACCTTAATGATGACTTACAGTGTTAAGTACTTTGAGTCCCGGGGTTTATAGTTTAGATTGCTATTAGGTCAATTAATCTTTTTCTTCCTATTTCATTCACAAGAATTTTGTCTTTCATTTTGTAGAACATTGTTTTGGGTATGCATGTTTCAGTGTTCTGCTTTTGCTGTAAGAAAAGTGTTCCTCTTCATTTTTTAAAATAGCATGAACTAATATTTGAAATGAATAAACATTATAAATGTAACTATGAAGTAGAACAAAGCTGTTATTTCTAACATCTGGTTTCACCAACAGTGATAATATTTCGTGTTATTTTGGTTCATATAAACCTAAGTATATGCTGAATTTAAATATTACTCAATCTTTTACACTGCATCACTTGTATTTGGAATATAATATGTTTTTGATGGAGTAACCATTTTTTGCAGCTAAAATAGTGTTATGCTACTTGTAAGGTGTAGAGTGGTATACAAATTTCTTGAATATCTTTTCTTTTTCATCCAGGATTAGTGTGCTGGTTTCTTCTAATCTTGTTTTGCTCTCTTGGCTTTATTAATTTTCTTAATTATCGCTTCTTTGCAGAATCTATTTTTTCTATGTCTAGCTCCTGGTCATATTCATCTTTGTTCGTCAGGATGTTAATTAATCTGTGTTAAGACTGTTGAGAAATCCATGTTGATGGGTGATGGGATTGTAGCTGTTTTGCTTTATGTAGTTGTTGGTCCATGTGGGTTTTCTATAGATCCCGAATGTTAGGTTCTCTAAGCAAAGAAAAGTAGCTGACATTACATTATTTTTCTACTGAAAAACTTATAATCTGTCTTGAATATTTAGTATATTTAGAAAATCTTCTAATTATTTTTCTGGGACTATTGTAAAAATGTCGCCAACATAGTGGTATCAAAAGTGTAAAGATCTATGGGAATACCTTTGTGACTCTTGTTTGTAAACTGCTCAAGAAAAGGTCTGTCAATAGTGTGAAAGTGGGCTGCCTATAGTCGAACCTGAATTTTGATTATGATACATCCTGTTTAAAGTAAAATAGTTTGATGCACAGTTTAGTTAATGCAGTATGTTCTTGGATTTCCTCTGTATTTATTCCTATTTGCAGCCATTTTCTGATGTGTGGGTGTGTAGAGTTTTTGTTTTGCTTAGGAATAGAGCCGTGATATGGTATCATGATATGGTGTCTGTCTTATTTATTTCTACATCCTTAGTTTCATCTTTATTTTCTTACTTTCCAAAATTCGAAATACTGAGCATAAAACACCTTTAATCAGAGTTAAATAAGATTATTATTGTTGGTGAAACTGGCTCTAATAATTATAAAAGAATTGTAATAGTCGACCTACACTAGCGACAGAAAGTTTAAATTTTCAATATAAAATGTTAAATTCATTCTTTTTTAGTGCTGTTTATATAAACATAGTTTAGATCAAATTCTTATTCCATTTTGCAGCAAACTTCAGTGCATATGATATGAACTACACAAAAATCGTTTACAAAAACATGTTTTTAAATTGTGAATACTCTTTTTTCTATGCAGTAGGGAAATTGTTCAAAAGTTTTGCTCATCAAGATGACCATCTCTTGCTTTGAAGACAGCTTTGCATATTCAAGGTATCCTTGCAGTTAACTTTGTAACACCTCTGCAGTTATAGTACCACAAGCTTGCTAAAGACATTGCCACAGCTCCTGTGTATTATTAGGGATCATCTGTTTTATTTTCCTGTCAAGCTCCTCCCAAAGATTAAGTAAGAATTGACAATCTTGATGGAATCGACAACAATAAACAAACTAAAATATAGTTTGTGAAATTAAATTTTCTGTCATTAGTGTATAATATTGAACAAGAGGTAAATAAAAAGCATTCTTTAATATAAGTGTTTGTTAACGTCTCCATATTTAAATTTAGGCTCGCAGAGCTGCTGCAGCTGAAGCGAAGAAGCAGGAACCAGAAGTAGCAGAAGATACATCAGAAAGTTCCACAAATCCAGATGATGATAACATGTACGAGGATTTGTTCACTGCAGTAATGATGGCAACTGATCAGGATAACCGTTTGCTCCATACAATGTTCCAGCTTTTGCCATCAAAAAAGGTATTGTTCTGTACATTATTTATATAGAAATTCTAAGTAAAGATGTGCATTTATTTTTTGATACCTACATATACTGTTAGAGTAGCTACAAAATAAGAATGAACATGGGTTCAGCCATTAAATTCTCCATTTGACTCATGTCAGGACGACACGTTGGCCATGGTAGGCTCAATGGGTTAGAGCGACTGTACGGAAACCAGGAGATCCGTGGTTCAAATCCCGGCCATGGCGTAGAATTTTTCATGTTGACTCTATCAAAAACCTTAGCCTATATACGGCTAATGTGAAGAAATGATTAATTTCCATCAATTAACTAAAATAATAAGAGTTGAGTGATGAAGCCTGGGACTCAAGTACTTAGTAAGTCGCCACAAACGGTTTATCTCGAATGCGAGAGCCCCTAGTGGTTCACCAGGGAAATATATGATCAAATGGAGAATTTAATGTCAGGATGGCACGTTGGCCATGGTAGCTCAATGGGTTAGAGCGACTGGATTGAAACCAGGAGATCCGTGGTTCAAATCCTCGCCATGGCATTGAATTTTTCATGTTGACTCTTATCTATTAACTGTAGGGTTTGGCAAAACGGGCCGGTCTATGGTTGAACTGTACAATGTTGCACTCTCCCCACTGGCTAGTTAGTGATAGACCTGCCAGGCTTAGCCCCGCCTTATATTCATTCCTATTTTGCAGTTACCTTAACAGACAAAGCATGTTCTACCTTCAAACCAGATGCTGTGCCTCTAACATGAGTGTAATCTGGGACCCTTGAGTTTTGCAAAAGGCATTTTTAATTAACTTTGGTAAATCAAAAGTTACTTGCAATTTAAAAAATTACTCAAGAATGTGCAACATTCACAGCATTTTGCAAATACAGTTTAACCATGGTTTATTGACCCAGAACTAAAATTTTCTGCATTTATTATTCATTTTATGGGGTTCACATTAAAACTTAAGTAAACTCCACATTCATTGTTCCTAAAATACTGTTTTTCGGCATTATCTGATAAAAAAAAATTCATACCAAACAAGTTTCAATCTCAAATGATCACTTCTAGTAATACAAATTGAAGCTAGTAAGAGTGAAGCAGCTTATCAATATCTTATAAGTACTTAGTGACCAAACTTCACTAATCCTTTAAAATAAACATTTTGTCATTACTTATTACATCATGCGTTTCTTCTTTGTACTTTTTTACTTACATAATTAAGGTTATTGCCAGTAGGTACAGTGTTGCACCTACTAGAAATAAAGGAAATTTGTTAACAGAATCATTTGTCAGTCTTTCAAAATTCATTAAATAATGTATCCTTCAAAATAGCTTTTCTTCCAAATTATTAAATGTATAGGTCCATGTAAATGCATTAATAGTTCAATTTTTGGATTTATTTCAAGATTAAATAACCAGATATGATCCTTAACGGCTGATTCATTAATTTGATTGCATTTGATATTTCTAAAATGTCCTTTACTCCAGTTTCCAAGTTATGTTTAGTTTTTCCAATGTAAACTTTATAATAAGCTAAACAGATTTATTGATAAATGCCATTTCTTTTAATAGGTTATCTCTCTTTTTGAAACCAAAATCTAGCAAATGTTTACTTTGTCTACTACTTACCTATAGTAAGTAGAAGAACTGTATTCCACTCAAAATTTTCATATTAAGATTTTACCTGGAATGCACGTTTTGAAACTTCCTAATTCCAAAGGTGTGCGAGTATGTATATGTGCATGCAAAAGTCTGTTAAATTCCATACCAGGTATTTAAGTTAAGCATTTTCCAAGGATGTAACATCAACATTTTGAAGAAAATCCCTTTACCCCAAACTATCCTTTACATGGAAACATTTTTGAAAATTGTTATTTTCTCAAGAATGCCTCTAATGATTTTGATTAAAACACCACATTTAAGATATTTTTATGGCAAATGAAATGCACATCTTGAATTTTTTGGGAATAACCTCTGAAGTCCTTTTCATTCTGAATGAATTCTGTGTAACTTGTAAATGGTAACAGATAGTCAAAAATTTTATCAGGGTTAAGATTTTTTGGTGCAAATTTCTTATGAAAAAAGAAAGGGAAAAAGTGCTAAAATAAGGCAAGAAAGGGATAGGAGTGCTGATTTACTTAACTAATTCAAAAATCTATCCTCTATTTGAGGTTGAGTTACAAATACAAGTCATCACTCACCGGAAATAGGAAAATACAGGAAGCTGTTATATTTCAAGACATTGACCATCTCTTCATTTTTAAATTGCTGGTGGAATCTTAATTGGAGCAAGGACAAATTTAACATCAGGATTCAAAGTTGTTAACATGAATGAAAGTGATAAAGTTGAATTAGCATAATTGATGGAAATTAACCATTCTCCCACCTAATAGTAACTAAAAAGCTTGGAACTTAAGTGCTTACAGCATAGTAAGTCGCAACTGATGGTGCATATCTCATATATGAGAACTCCTAGTTGTTTACCAGAAAAAAATACAAGTCAGTTGGAGAATTTAATGTTATGCTGTTATGTTTGCCACTGAAGCTCAGTGGTTAAGAGCAGCTGGATAGAGAGTGGGAAATCCGTGGTTCAAATCTCGGCTATGGCATTAAATTTTTCAGTCTGATTTTACGCATTTGATTAGAATATTTGAACTTGTGGAAAAGAAAGCAGCAGTGGTTGCCCAGGGATGATAATGTGAATTTCTGGTATGTTTTTTTACCCCTAAAAGCTGTTAAGGTGGGGATCTGGTTCAACTGTTTTTGTCTACTGAACCTTTTTATTTTCCTGTCTACCAATTTTTTTGCTGAAACCATTTGTTGTCACCGTTTCTTTTATTTTGGTATATTCGATCATGTATGCCTTTTCATCCATTGGACATTAATCAGTCTATGTGTTAGACTATTGATGTCTACATTTTTATGAGGTCTTGGGTTGAAACTATTGGTTTTGATGTAACTGTCTACATGTGTCTTTCCTATAAATACCAAATTTTAATATAAAAATTATTTGTGGTTGGTTTATTGACACTCGTCACTTACTTTTTCATATATTTATGAGAGACTAGTTTCAAAGGCCCTGGCCTCCATTTTCAATCTCTTTCCAACTGGCATCTGTTGTTGTCTGCTCTCTCTGGTGGTGGAACTATGAACTTTTTTGTCAAATTATCTACTGGCGGGATTTCAAAGTTCATTACGCGATCCTTATTTTTCCAGATGAATATGTTCTCCCATGTTGTCAATCTATTTTGGTTTATCACTCCTTTTAATAATTTTGGATTTGGATCAATGTCATGGTTTTCATTCCAAAAATGAAATGCTACTGCTGACTTGTCTTCTTGTTTCAATCTGATGTTTCTAAAGTGTTCTTTGACTCTGGTTTTTAAATTTCTTTTTGTTTGACCTATGTAGCATTTTTCACAATTCTTACAATTTATTTGGTATATTCCAGATTTGTTACCTGAAGGAATTTCATCTTTTGTTTTTGAATTTAGTAATTTTAAAATTGAGTATCTATTAGTAGGTGCCAAGATGATATTTTGTTCCTTGAATATCTTTTTAAATTTATTAAATGTTTTTGGATGATATGTGAATGAACTGAATATGCTGTTGCTTTCTTTTTCTTTAATAAATGTGGTTGCTTCCTTAATGGTTTTCTTTAGTTTAGATTTTCTAATTTTCTTCAACACCAAACTTTTGTTGTACCCGTTTTCTTCTGCTATGTGTATTGCTTTTTGTTCCTTGAAATATTCTTCTTTTTCCATGGGTATGTTGACTAGTCTGTGTGTAAGCATGCAATAATAAACAACCTTACACACAGACTAGTCAACATACCCATGGAAAAAGAAGAATATTTCAAAGAACAAAAAGCAATAATACACATAGCAGAAGAAAACGGATACAACAACAGTTTGGTGTTGAAGAAAATTAGAAAATCTAAACTAAAGAAAACCATTAAGGAAGCAACCACATTTATTAAAGAAAAAGAAAGCAACAGCATATTCAGTTCATTCACATATCATCCAAAAACATTTAATAAATTTAAAAAGATATTCAAGGAACAAAATATCATCTTGGCACCTACTAATAGATACTCAATTTTAAAATTACTAAATTCAAAAACAAAAGATGAAATTCCTTCAGGTAACAAATCTGGAATATACCAAATAAATTGTAAGAATTGTGAAAAATGCTACATAGGTCAAACAAAAAGAAATTTAAAAACCAGAGTCAAAGAACACTTTAGAAACATCAGTTTGAAACAAGAAGACAAGTCAGCAGTAGCATTTCATTTTTGGAATGAAAACCATGACATTGATCCAAATCCAATATTATTAAAAGGAGTGATAAACCAAAATAGATTGACAACATGGGAGAACATATTCATCTGGAAAAATAAGGATCGCGTAATGAACTTTGAAATCCCGCCAGTAGATAATTTGACAAAAAAGTTCATAGTTCCACCAGCAGAGAGAGCAGACAACAACAGATGCCAGTTGGAAAGAGATTGAAAATGGAGGCCAGGGCCTTTGAAACTAGTCTCTCATAAATATATGAAAAAGTAAGTGACGAGTGTCAATAAACCAACCACAAATAATTTTTATATTAATTTTGACGTCACTGTTACTAAATTCCTCCAAACACACACCAAATTTTAACTTGCCATTATCTTAAATTATTTTTAGGTCCAGAAAAGGAAGCATGTTTTTGGATTCTATTTCCATAGTTAAATTGATGGTGGTTTCCTGTAATTTAATTTTTTTGGAACATCAGTGTTGTGTTTTTTTGTTGATTATTGCAAATAATCTATATAGCTGACCCAGATTTTAAAGATGTATGTGAAGGCTGTGGTAATATGAACTTAGAAGTGGCTCATGAACAGGTTGGCCAGGAAAGGTGACAGTGGGTTGCCCATTGCTAGTCGAAATCGTTGGTGCAACTTCCTTTGTAAGGTGAAGAAAGTTGGCTCAATACATATTTCTGTTAATTTAATGTATTCTTCAGTGTGAGTTTTGAACATATCAATAGATTTTAGCCATTTCCTTAGGATTTAGAGAGTAGTTTTTGCTTAAGGACACTTGGGAACCATGATTTCACGTCAAATGGTAAGTTTGTCATTAGCTGAAACATTTATTTCTTTGATATTTTTTATTAAGTCCAGAGGGTTTGTCACACTCCTGTGTTATACTCGTATTTGGGTAGAGAACTGAAACATGTTGACTACCATTTAGCTAACTGATAAGCCAGTGTTCTGATGTTGATTATTAGTCTCATGCAGTTTCCAGGTTTGTGAATTTTAGGTGGACCATAAAAAGGGCCATATTTGTACTAGTACTAGTTCAACTCAAAATTATATTGATTTTGTACTTCATTGTATCACAGTCCTTACTCATTAAGTGTTTTTTATATAATAATTTGCTACAAACATACTTATCTTTTTAAGAAAATTGGTAAATTCTTCACAGAACTCAGGAGATTTAATAGAAAGTATAAATACAGTATTAATACTGCTTTAATTAACAGTTTTATTAAAGATTTTACACATAAAAAGATTGAAAAATTTAAATGTAAAACGAATGTAAATGATAGTCAACCTGAAAAATTCAATGCCATGGCCAGGATTTGAACCACGGATGTCCTGGTTTCCATCCAGTTGCTCTTACCCATTGAGCTACCATGGCCAACGTACCATCCTGACATTAGATTCTTCAATTGACTCATAAAAATTTTCCCGGTAAACCACTAGGGGCTATTGTATCCAAGATACACCGTTTGTGGCGACTTACTATCATAAGTACTTGAATCCCAGGCTTCATCATTAAACTTATTATTTAAGTTAATTGATGGAAATTAATCAATTCTTCACACTAGCCGTATGTATGCTAAGCCTTTGGATAAATAAGAGTCAACCTGAAAAATTCAATGCCATACCCGGGATTTGAACCACGGATCTCCTGATTTCCGTCCAATCACTCTTACTCATTCAGCTACCATGGCTAACTATAGATAGATAGGTTGATTCTATCTATCCAAAAGCTTATTCTATATACGGCTAGTGATTATTATTTTAAATGTAAATGATGTTTTTATCCTTAAAAGAATAAAAAGTGATTATAGTTTTTAAAAATTTACACATTATTGGGGTAATAAAATATCTCAACCTTTTTTTTTAAAGAATTTGGTATCATTTTGGCTCCTCAAAATAAATATAATATAAAAAATTTACTACAATTTTCTAAAAGAATTTCTGATAGTAAAATATCTGGCATTTGTGAATTTAATTAAAACCGGTCTATATTATGAAGGAACATTCTAGAAATATGAGGTATAGACAGATTGATAAATCAACCATGAAATAAATCCAGAAGTTAAATTATTAAAGCAATTAAATGGACTGATATATTTAATGGTTCAGAGAAAATATTTATCTTAAAAAATAGAAATTGTGTAATGAATTTTGAAATATTGCTAATTGTTCATTATTATATATTTTATTGTAATATTTGTATTGCTTCATTATTATTAGATTCAGTTTTTTACATATTATTTAATACTTGGTTTATTAGGATAGATATTATTCTAGCAACAGTTTATTTTTCTATCTACTTCATTTTAAACATTTTCAAAGTAGCAACCTTACATATGTTGTTACAGATACAAAGGGAATAGTGATAGTCAAATGTTTTAGAATTGAATTCTAATGTTGTCCTTAAAATTCCATACTCAATCCATGCAGTCACAATAAATAAATGAAGATCAACAGAACTTGAAAAGAATGACAAAGTATGCGTTGAACAATTCATACCTTTAATAACAGATGTGGAAATGGCTGATATTATCAAAAAGGTTATTAGAAATAAATTGTGTATTTTAAGGACATCTGCACCTTTGTGTCTTTTAACATTTACTAGTTACTCCAGATTTTATTCTTTCTTAGTGAAGAGGATTTCACAAGCTTCTACCAGAAAATTCAAGATGTAGACTTTATTTATAATTTAAATATCTTAAATATGTAGTATTTAATCAGAATCTTTGTACCATTTTTGACAAAATCAAAATGTTCCATGTGAAGGATGGTTTGGAGCATGGGGATTTTCTTCAAGACCTCCATTTTGCATCTTAGGAAGATATTGAACTTGATAGTTCAATCATTATTCGACATTCTTTTTTGGAGTTAATCTGCTTTCTCTTCCTCTACGCACACACAGGCACACACACCTTTTTTAAAAGGCTTTATTTTTAATTCAGTGGACCTCAAAAGAAGTATTTCCTACACAATCTCTATATTGTATTTTTTGACTTAATGCAATGCTTTATGTACTGAATATTTACACAGTAAAGAAAGTAAAAATGTTCTCTAACAATGAAATAAAAACCAAAGGTTTTGTCTAATTGTCTTATGACTATATAACTTGAAGGAATGTGAGAGACCCATGCATTTGCAAAACATGTATTGCGCATGCCCACATACGTTCTCCCCCTCCCTCTCCCTCTCTCCCCTTTCATCCCTCTCTTTCACATGATTGTGCTATTGATGTCTTTTTTCTGTTGCAGAGGTATCCAGAATACTATGATGTGATAGAAAATCCTCTGGACCTGAAAATGATAGCTACAAAGATTCAGCAAAACCAGTACACAAACCTTGGTGAGCTAGAAAAGGATCTGTTACTGATGACACGCAATGCTTGTATTTTCAATGAGCCAGGATCACAAATTTATAAAGATGCTAAAGCTCTGCGCAAGGTCATCACTAACAAGAAGATAGAAGTTGAGCATGGCAAATTTCAAGCAGGATCTGGCAAAAGTAGTGAGCGAATCCGGTAAGAAATATTACTCTCAACAAATATTTGTGCTACACACTAAAATAATATAATCATAATAAAGAAAATGGTCTGACATTAAGTTGCCCTTGAAGTATGTTCCAGTAGATGATCTTTTCTGAAGATTTCAGTGTTAGATCTGTTCTACTTTCCTTTTAAGAAATTGTTAAGGTCTGAATCACATTAAATATTTTTGAAGATCAGAGATTGATACAGGGGGGGGGGGGGGGTTATAAACATTACCAGTACCAATAAACAAAGCAAGATACAATGTTTTGTAAAAAATGAAGGTACTTACAGTGAAGCAATCCAAATAATATGAATAAACCACAACACTTAGTAACACATGTCACTTATCATAGCAATACAAGATACAATACAATACAGGATACAATAATTTACTTATAAAAATGATAACCTAAACAGTATATTGCAGTTTGTTATAATTGTGTTAATGGCAATGAGCAAATACAATTAGATAAGAAAACAGTTCAGAAATGAATAACAAGGTTTTTTCTCATAGGTAGCTCAAAGGCATGTCTCCATGCTATGAATATGCTGATATATATAGTGCTGATTGCACCAGGTTCAAATTCTGATTACATCAATTCTGTGCTATGTTTTGAATGTGGTTTGAGTTTCTTATTTACGAGGGCAGATCAAATATAAACAGAAATTTTAATGTAGTGCTGCTGTTGGTAATAATTTTGAGGAGGAACTTTGTCAGGATGTTGATGGGGATATCTGGATAAGGGCTTGTGCGCGCATGCTTTAAGGAGAGCTGGATTGCGTCAGTATGCCATGTGTGAGTAAGAGGTGCACACGTCTGTTGTGCAATGCATCATATATCTTGCAAAAGAGGGCATCAAACCTTCAGAAATTTTGAGATGGTTCCGCGCACCGTTTGGGTAAGAAACACTTTTGAATACGTAACTGGACTAAAAAATTGGTGGTGGAAAATTGTGGAAAATGAAATTCATAGGAGACTGCAGAGAAGCATTACTACAGACAACATTGTTGCCATTCGTGATGTTATTGAAGATCTGAGCATAGAAATTTCTGAAATTGTTTTTGCCCTAGGAGTAAGTTACAGAACTATTAAAACAATCATCCGAGATGAACTCCATTACAAAAGATTGTCTTCCAGGTAGGTTCCTCATCTCCTTAACCAGTAGCAAAAATCTTTATGCCAGAAAGTTTCTCAGAGACACCTGCATCAGAATGGGGAGGAGGGAGAAGATTTCTTGCATCATATTGTGACTTTTGATGAAACAGGGTGCATCATTACATCCCAGAGTCCAAGCAAGCTTGGAGTGGCAGTGAGGAGATGAAGCAGATCTGGTCAAGGTTAAAACACACCCATCTGCTGGAAAGGAGCTTGCAACCATTTCTAGAACTCCACGGGCATTTTGTTGGTGAATTTTCTTCATGAACAAAGGACAGTTAATGCAGCATATTACTGTCGCATTTTGGGTGAAGCAAAAGCTACATATTGCAAGAAGCAACACCAGCAACATATCTGAAACGTCATTCTTTTCCATGACAATGCAAGGCTGTGTACTGCCACTTTAATGCAGGAAAATCTGGGGGAAATGCATTGGACAGTTCTGGAACATCCTTCATGCAGTCCCGATTTATTGCCCTGTGACTACCATTTGTTTAGACCACTCAAACAAGACCTAGGAGGACAGGGGTTTGATGATGATGCAAGTATATAAAAGTTTGTGTGCAACTGGCTCCACACAGGTCCTTTCTGTAAGGACAACATCAGACGCTTGCCAGTCTGATGGAGAAAATGTGTATCAAAGGCAAGACACTATGTAGAAAAGTAATGTGTACATGTGTATTTTTGTTTATTGATGCAATAAATTTACAAAAATAATTTCCATTTATATTTGATCTGCCTATTCATACAGAGTGTTAACTACACCAAAATATTTTCAGAGCAAGTGGAGATATCTTAAGCAATTTCAGATTGGAGATTTATAGCCTGTTGGTTCAAATGTGGTAGTTACAGCGATAAATTTCTAAAGTGTCAGTGAACCACTGCTAATGATAACACTTGAGCCCATAGCATACGAAAATGAAGAGATGTATCGGAGCAACCTCCCTCTGGCGCATTGCTTATGACACTAGCTTTCAAGTGAAAGTTATACGAGTTCGAGTCTCCTTCATTTTTTTGTCATTTTTTAATTTTTGTTTTGTTTGGTTGTTTTTTTTTAATATGTTGTCTAAGCCCTTAATTCTTGTGTAAATGTATGCATTTTATGGAGTATTTTCACCTTGTCAATGCAATTAAATACAATTCTCTCTAACAAAGGTTGAATTGTGCTTAATACTTTAACATGCTGTACATCTAAATGGTAGGTGTACGAACTTACATAAAATAAAAAGTAAATGCAACTCTTTACGTCAGGTTTATAGGAACTGTTCGAAATAGCCACCAGCATTTTCAGTACATAGTTCACAGTGGCAAAGGAATGATTGTCATACTCTGTTCTAAATTCTTTGTGTCTGTTGAACAACTTCACATTTTACTCTTTTACTATTATTTGGGCAGTTAGGTCCTCTTCTGAGGTACATATTAAGACAAATAAAAAAAATATAACTACATGACAAGAACACCAATTTTCGGCATTATGGATTGGGTCACCAGAACAGTTGCAGAAACACAACTATAGTAGGCTACATGATGCAAGATGGCAGTTAATTGCTGTGTAGTGTTGCACTGGCAGGTGATTAGTTCGAGATTTGAGAGATCTTTGAGATAAGGTACTAAGAATCAATATTTCTATACTCAGGAAGCAGTTTTAAAGACATTCTAATCCAATTGCACACTTGCGAGTGTTCTTGACGCTAGACGTAAGGGAATGCAAACTGAATTTTTCAAAGTCTTATAATGCAGTTACTGAAATAACAATTGCAACATGGATATTCATATATTATGAAAATGTTGTAAATATTTGGTTTAAAGTTAATTATAGTTTATGAATTACTTGTTTTTCTAATCCAACGAAAATACCAGCAGTGCATACGTATAGCTGTGAATGTTTCTTGCGTTAAGAGATAATTCGTCAATGTGATTGTCTTCAACGTCTGAGTACTGAAAATTTATGATGATAGGTTCCAAAATCTTGTTATGTGCTGTTTCTTTCCAAAAGTCTTCTTGTAGTTTATCTGATGTCTCACGCAGTTTTCTCAGTCTTGTTGTGTTCCTTGTCAATTTCTTTGTGAATAAGTCGTTCAGCGTCAGTCAGTTTAAAAATATTATTTCTGTTTGCTACATAATATGAGCCCACATTAACTCCTTTGGATTGTTCTGGCAGTAGTAAGGGGGGGGGGGGGGGTGGATGGCGTCTCATTCAATAATTCAATAATTCAATAATCTTAATTTGTCAGAGACCAGAATACATCCAGAAATGACATCGTCATAATTACAATACTAAAATATATAAAACAATAATTACCTATGTGGCTACAGATTACATAAATTTAAATTACAGAGTAATGTCAACAGTACTATCCATAAATTCATTAATTGAATAAAATGGCCTATTTAATAGCCAGTTGTGAATACATACTTTTAGTCTATTAATTGGGACAACTCTTGCTGCCTCAGGTAGTTTGTTGAACATGTTAATACCATTATAAAAACAAGTATTTGTACTAAGAGGTAATCTGCATCTTGGATAGTCTAATTTATGTTTATTTCTTGTGTTGAAATTATGGTGATCAGTCCTGAGAGAATATTGGTTAATATTTGTTCTGATATAAGTTAATGATCTGTATATAAATAGACTGTGCACGGTCATAATCTTCAATTTAATAACTAGTGGTTTACATGGTTCTTTGCTATTTTTATTTAAAAGTATTCATAGTGCCTTTTTCTGCAATAGAAGAATCTTATGAACCTCGGATGTATATCCCCATAAATGTATTCCATAGTTTGTGTGTCTCAAATAATGCAAAGTATACCTGTCTGAGAGTATCTAGTGACACGAGTGACTTAAGCTTCCTAAAAGTAAAGATTACTCTGGATAATTTAGTGCACACATTTTCAACTTGCTTTTTCCATCCAAGTTTTGAATCTAGGCAGAAATCCAAGAGTTTAACAAATGGCAATTCATATACCCTCATATCTGACAAACTAAATGTAAAATGCTGAGTTTTCTGTTTGTTTAACATTAACTTATTAGCAGTAAACCAGTTCTTTGCCGTATTAAAGACCCTTGAGGGACTCCATTGATTATTTTCCGCACCTCTGAACATTTGTTTGCAGTAGCAACCATTTGCCATCTGTTATTTAAGTAGGACTTTATTAGCTTTGTGTTTTCACCTCTAATCCCACAGTGCTCCAGTTTACATAAAAGTTGTTTATGTGATATACAATCAAAAGCTTTAGTGAGATCACACAATACTATGGACATATTTTCTTTGTTTTCCAAAGCAGTTATTATTTCTTTTGTTAGATACTCTATTGCCAATGTTGTAGATTTATTTTTCTGGAAACCAAATTGCTTGGTAGTAATAATAGAGTACTGATCAAACCATCTTAGCATCTGTTTATACATGAGTGACTCAATAATTTTAGAAAAAATTGGAACAAGACTGATTGGTCGATAGCTGTCCACTGTTTTTATCTCCCCTTTTATATACAGGAATAACTTTAGATAGTTTTAAGCATTCAGGAAATAACTTATCTGAGATGCATATATTAATAAAAAAAGTCAATGGTATTACTATTGTTCCTATAATTTGTTTGACAAAAAAAGTTGGAAAGACCAAAAATGTCTTAATTATGTGAACAAGAAAGATCAGACACTGCATTTAATACTTGTTCTTCAGTTACATTTTGCCATTCAAAATCAGTATCAGGAGAAGGGGCTTTTCTACAATATTTTACTGCTTTTGATGAATCAGAATCAAAATGTACAATAATGTCCCCCACTGACTGAATACAATTATCATTAAAGGCATTTACATCTATAGTTGTATTATCATCCTTATTAATATGTGCCTCTTTTTTAATAATATTCCAAACTGTTTTACATTTTATCGAGATTTAACTGTATTGGAACACCACAGTGAAGCGAAATAATTATTAATTTATAGATGAGTCGTATTTATTACACATCTGCTTCATTTACGTTTTACATTTGTTAGGTGAGACAGCAATGAGATTGTCATACACAGTTCGTTTGGCTTCATTTAATTTCTTTTTGTATTTTCTTTTAAGAAAAAGATATTTCTCTTTTGCCTGTTCTGTTTTTGAATTTAAATAAACTGTATGAAATACCAGTCTGTAGAATTCATATGATCACAGAAGTTTTGTCATATTATTCCCATAGTCACATATCTGCTTATACCTAATTACATGACTAGGAGTACATTTTAGAATTACAGTATGCATTATTAAACCAAAATGGTCTGAAATACAGAAGTTACGTGGTGACACTATATAGTTGCCTTGGGAGATATTTGTGAAAAAATAGTCTAGACAAGCTCTATTTCTTGTAGGTTGAAAGCTTGTGGGATATAGATTGAAGGATCTTAATAAGTTTAGAAAATATGCTGCTTCATTGGTGAACATATTCAGATCAATATTTAGATCTGTACCAAGTATTATTTTACTTTTGCTATTAGTAATAATAGATAAGATAGCTCCTATTTTCTCAAAGAATACCGATAAGTCTCCATTTGGTGAACGATAAACAGATAATACTATGACATTGAAGTCTGGTAGAGCAATTGCACATACTTCACAAGATTTTTCTACCGAAATGCCATTAATGTTAAAAGGGTTAAAGCTAATATCTTTCCTCACAAGTATGCATGCACCACCATTGTTAAATTTTATACGACAATATGCACTACCTAATACAAAATTATTTGGAGTGTACAACACAGTCTCATTTTTACACCAGTATTCATTGACACATATAACCTGAGGTTTTTCACTTTTAACTCTTGTAAGTTGTTTTTCAGACACCGTATATTAATGTGCACTAGTTTCAACATATCACTTTTTGGTGTTTTGAGTTTTGTCAGAGCCGCATGGTTATGGGGAGCTAGAAAAGTTTCCCTTTGAGAAGGGACCACATCCACCTTATTCCTTACAAGTTTCCCTTGTCTGCCAATGTTATAACACTACACAGTAATTTACCAAATTTGTAATAGCCCTGCCGGTTTAGATGGACCCCATCTCTGCCAAAATCTTGGTCCTGTAACCAGAAGTTCCCGTCCACAAAAAGACACCGTCATTTTTCACACATCCAATTCAGTTCACTATTTATTCTTTCCACTCTTTTATTGGTTATATCATGTCTTCTTAGCACCCCGCTTACTATTACTTGAGCACTAGGAACTACAGATCTAATGCTGGTGACGAGATCTATGGTTTCGCCCATAATCTCCTCCGCATACACACCCCTCTTAATATTGTTTGTTCCTACATGTAGCACAACTACTTGCGCTTCTTCCTTAACTAAGTTCATTTCTTGCACCTTGTTCTTTAGTTCATCGATTTTTATTCCTGAGAAACAGTTAACTTTATGCCCTTGTTGCCTACATACATCCCCGAGAACTTGAGTATTGAATCTCCTAGTACTACTACTTTACTGGTTTTATGTTCATTTTTCCCGTATGCATGAAATCAGGACCCGTATCATGTTTGGCATGGTTTTTGTTCTGATTGCGTCCAATGGCGCTTTCTGAGAATCGCTGTTTTTGTTTGCTGCCAACATAAACATAACCTTTGTCTTCGGCTGCTAACTGTTTGAAGCCGCCTGTTTTCAAGTTCCACACAGTTTTTCTCCTTTTCCATGCTGGCGAGTTCCCGGGTTAAATCCTCTTTCTGAGTTCGAAGGGATTTTACTTGCTGCCGAGCAGCTGGAAGATCCTTATTAAGTATATCAATGACCAGCTGAAGTAACATTGATCTAGCTGATACACTTTTTCATGGAAGAGTAACTGAATAATGCTGTTTTGAACTCTCTAGAGTAAATAGAGATTGCGAACCATTCATAAACAAAGATATAATGTGACCAGACATGTTCTGCCAGACTAGCAAGAAGTGTATCGTTTCCTCTCATCAAATTTTACAAACACCTTGGCTTGTTCAAAGTACATATTTTTTTTATCACGTAATGTCAAATGTTTACGTTTCAGTTTTGAGTAATTTCAAATATATGTTCATGCATACACGCTAACCAATAATGATATTCATTACAATGATTTTGTCGCAATGCATTGTTATAATACAAGGGTATCTACTTTATTTGTATTAGGAAACCTATTTGAGCTAAAAGTATGGGGTTTTTATGGTTATGTTAAATATACTACTCTCTCCTTCCTCATGGATCAGTTTTTGCAAAATCTGAATTTTTGTCTTAGCGTGAATAGTATTTATTAGAGATTGATTAGTTTGGCGCTGGTCACACACCACATAGGGGGAATGCAATATGACAACACCGCAGGACTCCGATTGGTTGCTCACCTAGTAGCGCTCAAGGACAAACATCATCCTATATGAAACACATAATAGGTTTAGCTGCATTCCATGCATTGTCTATCTCAAGTTGCTTATATTAGTCACGTCTACAATCACTGAAATTATTTTGGTATAGTTCATTAACACCCAGGGAAGATGATATGTTGATTTAGATTAAATTTATCTTATTTTCAGGTAATTTTTTTTTTATTTTAAAATTATATTCTTTTTTATAAAAACAGTGAATTTATTTTGTAGTATATTTTAAACACACCGAATAGTTGATTACTAGTGATGTCTGAGCAGAACACTGAAGGTGAAAGAATTCTCTTCTGAAAATTTTCTTTTTATATACACACAATCACCTTGATAAAGACTCAAAAATGGTTCTTGAAATATTAGAATCTGTGGTTATAAGCTTAAGGTAAGGTTTCTTTCCTTAACGATTCTTTGATTTATATTTGGCCATGTATATACTAAATTATGATTTGTTTGTTATAATGTTCTATCTCAGGACATATCAGTGGCTTTTTACCTTTTAAGCAATTGCTCAACAGCAATTATGTTTACTTGCTTACAGTGTTGCTAAACTTTTGAGTTTGTATTATTTTGTATTATTTTAAATTCATACCCATTCACACTCTTATTCATACTTTCAGATGGGGATTAATCTTGGTAAAAAAAGTTTCTACTCTCACCCAGGAATCCAACACAAGACCCAAAAGTTAGCATTCTAATCGTCAGACCACAGAGGCAATAAATATTTTTCTTATTGAACTGGACATACAAGTGCAGTTTAAGTATGGTAAATTTCCATGAAAGAATATAACATTTTAGTTGCAGCTTCGTCATTGGTAAGCTTGATTATTCAAAGGATCATATATCAAATTTGAATAAGCTATAATGTACTGTTCATTGTTGACAGCTGTGATTTAAGTTTGGAAAAAAACTGAGTTTTGTGCTGTTATTCAACATTTTCATTTGAATGGTTGGTCTGCCACATAAATTAAAACAATTGGATGAAGTTCATATGGGTTCTGCACTAACATTGAAGACCATTTACTTTTTAATTAATGAATTTAAATGTGGTCGGACAAGCAATAACTGAATTCCATTATGTTTCATTTTTGGATCATTTGAAACTTGGGTTGACGAAAAAGAAGAAAGGTTGCTATGTAGAAAAGTGTTCTTTCACCAGGATAATGCACCATCCCACACATCAGTGATCAAAATGGCAAAAGAGTAGGAATTAGAGATTGAATTGGTTCCTCATCTACACTATTCACCAGACTTAGCCCCAATAGATTTACTTCTTTTGACTAACTTGTGGCATAGTGGGAAGAAATTTTCATTGAATGAGGAAGTAATTGCTACCGTCAAAAAGTGTTTTGCACAGTTTGACTGAATCCTGTTTTTCTAATGGGATGAAAAGACTGGAGGATCAGCAAACCGAGTGTATAGCCATCAGAGGGGACTGTGTCGAGGAATAAGTTGTTTACAAAACAAATATTTTTTCTTGCTTTTTTATCCGACTTATCACACCATCATATATAACCATCATATGCAACTGAAATTAATGTTGTGACCCCCATTAATTAAGAATATCATGTCTCATACTATCTGTCAAAATGTCCAAGTGTATTGGAAAGAATGTGAAACAAGGATTTGTTCATGTAAGCTTATCGCACATACACAGCGAGTCAGTATGCCACCATAATATTGACATAAATTATAAGTTCAGTAATGATAAACTCATTTAACTATAATAAAACTAATATTAGCATGATAATATTCCTATAAACAATTAAAATATATGCTCTAAGCATCGCTTTGAGGACATATTTCCTCATGACTCTCTGTCATGTCATTTTTATACAGCTTTTGCAGACTGTACTTATGAAAAAAAATTACCCAATATTAAACAGTAAAATCAAATGTGGGTTATGTGATATTATGTTCTTCCACTATTTATATGGCAGTGTTCTACATTTGCTGTTTCTTCATTTCCTATTTAAGGAACAAGCGAATGCGGGGTGGCCAGTCCTTGTCAGCTATTACAGCAGCTCTTCGTGATGAGGAAGAGGAATCTGATGACGGAGGTCCAATGGATGAAGATACAGCAGCTGAAGATGCTGACAATCCAAGATGGCAATTATATGAGACAATCAAAAGCACTACAAATAATCAAGGTGTGCACATGACTTCCACATCCCTTAATGAATATTTTACTGAATTGCAATTACAATTATGTTTCCTTAAAGAGTCAGTTACAATTACTTTTGAAAACTAAAACTTTTGATTGGTCCAGTTTGCATATTCCAGTTGCTGCTGCTAAACCATATCTGCTTTATGATTAAGAACTATATTAAGCCTTGCTGAAAAGTGTTTTCAGAAGAGGTGCTCTTATTGAAATCCAGATTAGTGTTGTCAAGTCAAGTTTGTAGAATTTAATTAAGCATCCTTAGAGATACACAACCACATTATCCCAACAGACATAGGTAACTGAAGGTATTAAGATATTTACTCATGAATGGGTGGTCGGTGACACCAATTTGATCAGGACCATCCTTCCTTAATGAGTTTTTTCCAGGTTTCCCTCGGGTTTCATAACTGGCAAATGCTGAGTATGTAATCCAAACTCATTTCCTTTCTCAGTTATTTCATTTTATGTATTATCACTATCCACTGTCTTGTGTTACTATATGCGGTAAGAATAAGTGTTAAGAACAATTCGTAAAGAATATACTCATATTGATATTGTGACTTTGTGGGTTCGTGAAATTAAAAGTCTGATTGCACCACTCAAAAATGTTCTTTATTTCCACCGAATCACAGTTGGACACTTGCCGATTACACAGAATTACGTAATGCACACAATTACAATTTACCAGTTCGTCCGTTACAGTTCCACTGCACGCTCACAGTTACGTACACTCTTCCGATGCACGTACACAGTCTTCTCGTCCATTCACTAGCATGGCGCTCATATGCTGCTCGCCAAGCACTGACTTTCCTGCAGCCCGACGTGTTGCTTATATAGGACCAACTGGCCAATCTAGAAGGTTCCGGATTAGACGAAACACCCCGCACGTTCGAGAACCCAGGGGGAGGGGAAAGAGACGTCACAGTGGCCCGCGATCCCTCTTCTAATCATCCCTTCAGTTAGTGACAGGAGACAAATGGGTAGGCGCGGCCACAACACCCCACGCCAGACCCCACCTGCGGCCAGCCCCACAGGGAGCTCCGACGTTCGGCTGACACTGCTCCTTCCTCAAAGCTGGTCGTCCCGAACAGCACCATCGTAGTGTGCCAGGCGATCCAGGTGTACCACCAACATCTTCCCTCGGGGAACCTTCTGGATGCAGCAGACCACGTCGTTAATCCTCTTCACCACCCGGTACAGTCCTTGCCATGGCTGCTGGAGCTTCGGGCAGCGTCCCTTAGTCCGGGTAGGGCGGTACAACCAGACCAGGTCACCTTGCTGGAACCCTTGGCTATTGGCATGCCTGTCATACCTGGTCTTCATGCGGTCGCTCGCCTTCTGGATGTTCTGGCGAGCCATCTCGTGCATGTCGTGGAGATGGACCACCAAGTTCTCCACATACTCGGTCGCTGGCTGTTTCGCTTCCGGAGGGCTTCCAAAAGCCAGGTCACAAGGGAGGCGTAACTCTCGGCCGAACATTAAGCTGGCTGGCGTCATCCCATTGGTGTGTGTTGACGAGCGGTAGGCCAGTAAAAACAGTGGCACCTTGACGTCACAGTCTCGCTGATGGCTGGCCACGACCATCCTCAGGTGTTCCTCTAAGGTCTTGATGTATCTTTCGACCATGCCATCCGACTGGGGATGTAGAGGCGTCGTGCGGGTCTTGTTCACCCCAAGCCTTTGTGGTGCCTCCTTCATTAGGTTGGACTCAAAATTGCTACCCTGGTCACTGTGTAGCTATAATGGCACCCCAAATCGGCAGAACACTTGCTCCACAAGGCAGTCTGTGATCGTCTTTGCCTCTTGGTTTGGGATGGCATACACATCCGGCCACTTGGTGAAGTAATCCACGACCACCATTAGGTACTTGTTGCCTCGGTCAGAACCTGGGAACGGTCCAGCAATGTCAACGGTGATCCGTTCGAATGGCGCTCCGATGTTATACTGCTGCATGCAACCCCGGCTCCTAGTCTGGGGGCCGCGACTCGCTACGCACCCGTGACATTGACGGCACCATCTCTCAGCATCTGCTCGGAGCCTCAGCCAGTAGTAGTGCTGTTGTAGTTTGTCAATCATCCGGTTTGCTCCCAAGTGTCCTCCTGAAGTACCGGCGTGCATTTCCTCCAAGACTTCCTGGACCTTATTTCGGGGAAGAAGTACCAACTGTTCTCTCTGCGTCTTCCCATTGGGCGATTCCCATACCCAGAACAGCACGCTCTCTCTGGCCTTCAACGAGTCCCATTGGGCCCAGTACGACTTGTATGTGGCGCTCCTCGGTGCGATGTCCTCCCAGGTTGGTCTCATCCCTGCCTCCACTTCCCTCAAGAGTGGCCCCAAGTCTGCGTCCGCTGGCTGCTCCCTCCTCAGGCCTGCGATATCCCAGCCATCCGCAGGCACTGCCGTGACTACTCGGACTGCTGCGGCACGCTCCTCCACTCTTGTGCACTGGC
The DNA here is from genome assembly GCA_030765055.1 of Mantis religiosa. Lineage (NCBI taxonomy): Eukaryota > Metazoa > Arthropoda > Insecta > Mantodea > Mantidae > Mantis > Mantis religiosa. The sequence continues at coordinate 226,016,115 of CM060948.1, forward strand.
CGCACTCTTCTGGACAGGGTCTTAGGGACATAGTGTCTGTGTTACCGTGGCTCTTCTCTCTGCAATGTTCTGAGATGAAGTCGTACTCCTGCAGCCTCTGAACCCAACGTGCTGTCTGGCTTTCCAAGTTCTTAAAGGTCAATAGCCAGGTTAGGGCAGAATGGTCAGTCCTGAGGTGGAATGGCTGACCGTACAGGTATTTGTGGAAGTGCTCCAAGGTCTTTACTACCGCCAGTAATTATCGTCGGGTGACGCAGTAGTTCTTCTCTGCCTTGGATAGCGTCTTGCTGTAGTAGTCTATCACCCGCTCATGGCCGTCCTGGATCTGCGATAGGACACCACCAATGCAATGGTTGCTGCCGTCGGTGTCCACAATGAAGGTGCCACCCGGCTGTGGAAATCCCAAAATTGGAGCACTGCACAGGGTCCTCTTCAGGTGCTGGAAAGCGTCTTCGGCATTCTCCGTCCACACATAAGGCCGGTGTTCCTCTGTCAGGCGGGTGAGGGGTTTGGCGATGTTGGAGAACCCCTTTATGAAGGGCGGGTAATAACTGCATAGCCCCAGGAAACTGCGCAACTCTTTCTTATCCTTTGGGCGTGGCCAATCTCTCACAGCCTGTGTCTTCTCCGGGTCTGTGGCCACTCCGGTTGCTGAGACTATGTGGCCCAAGTAGTTTACTTCCTTATGGAAGAGCTGGCACTTCTTCGCGTTCAGCTTCAAGTTGGTCGCCTGCAGTCTCTGTAGCACCTTACTGAGATTCTTGAGGTGCTCTTCAAAAGTCTTCCCAACGATGATGATGTCGTCCAGGTATAGCAGGCAGGCGTCGTATGTCTGCCCTCTCATCACTGACTCCATTGGGCGTTGGAAGGTAGCTGGTGCATTGCAGATGCCAAAGGGCATAACCGTGAACTGCCAGAGCCCTTGGCCTGTCGAGAATGCGGTCTTCTCCTTGTCTCTTGGGTCTAGAGCTACCTGCCAGTAGCCCGACTTCAGGTCCAGGGTCGAGAACCACTGTGCACCAGCTAGCGTGTCCAGGGTGTCGCCAATCCTGGGTAAGGGGAAACAGTGCTTCCGGGTGACAGCGTTCAGTTTCCTGTAGTCCACGCAGAAGCGTAGTTCGCCGTTCTTCGTCACAAAGACTACAGGGGAACACCAAGGGCTGTCCGACTCTTCAGTCTCTCCCCTGGATCTCATGTCCTCCAGCATGTCTCGTACCGCCCCTTGCTTCGCCAGCGGAACGCGTCTAGGTGGTTGCCGAATAGGCCGGGCGTCCCCAGTGTCAATGCGGTGAAGCACTTTGTCTGTGCGGCCGTAGTCACTATCGCCTTGGCTGAAGACGCGCTGGTATCGCCTCAGCAGTTGTCGAACCTTCTCTAGTTCTGCGGTTAGGTGGTCGGCCGCCCTCTCCAGTAAGCCTTCTAGCCGGGGCCCCAGGTGTTGCGTCGGCACCGGCTCCTGTGTATTGTTGATTGCTGTTACGCTCACCATGGGCTCGCACGTTCCCAACTCCGTCCCGGCATGGACGTCGTGATCGGTGTCCGTTGGATTTAGCAATCTCACTGGCACCTCCTCTCGGCACGGCAGCAATGCCCTGGCTACACACAGTCCGTGTACAGGCGTCTTCTGGTCCAGCATCATGTTCCTGGTTCTCTGGCCCTCCAGTTGCGCCGTCACCACCACCTCGTTCCTCGCGGGGATAACCACGTCTTCGTTCAAGACGACCCTGCAAATTCCAAGGCGCTTTTCTGGTTGACGGAGTATAACCTCTTCTCCGTTGAGCCGCAGGACCTTCTTGCCGACGTCAACCGTCGCCTCGTGGCTCCTGAGGGCATCCAATCCCAGTATCACCTCCTCAGCCATTTTCGCGACGAACACCCACAGACGTACGGTACTCCTTCCCAAGGTCAGCTTCAGCAGGGCCTCCTTCTCCACTGGCAAGGTGTCGCACGATGCAGTCACAAGCTGGTATGGTCGGCTCGGCTTCCTTGTCGGCAAACCCTTCGCCACGTCAGGTCTGATGATGGTCACGGCCGCCCCGGTGTCCACCAGCACGCGTCACGGTTTTCCTCTTACCCAGCCGTCCACGATGAGGCTATCATCCATCCGCCGGCTGACGGCGCGCAGTGTCACTCGAAGGGATGGTGTGGACGGCGCCGACGTGCTCCTCGCCACGCCGGGCCTTACTCGTTCTTCCGGCTGCCCTTCCTGGTGTCGGCAATCTCTCTCTAGGTGTCCCGGATGTCCACATCCCCAACACAGGCCACTAGGTCTTCGCCGGCGTCCCTCGGCTGGTCTTCTGTCTCCGGTGTAGCGGACACTCCTCGCTCTCGACGTCGGTGTAGCTGTTACCTTGGCCGCCTCCATCCTTAATGCTGCCGTTAGCGCCTCGTGGATTGTTTTATAATCGCCGAGCATTAGGTGCTGACGAATCTCCGTGTCCCGTACCCCGTCAGCGAAGGTGTAGGCAGCTTCCCGGGACACGAACTCTGGTGGGAGGTCGACTAGGGCCTTGCTTGCCAGTTGTTCAACTGCCAGGGCGAACTCCTGCAGCGTCTCCCCCGGCTGCTGTGACCTTGCCTTTAGCTGGCTGCGGTACGCTGCGGCTAAGCGGTGGTTTCCGAAACGATTCTCCAGGGCCTCCCAGATGTCCTTGGGCGCCGCCGTTGTCTGTACCGCGTTCAGGACTTCCGTGGCCCGTCCCTGGAGGCTGGCTGTTAACTGTGTGGCCTCCTCTCCTGGTGACCATTTGTTGTGCTTGGCCACTGTGTCGAACTGGCGGCGGAAGACTTCAAACGTTGACGCGCCGTCATATTTCGGAGGTTTGACGCGCGCCGATGTTGTGTCGCGTCCCGGCGCGTTGGCCTTCAATCCTTCAGCCTCCTGCCTTCGACGTCCTCCACCATGGCGTTCAGGGACTTGACGCTGCTTTCGGCCTTTCCCTCCAGGTTGTTTACGTGGTTCGCAAGGTCTTCGACGCGCTCGCCTAACTCTGTGACGTCCTCTTTTACGTCGGCCAACTGTTCTTCAAACTTTGCGGTGAGAGCCTCGTTCGCCGCCTTCATTTCCGTGGCCAGACTGCCGTTTGCTGCTCTCATTTCTGTGGTTAGCTCGGCCTTCATTTCTTCCATCTTCTCGGTGATGTTGTCGTTAGCCATCTTCATTTGTTTCAGTTCCGCGGCCAGGTTGTTATTTGTAGTCTCCAGCTTCGCGGCCAGGCTGTTATTTGCCGCTTCTGTCTTCGTTGTTAATTCGGTCTTCATTTCTTCCATCTTCCTCAAAATCTTTTCCAATGCTGCGTCCATGGTTGTAATGTTCGGTGATGTTGTCGTCCCGCTTCCTGACACCAGTGCGACTTTGTGGGTTCGTGAAATTAAAAGTCCGATTACACCACTCAAAAATGTTCTTTATTTCCACCGAATCACAGTTGAACACTTGCCGATTACACAGAATTACGTAATGCACACAATTACAATTCACCAGTTCGTCCGTTACGGTTCCACTGCACGCTCACAGTTACGTACACTCTTCCGATGCACGTACACAGTCTTCTCGTCCGTTCACTAGCACGGCGCTCCTACGCTGCTCGCCAAGCACTGACTTTCCTCTAGCCTGACGCTTTGCTTATATAGGACCAACTGGCCAATCTAGAAGGTTCCGGATTAGACGAAACACCCCGCACGTTCGAGAACCCAGGGGGAGGGGAAAGAGATGGCACAGTGGCCCGCGATCCCTCTCCTAATCATCCCTTCAGTTAGTGACAGGAGACAAATGGGTAGGCGCGACGACAGCTCCCCACGTCCGACCCCACCTGCGGCCAGCCCCACAGGGAGCTCCGACGTTCAGGTGACAATATTAAAGGTTTTTCTTTATAGCTGTTGAATAAATCCTGTGGAGCATTATGAGCTTTTGTCTTGAAAGCTCAAGCCTTTAGGAAACTACACAGGATGAATATTGAAAGGTTTTCAAACTCCAGGAGTAAGTCAATAAAGTGAATTGAAAAAACTTTGTAGTCAGTTTTTTGACATTTCATCACATTTTTATACTGTTGAGGGACTAGTTTCGGAAGCCATTGCATTTATTTTCAATCTCTATCCAACTAATATAAAACTATAAGTGACAAAGTTTCAAAAAACCAACTACAGAGGACTTGAAACTTTCGCAGTGATGACTACTAATTAAGGCTTCTCGAGTTACCAGCCATGTTAAATTGATGAAGTTGCTTCAGCTTTCGACCACCTTGACTCCATGGCCTTCTTCAGGAAACTGACTCGGGCTGCCAGCTGGCTAAGCTATATACCCTTAATGAAGCGGGCGGGGCTAGCAAGCATGGGCCAATGGAGAGCAGGTGCTCTCTGAATGGTCCGGCTTGGTGGTGTCATTGACGTCAAAAAGTGTCTGCCTTTCTCTCATATATTATAGTATTCTGGAACATGGAGTGCTGAGCTGGAAGCCATTGTCTATTAAAATTATTCTTGGATTCCAGTTTAATTTTTATAGCCTCTTTTATGAGTCTGATAGTAATATTGGTCACTGCAGTGCAAAATCATGACTTGTCAAAAAGAATATGTTGATCCTTGTCAAAGCTATGTTGTGCCACTGCCAATATTTCTGGTTGTAGTGGATGGATGTTTCTTTAGTGTTTGGCACATCTTTCTTCAATAGTATGGCCAGTCTGTCCAACAAAGTACTCTGCAGTGTACAGGAATTTTGTAGATACCTGGGGTCCTCAGTACCAAGTTGTCTTTAATTGGTCTCAAGCATTGTCTTAATTTCTTTGGTGGCACAAAGATGGTCTTGATATTGTGTCTTTTCAGAATCCAGGCTATCTTGATGGAGATGGAGCTGTAGAAGGGGATATAAGCTTTCCTTTTGGATTTTATTCTTTCATCTGGAGTGCAGGTATCATCAGTGCTCATGTCCTTGAGGCGGTTGTTGCGAGCAGTAACTTTCCAAAGGGCTCAGTGGATCTCCTTGTTGGTGTAGCCATTCTTCTTGAACATTTCTTTTAGGTATTGAAGTTCTTGTGCAATGTGGTCTTGGTCTGCAATTTCATAAGTGCAATGAAACAAAGTGGTGAGCATAGTATTCTTCTGAATCAGATGATGGTGACTGTGTGCATCGAGATACCAGTGCGTATGTATAGTTTCCCTATAGACACTGCATCCTAATGTAACATCCTGCTTCTTGTGAATCAGAATATCCAAGAATGGAAGAAATCATGGTTTTCAATCTCCATTATGAACCTGATACTTGCGTGAAGGCCATTAAGATGTGTGAGGAAAGTCTGTAGTGTATCCCTACCATTGGGCCGAATCACATATTGTCAACATACCGGTAAAAAACCTTTGATTTTTGTGATGCTATCTGGAGGGCACATGTTCCATGCAAAAATTGGCTACCACAGGGGACAGGGGTGAACCCATAGCCACACCATCAATCTACTCATAAAACTCTTTATTATACATGCAGTAGGTGGAAGAGAGGCCATGTTCAAAAAGAGTGACAATGTCCTGTGAAAAGTGATCGGCTAGTAAAACTAAAGTCTCTCATAGAGGAACATGAGTCAATAACGATACGTCAAAACTGACTAATAAGTCACCAGGACCCAACCATAAATTCTCAATGGTCTGTATAAACTGAGTTGAATTCTTCACATGATGTTTACAGCCACCTACTAGGGGCACAAGCATACTGGTCTACTGTTTAGCTCCAGAAGAAAGAATAAAACCCAAAGGAAAAGCTTATAGCCCCTTCTATAGCTCCATCTCCAACTGATAGTCTGGATGCTGAAAAGACACAATATTGTGACTTTGTGGGTTTATAGAATTAAAAGTCCAGTTTGCAGAAATTCCAAAATACTCTTTATTTCCATGGAAACACACTTTGATCAACGCTTACAGTAGCACAATTACGTAACATACACAAATACAACCTACAAGGTCGTCGACCACAAACAAGAGTTCTTTTTCAGAACACAGCTGCACGCAAACGATTCTAAAGTTCCAATTCGATTCTCTACTGAACTGGTGATTCGCGGCTTCTTATATATACCTCTACTCATATTTCTAGAAATTAATCAAATGTTCTGTAAGATGGCACCAGATGAAACACGAACCTTCCAGTCATCTATCTGTTTCGGCAAGCCTTTTATCTCTGTGCTACACTGTCTCTTTGTGCACGTCGGCCGCGCTTGTTGCAGCAATGCAATCGGCGACATTGTACCCTCCTCAAGGCTGGTCGTCCCGAACAGCACCATCCTAGCGGGCCTGACAATCCAGGTGTACCACCAAAATCTTTCCTCGGGGCAACTTCTGGATGCGGTAGACCACATTGTTAATGATGCTGTCACCTTGATGGAATCCTTGGCTGTTGGCTTGCATTGTTGTACCGGGTCTTCATGTGGTCGCTCGCCATCTGGATGTTCTGTCGAGCCATCTCGTCCATGTTGTGGAGATGGTCCACGAGGTTCTCCACATACTCGGTTGGTGGCTGTTTTGCGTCCGGGGTGCCCCAAAAGCCTGGTCACAAGGGAGGCGTAACTCTTGGCCGAACATTGAGCTGGCTGGCGTCATCCCAGTGATGTCGTGTGTTGACGAGCGGTAGGCCAGCAAGAACAGTGGCACCTTGACGTCCCAGTCTCGCTGATGGCTTGCCACGACCTTCCTCAGGTGTTCTTCTAAGGTCTTGATATACCTCTCCATCATGCCGTCCGACTGCGAATGTAGGTGTGTTGTGCGGTCTTGTTCACCCTAAGTCTTTCCAGTGCCTCCTTCATCAGGTGACACTCAAAATTGGTGCCCTGGTCGCTGAGGAGCTCCAACGGCACCCCAAAACGGCAGAACAGTTGCTCCACGAGGCAGTCGGTAATTGTCTTCGCCTCCTGGTTCGAGACGGCATACACCACCGGCCACTTGGTGAAGTAGTCCACGACCACCATCTCTCAGCGTCTGCTTGGAGCCTGAGCCAGTAGTAGCGCTGTCGGAGTTTGTCGATCGTTCGGTTTGTTCCCAGGTGTCGTCCTGAAGTACCGGCATGCACTTCCTGCAAGCCTTCCGGGACCTTACTTCGGTAAGTACCAACTACTCTCTCTGCGTCTTTCCATCGGGTGATTCCCATACCCGGAACGCCCTCTCTGAGTAAACAGATATCGCCAGCAAGCAAGATAACTGAGGTAAAAGGACTTGCCACTCAGATAGGGTTTCAGTGTTGGAATGTTCTAGAGATATCTCGATTAATGGACAATGATTGTTTTTCTTGTTTGCTCCAGAAGGTTCTCGGTTCATGAATTTGTGTATAAAAAAAGCCATGGGTAGTGATTAGGGCAGTTGTGAAACTGTTGTGAAATGAGACAGCCAGCTGTGTTGTAACGAGAGCTAAGGATGTAATCTGCTCTCACTGTTTGTTATTGTCATCAACCTTGGTAGACTGATGGTGTATGTAAATAATGCTGCTGTAACCTATAAGGGTATTTCTACAAAAATAAAGGAGATTTTTAATTTCTGCAACTCGGCCTTTTAATTCTACGAACCCACAAAGTCACAATACAAATGTATAAATATCTGGTGCCTCCTTTACACTGACCTTATTTGGCATATAATCCATCCCAAGCATACATTGATTTGCCATTTCAGACCCAATCACCTCATAAAACTCTTCCTTCTCACTATTCCACTTGTAACGCTCCATTTTCACCACCAGTTATTCCCTGTTAGACATTTTTATCTGTCTCAGTAAACTGGAAAATGCACACTATTACCATTCATATTTAATATCTTAAAATCAACTATCTTAAACACTAACTCTTTGCGACACAAAGCATAATCTACAACACAATGTCCTGAACCACTTAAACAGGTGAATTCACCAGCCTTATCTTTCTCCCAACATCCATTCCATATGACAAAATTTGTGTTTTCACAGAATTCTATCAACTTCAGTCCTTCCTCATTTACTACTTTATCTTTGCTGATTCTATTATACAAGATATCGTGTTGTCCTTTTAAATCATCCTTCCTTGGATAACTACTCCTCCCTAGCAAATCACCACTTCTTGCATTTAAATCCCCTCTATCATGAATTCTGCCAGGGGAAATTCACTCTTAATGTCCTCCATCTCCTCTTCTCCTTCCCAAAGGAGAAGGGGATTGTAAAAATCAGAACTTTCGGAGAGTTATACATTATTCCTATCCATAACTCCCATTCCTTTACAACCACATCACCCCATCTGTCTTACAATTCCTTACTTTAATTTTGGTTATGTCATTTTTCATAAATGTCCCCAAGCCTCTCGACATTCTTCCCTTTCTCTTCCTTCTTTTTCCTGATTTACTGACAAATGTGAATCCTGGCACATCTACTTTCACTGAGGCATCCACCCATTTCAACAACAGTAAAAATCTGGATGCTGTGCATTATGCTTCTAAAGTATCCCAAACTCGACCTCTTAAGAGAGCTTTGCAGTTCCAGTTCCTTGCAGTTACAATCCTCTCTCTCGCTGCTACATCCTGTTGTGAACCCACCATAAATCTGAAATCCTTTAGCCTTCTTTGACTTTTAAGTTCCACACCGCTGTTCCCACTTTCCACTCTCTCCATCTCTTTACTTCCTACCTCCCTGCTCAAGTCTTTATTCACCAATGGTCTTTATTCAAACTCCTGCATGGTGTTGAGACAATGCTGGGCTGACTAACAGAGTCATTATCCCCTCCGCTGTCATGATGCATAAGCTGCCTGGCTTGTTGCATCATCTCCCCGTCAGCTGGAATTCTCCTATGTGGCAACGACACTGACTCAGGGATTATTGATCTTGGTCACTCTTGTTTCCCCGTCTGGCCTGCGTGTGTTCCATTACCTGACTTGGCACTTCCTTAGCATAGCAGACTCTTGTACTGACTGCTGCCACATCCCTTGACACATCGTTCAACATTCTCAAAATTTGCCAACTCATTTCTTCCTCTCTCACTTGATTGTCCCTTATTCCACTTTCCCTATAACACACTGTTCTTCCATCTTTCCACAGCTGGAACTTTCAGATATACGCTTGCCTACCCCCTGCCCTGGTCCTTTTCATTTGCTACACTAGTTGAAACTTGAGTCTTTGTTGCTCCCCAGACAAGTCCATGTTGATAAAAATCTGGGTGCCTTTTAATAATTTAGTTTGGCTTAGCACTTCGTAGACCTCTTGCATCACAGTAAATCTGGCGATGATTAACCTTCATCCTCACCGTCTCCCACCACTATATGCATTTACAATTTCCTATCCATGCTGTTTCATTCCTAAGTTCATTTCTAAAACTTTTGTTACTTCTTGAATTGGCCAGATCCCTCTTCTTTCCTCTATCCCAGTAAACACCAGGTTCATTTTCCTAGATTCCTCCTCCAACTTGTTTATTCTGGTTCTGAAGGATCCCATTTCTGTATTCATTCCATAGATTTCCTGTTTGATTTCCTTCGTAGCTGCGTTCATTTTATTCCCTAAATGTTCTTCCATTCCTTCCATCATTCCAATTAGCTTCTCCAGCGTGTTTTGCTCCTCCACAGGTCCTGGGGGTCATTTCAATGCTGCCTATTACCAGTAGTCTCAGGATGACACTTTATCATTATTATTAAGTTTATAATCACCTCCAGATTTCTAGACACTTTCTTTTCCCTTAATTTTCTGCTCCCAAATAGGTCTATTCTGGCTCTGTATATTCCTATATCCACTTCCATTGGTACTTATGTCCTAGTTTCTCTAAGATACCAGAGCTCTGTTAAAACACAATCTTTTACTTCTGCTGCTGGCTTAGCACTCCTTCCAACAATGCATCTCACTGTTTACCTAGTGGATTTTGTATATTTTATATTAACTTCACCTTGAAGTTAGTACCAGGTTAGCTTATAATTACCAATCAATTAACTAAAATAATAAGAGTTAAATGATGAAGCCTGGGACTTAAGTACCTATGATAGTAAGTCGCCACAAAACGGTGTATCTCGGTTGCGAGAGCCCCTAGTGGTCTACCGGGGAAATATACAAGTCAACTGGAGAATTTAATGTCACGACGGCACGTTGGCCATGGTAGCTCAAAGGTTAAGAGTGACTGGACGGAAACCAGGAGATCCGTGGTTCAAATCCTGGCCATGGCATTGAATTTTTCATATTGACTATCAAAAACCTTAGCCTATATACGGCTAGTGTGGAGAAATGATTAATTTCCATCAATTAACTAAAATAATAAGAGTTAAATGATGAAGCCTCGGACTTAAGTACTTACGATAGTAAGTCGCCACAAAACGGTGTATCTTGGATGCGAGAGCCCCTAGTGGTCTACCGGGGAAATATATGAGTCAACTGGAGAATTTAATGTCAGGATGGCACGTTGGCCATGGTAGCTCAAAGGTTAAGAGTGACTGGACGGAAACCAGGAGATCCGTGGTTCAAATCCCGGCCATGGCATTGAATTTTTCATGTTGACTCTTATCTATCAAAAACCTTAGCCTATATATGGCTAGTGTGGAGAAATGATTAATTTCCATCAATTAACTAAAATCATTAGAGTTAAATTGATGAAGCCTGGGACTTAAGTACTTACGATAGTAAGTCGCCACAAAATGGTGTATCTCGGATGAGAGAGCCCCTAGTGGTCTACCAGGGAAATATACGAGTCAACTGGAGAATTTAATGTCAGAACGGCACGTTGGCCATGGTAGCTCAAAGGTTAAGAGCGACTGGACGATAACCAGGTTCAAATCTCGGCCATGACATTGAATTTTTCATGTTGACTATCAATATTATTGGAGTTAGTACTTTGAAAACATACCAGTCAACAGGACTTATAAAAATGAAACCTCCTATATGTTGGGTCAAAACTTCTAGTGATTGGTTTGATAAGTTCATTAAAGTAATTTATGTAGTAGTTAAATGAAATGTATATTTTAAATAATAAAGATATGGCTGTATCCAAATTAGTATGAAGGACTATAATTTTAGGTGCAAAATTGTTATTTCTTTACTAACATGGGCAGTCAAGGTTGTTAAGACATGAACTTGTGGAAGGGAGGTCTGCAGTTCAAATCCTGCCAGGACTGTTTTCCTGAAGTTTATTCCAGGGTATCCTCAGTCCTCAAAACTGATAAATGATATGTAGCCACCCTAAACTTAGGCCTGGAATGTTTCCTTCTCAATTTCTTTTCTCAGTAAGTTATTTCATGTGTGTTCACTGCCTGTGATACCATGTGCAGTAAGAGCAGGCATTAAATACTGTTAAAAAATGTATATGCTAATATTTCTTAGTCCCCAGAAAAATGATAAGTGGAGTTATTACTGCATTAAAGAAACATATAAACTTATTGTAGTTATATAAATGGTTGTTCTAGGTCATTCTCTGAGTGAACCTTTTTGGAAACTTCCGTCCAAAAGATACTATCCGGACTACTACAAAGAAATCAAGAATCCTGTCTCTCTTTCGCAAATAAGAAATAAACTCAAAGTAAGTATGTACACTAGTTTAAACAAAAATTGTTTAGAACACGTCACTTGCAAAATTATTGTTTAGATAAAGTTTATTACTATAATTGTTAACTCAATGCAGAAACAATGGTTTGCTTGCAAATATGATGTGTTGTTTAAGGTCTTACAGGTGCTCAGTAAACATTTGAAAAAAATATAATAATAAAGTAAAATGCGCACACACCGTGCAGAAAATAATTGTATTTAATTCTCTTTGCTATATGTTGCAGTGGATTTTCATCTATTCTTGCACTTCACAGTATGTTGTCACATTTTTTGGTACTGAATCAGATGTGGGTGTCACTTGGGTCATGGAAAGTCGTATTGGAACATCCCTTGTGGTGGAAGCCTTGAATTGCCAATCTTGTAGTCACATGATGCTTTTTCTAGTTTGCTTGCAATCAGGATCTGTCTTGCATCATGCAGGTTGCATAAAATTCCATAAGTATGTTTCTTCTTTTCCTCCCCCTCACCTCCTTGTAGGTATTACAGATTTTTGTAGTCTTGCGTAGCTGGCAGTGGTAGTGCATACTGCAGATCTAAAATTAGAAACATCGCCCTGATTACACAGAAAATGAAGCTAGTTACAGTGGAATAATAAATATTATACAAATAAAATATTTAGTGATTATATAGAATAAAAAGAAGTATTTCAGAAAGTGGAGTCCACAGAGCTGACGATAGGGGAGAAGTCCCCAGAAACTAGTCTTCATAAAAAACTTGTAAGTGGAGAAAAGTATATACAAGGTTGACTCACTTGCCTAATTTTAGTAAAATTTAGTGATTATTTTCCACTTATCTTAAGAAGTTGATGACACTACTTCTATCTTCCCTAATTGAAATTAATTTTGTGGACATTTGCCCACATCTTCAGTCAAACACAATTCGTTGTCAAGGATTTGTTGTATTTACGTATTACCAACATCTGAAGACGAAAGAAACCTAAAAACAGAATCAATTGCCGGTATGTCAAAATTCATTACACAATTTTTATTTTTCAAAATAAATATTTTTTCCCAAACTATTAAATCTATGGGAACATTTAATTGTTTTAATAATTTAACTTTGGGATTTATTTCATGGTTAAATGACCAAAAATGATCTGCCACGGCCAATTTATCAATTTGTTTATATCTAATGTTAGAAAATGTTCTTTCTTTCTGGTTTCCAAACTACGTTTCGTCTTTCCAATATAAACCTGATCACAATCTAAGCAATTAAATTGATAAATACCAGATTTTTTTGCTATTAGGAATTTTATCTTTTTTAGAAAATTGTAATACATTTTTAATACTATATTTATTTTAAGGAACTAAAGTTATACCAACTTCTTTAAACATTTTTGGAAAATGTTTATTAACCCAAGGATGGTAAGTAAATTTTTTAAATTTATAATCATCTTTTATTTTTTTAAGAGTAGAAATATCGTTAATACTTTTTTGATATTTAAATTTTTCAATTTTCTTTTGTATAAAATCTTTATTAAAACCATTAATTAAAGCAGTATTAATAATATTTTTATATTTTTTATTAAATTCTTCTTTACTCAGGGGTATATTTATTAATCTATAAATCAAACAGCAAATTTATGTGGAAAAGGGTTAAAACTTTTATTTTTATGTAATTATCAATATGAGTAGATTTCCTATAAATACCAAAATCTAATTTGTTATTATTTCTTATTATTTTCAAATCTAGAAAAGAAAGAAATCCATTAAATTCAGTTTCTAATGCGAATTTTATAGCTTTATCTTGTAAATTTAGTAATTTTAAAGCATCATTAATTTTGTTTTTCAGGAACAATAGCAAATATAATCAACATATCTATACCATGGCTATGGCATTGAATTTTTCAGTCTGACTCTACGTTTCCACAATATCTATACCATGTTTTAAAAATTAAAGGAAAAGCTTTAGTGACTTGAATTTCGAAAAAAGAAAAAAAAACTCATAAAAAGATCAGCAAGAAAAGGTGAAAGAGGATTACCCATTGCTAAGCCAGAAGTTTGTTGAAAAAATTCACCATTAAAAGTGAAAAAATTTTGATCCAAACAAAAATCAGTAAGTTTAACAAAATGAACTATTAAGTCCTCATGTAAATTTATTGAATTCAACCACTTTTTTAAATAAATTAAAAGCTTTTCTCTAGGAATACTAGGAAATAAGGCAGTTACATCAAAAGAAATAAGTGTATCAGTTTTAGATAATACAACACTATCAATCTTTTTTATTAATTCAAGAGTTTTTAATACTTAAACTTTCAAATTTATCAAAATCACTAAATTTTTTGTGTAACCATTTTGCTAAATTGTAAGTTGGTGAGTTTATACAATTAACAATAGGTCTCATTTTATTACCGGGCTTATGAATTTTAGGAAAGGCATAAATTCTAGGTAAAACAGGATTACTAACCTTTACAAAATGTTTTTCTTTAGCACAAAAGTGAATCGAGAAGATATTGAAACATGTCCTGTGAAAAAACAGTGTGAGTGAAGCAATGTGTCAATATCTTCTCGATTCACTTTTGTGCTAATTTGTGCTTCACTATCCCTACGCTTCTTTCAAGTTTATACTGTGATGTTTTTCTTTGTCTGATATAACTTTCACTTCATTAAGTATTTTATTAAAATTTGTAATACAAATTTTTTATTAATTATTAATCACTAAATATTTAATTTAATCACTAAATATTTTATTTGTATAATATTTATTATTCCACTGTAACTAGCTTCGTTTTCTGTGTAATCAGTAGTTTATAATTTGAAGCATCCATTTTCATTGTTTTCACTTTTAGGTTACTATGGATTATAACAACATTTATGCATTTAATTTAAATTTTATAGATACCAAATCTGAAATTAAACTATATTTAAAACTTCAAATGAAAAAAGATCTATTCTTGCAGACATTCGTTTTCTAAATCTTTGTTTAAAACATAAAGTAGTTCCTATATTCGTTAGAAAAACTATTAAATTTGATAATAATAGTATTCATCAACAAGCAGCAGAGAAAAAAGTAATTCAAGTTGAAAGAAGTTTATTTTTTAAAAGTTTAAGTAATATTGAACTTAAATTATATGATTTACATCTTAAATTAACAAAGATTTTAGGTTATACAATATGGCTTAATTTAGAATCCAAATTATTTCATATTCTTAATACAAATATGAAAAAACTACTAGATTAAAAAAGAAATTATATATTTCGCGTTTAAAACAAAATAAATTAAATCCTGTTATTAAAAATAATAAAGATAATGTTGTTAATTTATCAAATTCTATCCTTAATGAAAGAGAGTTAAATTTTTTAAATCAAGGTTTAAAAACATATTGCAAAATTTAAATAAATATAAACCAAAAAAGATAATAATCATAAACATATTATAAAATCATTAAATCAAAAAGATTTAATTTTCACCAAAGCGGATAAAGGTAATAGAACTGTAATTTTAGATAAATTAGATTATATTAATAGAGTAAACCTTTTACTTCAAGGTGAAGATTTTATAAAGGTTAATAAAGACCCTTTAAAATCTTGTATTACAAATTTTAATAAAATACTTAATGAAGTAAAAGTTATATCAGACAAAGAAAACATTTTGTAAAGGTTAGTAATCCTGTTTTACCTAGAATTTATGCCTTTCCTAAAATTCATAAGCCCAGTAATAAAATGAGACCTATTGTTAATTGTATAAACTCACCAACTTACAATTTAGCAAAATGGTTACACAAAAAATTTAGTAATTTTGATAAATTAGAAAGTTTAAGTATTAAAAACTCTTGAATTAATAAAAAAGATTGATAGTGTTGTGTTATCTAAAACTGATACACTTATTTCTTTTGATGTAACTGCCTTATTTCCCAGTATTCCTAGAGAAAAGCTTTTAATTTATCTAAAAAAGTGGTTGAATTCAATAAATTTACATGAGGACTTAATAGTTGATTTTGTTAAACTTACTGATTTTTAAATTAATTAGGAGTCGATTAATGACACAAAACAACACTTACAACAATGACACTTTTGTGTCATTAATCGACTCCTAATTAATTTAATTTATACAACAACACTTTTCAACACTTCCATGAAAGGATTTACTGATTTTTGTTTGGATCAAAATTTTCTTCACTTTTAATGGTGAATTTTTTCAACAAACTTCTGGCTTAGCAGTGGGTAATCCTCTCACCTTTTCTTGCTGATCTTTTTATGAGTATTTTTTTTTTTTTTTTTTCGAAATTCAAGTCACTAAAACTTTTCCTTTAATTTTTAAAACATGGTATAGATATGTTGATTATATTTTTGCTATTGTTCCTGAAAAACAAAATTAATGATGCTTTAAAATTAATAAATTTACAAGATAAAGCTATAAAATTCACATTAGAAACTGAATTTAATGGAAGTTGGTATAACTTTAGTTCCTTAAAATAAATGTAGTATTAAAAATTTATTACAATTTTCTAAAAAAGATAAAATTTCTAATAAAAAATCTGGTATTTATCAATTTAATTGCTTAGATTGTGATCAGGTTTATATTGGAAAGACGAAACGTAGTTTGGAAACCAGAAAGAAAGAACATTTTCGTAACATTAGATATAAACAAATTGATAAATCGGCCGTGGCAGATCATTTTTGGTCATTTAACCATGAAATAAATCCCAAAGTTAAATTATTAAAACAATTAAATGTTCCCATAGATTTAATAGTTTGGGAAAAAATATTTATTTTAAAAAATAAAAATCGCGTAATGAATTTGGACATACCGGCAATTGATTCTGTTTTTAGGTTTGTTTCCTCTTCAGATGTTGGTAATACGTAAATATAACGAATCCTTGGCAACGAATTGTGTTTGACTGAAGATGTGGGCAAATGTCCACGAAATTAATTTCAACTAGAGAAGATGAAGTATTGTCATCAACTTCTTAATATAAGTGGAAAATAATCACTAAATATTTTATTTGTATAATATCACCCTGATTAGTTCATATGCTAGTTGTGACCTCGAATTTGTGATACCCCAGAACTCTCTTAAGGTATCTCTTCCAACAGCTTGGGTGGTGGACAACACAGTGCTAGTGCGGGTTTTTCCCATGATCTCCGGTTTCCCCCGCTTCATCTTCATTTCATGTATCGTCAGTGCCACTGCTTGTGGTGCCATATGTAGTAAAAGCGGGCATTAAATACTACACACAAACAACTGCTTGTATGTGAGATGTTCCCCCAGTAAGACAAAACCATACACAAAGTTGGGTAATATCTTATGCTTGAATAGGTCCATTGTCGTGCTGAGCGATAGTTGCCTGATGCTCCTGATTTCGTTCACGGTCCTGATTGAGCCACTATTCTTGTCCTAATGTGTAACCTGAAGCTCTTTCCTTTTTTCTGTATTGTTATGCCTAAGTACATATTTGAAGCTGCTTGCTTTTTTGTAGAGTTTTGTGTTAAATTTTACGTTTTCTGCTTCTGCGAGCCTGCCTCCTATCCTAAATACTACCATTTCTGTCTTCTCTTCATTTATCTTAATAAAATTTCTCTCCATCCACTCGCTTGAAAAAATGTAAGACTTCTGCAAAGAGTTCAGTAAATTTGCAATTCTTTGGGTGCTATCCATTTAGGTATTAGTTACATTCAGAGATGTTACTCCAAAAATGTTAAAGAAAGGTTGTTCTGTGATAGCAGAGAATCTGACATCTCACTGTTATAATGTTTGTAACTATTTTCTTTTGCTTTGAAGTGTATGGTCAATTAGCACAGTAAGTTAATTTTGTATGTATCTCATTTTTCTTTTTCAGTAAATTTCTTTTATGTGCAGCATCATCAGTACATTAATCCATACTCTGTTGCACTCCTGCCAGCTATTTTGCTTGTTTCCTTCTTTTCTTTGTTGTTGAAATGAAATTTGTAACTATAAACCTCTTAAGATTTTTTTTATCATGATGCATTTTTGTAGTAATTTTATAAATAATCTTTTTATTCTCCTTTGCTCATGAAAATGGAAAGTTGAATGGTTATTACATGACTTTCTGGCTGATATAGACTTTCTTAGTGGAATTTCTTCTCCATTTGATTTTCCTAATACATTGAAGTAGCTAATGATATGGGCATGCTTAAAGCTTTGTATATACATATGTCTATCAGTCATAGTTAACTGCTAAATGTCAGTTCCTTAAAAGTAATTGCAACCTTCGTTGAAAAAACTATTTGCAGTCAGATTTTAAGTGACAAAGTGTTAAAAACCGACTACAAATAGTTTTTGAATTTTGATATCACTGTTACTAAATTCCTCCAGTCATGCATAATTGCAACTTCCTCCAATCCTCACCTAGCAACAACATCTATTCCGTAACATAGGTACTTATTGAGTTAGTCATAAAAATGCAGCATTTGATAGTTAATTTTGAAAAGGTAAATTGGAATTAACACTGAAGTACTGTAAAAATTAAAATTATACTATGAGATAACTGAGACATGCTGTACTTCACATACCTCAATTTCATATTTCACCTCCAATTGAAGTATTTATTAAGAAATTGTCAACTGCTTTTTCAAATCATGTCCAGATATTTGGAACTTGAAAATCTTGGCTTGTTTGTTCTAGAGCAAGATTTTTGTGTCTGGACTATGGGCATGGCTTATAAAAGTACACTTTCTGTAACCCAAATGGTTGATATTTGCAAGAAATTCCTTAGCCATGATGATGTGTGAAATGAAAGCCACAGATGAATTTTATGGATTAATATTTCAGCTGTTTTGAGAACTTCGGGAACATGATTGACAACTAAGTAGTCTCACGGTTGCTTTAAAAGATTATATATAATTTAACAGTTCATACATAATTCTTTCTGAAACCTAAGAATATGAGAAGTGTAACTGAGCTGGCGCTCGCATGTCTTTTTACTGATGAACAGAAAATTGTTTAGAAAAGTACTTTTGAACTGAAATGTGACCTGTGATGAAACTTGGTAAAACCATTATATTCCATACAAGAAACTCAGTAGTGCACTCCTGTGGTTTGGAGTGAGTGAGTGAGTGTGTGGTGTTTTAGGGCCCGTCGACAACAAGGTCATTTGGGCCCAAAGTGGGGTTTGGATATAGCATGACTGCTCCGAGTTTGAATTTTGATTAGAGTGAGTTATCCACTTACAGATTTTTGTGTGATTTCCCTTAATCTAAAAAGATGAATGCCAAGTAACTCTTAAGCAGTGACAAAAGCTCACTGAGATTATATAGAGAAATAAAAACAACCTGGGGGAGGGAAGGATATATAGATATATGTAATAACTTAGGGAGAGAACAGGAGTGAAAAATTTGAAAGGTATAGGTCAAGAGAGGGAGCTAGATAAATGTCAATTGTGTGGAGAAGAGAATGCAGATTTCCACTGTATATTAAATTGTAGTCAAACAAAGATATGGAGAGAGCAGGCTTGGCTACGTAAATGGGACAATTTGGGGGGTGAAATAGTAATTAGAAAAAAATTTTCAGTAAAAGGGGAAAAGAACAGGAGAAATATAGGGAATTATTTAGGGAAAGTTAAAGAAAGATGGCTAAGAACAATTAAGAGAAAAATGTAGAGTGGGATAGGTGAAATGGCAGAAAGTGTAAAAAGGAGTAGAGGGCCTCCAATACACAAAAACCTAGGGTTAGGTGTATGGGGACCGAATTACTATTCAATGGTGGGAAACATGATAGGATTTTCAGGATTTAGGAATATATGGCATATTTCAGTATGGATTTTATAATTGTAATCTTGATTTTGTATTTCCATTTGTTGATGTAAAAGAAAAGATGAGAAATAAATTACTAAAAAATTACTAAAACTCTTAAGCTCTGCAGACCAAGACTCATTTGAGTATTGCTTCACCCTTTTTATTCACCATTGGATACAACCTATGAGATTAAATACATTAAACTTGAAGAAAAGAGAGGAAAGAGAAATAGAATATGTAGTTGAGAAGAGAAGAGGGTGTTACTGAAAGAGGCATTGGAGTGAAAAAGATTCAATTATGGTGCAGAGGTTGAGCACTTAATGGCTAGTTGGGGGAGTATTTGTATTTATTTGTATTTATTTCCCACATTGTTGTACATGAATCTTAAAATCTTTCTTACACATTACTTGACTTGCTATTTTATCCCTTTGCCCACCATACATATTAATGCTATGTTTATGTATGTATAGTGGACCTTAGCTTAATTCATGTTGCTTTTCTTTATTTTCGTCCACTTGTTCCTTGCTCTTCCCATAAATTTCCCTAGCATCTTTATATTCCCTTCATTGTGAAGCCTCATTATCCCAATTTTTAGAATTTCTGTATCGATACTCTCCCAGTTTTTTTGATATGAACTGCTTTCTCCACAGCTTTGTTTCTTCACGTTCTACTATAATGTAAGTCATGTTCTGCCCCTCCACATGAAGGACATCTATCCAGATTCATTTCCTTCCTATCTCGTTTTAACATATGCACAGTTAATCTAGTCCGTATTGCATTGATCTATGTACTTTCCTCTACCGTATTCCATGTGTAGTTGACTACATAATACTGAACTTTTCTTACGACTAAGAATTTGAAGTAATTGTTGTTTCTCTGTATCCTCCACTCTGTTCCTTACTTCTTCCCAGAAACCTCTGGGTAACTCCTCCCTCCCTCCTTCATGTTACCCATTCCATTTTCCTGTAATATTTCTTTTATTCCCTGAGCCCAATTCGTCCCTGCATAAGGTTTCTTTTGCATTGCTAAACATTGCCTCAGGATAGTTAGGGGAGTAAAGAAACTGTTCTTATAGGGGAGAAAATGTAGTTCTGTATGAAGGCAACTTTGTAGGAAAGTGTATTTTTGTATTGTATCAATAAAGTTACTATTAAAAAGTTTTAATTATGAGACATGTTTTTTAAGTCAGTACCGTTTTGCGATTCCGCCGCTGCAGCGCTACGGTAGGCGTTCCGTGCATGCGCGCTGGTTACCTACATCTCTTGTCTACGCACTGACGCCATTACAGTCTGATTCTTCATTGTATACGTTGGTTACTGAGTGTTTAAGATGCCTCCGACAATCATGAGTCCTGCCGATTGTGAAGTTCGGACTGTTATACGATTTCTTAGTGCTAAAGGCGTAAAACCGATATTCATCATGAGATCTGTGAAGTTTACGAACAAAACATTATGAGTGATGGAATGGTAAGGAAATGGGTGAGAGCATTTAAAGATGGCCACACAAATGTGCATGATGAAGAACGGAATGGGCGTCCTTCGGTTGTTACTGGGACTGGAATTTGTGTCTGTAATGTTAATTCTGATTTCTTTCTTGGATCCTCCTGTACAAGGCATCCACGCCAACATCAGCTCCAAAATTATGTTCGTACGTTCACTTTCATGATTATTTTGAAGTATCAATCGAATTCTAAATAAGTCATGAGACATACGTGTTTCAAGGCGTGGTCCGGAATAAAGAAGTCAAATTCTGTAATTAGTTATATTTATACAGATTCGAACTACAACTTAAAACGTTTTTGTTCTTGCAGCGGTATACATCACATTCGTTGTTACAACAAAAATCTCTTTCTCTTTATAACAAGATTATTAACTTATCGTAATGTAACAAAATTGAAGAACATATCTGTCTCTTAAAGATTATTATTGACTTCTCGTAACTAAACAAGACTGAAGAACATATCACTCTCTTAAAGATTATTAACTTTTCGTAATTAAACAAGACTGAAGAACATATCACTCTCTTAAAGATTATTGACTTCTCGTAACTATCGTTACTTCTCAAATCTGTGATTGGCCGATCCAATGGCACGTCACCACATCACGTCATACCACGTCACACCACTACTACTTCGGCCAATCACACAACTACATACATTTTTACATATTTAAATTATTAAATATATTTACATAATTATTTTTTTATAAATTTATAAACTTTTCATACTTCAAACATAACCCAAAAGTACTGTTACATTACTGAAGATTTGGTGCAGAAAGTGGACGAAAAGGTGAGAGAAAACAGACGCTTTACAATTTCATCATTGTGCAATTATTTTCCTCAATATTCTCGTAGTGTTTTGTGTCACATTGTGACCGAGAACTTGAAGTACCGGAAATTGTGTTCACGTTGGGTTCCGAAAATGTTGACGGATTTGCACAAAACCCAACGTTTAGGCAGTGTTTCCTTGAGCGGTACCACAATGAAGGTGAAGATTTTTTAGACCAAATTGTTACTGGTGACGAAACATGGGTGGCCTACGTCACACCAGAATCGAAACAACAATCCATGGAATGGCGACATTCATCATCACCCACAAAAGTGAAGTTTAAGCAAACAATTTCTGCTCGGAAAATCACATGCACAGTTTTTTGGGACAGAAAAGGAGTATTACTAGTGGAGTTTCTGCCTCGTAATGAGACAATCAATACAGCATCTTATTGTGAGACATTGAACAATCTGCGCCGTGCAATCCAGAACAAAAGACGTGGCAAGTTGAGTAAGGGTAACGTTTTGCTGCATGACAATGTCCGGCCACATGTGGCTAATCGTACCAAAGATCTCATCAAATCTTTTCAATGGGAAACTCTAGATCATCCTCCGTACAGCCCTGATTTGGCGCCCAGCGACTACCATTTGTTTCTGCACTTGAAGAAACATCTGGGCGCTCAGCATCTTCAAGACGATAACGAATCAAAACAGTTGTGATACAGTGGTTAACACGTCAGGTGGCAGAATTTTATGAGGAGGGTATTCAAAAACTGGTGCCACGTTATGACAAGTGCCTCAATATTCACGGAAATTATGTAGAAAAGTAGATTTAGGTACAGGCTTTCATGTAAAAATAAAATTATTGCGATATCTATACATGTCTTTTTTTAATTCCAAAACGGTACTTACTTAAAAACATGCCTTGTATATGTGGATGACCTTTGCATTTTAACCATATACCTTCAAAAATACATTTAGTCAGGAATGATTAATAGTTACATTGTTTAAAATGCAATCTCTGCACATGTTTTCGAAATATGCTGTTGTTGCAATAAGCCCTTCAACTATTAGATGTTCATACAGGGTTCCTATAGCTTGAAAAGTGGAAGAGAAGTGGGCTATTTTAATCTAAGTAGAGAGTAGTAAATAAATTGATTTATTTATGCTATAATAAATTGTATTAATTTACAGCGTGGTGATTATGGTACTGTTAGTGAAGTGGCAGGGGATATGAATATCATGTTTGAAAATGCCAAGAAGTATAACCGTCCAGATTCACGGCTTTATAAAGTAAGTGCCCAATAGTGTAGAAATTATGCTAAAATGGCAGGTTGAGTTAATGTTCCTGTGAGTGAGGACTATGATACAATGAAGCACAAAATTAATTGAGTTAATGTTATTAGTGTTTTGCACACTCATATATAAGGGGCATTCAAAAAGAAACGAGCCAGAGTCTGGTATGTGCAAACCGGTGACAGGACAGTAATATTGTGGCATGTGTAGCGAAGTGTTATTCCGACCAGAGCGTAGAAGTTCACAGCCCGTCGCTAGAGGGCACGCATACATGTCACGTGGCTATACAAAGCTAGCAGCAGCATGCATCAATCGTCCCAATGCATTCAGTTGCATTGCAAACAGTGAAATGGAGGCATCAAAAGAAGAGCAAAGAGGTGTTGGTTTTCTGACAGCGGAAGGAGAAGGAGGAATGGACATTCATCAATGAATGTCACAGGTGTATGGCAAACACTGCATGTCCCTTGCAAATGTCAAGGTGTGGCATAAGTGCTTTAGGGGAGGATGGGTGTCGTTAGCCGATGATGCATGGTTTGGAGCACCATACTGCATTACTGATGACATCCAGCTGGTTGATGCACTCATTACCCAGGGCCACCGAGTGACAGTGAAAGCCATAGCTGCCGAGGTCAGATTGAGCATTGGAAGTGTTCACACCATCATGAAGGAACAACTGCTCTTGTACAAAGTGTGTGCCCAATGGGTGCCCCACAGTCTTCAACCACACCAGGAAGCATGTCGAATGGCCCACTGTCTTGGTCATCTGCAGCGCTATGCTAGGTTAGGGAATGAGTTCCTGGCACGAGTGGTGGCTGGAGATGAGTCCTGGTGTCATCACTTCGAACCACAATCAAAACGACAAAGTCTCCAGTGGAGGCATCCAGGGTCACCACCACCAAAAAAAGCCAAGGCCATCCACACAAGTGCAGCAAAGGTTATGCTGACGTTCTTCTTTGACCAAGATGGGCCCCTTCTGATACTTTTTCTGCAGCATGGGACAACAGTAAATGCCCAGCACTATTCACAATGCTTGACCAACCTTCGCCAAGCGATCAAATCAAAACAACCAGGCAATCTCACCCGTAGGGTCATTCTGCTCCACGACAATGCAAAGCCTCATACGGCCAACACAGTCACAGCACTCCTGCAGAAATTCTAATGGGAGTTTCTCAGCTACCCTCCATACAGTCCAGACCTCTGTCCCTGTGATTGTGCCAGTTTTGGTCTACTTGAAAAGGCTCTGAGGGGCAAACGATTCACCTCGGACGACGTCTAGCTGTACATACAGAACTGGCTCACATCGTAGACCCGGGACTTTTGAAACAGCCATTCGGTGGCCTTGTGTCACAGTGGGACAAGTCTCTCAACAGTCAGGGCCAATACTTTTAACATACAGGTACTGGTTTCTGTAATTATGTCTCCAGCTCGTTTCTTTTTGAAGCACCATATACTTATTGTATTTTCAAATTTTATATATACATGTATGTATGAATGTTTTTTCTTAATTTACAGGATGCAGTAAAATTGCAGAAAATAATGCAAAACAAGGTCCAGGAGCTATTAGACTTTGACCAGGTATGAAATGTTACAAATACAAATTTTTGGCAACTTTATTCAGTTCAGCTGCCAATCATTTTAGCTGATGCTTCAAAGTGGCTTATTTGAGTTAGCAGTAATATGCACGCTTGTCTTTATTGGTTTCATAACTAATGGTTCTTTTACTAAATGACCCATGGAGTGTAAGGTAAAATCATGTGATATATGCAAAACCTGGCATCTTTGTTGTTTATGCTTAGAACTTTGACCTGATAAACTCTGACATCCCTGAGGACTTGATTTTCAAGTTCAAATCTCTACCAGCAGTTCTCAGAAGTTCCTAAACTGAAAAATTATTCAGTGCCAGCAGTGTACAATGAGCTTATGATGCAGATAATGGTCTGTGGAAAGTGTCATCAGAATTTGGAGTACATAAAGCAATAAGAGAGTTATGTTTTGGGATCTTGTGAAAATGTAGTGATGTGCTTAAGTGTCTAAAGTCAGTGCCTTGGAGCCCATGTTTATAAATCATTTTAATTTGCAATGCTGAGTCAATGCTGTTCCTAAATAGTATTTTTGGAAGAGTACCAATTTCATAAAATACAGGAAGTACAGAAATGTAATAGAGCACAGCAATACAGTTTGCATTCAAATAATTAAAGGAAATACTGAAAATTGCAGCACCAGTCTTGCTGAAAGCATTTTATTCTTTTGGGGTTGCCCATTACCAATATAAGTGAAGAGTTTAAGATCTTTTCAGAATTCCTTTAGGCTCATTTAGAAAAGCTCAAATGTGGTGGTTATGTAGGGAATTGCTTTAATACTCTTTTGCTTTCACAGCTGTGTGTATCCTCAATATTACTATGTTGTTAACTTTAAAGAGAGTCGATTAAAGACACTAGACAACACTTACTTTTAAATTTTTCCGGAACATGTTTCAGAGGCTTTGCCTCTATCATCGGCCGGCTCTTCCAAGAAAGGAATTACTATGTTGTGTTCTCTAATAGAGTACTTTCTAAACACTTCCAAATCTTTTAAAACAAATGTCTGTCAAAGCTGGATGTTCAAAGGTTTGCCACTTTAAGCATTGATGTAGTAAGTTGATAGATGCAAATATGATACCTCTACCTGGTAATGATCTTGAAAATGTATCGGATGTATGCATCCATCTTAAATGATAGACTGCTACATAAGGAGCTTTTATTTAAGGACAATCTTTAAGTACTTCGGTTCTCAGCATCCCATTCTATATTGGACATAAAACTCAGCTTAGTTATGATTAGAAGCCTCTTTATCAAGGATATTTTATGTGCCGTAAATCTATGACACAAGACCAGCCGCTTTACTTCCTTTCCAAAGGAAGTCATTCTAAGGAATTTTAACCCCAAAAAATTCATCACCCTTCTTGGGACTTGAAATGATATAGTTATTCATTTTGGTCTACCTCCAAGACTTCCTCAGATTGTTTTCGTAATTTACGTCCTCCAAGGTTAAGTCATATTGGACGGTGAATGAATTGAGTGAAATGATGCTCAAATGAATCCAGGGTCCATGGAGCTTAGAGTTACCAACATTCGTCTTAAAGGATTAGGGAAAACCCTGGAAAAAACCTTATCCAGGTAACTCACCCTGACCAAAATTCGAACTCGGGACCTCTTGAGCGTGAGGCGGACATGCTACCATCTACGCTATCGAGGTGGGCTCTTCCTCAGATTGTTGAATCCAAACCAGGGAGAAACATTGAGGTGCTATCACCTACATACTTAATAGGGAGTTGATTTCTAGTTAAGAATAGAACTGAGCATTGCTTTAAAACACATTTTGGGTAATTATGTGTAAATAATGTAATACTAAATTACAGTGCAAACTGAATTGCTTCACTAACAGTGAAGTTTGAAGTTCCCATTGAAAACACCTGCAATACAAGCTCAACTGAGTTACGGAGAGATCCATTGAGTCCATGGAAAATACCAGGAATAAGACTGATGGCCAAAAACTTCTGATGATGTAAGCAACATGGCCTGCAATATTTAAATGCACTACTGTTTGTAAAGATTACAACATCAAGAAGGAAATGCATCAATGCATTGAATTTAATACCACAGATTAGATCCATGACAATAAACAAATGATTAATTTTTTTAAATGTATATAACCTCTGAACCTGAATGTTCAGCTTTTGGTGTAGCTTCTAGGTGCTGAGTTTGAATAGCTATATGCCATGACGTGAAACCTAAAAGATTCTAAATATGTTCCTCATTGATCTTCCTCTATGCACTTTGTATGTGAGCTCACAAATCAGTGACATTGGTTACTGAGGAACAAATTGTCGACCAACCATATCTAGACATGTACAATATGGGCCTGCCTCGGTAGCGTAGATGGTAGCTTGTCTCCTCACATTCAAGAGATCCCAAGTTTGAATCTCGGTCAGGGTGATAAGGTTTTTTTCCGGGGTTTCCCTTATCCTGAAAGACGAATGTTGGGTAGCTCTAAGCTCCATGGACCCTGGACACATTTGAGCATCATTTCACCCATTTCATTCACCGTCCGATATGACTTAACGTTGGAGGATGCAAAAAAAAAATAACCCTGTACAATGGGTGACAAGTGAGATGAATGTGCATGCCAGGAAAGCAAAAGTACCAGTTACTCTTAGAAAAAGGCTTGCACATTGTTTGCAATATGAGGCTGAGCATTGTTCTATTGAAATGCAGTCTGTGGAGATGCGTGAAGCACAGGATGTACCTCAGCCTCTACTATCTCTGTACTGGTTGTTCAAAGTGCCCGCAGTTGGTAAGGGATGAGATTGTTTTAACCAATGGTCCCCCAAACCATTATACATTTACACTTGGTGTTTATTTGCTATTCTGCTCAACAATGATCTCCAGATTGTGCTCACCATGGTACCTTTGAACACATATGTGACCATCGCTGTAGGACAGGTTGAAGCAGGACACATCTGAAAACACTACTTTTGCACTCATTACACCAGCGACAGTATTCACATGCCCTTTGCAGTCGGAAGAGCTTGTAGTTTCTGGACAATGTAGCTGACATAATGACATGTATACAACCAATCCTATCTGCAGCAGACAGTGGCGAATTGCTGATGCAGACAGATTCATATTTGTTACAGTGCTCCGTATTGAGGCAACACTAAATGAAGCTGTACAGTCCATCATTGGCATGTGGACAAAGTGGCAGTTACCCTGCTGAGGTCATCTTGCATGGTTCAGTACCTGCTTTTTGCTGTGTATGACTTTCTTCTATCAATTGCTTCCACACATCACATTCATGGCAACATGCCTTGTTCAAGCTGAAATGGCATGGTACAACAAAAATTCCTTGAGACATATCATTTTGCCCCGTTTTGGACTCACTCACATGGTGATATGGCTCCATTTGATGTAGAAAATGCATACTGGCATTCATTTTAACGTTTCCACCTTGTTTAACAGCTCTGCACTGATTGAACTTAGCACAATACTCACCTTATCATACAGACAGGGCCCTGCTTGGCCTACCTTACCTTATCTCTTTGAACTTCTAATCACTAGTTTGCACACTCTTCTACACATCCACCAAGTTTAAATTCATTTGGGGAATTTTTCATGATATTGCATTTTTCACAAACAATAGTGTAATTTGTTAGTGAAGTAATATGAATGTCTGTTCGACTCATATTGCAATTTAATATTATTTGCACTTCAGTGTTTGGTTTCTGGATCAAGTGGTGTTATGTTTGTTTCTGATGGATTATGTCAATTCTCATAAAACATTGTGACTTATCTCCTGGTTATGCAGGTATTTTGATGTGCCAGTTACTACTTTTATCTCTGATATACTCTGTTAGTGATTTAGACATGCAAGTGATTTTTGCTTTTGCTAAATATACTATGAGTGAAAAACACAGTTATCAGGATGACTAAAAAAAAACTTCATACACTGAATTAAGTTCTGTATATACCTTTATAACATTTAATTTTGAACTGTAAAACTACAGTAGAAGCCCTTACTAATGAATTTCAGTTGTAAGAGGTTTTTCCTTAAATGAGGATTTGTATTAATTGAATGTATTGTTAAAAATTAATAAGATTTTGAATTTATTCAATATAAATTTTAAGTGTGCCACTAAACAATTTAAATTTAAAATAATCATTTTAAAAATTATCAACACATTTGTAACATTAAGTAAACTGTAGTACTACATAAAAATAAGATAAAATTTTAAATTCTGCATAAGCTAAATTATAATATTTTATGAAATATTTACACAGTTGACCAGATAACAAAGATTTACATGGTTGAAATTAATGGTTCCAAGTGAGCTCAACCTACAACAATAAAATTAAACATTTTGACATACAGGCTTACAGGTTCATTTCTCAAAATTATTCACAGCGTTCAGTGCCTCCATTCTTATTAAAAATGTCGGCAGCATTGATTCCTCCTCCTTATTCATTTAACATGTCACTAAAATACTTGTTGCATTGTTGTGTGATGCTGAAATATGAGTTTCATCATCAAAATACATAAATTCTCCAAATGTTATGCATCTTGGAGTATGTACCAGTCTCTTCTTCCTCCTCTCTTTCATTAGGAGAGGCACCATAATCAGCTTGTAGAAGTAGTTACGGATGATGACATGTTAGCTGTTGTCATGCAGCTCCAAACATGTGCATTGCCAGTAGTATATCCAGCTTCTCTTTTCTTTCCATAAAGGAAATGGTTCTCTGCGCTGGAGATTTTCTGACATTTAAGGAGCAAATTCTCATGGCCAACTTATTTATGAGTGCATTTGAAACACAAATCAAAAAGTCCTTCCCATTGATCTTCAAAGTTTGGTATAGATATGTTGACGACATCTTTGCAATTGTACCGAATAAACATTTAGAAGATGCATTAAAATTACTCAATCTGCAAGAAAGGACTATAAAATTCACTATAGAAAAGGAAACCAATGGACAACTCTCTTTCTTGGATCTAAACATCAGGAATGACACAAAATTAAAATTTGGAATATACAGGAAACCAACACATTCAGGAAATTACATAAAAAATAATAGCCACAACCCAATTACACATAAACATGCAATAATAAACAGCCTTACACACAGACTAGTCAACATACCCATGGAAAAAGAAGAATATTTCAAAGAACAAAAAACAATACTACACATAGCAGAAGAAAATGGATACAACAAAAGTTTGGTGTTGAAGAAAATTAGAAAAGTTAAACTAAAGAAAACCATTAAGGAAGCAGCCACATTTACAAAAGAAAAAGAAAGCAACAGCATATTCGGTTCATTCACATATCACCCAAAAACATTTAATAAATTTAAAAAGATCTTCAATGAACAAAATATCACCTTGGCACCTACCAATAAACACTCAATTTTAAAATTGCTAAATTCAAAAACAAATGATGAAATCCCATCAGTTAACAGATCCAGAATATATCAGATAAGTTGTAAGAATTGTGAAAAATGCTACATAGGTCAAACTAAAAGAAATCTAAAAACCAGAGTCAAAGAGCACTTTAGAAACATCAGATTGAAACAAGAAGACAAGTCAGCAGTAGCATTTCACTTTTGGAATGAAAACCATGACATTGATCCAAATCCAAAATTATTAAAAGGAGTGATAAACCAAAATAAATTGACAACATGGGAGAACATATCCATATGGAAAAATAAGGATCGCGTAATGAACTTTGAAATCTCACCAGTAGATAATTTGACAAAGAAGTTCACAGTTCCACCACCAGAGAGAGAGCAGACAACAACAGATGCCAGTTGGAAAGAGATTGAAAATGGAGGCGAATGTCTTTGAAACTAGTCTCTCATAAATATAAACAAGTAAGTGACGAGTATTAATAAACCAACTACAAATAGTTTCTGAGATTAATTTTGATGTCACTGTTACTAAATTCCTCCAAACACATATAGCAAATTCTCAATTCCAGAAGCTCCAGTTGACTGGTGCAGTTTGCTGGAAGAAAGATAACTTAAGTTTTAAAAGATGACATCTGCAGAATGTACCAAGTATTCCTTTGTAACCATTTTTAGAATCAGTATGGCATAAAAGTTTACAAATGTTTTGGAAGCCATCCAGGAAGTTTTGTGATAGTTGTAATTTCAGGGAAGTATGGAGGTGTGGTTTTAACATTTCCCTGTAATTAGGAGGGAAAGCTTTTCACTACCTTCACTGTTAGCACCTATACCATTGCTTGCCTTTTATCCCATCCAAACATTGCCCCCCCCCCCCCCCCAAGAATTATCTATGTTTTGTTGAGAAGCATGCTGAAGGACATTCCCATTTGATCAGTGTTAAATATGTCCTTTGAATGGTAACCAATGAGATGATGGGGAATTGCTTCTGTTTTCAAATACCTGTGATGCTATCATTTACTTTTGCACTCCCACCACACGTGGCTATTAAACGTAAGGTTCTGTTTCTTAAATCTGTCAAGTTTACCATTGGAAGGGAAGAGAGATCTATTTTCAATTTCATTGAAATCTCTGTAGCTTTCTCCTTTAAAATATTACCATCAAAAGGTATATGTTCACTTTTTGATGGAAGCACTTTCACTAAAGCTACTTCTGCTTGCAAAAAAGGTGTGGCACAAAAATTCCTGTTTTGTAATTGTAGCACCACATGATTACTATTTCCACAAGTAAAATTGCATCCTGTTGCTTGAGAATTTTCAATACGGTTTTTATTATGGTTTTTAATAAAGAGCACTTGCAGAAGACAATATAGTGATTTTTCAATATTTGTCCCAAGTTTAATTGCTGGTGGTTGCATAATGCATGTAAATTTAATGGGGTTTTTAATTTTGAGCGATGAGATCTTTTCTATCTACAGGGCATGCTAATGGGACAGGACATGCTGTTGATAAATCAATGCATGTGAAGATTATTGTTTTATTGAAATTTCCAATATGTTCCAAAATTAACGATAAAAACATGACTTATTATACAATTTGAAAATATCACAAAGTTATATCTACATATGCCTGAAATGTTATGAATACTGTTAATATCCTAAAGGTAAGTATTTGACACTGTGGATGATGACCCAGAAATGGCTTCTCTCAAAAGATTTTTTTCATGTATTTGTCTACTATACTCATGGTTATGGGAAAACACGCATTCTTGACTATAAATTTTTTAAGTTCATAAATGAAGGAAGCCTTTCTCATTAACAGCCATTTTTAGAGTTGGCCATGTACATTTTGAGTTTTTGCTGTTCTGATATTTGTATGTACATATAGTTCAAGACATATGCATGTTTTAACATACATTATTACATATTAATCACATCATTTATACAACACTAATGAACAATAAGTATATTCAAATAACAGTTTAACCAGTATACCCAAGCTGTACTTTTAACAGGTCACAACTTAACTGACACAAGTTAATGAAGCTAGTTGATATTTCTTTCAGTGTACAACAAAGAAATTTCTGTAGATTATTTTTCACATCTCAAAGAAATTCTAGTTTCTGTGGAAGGTTTTATTCTGCTTTGCGGCCATTTTAATTTGCAAACTAGAAATCAAAATAAAATATTGAGCCCTGTGTACCAATATACACATTTGCACTTTTTCAGCACACACAGAAGAGTAACACAGTTTAGGAAATTGTTCTTTCCCACTAGCCTTTGTAGGCTGACCTAATAGTGGTCTGAACTATAAAGCCCGAACCTTAAAGTACTTGCAGCACAGTAAGTTACCATTAAGATATTTGTCTCGTGTGTTTATGAAAACTCATAGTAGTTTACCAAGAAAAATATGAGTCAGTTAGAGAATTTGTCATGCTGGCATGTTGGCCAAGGTAGCTCAGTAGAGCATTCGGATGGAGACCAGAAAATCCATGGTTCAAATCCCAGCTATGGCATTGAATTTTGCAGTTTAGCTCTACCTTTCCATACAGAGAGCTGATTACATTAGCTCTCGTTACAACAGCAAAACTACTGTTTACTCACTCTTGTTTACAACAACTGTTTCACAACTGCTCTGCTGGCGTGTCACCATCCTTTTTATATGTCCATTCATAAGTCGAGAACATTCCCGCACAAACAAGAAAAACAACCATTCTCCGTCAGTCGAGATATCACTAGAAATTTCCAGACATGAAACCCTACCTTTGGCGGCGAGCCCTTTATCTGAGATAACATTGTTTGCCGCCTGTGTGATCACTCGCCGCGTTATCGTTAACTGCTCATGCAAGCTCGTGAAACATTATCTGCCGTCTATTATCGATTAGTGTCGAAACGTTTATGCCCAGCGCCGCGACACTGCTCCCTCCTCAAGGCTGGTCGTCCCGAACAGCACCATCGTAGCGAGTCAGATGGTCCAAGTGTACCACCAGCATCTTCCCTTGGGGCACCTTCTGGATGCGGTAGACCACGTAGTTAATCCTCTTCACTACCCGGTACGGTCCTTGCCATGGTTGCTGGAGCTTCGGGCAGCGACCCTTGGTCCGAGTAGGGTGGTACAACCAGACTAGGTCACCCTGCTGGAACCCTTGGCTGTTGGCTTGCCTGTCGTATCGGGTCTTCATGCCGTCGCTCGGCTTCTGGATGTTCTGACGAGCCATCTCATGTATGTCGTAGAGATTGTCCACTAGGTTCTCCATATACTCGGTTGCTGGCTATTTTGCGTCTCGGGGGCTTCCGAAAGCCAGATCACAGGGGAAGCGTAACTCGGCCGAACATTAAACTGGCTGGCGTCATCCCAGTGGTGTGTGTTGACGAGCGGTTGGCCAGTAAGAACAGTGGCACCTTAATGTCCCAGCCTTGCTGATGGCTGGCCACGACCTTCCTCAGGTGTTCCTCTAAGGTCTTGATGTATCTCTCGACCATGCCGTCCGACTGTGGATGTAGGGGTGTGGTGCGGGTCTTGTTTACCCTAAGCCTCTCTAGTGCCTCCTTCATCAAGTTGGATTCAAAATTAGTGCCCTGGTCGCTGTGGAGCTCTAACGGCACCCCAAATCGGCAGAACACTTGCTCCACAAGGCAGTCCGTGATTGTCTTCGCCTCCTGGCTCGGAATGGCATACACTTCCGGCCACTTGGTGAAGTAGTCCACGACCACCATCAGGTTCTTGTTGCCTTGGTCGGACACGGGAAATGGTCCAGCTATGTCGACAGCGATCCTTTCGAATGGCGCTCCGACGTTGTACTGCTGCATGCGACCCCGGCTCCTAGTGTAGGCAACGAATGTGTAGGCAGCTTCCCGGGATACGAACTCTGGTGGCAGGTCGACTAGGGCGTTGCTAGCCAGTTGCTCAACTGCCAGGGCGAACTCCTGCAGCGTCTCCCCTGGCTGCTGTGACCTTGCCTTTAGCTGGCTGCGGTACGCTGCGGCTAAGCGGTGGTTTCCAAAACAATTCTCCAGGGCCTCCCAGATGTCCTTGGGCGCCGCCGTTGTCTGTACCGCGTTCAGGACTTCCGCAGCCCGTCACTGGAAGCTGGCTATTAACTGTGTGGTCTCTTCCTCTGGTGACCATTTGTTGTGCTTGGCCACTGCGTCGAACTGGCGCCGGAAGACTTCGAAAGTTGTCGCGCCGTCGTATTTAGGCGGTTTGACGCGCGCCGATGTTGTGTCGCGTCCCGGCGCGTCGACCTTCAAGTCCTTTAACCTCCTGCCGACGATGTCCTCTACCATGGCGCTGAGGGACTTTGTGTTGCTGTCGGCCTTTCCCTCTAGGTTGTTAACGCGGTTCGCAAGGTCTTCGACATCTTCCACCATGGCGTTCAGGGACTTGGCGTTACTGTCGGCCTTTTCCTCCAGGTCTTTGAAGTGGTTCGCCAGATCTTCAACGCGCTCGTCCACTTGGCCTATCTTCTTGCTCAGCTCCATCACGTCATCCCTCACACCGGCCAATTGTTCCTCAAATTTGGCAGCAAGAACCTCTTTCGCCACCTTCATTTCGGTGGCCAGACTGTCGTTCGCTGCTTTCATTTCTGTGGTTAATTCGGCCTTCATTTGTTCCAGTTCTGCTGCCAAGTTGTTATTTGTGGTCTCCAGCTTCGCGACCAGGCTGTTATTTGCTGCTTCTGTTTTTGCAGTGAGGTTGTTATTCGCCGTCTTCATTTCTGTCAGTTCCGCGGCCAGGCTATTATTTGCCGCTTTCATTTCCGAGGTCAGTTCGGCCTTCATTTCCATCATCTTCTTCAAAATCTTTTCCAATGCAGCCTCCATGGTGGTAATATCCCGCTTCCAGACACCAGTTGTAACTTTGTGGGTTCATAGAATTAAAGGGCAGAGTTGCAGAAATTAAAAATCTCCTTTATTTTCTTAGAAATACTCTTATAGGTTACAGCAGCATTACGTTACATACACCATCAGTCTACCAAGGTCGACGACAATAACAAACCGTGACAGCTGATTACATTAGCTCTCGTTACAACAACACAACTACTGCTTACTCACTCTTGTTTACAACAACTGTTTCACAACTGCTCTGCTGGTGTGTCACCATCCTTTTTATATGTCCATTCATAAGTTGAGAACATTCCCGCACAAACAAGAAAAACAACCATTCTCCGTCAGTCGAGATATCACTAGAAATTTCCAGACATGAAACCCTACCTGTGGCGGCGAGTCCTTTATCTGAGATAACATTGTTTGCCGCCTGTGTGATCACTCACCGCATTATCGTTAACTGCTCATGCAAGCTTGTGAAACATTATCCGCCGTCTATTATCGATTTGTGCCGAAACGTTTATGCTCAGCGCCGCGACACTATTTAAGTTCAGCATTTTTCAAGGATATGATGCAAAGATTTTCAAGTAAATGCCACCACCCAGTCCATACTTTTCTTGTCAAATAAAATGGATATCTTGAATTTTTTGGGATGGCTTTTGTATAGCTAATTCATAGATGAAAACTTCTGCATCAAAAAATTGTAGATCTTGTTAAAATACAAAATTTATGTCAAATGCATTTTTTCTAGAGTGAACATTTTGTAAGATATTACCTGTTGTTTAAATGCGTCAATTAACTTTTTCTCAAATGAGAATACACTCACTGTTTTATGTAGTGGACATGCAAAGAGAATCAAACATTAAAGTTATCACATAGGGATTGGTTCTTAAAGGATTTAATTATCACTTAAGCTTACTGTATTCTCCTCTTCCTATTATACTTGAAACATGTAATAAAATCGCACATTTCTCATATAGATGAATAAGAAGTAGATAGAAGCGTTTTTAAGAATAGTTCTTTAAGAGTGAAAAGAGAAAGTTATGTGATTGCACACATCATATGTTTTATATCTTGGTTATATAAAGAAGAAGAATTTGAAAACTGTCACATAGCAACCAGGTGTTAAAGCATTTGACTATAGTTTAAACCCTTTTGTGTTCCCTTATTTCTCTTATTTAAAACAAATATGGAATAAGATAATTTCTCCAAAACTTTATCTTGATTAATATGAAGTAGAGAAAGGAATATGCATTTCTAAGAAAAGTTTTTACAAAAGTGGAGAAAGTCATATAAGTGCCAAACATCAGATTTATTGGATAGATAAAAAATTCAATGCCGTAGCATGAGTTTGAACTACTGATCTCCCAGTCTCCGTCCGGTTGCTCTTAACCATTGAACTACCATGGCCAACATGCCAGCATGATACTAAATTCTCCAACTGAGTCGTATTTTTCCCGGTAAACTACTAGAGGTTTTCATATGCAATGAGATGTGCACCTTTTGTGGCATTTACAAGTAATTACCAATTATTAACATGAAATCTGTTTTTCCACTTTTGTCTCATGCATTATTGAAACGATTTACAGAGATGAACACCAAAAAAGTGGAATGATCAGATTGACCAAAACTGCAGGTTGTTGCCCTAGAATTGCCTAAATATCTTACAGACTAACCAGGGTTATTTACCGAGGTGCACACATTTAAAAATCTTGAGAACAAGTCCCTTAGATAGACAGTTACTCTTAGTAACTATCTTGGTGTGTGACGGAGACACCACCTGGCAAATCAAACAAACACCAGGTAGCACTCATATTCCACATACAGATTTCACCCAGATTAGTTTAAAACACAAATTATTAAAAATTGGCACATATGAGTGTATAGTATGTAATCTCATTTCACCTTCCATCTTCCCCCCAAAAAATGCATGCAACAGATTTGGCAAAGCAATTAAGATATACTGATTAATTTGACATTTGATCAATCATTATGTATATGTAGTTGTAAAATTTCAGTCTGTATTGATATGCTAATCATGTTTCAGGATTCTGAGAGTGAGGATGATTCTGATGATCGAAGTTCACGAGGTCGTCGAAGCAGTAGCCGTAAATGTGCAGCGTCTTCTACCCCTAGAAACACAGGGAAAGCACGAGAAGAACCTTCACTCAAGAAAAGGCTGCACATGATCTCCAAATGCTTAATAGATTACGTGGTGAGACAATTGTCAACGCGTTCAAGGGCCACTCAAAAAGTTCCAGGACCTTTCCTGCTGACACTTGACATTGCTAACTTACATATGCTTGCCTTAACATTTATGTGAGCTTGTTTATATCCTTGTGTGTTACCTGCATCTGGCATGCATTTATGCTTGATCGTATTAACATTCTTCCTAATAAGTGGCATATTTTCTTGTAATTGTGGAGATGGCTTTTATCTTATGCCTATAAAATAAGATACCTACTTCAAATGTGGCTGTTACTGATACCTTGAAAAGTAATAAATAAATTAAAAGGAGAGAATATACATATTTATGGATAGTTATTATTCACTGCTGTTTCTTTTGCTTTGGCTTTATTCCTTATGTATTATGTATGCTTGGTATTCTCCAATTCATGCTAAATTTACAAATCTTTTCTTATTATATCAGATGAACAATCACTCCAAAATCAGCACATCATTAGTTTTTTTCTCTCTTGGCTCCAGGAAAAACCCATACATAAGAGATCAAAATTTATCATAGTTCTCTCAGTTAATGACCAGAATCTTTTAAATTTTGTATCAATTTATAGTTTTAATTTTGTGGCTGGTCTTACTGCCCAGTCTTGTCAGTGCAGTGTAAGTTTAAGCTATGTTTATTGCATTAATTTATATCTTAGAAGTTGTCCATTGGAGGATACATTTCAAATATGGATCTTAGTATTCCATTCTATTCTGAGTGTGAAACGTAGCTTAATTTTGTTCAGAGGCCTGTTTATCCGGCTGTAATTCTATAATATCAAAATACTGATTTTATTTCCCTTCCAAAAGAAACCATACTAAGGGATTTTAACCCTGAAAAATACATTGTCATCTGAGTTTGAACCTGCAACCTCAGGAAGCAGAGGCCAGCATGTTACCCCTAGGCTATGGAGGACAACACTTCAGGGTACAATATATATACTGGTATGGTACAAATTATTATACTAACATCACTGAGAATTCATAAAATAAATCCTTTGTTAATATAGTTTTAAAAAAGCAACCAATTTAATAGAAATCATATATAATGAAGAATCCAATTGAAATAGTCACAAAGTTATGATAAAAGCATTGTTAAAAGTAAAGCTAATTTTATATTGGAAGACCTATTGAGTCATTTGAAAGTAATGAGTTGGTAATTCAAACAGAAACATCACTCAAATTATCCTTACTTGAACATGTTTCGACTATAGTCGGATAACTGCTGACGATGGGGACAAACCGTTCTCCCAAACATGTTCAAGTAAGGATAATTTGAGTGATGCTTGTGTTTGAATTACCAACTCATTACTATCAAATGTTAAATACATCACTGTTTCTAACCTTTTGCTTCAAATAATATTAATCTGGCTAATAATATTATTGAGTGATATTTTATTAAAATTTGAAACTTCACTCATGTCGACTATTAAAAGCAGGAACGTTTTCAGGATCTCCCAGTCCCATCCTCAGCTGGTTGGCAGCTGACCACTATCTTCACCATTGGCTGTCATGTGGGCCTTGTGTGATTGGCTCCCCCTCTCAGAATATTTCCTACATAAGTGTACTAGATGACTCACCAGTAGCACTCAAAATTTAAAATATGCGGAATGTTCTTCACAATAAAAATCTTCTCCCATGTTGAAAGTTCAAGTTTTGTTAATAGTTTCCAGTAATTTAATTTCCTCCTATGTGGTGGCTTTTGTCCCAAAAATGAAAAGGCAATTTTGCTATTTGTTTATAAAACATTAATAACAACATTGATAAAATATGACTCAATAGGCCTTTTAATAAAAAATACAGTATTATACTTGGAAAAAAATTACAACTAACACATTAAATTTTGTTGTATTTGTTTACTGGTAATATGCATACAATGAACCTAACAGAACAGAAATGTAGGCAAAAATGAACAAAACAAGTGTAATAAATCACTATCTTACTTCACATACCACAGGACGTATTTTGTGGAAAATGTGCCTCCATACGATGTGCATAGTTACTGTAAATGCATTTTTAACAAAATTTCCTCTTGATGAAGTATAATAGAATTGCTGAACAGAAATATAGAACATAACATAGTAAAGAGCATTTTAAAAAGACTCAAACTCACAGTTAATGAACTGCTATAATTTTCAGTTTGTTAAAGAACCACCAGAGGCATTTGATTGTCAGCCATAGAGTTGAAACATCAAGTCTCCATATTCCTCCAGGTGCTGCAAACTTCCCAATAATTGTAAATGTTTATCGTAACATGAGTATCTCTACTGTTTTTTTGTTCTAATTTGCATTACTGCTGACTGTGGATCATTCTATACTTAATCTTTCCTGAATTATATCAGGAAACAGTTCCAGTTAAATAAAAATAAATGTAGAAGTATATTGCTGTATCGAAATCACAATTACTGACTGCATGAATACAGACAGGAAAAGCTAAATTTCCAAAATGTACCTGTCTAACCCTTCAGTTTCTCCTCTTCAGTAATTGTAATAAATGAATTCCGAAAACCATCAAATTTTGCTGATGCTAGTGTCTATGTAATCAAGACGAAAGAAGGTATCACAGATGACCTGGGAAAGGCAGCTGCAGCTTTCAATGATCATTTTGCCTCAGTTGGAATAAATATACATAACCTCAATAAAACCAACTGCAATAACTCGAAACCAAACAATGTGAGTGATAAAACGAGATCGAAAAATTAGTCAAGTATTTACCTCTACCCAGCCTGTGCAAATGAAATCCTCAGTATAATAAAACATGTAAAAGCAAAGAACAGCCTTGGTGTAGATGGTATTCCTATGTCATTACTGAAAACATGTAGTCAGGAAATTGTAAATCCCCTTGCTGATATAATAAACTCTTGTCCAGAAATTGGAATCTTCCCAGACAAATTAAAAATCGCCAAGGTAGCACCAATCTTTAAAAAAGGAGACAAAAGAGAACTAAATAATTACCGCCCAATATCTATCTTACCTGCCATCTCAAAAATCCTTGAACAATTAATCTATAAAAGATTCATGGCCTTTTTAAATAAATTCAGTCTTATACCTAAACACCAAAATGGTTTTGTAAAAAATAGATCAACAGTCTGTGCAGTCATTGAATGCATTCAAGAAATTATAAAAAATATCAATGCAGGTAGATATGCAACAGCAATCTTATTAGATCTTACTAAAGCTTTCGACTGTGTTGATAAAAGTATACTAATGAACAAGCTGCAACTTTTGGGAATTAGAGGTCTAGGATACAAGTTAATAGAATCCTATATAACAAATAGGAAACAATATGTAGTTTTGAATTCCATTAATGGCTAAAATTAGGCTAGTGAGTCAACCTTGTATATACTTTTCTCCACTTACAAGTTTTTTATGAAGACTAGTTCCTGGGGACTTCTCCCCTATCATCAGTTCTGTGGTTGACTGATGATGCATCCGGTGTCTGCATCTTGCTTGCTGTTGTGCTGCCATCTAACGTCCTGGTAAGTTTGATGACGTCATCTACCGCAGGAATTTCAAAATTCATCAAGAGGTCCTGTTTTTTCGTAATAAATATGTTTTCCCAAATCTGTAGTTCCAGAGGTTTCTTTGCCTGTTTGATCATTTCTATTTCTTGTTTTATGTTGTGATTCTCAGACCAAAAGTGATGTGCTACGGCCGACTTGTCCATTTGTTTGAATTTAATATTTCTGAAGTGTTCTTTCATTCTTGTTCCTAGATTCCTTTTGGTCTTACCAATGTATATCTTGTCACAATCCTGGCAACTCATTTGGTAAATGCCTGATAATTGAGTTTTCGGTGTGCTATTTTTTAGAGGGTGGTTTAGTAAGTTGCGGATGTTGTGTTTGTTTTGAGGGGCTAATTTTATGTTGAAGCTCTTAAATATCTTTTCAAATTTTTTGAAGTATTTTGGATGAAATGTAAATTTTCCATATCTGGTGTTTGGGTTTTCTAGTTTTTTTAACGTAGTAATGTCCTTTAAGTTTTTGTTTCTTTTGTTGACTCACTAGCCTAATTTTAGTAACAATGGCACTCCACTTTCTGAAATACTTCTTTTTATTCTATATATCCATTAATGGCAATGTTATATCAACTACAACGGAACTGACATATGGGGTCCCACAGGGATCAATCCTTGGTCCTCTTTTATTTATTTTATATATACACGATATAGCTGAATATGTACATAACAATACAAAATTAATACAATATGCAGACGACACCACTGTCATAGCCAGCAATACATCAAGCAAAATGCTAGAAGAAACCCTATATATAACAACTACTAAACTATTGCAGTACTTTTCTACATTAGACTTAAGTATAAATGCATCAAAATGTGAACTCATAACATTTGGCTCGAAGACACTGAGTGCGCCTATACAATTAAATATTGACAGCAACTTGATAAATAGTATTGACAATGTACAACTACTTGGGGTCACACTAGACAAAAAATTATCTTTTACACCCCATGTTGACCAATTAGCATTAAAACTAAGTAAAAATTTATTTCTTTTAAAGTGTCTAAAGAACTATGTCCCTGAAGCAACTATTAGAATAATTTATTTCTCCTTCATTCAGTCACACATCTCATATGGTCTGGAGATCTGGGGCAATACTTCGAAATTAAATTTAAACAAAATTTTTACTTTACAGAAAAGAGCAATTAGATATATATCTAATTTAAAAACGAATGAATCATGTAGGGAAGCCTTTCGTCAGCAAAAAATAATGACGCTGACAAGCCTTTACATCTACAAAACAATTTTATATATGATAAAATACATCCTATTGCAAACAAATTCGGATATTCATAACCACAACACAAGAAACAAGAATAATTTCGCTACTATGATGTATAGACTCCACCTGTGTGACAAGTTGCCTAGTTACATGGGAGCCAAGCTATATAACAAACTCCCAGCAGAAGTTAAAGTGTCTAGTAACTTAACAAAATTCAAATTTTTCTTGAAATCATATTTAATTAATAATGTTTTTTATTCACTTGATGAATTTCTAAACTAAGACTACAACTTCAGAATTTATCGTTTGAGTGCTAGTTTCTTATTTTACAATACTTATGACTAATACCTAGACATTGTATTAGGTGTACAAGACATTATACATTTAGAATAACATCACATAAGTTTTAGTTTCTTCTAATATCTGTATATATATCAAAATATCCAGCAACTTTAATTGTATATAATTGACGACTTGCCTGTTTTCAACATTGCTTGTAAAACATAAGGTGATAATAAAGTATTATTATTATTATTATTGGATACTTGCTTTCTCCTAACAATGATATGGTAACAAAACCTGGATATAAAATGGTTTATTGCACATAACTATACAGATAGCTGTCTACACTTCTAACAGCTACAGCATGTTAACTACGAGGACTGTTCAATAAAGAATGATCATAATTTTTTTACGGTCATAATTTTTTGCACTAAAATTCAATCTTATTGTATTCCATTAGCTTAATGTGAAACAAACGTGCTGTAGTAGTTTCATTGTTGGTACTCCTGGTTCCTGCCTGTGAGAACCAGACAAGTTCAGACATGTTCAGTATCACCTACCGCTGCAATGGAGGTAACACACGAGGAACAATATGCGGCTTTGAAATTCTGCTTTCGTCGCAACAAATCTTCAGTTGAGGCCTATACAATGTTACAGGAGGCCTATGAAGAGTCTGTTCTTCCCTACAGCACAGCTCGAAGATGGTTTAAAATGTTAAAAGAGGGGAGACAATCAATTTCAAAGGAAGGTGAACCCGGTGCTCCAGTTACTGCTCTTATGGAAGAAAACATCAACACTGCTGCTGCCATTGTGAGAGAGGATCGATGAATTACCTTAAGATCACTTTCTGAAATACTGAACATTTCATTGGGTGCCACCCACATGTTGGTGACAGAAACATTACACATGAGACGTGTTTGTTCGCGATGGGTTCCAAGACTGTTGATTCCCTAACAAAAGGACATTGGCATGCAGGTCTGCATGCAGTTAAAGTTGATGTTAGAGGAAGATCCGGAGTTTCTTTCAAACGTAATCACTCCTGATGAAACTTGGCTACATCAT
The DNA here is from genome assembly GCA_030765055.1 of Mantis religiosa. Lineage (NCBI taxonomy): Eukaryota > Metazoa > Arthropoda > Insecta > Mantodea > Mantidae > Mantis > Mantis religiosa. The sequence goes on from CM060948.1 coordinate 226,058,931, forward strand.
TTTGATCCTGAGAGCAAACAGCAAAGTCAGTGTGGAAATCTCCTTGATCACCAACCCCCCAAAAAGCAAAAGTGGTTGCTTCTGCTGGGAAAGTTATGGTCACCCCATTCTTTGATATTCATGGAATGGTTTATCGGCATGTTGTATCTGCACACACATCAGTAACTGGACAATACTACAGGGATGTCCTGTGTCCTGTGTCCATATCAGGCACAAAAGAACACATTTTCATGAAGCAGGCTGATGCTGCACCACAATAATGTGCAGCCGCATATTGCCAATATTGTTGCTGAATATCTTGCAAAAATCAACGTGAAGTGCATTCCTCACCTTCCCTATAGTCCAGGTTTAGCCCCATGTGACTTTCTTCTATTCTCTAACTTGAAGAGATGCCTTCGTGGGAGGCATTATCCATCATCAGAAGCAGTGGTGAAGGCTGCAGAATGATTTTGAAGGATCTCTCAAAAAATGATTTCCAGCATGTCTTTGAAGACTGGCAGAAACGCTGGGACAAGTGCATCGCATTCCGGGAAGACTATTTTGAGAAGGACCATCAAAATTATGAGAATGAGTAAAGGTATGTTGTCGAAAAAAAATTGTGATCATTCTTTATTGAACAGCCCTTGTATCAAGATCGTTAGGAGTTTTAAATTATTGCTTTCTGTATAACAAACAAGAGAGCAGCTTTTTAGTTGGTCTTTCACTTAATCGTGCTTTTTTTCTGTAGTTCCAGTGATAAAAATTCTTTATGGATTACTTCACTCCAATTGTCATTAATTGAATTTTCTATATTTATGGAGGAGGAACATTCAAATTTCCTAAACTAAATTTTTGTAATACAGCCAAAAATTTTAAAAAGGTAACATTTGTGTGAAAAAAATTAAAATTATTGGCGATAAAGGTTGTCCAGGGCTGCCAAAAATGGCAGCTGCAAAATATTCAAATACCTGTGCTTAAAAGCAGGCATACAAAAACTGAAACACAGTATGTATTTATATCTCTGAAATTAAATGTCATTTAACCCCTCCCCGAACAACGTGGGCTCTGTCATTCATAACAATTTGGAATTCAGTTGTTTACCTAAAATTAGTTATATAGTGTGTCTCACGATTAGAAGATAGTACAGGTATAAAGATTAAAATTGAGTCATACCTTTTAAAACTTGTAACTTCACTCACTGTTGGACATGAGTGAAGTACAAGTTTTAAAAGGTGTGACTCAATTTTAGTCTTTATACATGAAATTAGCTTCACTGTTAACAACACTTTTATTTATAACTATACAAAAGACAGTAGAGGTCTTATGGGATACCCTGTTGCCACATGTACTATACATACATTGCAACTTCGGCCACGGCAGCAACTGGTCTGCCGGTTTGATATTGTATTGTAAATGATACATCATTAATACGGAACTATCTACACTGCTATTAAATTCTATTTCAAGAGATTCAATTTCTGAGTGCATGCATTTTAATTTTTACTCCTCCTTTTAGTTACTGCTTTAGTAGTTGAGAACACGATTTTGCAGACAAAAATATATATTACAACAAACTAAATGAAAGCATGCAGTGATAAAAACTTTAAATATGCTTTAAATATGTCGGTTACTTTTATGCTTATGCCATCTGATAAGGGTGTTATTCCTTCCATTTTGTCGTCCATTAGCCTTGACAACAAATTTGAGATCTTCTCTTTCTATTAGTACACACTTGTTACCCCTTCTTTTATATTGGAACCCCAAATCGTGTAGGAACCGATTCAAAGTGGTCCTTGAGAAATTAGGTAGGGTGTCGTCAAAACTTTATACCCTTGCCAAAACTTGATTGTGCATGGGTGGAAGTTTTCCAAGCAGCAAAGAATGAACAGTACGCCACACTCCGCTTTGCGCTATTCCATCATATTGCATTGATCTAGCGTTCTTTTGTTTCCCCGCCCTTTTTTCGTGGAGTTCATAGGGGACCTTTCATTCATTCCTTTTTTATTCTATATACTAATGTTTCTGAACATCCGGTAGCCTTAGCTGTTTTTTTTTCATTGCCTTAGTGATACTAATTTTACTTGAAAAATAACATAAGACATTCAATACTAACTAGTTTACCATATTTCGTTTCTTCTTAGCTTCCCCTTCCATAACTATATGTATTTACAAAACTGTTAAATACCTTCACTTAGCACTTCACAATCTTTCACACGCTATAAACATAGTTGTAGGAGCTCTTCTTGCAAACGTGTTCACTTTTACTGCATCACTTTGAATGCTCATTACCAGGATTGTGCCCACCTTGCATGTTGCTGTTTCTTTGAATAGATGAATGCCTTTTGTTTATTTGACACATATGACGAACGCAAGAAGTTAGAGAATTGCAGTTTCTTTTAAAAATTACCTTCAACCTTCCTTTACATTTCTCTTGCTTTGTCCCCCGATGTAAACCCAATAACAAAAAAGTTTCTCGCTGCCTACATTTTCTAGTGCATACATATAACATTTTCCAAAATTACTTAATGCAAAAAATTATAACACTTGTCTGATTTAAGATGGAAAATTAAAACTTGGCAGGTAGGAGTACTGTAGTCCTCTCTACCTAAGAAAAAATTGCTGTAGTATTATAGTGGTAAGCTTTATAGTTACCGCATGATAAACATACAAATAGCAAATATCGGACATTTACTGAAAAACAAACATTTTTGAAAAATTTGGGCCCATAGAAACACAAAATGACTGTAATAATGACATAATCTGACAGAGAAAATATTCTGCATAAGACAGTGTGTTCAAAGCTGCAAATTATTACAATTAATTATTTATACCATGTTATTAGCAAGTGGCAACAATGCGAGGGTAAAATAGGATTAAGCTAATTAGAATTCCCGTGTTAGACAGAGAGTGATATATCCCATTTACTTCCATACTGCCTTTTAAGGTTGAGACAAGCTATAATAGTGTGAACTTGAACTTCAGAAACAGAACCTATCCCTTGCTCTCTCTCTTCCATTCCTTTTAAGTTCTACTTTCCAGTTTAAACAAAGTAACAAGATGAATTTAGTTAATTGATGGAAATTAATCATTTCTCCACACTAGCCGTATATAGGCTAAGATATTTGATGGATAGAGTCGACATGAAAAATTCAATGCCATGGCCGGGATTTGAACCACGGATCTCCTGGTTTCCGTCCAGTCGCTCTTAACCTTTGAGCTACCATTACCAACGTGCCATCCTGACATTAAATTCTCCAGTTGACTCGTATATTTCCCCGGTAGACCACTAGGGGCTCTCGCATCCGAAATACACCGTTTGTGGCGACTTACTATCGTAAGTACTTAAGTCCCAGGCTTCATCATTTAACTCTTATTATTTTAGTTAATTGATGGAAATTAATCATTTCTCCACACTAGCCGTATATAGGCTCTATCTAACAAGATGATGTTGCATTGAGATAGTTAAAATGTTGTTTAAAGTGAAGCTAATGTCATATCAAAAGACTTATTGAGTCATACTTGATTAAAACTTCACTCACATTAATCTTCAATTCAAATTCAGCCAAAAGTGATCAAAAGAAATTAAAACAGTCACTACTCTTCAAAAGATGGATAAAGCTGGAAATACAAAAAATTTACATTCCATCCTTGACATTTCCTATGTTTGAACAAATATTTAAAGAGTATGATATCAAGCTGGCACCACAAAACAGATTTTCACTCAAGAAGCTGTAGAATAATCCTTTAAAAAGCATAATAGCACCAGAGCTTAAATCAGGCACTTTGAGGATAAATTGTGAGGATTGTGACAAATTCTATATTGGATTGTCAAAACGAATTTAAAAACTGGATTAACAGAACACAGAAGGAACATAAAATATAAAGAAATAGAAAAAGTGGCAGTTGCTTTTCATTTCAGGAATGAGAATCCCACATCAGAGAGGAAATGAAATTGCTTAAACCTTTAACAAAGAAACTTGAACTTTGAACATTTTACTGTAAAGAACATTCCACATTACACAGAAAAATGAAGCTAGTTACAGTGGAGTAATAAATATTACACAAATAAAAATATTTGTTAATTGTAATCCACTTATCTTAAGAAGTTGATGTTAAAACTATGAAAAAGAAGAAAGAATATTTTAACATCAACTTCTTAAGATAAGTGGATTATAATTAACAAATATTTTTATTTGTGAAACATTCCACATATTTTAAATTGTGATATGCCTTCAGTGAGTAGTCTAATGCACTTAGGAAATATTCCAAGAGAGGGAGCCATTTACAAGAGGTACACATGACAGCTGGTTGTGAAGATAGCGGTTAGTTGCCAACCAGCTGAGGATGGGACTGGGAGGTCTCGAAAACATTCCTGGTTTTAATAGTTGAAGTGAGTGAAGTTTTAATAAAACATAACTCAATAAGTCTTTTGATAAGATGTTGCATACTTGCCCACTTGACATTTTGCCTGTTAAATGTACAGGAGACTATAACTTTATAAGAAGAAAGCATTTTATAGTTTTTTGGCCAGATTCAGAGTGTGAAAGATTTTCATTGTGGACTTGAATGAGCATTAAATTATATTAAATTAGCATTAAATTAAATTATAACTTAAAGATTGCATACTGAATGTACTCTGCTATAGTGCATACACTTTGTTGCCACCCATTTTGTAGAAAGAGAGAGAAAATACTGATCTGCTCTAGCTTTCTCTGTCATCTTTTATAAGCAGTCTGCATTTGGGATACAACAGGCATTCCTTCCAACAGCAAGAATGTCAATGGTGGATTCCTAATGGTTTGCTGCTTCTTATCTTCTTGCTCTTCTTGCTCTTCAATAACATATTCCTCGCAGTCACCATTTGAGTACTCTGAACTAGTTAAAAATGGTAACTTTTCCCTTAAACCATCTTAAGCCCAAAATATAGTTTTTCCACATGTTAACAAGCTTTTTACCAGTTCCATTGCCGATCAAACAGTGTGTTTACTTTGATACTCTTTAAACAATATATTGTGTACATAGAAAATGAAGCTAGCTACAGTGAAGCAATGAATATTATATAAATATAACAATTTGTAACAAAATTGTGGTTATCTTTGACTGAAGATGCAGACAAGAGTTTGTGAAATCGATACCAATTAGAAAGAAGAATTAACACCATTTTCTTAAGTTAAGTGAGGCTTTTGTTACAAATTGTTATATTTGTATGATATATTGTGTATTGCAACATTTTTTTATCTGGACCCATATAAGCTCTGTTGCATTTAAGTCATAATGGTACGATGATAACTGTTGGACTGTATCGCTATGCACTTCTGTTGTGCTATTTCAAAAATATAGAGGGTTTTTTTCATTGTTTGATGTTCATACAGTATAACATGAGTAGAGTCAAATGCAAATTTATTATATAGGTGCCAGGATTGGATTTCTGATTTAAGAGATGCCAAATTAGAAACCTTGTTTATCTCTACAGAATGATATGTAGCATTATCAACAACAATGGCACTTTCAGTTAATTGATGGAAATTAATCATTTCTTCACACTAGCCATATATGGGCTATGGTTTTTGATAGATAAAATCAACATGAAATCCTGGCCATGGCATTGAATTTTTCATGTTCACTTTATCTATCAAAAACCTTAGCCTATATATGGCTAGTGTGAAGAAATGATTAATTTCCATCAATTAACTAAAATAATGAGAGTTAGATGATGAAGCCTGGGACTCAAGTACTTACGATAGTAAGTCGCCACAAACGGTGTATTTCGGATGCGAGAGCCCCTAGTGGTTTACCGGGGAAATATACCGTGAGTCAAATGGAGAATTTAAGGTCAGGACGGCATGTTGCCCATGGTAGCTCAGTTGGTTAGAGCGACTGGACAGAAACCAGGAGATCCGTGGTTCAAATCCCGGCCATGGCATTGAATTTTTCATGTTGACTTCATCTAACAATGGCACTGTTTGAGGGAGTGTTTGGTAATGGTTCAAGCCAGTCCTTGATCATTTTACTGTCAATCTCTTAGTGATATTCTTTGATAGACTTCAATTTAAAACTCAATAGAGCACTAGGAAAGAAACCTACAAATCATCCTGCATGCAAAACTATAAAGTGTTCAGCTTTTGAAAAAATGATTTGGTTGAGATGTATGAAATGGAATGGAAAATACTTTAAACAAATGTAATGATCGGGTCTAAATTTTAAAACTTTTATTATGTTCATTCTCAAAACTGTCAGTGACCCTCTTTTGAATCACAAAATTCAACACTAAGCTGGGACTCAAACTACAGATCTTTAGGCTTTCAGTGTGCAGTGTTATCTGTCTAATGGCTATCACTGCACTCCACACTGAAATATGTGTATATCCTTTCTAACAGCAATCTCAGTAATATCATATACCTTAAAGGTAATTAGTTAACCACTCTTTTTGTTCTATTCTTTAACCATATGAGTGTTCTCCCAATGATAAGTGTGGTGTAATTCATGCCATGCAGTCAGATATTCTCATACACTTAAAATGATGATTCCATAATGGTTTTTGTAAATTATGAACTTTAAGTGTCTCTAGAGGTAATAAGTTGGGTTACTTAGTAGTTATATGTGTTTGGAGGAATAGTTTCTGAGATTACTTAGTAGTGCTCCATTTTAGTTTATTCTGATTACTTCCTAATTAAAAATACATTTCTGAAGTGATAAAAACATATTTTAATTAACACTTTTGCAAAACCAGCCAATTACAGCTTATTTATTTGTAAGAAATTACAATATGTGTTTTAATAATCTGTGTTTAGAGTGCCTCTACATGATAACCCCAATACATATATTTGTTGTGGTTCCAATATACCTGCAGAACTGAGGCACATTGCACTTGTACCTAACCCATTTAGATAGCTTATTAAACTGAATAACCTCTATACCCATGCACTGTGGCTAAATGTTGTCCTGAAACTTTTTGTAAGGTCCTTGGAGTTAAAGCAATAGCTTTCTCAAAATATGATTATATAGTTATTCTTAGTGTTTTATGTCTTGTATTTAAAGTTTGTTCCATTGTATGTATGTATTTATTTAGGAAAAAAGAGAACAAATAATTGCATCATTGATTGGAAGTGGTGTAAAGGCAGTTTTCTATTGTTACTTAACATTTCTCTTTTCTTCCATTTGGTTAGTAAAAAAGTGTATCAAAGCCTTAGTAGGGTATAAATGAGGATTATCCAAGAAGTAATACACATGCTATCCTGTTGCTATGAAGATGTGTGATAGTTGCCTTATGCATTGTTAGTTTGTCATTTTGAACAAGTCTGTGCCAATTTAACCCACTTAAGATTTTCTTTATCAAAATGCTATTGAAGTGGATTAAAAAGGTCATGCAGGTCACCTAGGTAAACATTTTTCATTAAAAGTAAAATTTTAGGTGGATATTGTGACTGTGGGTTCGTGAAATTAAAAGTCCAATTGCACAAACTCAAAATATTCTTTATTTCCACCGAATTACATTTGGAACACTTGCCGATTACATAGAATTACGTAGCGCACACAATTACAATTCTCCAGTTCGTCTGTCACAGGCCCACTCCGTACTTGCAATTACGTACAACTCCTCCGATGCACATACACAGTCTTCCAGTCCGTTCACTAGCATGGCGCTCCTCACGCTGCTCGCCAAGAAGTGAACTGAACCGTGCACTTCATCACTTATATATGCAGATCGCTGTGCCTGGAAGTTTTGCGGCTCATTGAATCGCCCCGAAGGTTCCAGACGTCAAGGGGAGAGGGGAAAGAGACGGTACAGGCCTCATGCCGCTCTTCTAATCATCCCCTCAGTTAGTGACACGAGATAAATGGGTAGGTGTGGCCTGAATGCTTCCCGTCTGGCCCTACCTTTCAGCTGGTTCTATCGGGAATTCCGATGTTCGGGTGACAATATATACCAAGAGAAATTCATGAAGTGCTTTCATCATCCTATTTATAAAGTAAACAGTGACAGAAAATGAAGTCAGGTCTCTAAAGAAAAGTTACATGATCACAGAAGCTGGAGGAGTCAAAATCAATGCAGATTCTAAATGTAACAGATTCCCATTTATCTGGTGGCAGATTAACTGCTTTGCAGATTATGTGTAGCAATTATAGGATTCTTCTCTTTCTTTTTAATTCCATTATTGGGTTGTATAGTGTGCTTTCCAAATCAATTTTTTGATATCTTGAAGTTCTTTGGTGAGAGTTCAACATCCTCCAACGTAGGTCATATCAGAAGATGGATGAAATGGTTGAACTGATGCTAATGAGCCTCGTGTCCATAGAGCTCTGAGTTACCAACATTCATCTTTCAGGATAAGGGAAAATCTTGGAAAAAAAACTGTATCCAGGTACCTCACCCTCACCAATATACAAACTTGGGACTTCTTGAATGCTATGCCCACACCACAGAGGTGGACATTATCTCCTTAATGGTTACTAAAGTAATGTAAATGGTTGTGTAGTATGAGTGGCTTATTCACAGCATGCCCATTTGTACTGCTTTCAGGAACTAGTTACCTCAACTCATCTGCAGTATCAATTTCCCCTGCAGGAGATTTGCAGCAATTTTGTTGATATAATATGCTATCTGGTTGAGAAAAGTGCTAATTATAAGCTCTGTGGCATATGTGTAACCAAATGAGGTTATTTGCATCTTTTATTATGATACACAATAAAATGTGAGCCCAACGCTTTGGTGTAGGTTTTGTGCTCACCATACTTAGAAGAGATCCCAATTTCAAAACTCAGGATGAGCTACCTAGATAAAAGATTTTTATAGAATTTTTCTTTATGCTGTAAATATGAATTAAGCTCTGTGCATCTCAGATTTATTTGATCATTATTTAATTCATTTGTCATCCAACATAGTCTACTTGATTAAAATATGTTAAAGCTATTTAAAAAAAAATAGTGGGTGCTAAAGTGTGTTTTCTCTAGCATAATCACCTTTCAGAATGTTATTACTACGAACTACATCTAACACCCTATGAGAATGTCAATGTTTGTAAAACTGATGAACTTTCTTTTGCTATGGCTGCATAGTGAAGCTTATATTTAGAATCCCATATAGCTCAGTTCACCTTTATAATCCAACTGTTTAGCATGATCTAAAATTGCAATCGAATAAATGCATGAAAGTCACTTCAAGGTGCTGGTACAGCTGGAGATAAATCTTTGTAGATTGCCTAAAATAACTCAGTCTGTATCAGCATCATTCATATTGAAATGTAAGTTACAGTTAATCGTTGCTAGCAACCATTAATGTTACTACAAATGTTGTAACTTAACATATAACTACACTGTGTTCATTTTTATTCGTTATTTCCCGTCTCCGATTGAGCATGAATGACATCATGGTTGACCGGTGAGTCTATCTTGAAATCATAGTGCCCACTACAGAGAAGAAGCAGTAATATTTGCAAAAATGTAAGCAAATTACGTGCTCTGAGTGTGGTTGCACCGATAACTAATACAACCAGCTTCCCTTTTCACCCCTTCTGTGGTATTCGCCATTAACATAATTGGTGCGACTTATACATATAACTTAAATCACTGCATAGAGGAGTTTATGCAAAGTTATCTGGCATTCAGATAAGACCCTCGGAGCATAAAGTTGTCAAAAGTGTCCACGTACTGTCAAATTGACATACTTTTGTTTGCAACATAACCGTCTTACGTTTTATCAGTATATGATATAAATTTTTTGCCATTCTCATGCTTAATTAAAATCTATTAACCGCTTCACCAATGGCCATTTAAACCCTTCAGGGGCAGGAAACGGATACCCAATAAACAGAATAAGACATTTAAATTGTTGTTGTTGTTGTTAACTAATGGCACTAGGGATTAGTTGATTTGCATCATTTTCCCCTAGCTTTCCAATATAAAGCCTGTAGGTTCCCACTTTTGAGACCATTACATTTGTCCAAATGGTGTTTGTTCATGACATCCTCTTTACAGATAGTACATTTGGGTGTAGGTATGCAGTGTATTTTATAAAGGTGTTCTGCAAGACTATCATGGCCAGTTTCCATTCTAAATAGGGCCACTGCGGTTTTTCTTGGTAGTTTTTGTATGTCAGTTTTGTCTCCAATGTTCTTATAATCCTTGTCTTTTAATCCTTGTTTCACGTAAGCTTGCCCAGTATCTCTTACTGCTCACGTGACCTAATCACCTCTCATTGGCTGCTGTTGTGGTAAAGACTGTTGTGCGGTAAAAATTAGTTCGTTACTTAACATGGTGATATATCTGTATATAACTATATGTGTTGGCAGAGAATTGTCAAATTTTTATTTTCATAACTGTTTTAATTAAATATATTACGCAACACAGTTGATTTATCTGAAATGCATGTTAATTCTTAAACGAAGTAAAGAGGAGGTTCCTTTGCTCTCAAGCACATGACACGATAGCACGTGCTTTAGCTGTAGTGATCACATATTTGTTTATATGACTTTTATCACTGACCTTGTTTTGAACTGGATTAGTCATATATCGGCATTCGAAGGTTGTTGTGCCTAGTGCGAAAGCTAAATTATTTTATTGATTGTTTATTGCGCGTGTACTTCTATGAATAATGGCAGAGTCTACCGTCAGTTTTTCGCTGAACGATCGCAAGGGTAAATCCTTACAAACAGGCAAAAAATGAATTGTGGTGCATGTGTTTAATGCACTCATAGAGAAGAATCTGTCTTTGTCAGTGAGAGAAGTCGAACAGCTGTGCTCTGAAGTTACAGGTGTGTGTTAGATCCGTAGGAACATCGTGATGTGAAATTGAGAAAACAAGAAAACTTACCACTCCAGGCAAAAGCAGGAATAAACATAAGCGCGTGCTGGGAGAAAATACGTGAAAAGTGCTGTGCGTCGTCATGTGTATAGTTTTTTCTTTAGAAACGAACTCCCTAACATAAATAACATTTCATCTGCAGCAGATTCACCAAATTTCAGCAGATTGCTTATACAGCTGGGGTTTGTGAATGAAAAAGAGGCAAGAAAAATGTGCTAAAAACAGAGGCGATATTGCTGTGTGGCGAAGACATTATTTAAGGACAGTCAGACTGTACTGAGATACAAGTCGCAAAATATACTACCTTGACGAGATTTGGGAGAATAAAGAACACACAAAAAGTAAGGTATGGCGTGACACGGCTTTTAAGACTGAAAGACAAGCATTTTTGAAAGGTATGTGTGCTGGTTTAAAAAAATCCCAGTGGAAAAGGCCGAAGGCCTTTCATTATAAACTTGTTTCAGATACATTGCTCCTTCATTAAGTTCCAACTTGCTCATTTCATTATAAACTTGTATTTTTGCATGCCTTCATATCCTTATTTGTATGATTTTATTTATCTTCCCGGCAATTATTATGACGTTTACTGCAGGTTTAAATGTGACGGAAAGGCACCGCCTATGGCCTATGGCGTGAAAGCATTAGCCAATTAGGACAAGGGGGAAGGTAGTTGGACGCGGAGTGATACATGTCAGTGGGCAAGGTTATATGAAACAGAGTATAGTTCATCTTCTTCATCAAGTGTCTGCTGTCTTTTAAAATGTAGCTTAATGTTGTTTAATTGTTTATTAATTTCAGTTTGTCTGACAGGTTTTATATTTTGAATTGCACCTTTTTTTGCTAGTTGGTCAGCATGTTCATTATCTAAAAGTGCAACATGGGCTGGAATCCATTGCAGGGTAACATGGTTTCTTGATTTGACAGCTTTAATTAAACTTCTTATTTCTTTGATGTTTCTTATTGTTTTGTTTTTATAATTTACAATCCCATCTATGGCTGATTTTTAATCTGTTAAGATAACTATGTTTTGCTTTATGTATGGTCTGTACAGGACATTCTGCAGTGCTGCTTTTATGGCTTTTAGTTCTCCATCATAATGGTTTGAAGTTTCGTCTAGTGTTAGATACTGTGCAAAATGTTTGCAGTATACTCCTGCACCAGCATCTTGTTCGTTAATAAAGGATCCATCTGTATATATTTGGAGCCATTCTTTTTCTGGATATCTTTCATTTTCTGTGGCTATTGCTATTGCTCTCATTTCATCTGGTAAATTGTTTTGCTTATGTACTGTATATAACAGGTCATTCTTATAATGTATGTCAGTATATTCTGTTGGGCTTGTTTCCTCTATTGTTATATTGCTTATATTATCTGCTGTGTGGTACCACTTGTGTCTATTTTTGTTAACTAGCAGTTCTTGTGCTAGGTTAATTGCCTTTAGTTCATGTTCCAGTTCTATGGCCATATTTTTTGTGAAGCTCTGTAGTATGGCAATTGGTGTTGTTTTCACAGCTCCTGTTATTATTCTTAGTGAATTGTTTTGTGAGGTTTCTATTTTCCTTTTGAGTTTCTTGCTTACTGTTGCCAGCAGTTCTCTTCCAAATAGTAAGTTGGGTTTTATGTATGTTTTATGTGTGTTATTAAGGAGGTCCATATTTCCACCCCATTTTTTTCCTGCTAGGCATTTGAAGATGTTCTTTTTGTTGATCTTATTTGTTACATTGTTTACATGTTCTTTCATTGATAGTTTCCGGTCTAGTTCTATTCCTAGATATGTTGTTGCGGATGCTTCTTGTAAATTTTTGTTATTGATTTGCAGACATATATTTTCTGTTTTGTGTTGCATTGTGAACAGTTGATATTGGGTTTTTTCTGTGTTTATCTCCATATTGTTATGGTTAGTCCATTGTTCCAGTATTATAATTGCGTTCTCCATTGTTTTTTGTAACTTTTTATAATGTTTTCCAGAACTTATATTCTTTTCCAAGGTCCATATTACGTCGTCGGCATACATTCCCACTTGTATGTTATCTAGTTTATTCAGTGCATCTGCTAGGTCGTTTATAAATATATTAAAGAAAATAGCACTTGTAACAGATCCTTGGGGTAATCCAACTCGGGTTTGTTTCCATTTAGATGCGGCTGTTTTGTATTGCAGTGCAAACCATCTTTGAGATAAGAAGGCTTAAAACCAGTTTAGCATGTGACCTGATATGCCATATGATTTCATCTTGTGTAGTAGCATTTCTCGCCATGCTGTGTCAAAGGCACCTTTGAAATCAACAAGTAGTGCTAGAGAAGTCTTATTTTTATTAAAGTTTTGTTTAATGTCTTGTGTAAGTCTTACGACCTGATGTATTGCTGAGTTATCTTTCTTAAACCCGGCTTGTTCTGGGACTATTATGTTTTGTGTTTCCAGGTAAATTGTCAGTCTTGTAGCTATCATTCTTTCTAGAAGTTTTGCTATGTTTGAAGTTAATGATATCGGTCTGTAGCTATCTATCGATTGTGCCAGTTTTCCTTTCTTCTTGATGAGTATTATTTTTGCTTTTGACACATATATATACAAATATACACATTTTTAAGAATAGAAAGAAAGCCATGAATTTCAAAATACCAATAGTGGATGATGTCATTCAACTCGTTGAACAGCGCCAGGAGAGGGAGGCGGTCACCTGAAAGAACTAGTCAAACATCAGCTGATGATGGGGACGTGTGGTCCTTGAAATATGTCCTATTTTTAAATGTAAGGGGAGCTAAAGTGTTTTTATAGTTTGACAAGTGGTTTAAAAAGAGTTAATTGATAAAGCTCCACTGTTTATAAATACTTCTATTTTATAATTTTAATTTTAAGAATTACTTTGAAACTATTTGACACTTGGATAATAGCAAGTTTATCCAGTTTACATCACCATAATCTTGAAAGAAAAATTCAATTCTCACTTGAATCAGTGTTGTTTGTACAATATTTGAATAATTTTCATGTTTAGCCATAACACTCAGAAATAAAATAATATTTTCTGTTTATGGCCTATGACTTATGAAATTTGACCAAAATGTAGTTGGTTCGTATCTGCTTTTAAGTAGTTCGCCATGAAGTCATTCGTTCTCCAGTATTTTTTGAGAAATGGTATCTTCCCCTCACCAAAGTGTGTTGTATGCAAAAGAGAAAACACCATCATGAACTGGGAGCATCTAAGAATCTGCTAAAGACTGCAATATTGCGACAGGATGTCAGATGGACAATTGTATTGGGAAGTTACGAGACTAATGACTATGTATCAAATGTCTGAGCATTGAATAAATAAACACATAAATTTTATGAGAATTTGACCAAAATATAACTAGTTTGTTCCAAATAGGTATCAAAAATATTTTTCTATACACTTATGCCCAAAATGAGTACCTTCCTTTTTAAATGTAACTGTTTTGCCAAATATTTATCTTAGAAAGTCCACTTTTTTCAACTTACAATATAGAATCATTGAGATGCTCATTATGTACATGTGTCCCTGTGACTCAAGAGTTTTTGGTAGCAGAAAAACTATTATCTTTCATCTCTGCAGTACCTAAGCAAAAGTAAATTAATTATTTGAAGGTTTTAGTTGTTCAAAGAATGATGGCAAATGAATGTGCCATCATAGTTTACTTGTGCTGAGGAGACAAACTTTGTGTAACTCTGCCAGACCCATTTGATCATCGTTTCAACCATTTTATTCATTCACTGATATGACCTACCCATTAGTATGGTACTAATATATTACATATATACATATATGTATTTGAATCTGATTTAATAGAAATCTTTCTTTATGTATTTGTTAGGTAATAAGTAAATGGAACAAAAGGTACTTTTAAAGATAGACCAAGTTTTTAACTTTGATCATAATGTTCCACTGTTTTCAGTTTCTTCATTTTTAATTAATGTCTGTATTTGCTTTTTAATATTTTGTTCCTGGGTCAGCTTTCTGTATAGCAAGTAACCTTCAGTTGCAGGAAGAATTTTTCCATTAATGATTTCATTTTAAATGGTTGATTAAGGCATAGACTACTTGATAAATTGCTTATTAAAAATGTTTATACCTTTAGGAACTAATTAAAAGCTTAGAAAATTATCCATTATCAGTTAATAAATAGTTACAGTATAACTGAGAGTATCATTACTTGTTTTACTTATTAAAATATTGTTCTAGGACATTCACCTTTATCTTCAACTAAGCTTCTATAAACATGTTACATTAGGTATGCAAACAGTTTGTTTACTGTTTCAAAATACTAGGACTTAATATTTAATTTTCTTTGTTTAACCAGGATGTGGAAGGTAAATCAGTGATGGGTGAAAAACAATAATTAGGGAATAATCTATAAAGTAAAATAGTTCTTGATTTTCATTTGATGTGCATTCTTATTTTGTATGTAAGATTCTCCCTGTTGTTGAACAATTGTTTTTTATTTATAGCTTTACTATTTTTATGTTTATGAGGGTTGGCGATAACTCCCAGGCCTCACGTAGAGATGGCACCACTAAGCCAGTTTGATGGATAGCATCATATAGTTTAACTCTAGACTAGCTTATATCCATAGTTATAGGTTAATAGCTTGTTTAGTTTTTGAATGACAGCATTCTAAACAATACAAGTGTAGAGGTTTCATGAAAATGGATGATTTGCAAAACCGAGCAGTGATTAAATACTTCCATTTGAAAGTCTTAACGTTTAAAGAAATCAACGAGGAAATGGACAGTACATTGAAAGACTATGCCCCTTCATATACAATGATTAAAAGGTGGCTTGCAGAGTTTAAAATGGGACGTACGAGCACTAGTGACGAGCGTCACTCTGGATGCCTTGTGGAAGTCACACCTCCAGAGAACATTGAAAAAATTCATTGTGTAGTACTGTAAGACTGCATATTAAAGCTGTTTGAGATTGCAGAGGCTATATACCTTTTCTAGATTTGAAAATCATAAGAACACAAACAGGATTCGAATTTGCAATATACAGAAAAGCAACACATGTTGACATACATTAAATGTAACCCATTTAACCCATCACAACATTCATGTGCAATCTTCCACAGCTTAGTTCACAGATTAATCAACATAGTGTTAACAAAAACAGAATATGAACAGGAATACACACACACACGCTCACACACACACACATACATGCGCACACGCTCACACACACACACACACACACACACACACACACACACACACACACACACACACACACACACACACACACACACACACACACACACACACACACACACACACACACACACACACACACACACACACACACACACACACACACACACACACACACACACACACACACACACACACACACACACACACACACACACACACACACACACACACACACACACACACACACACACACACACACACACACACACACACACACACACACACACACACACACACACACACACACACACACACACACACACACACACACACACACACACACACACACACACACACACACACACACACACACACACACACACACACACACACACACACACACACACACACACACACACACACACACACACACACACACACACACACACACACACACACACACACACACACACACACACACACACACACACACACACACACACACACACACACACACACACACACACACACACACACACACACACACACACACACACACACACACACACACACACACACACACACACACACACACACACACACACACACACACACACACACACACACACACACACACACACACACACACACACACACACACACACACACACACACACACACACACACACACACACACACACACACACACACACACACACACACACACACACACACACACACACACACACACACACACACACACACACACACACACACACACACACACACACACACACACACACACACACACACACACACACACACACACACACACACACACACACACACACACACACACACACACACACACACACACACACACACACACACACACACACACACACACACACACACACACACACACACACACACACACACACACACACACACACACACACACACACACACACACACACACACACACACACACACACACACACACACACACACACACACACACACACACACACACACACACACACACACACACACACACACACACACACACACACACACACACACACACACACACACACACACACACACACACACACACACACACACACACACACACACACACACACACACACACACACACACACACACACACACACACACACACACACACACACACACACACACACACACACACACACACACACACACACACACACACACACACACACACACACACACACACACACACACACACACACACACACACACACACACACACACACACACACACACACACACACACACACACACTCCAGGTTGCCAAATTGAACAACTACAACACAAATTTCATCAACAAATTGATCTACAGACACAAAAGGAGCAAAAACTTAATGGAAATTACTATGTTAAAAAAGCTAGAAAACCCAAACATCAGATATGGCAAATTTACCTTTCAACCAAAATACTTCAAGAAGTTTGAAATTATATTTAAGAACTTCCAACATAAAATTAGCCCCTCAGAACAAACACAACATCTGCAACTTACTACACAATCCTATGAAAAATAGCACATTAAAAACTGAGGCATTTACCAAATGAGCTGCCAGGATTGTGACAAGATATACATTGAGACAAGAATGAAAGAACACTTCAGAAATATTAAATTCAAACACATGCACAAATCTGCCGTAGCGCATAACTTTTGGTCTGAGAATCACAACATCAAGCAAGAAATAGAATTGATAAAACAGGCTAAGAAACCTCTAGAACTCCAGATTTGGGAAAACATATTCATTACTAAGAAACAGAACCTCCTGATGAATTTTGAAATTCCCGCCATGGATTACGTTATCAAACCTACCATATTTTCAGATGGCAGCAGAACAACCAGCTGAAGGCAGGCACTGATTGCACCATCAGAACTGAGGATAGGGAAGAAGTTCCCAGAAACTAGTCCTCATAAAAACTTGTAAGTGAAGAAAAGTGTGTACAAGGTTGACTCATTTGCCTAATTTTAATAACAATGGCAGTCCACCTTCTGAAATACTTCTTTTTATTCCATAAAAACTGTCTCTGTTAAAAATTTGGAGCTCTACTATAAAAATCCCAGTGAATTTTTGAGATGGCTTATTACCATGGATGAAACTTGGATACATCACTACACTCCAGAAAGTAACTCACAGTCAAAACAGTGGATTGTGCCAGGTGAACCAACTTCAGAAAAGGCAAAGTCAATTTTGTCAATACATAAAATATGAAGCTATTGACAGTGAAGTAAACAAATATATACAAATATAATAGTTTGTAACTTAAACTTCACTTATCTTATAAGAAATGATGAAACTTTTCTTATAAATCGATCAGTATCGCGATTTCATGAAAACTTTTTTCACATCCTCAAGTCATAAACAACCTCATCAACATTACAATCGCTAGATGTCACTATGTTTTTGTTAGTACTATACCAAAATCTGAAAATGAAACAAATTTAAGAACAGAATCGACTGCCGGTATTTCAAAATTCATTATGCAATGTTTATTTTTTAAAATAAATACATTTTCTCAAACCATTAAATCTATTGGACTAATTAATTGTTTTAATAATTTAACTTGTGGATTTATTTCATGGTTAAATGACCAAAACTGGTCTGCTACTGCCGATTTATCAGCCTGTTTGTACTTAATGTTACAAAAATGCTCTTTTGTTCTGGTTTCCAAATTACGTTTCCAATATAAACCTTAACACAATCGAAGCAATTAAATTGATAAATACCAGATTTTTTATTATTAGGAATTTTATCTTTTTTATAGAAATGCAGTAAAACTTTAATACTATATTTATTTTGAGGAACTAAAGTTATACCAAACTCTTCAAAAATGTTTTGAAAATGTTAATTAACCCAAAGAGGGTAAGTACATTTTTTAAAATTATAATCGTCTTTTATTTTTTTAAGGGTAGAAATATCATTAACAGTTTTTTGATATTTAAAGTTATCAATTTTTTATGTATAAAGTCTTTATTAAAACCATTAATTAAAGTAGTATTAATAATATGTTTCAATTCTTTATTAAATTCCTCTTTATTCCTCTTTATTCTTTATTTACTGCATTTCTCTAAAAAGGATAAAATTCCTAATAATAAAAAATCTGGTATTTATCAACTTAATTGTTTCGATTGTGATAAGGTTTATATTCGGAAAGACAAAACGTAATTTGGAAACCAGAACGAAAGAACATTTTCGTAGCATTGAGTACAAACAGACTGATAAATCGGCAGTAGCAGATCATTTTTGGTCATTTAACCATCAAATAAGTCCAGAAGTTAAATTATTAAAACAAATAGTCCATTAGATTTAATGGTTTGGGAAAATATATTTATTTTAAAAAATAAATGTTGTGTAATGAATTTTGAAATACTGGCAGTCGATTCTGTTTTTAAATTTGTTTCATTTTCAGATTTTGGTAGTACTAACAAAAACATAGTGGCATCTAGCAATTGTAATGTTGACGAGGTTGTTTATGACTGGCTGAGGATGTGAAAAAAGTTTTCATGAAATCGCGATCCTGATCAATTTATAAGAAAAGTTTCATCCTTTCTTATAAGTTAAGTGAAGTTTAAGTTACAAATTATTATATTTGTATATATCAATTTTGTCGGCTAACAAGGTTATGGCAAATGTTTCTGGGATGCACAGGGAATTATTTTTATTGATTACTTGGAAAAGAGTAAAAGTATCACTTGTGACTACTAGGCCAACTTACTGCAACATTTGAGTGATTAGGTGAAAAGAAAAAGACCTCATTTAGCAAAGAAAAGAAATCTTCTTCCTTCACAACAGTGCTCCGGCCCATCGTTCAGTCATTACAGTGGGAAAAATGTGTGAATTAAAGTTTGAATTGCTTGAACATCCACTCTGTTCACCAGATCTAGCAACCAGTGACTGCCATCTGTTCCCGAATCTCAAAAAATTTCTTGGAGGATGAAGATTTCACAGCAAGGAGGAGGTCATTGATTCGGTAGGCAGCTATTTTTAGAACCATGATAAATCGCACTATGGTTTGATTAAATTAGAACACAGATTTGACAAATGTATTAGCCTTTCTGGAGATTATGTTGAGAAATAAAGGAAGAAACAACCTTTTTTTTTCTTAATTTGAGGCCCAGCATTTATCAGCTGACCCTCATAGAATTCATTCTGTAGTAAAATTAGTTTATTATATGTTTTTATTTCATAGAGCAGAGATTTCATTTATTTTTTTCCCTCCTTTACATAATAAAAAAATGAAAAGATTTTCCCTCATAAAAGTGGTGTACAATTACATAGAAAATGAAGCTAGCTACAGTGAAGCAATAAATATTATACAAATAAAAATATTTGCCACTAAGGCTTCACTTATCTTAAGAAATTGGTGTTGATACTTCTTTTCAAATGGAAATGATTTCGCAAACAAATCGCTTGCATCCTCAGTCCACAGATAACCTCCATTGTTTGACATTGTTTGACGCAAGTGATTTGTTTGCGAAATCGATTTCCATTTGAAATGAAGTATCAACACAAATTTCTTAAGATAAGTGAAGCCTTAGTGGCAAATATTTTTATTTGTATAATAGTGGTGTACAATGTTGAAATAATTGTGTTTGTTAACAGAAAGAAGATGGAAGACAACCAATTCTTATGTTTATGGAAAAACCATCAAAAAAACTCTATCCAGATTATTACCAGGTAATATTTTATAGTATTTGTTTAACTTTAAATATAAAAATGTGGAAAAAATACATTTAAGATACTATAAGATGTTTTATTGTCTCTCATCTTGTCTTTGAATGATAAATTGAGTTCTTTAAGTTATGCATTTCGGATCTTGTCAAAATCTCTTTATTAATGTATTAAGGTCAATATATTTCGGATATATACATTCATTGCTTTGTTATGGCATAATTGCCTGGAGATTTTCTTCAGAAGCCAAGGAAACACCAATATTGCAAAAGAGGATATTGAAAATTATATTGCAAGTGCCAGTTAGAACCAGTAGTAAAAAGGTGTTTTCAGATTTGAAAATTTTACCTCTTCCTTGCATTTATATCCTGGAATCTGTCTTTAATTCAACAAAACCTAAATCTCCTGCAATTGAATTCTCAATTATATGATTCCAATACCAGAGAATCCAGCAATGTCCATTTAAATTGTCATAGACGTACTAGATACCTTAATAATACGTTACATCTAGGTACAGTGTGATCCATATATACCTGAACCATTTCAATAGGCCATAATTTCCCTTTGAAAGCAACATGCAGTACTCAATACGAGAGTGTGTTGACATTTTGAAAACATATTTAAAGACAAATTCCTTGGTAACAATACAACGGGAATTTTAAAGAGAATTTAATGTATGCGATGTTCCGACAAAGGTAACAATTTTATCGCTTGTAAGAAAGCTGGAGACAACTGGTATACTTATTAGTGACAGTGGAAAACATAGACCGCTATAGAATGCAGAGACTGTTACAGATGTTCGCAGAAGGCTATTGAATTCCCCAAACAAATCATTGCGTCGATTGAGCCAGGAATCAGGTTATTCATATGGAACATGTCAAAGAGTTGCGAAAAAATCGTAATTACGACCTTACAGAGTACATATGGTGCAACAACTGAAAGGAGCAGATTATGATAAACGAATCAGTTACTGGCGATGGTTTCAGGGTACTCTTATTCCACGTCCAGACATTCTCTCCATAACATGGTTTACAGATGAGGCATGGTTTCATCTGTCAGGCTACATAAACACTCAAAACACCAGATATTGAGCTGCTGTAAACCCCCAAGTGATCCACAAAACTCCACTGCATGATGAAAAGGTTGGAGTATGTTGTGCGGTGTCAGCTTCCAGGATAGTTGGTCCCATTTTCATTGATACAACTATAGACACTGAAGTTTATATGGGTATATTCAATACATTTGGATGATATCGAATTGAGAGAAGGTTATTTCCAGCAAGATGGAGCAATGTGCCATACATCTAATGACACCATGGAACTTGTAACCAGTTTCTTTGATCATTGAATAATCTCAAAAGGTCTGTGGCCCCCCAGTTCCCCTGACCTAACCTCACTGGATTTTTTTCTTGTGGGGGTATCTAAAAAATAGGGTGTACAAGAATAAGCCATGGACATCGATGTTCTCAAAGAATCCAATCGAACCGAAGTAAGTAACATTGGCGTGGGTACTCTCCATAAAACTTCAGAGAAATATGGTGAGATGAGCACAAGCATGTATAGATTGCTGGTAGAGGATACTTCCAACATTTTCTCTGAGATGTAAATAGTGTAATGTAAAATTAATTTTTAAAGGGAGTCGATTAATGACATTAAACAACACTTACTTTTAAATTTTTCCGGAACATGTTTCAGAGACTTTGCCTCTATCCTCAGCCTTAGCCTCATCGCCAGCTGAGGATAGAGGCAAAGTCTCTGAAACATGTTCCGGAAAAATTTAAAAGTAAGTGTTGTTTAGTGTCATTAATTGACTCCCTTTAAATTTAATTTCTCATAACAACACTGTTTTCAACACTTCCAAGAAAGGAAGTGTAATGTAATCTTCCAATTGTGTATTACATTCTCCCAAAGTTAGCCGTGTGTCCTATTATTGGTTCAAAAGTTATGGCCTACTGAAATGGTTCAGGTTTACATGGATTGCACTGTAGTGTTCTGTATAAACACTTGCCTCATAAAATTAGACTTCTAAATTCAGAAGGTTTAGGCAATCAATGCAACTGATATTATTAAAATGTTAACCTTTTAGCGTAAGTGAAGTTTTAAATATAAAATTGTAATATAAATGTTATTTTACTGTATTTTTAAAATGTACTATTGTGTTAGATTTTATATTAATTTGTAACATTTTTAACTATATTGTAATGCATATTTATATTTTTGAAAATGTTGTACATAAACTGTATCTTTGATGATGCCATGAGTCTGGTTGACTCCTACAGCTAATAAATGATCTGAATCTGAATCTTTTGAGTTGCCACATAGTATAATGCGAGTCATTATGGAATGTAAATAGCTGAAATATATGTTTTTTCTGGTCTCAAGTTTGGTAATTTGTGTTAAGCACTGCATTTTAAATAGGTAATGTTTATTTAAGTTAATTGATGGAAATTAATTATTTCATCTCACTAGCCGTATATAGGATAAGGTTTTAGATAGAGTCAGCATGAAAAATTCAATGCCATGGCCAGGATTCGAACCACGGATCTCCTGGTCTGTGTCCAGTCACTCTTACCTTTTGAGCTACCACGGCTAATGTGCCGTCCTGACATTAAATTCTCCAATTGACTCATATTTTCCCAGTAAATCACTAGGGGCTCTCATATCCGAGATACACCGTTTGTGGCAACTTCCTATCATAAGTACTTGAATCCCAGACTTCATCATTAAACTCTTATTATTTAAGTTAATTGATGGAAACTAATCATTTCTTCTCACTAACTGTATATAGGCTAAGGTTTTAGATAGAGTCAACATGAAAAATTCAATGCCATGGCCGGGATTCGAAACACGGATCTCACAGATTAGAATTTAATGTCAGGATGGCACATTGGCCATGGTAGCTCAAAGGGTGAGAGCAACTGGACGGAATCCAGGAGACCCGTGGTTTGAATCCTGACCATTGCATTGAATTTTTCATGTTGACTCTATCTATCTAAAACCTTAGCCTATATACGACTAGTGAGAAGAAATGATTAACTTCCATCAATTAACTTAAATAATAAGAGTTTAATGATGAAGCCTGGGATTCAAGTACTTATGATAATAAGCCGCCACAAACTGTGTATCTCGGATACAAGAGCCCATAGTGGTTTACCGTGAAAATATATGAGTCAATTGGAGAATTTAATGCCATGGTAGCTCAATGGTTAAGAGCGACTGGACGGAAACCAGGAGATCCGTGGTTCAAATTCCAGCCATGGCATTGAATTTTTCATGTTGACTCTATCTGGGTAATGTTTAGTTTCTTGTTTAAAATAGTGAATGGGTATTCATCTGATTTTATATGCTTATATGTATACCTAAACTTTTTGTATAATCTGTGTCATTTTCTGTGCTAAGTGGCATATTTCTTACAGGATGTTTTCTTTGAGTTTAGAAATGCAATGTTTTGAAGCACTTAGTTTTAATCTGTTACTACTAAAATATATTTTTCTGTGTTAGGGTTATGTTGCACAGATCGTAATTCTTCATTGTTTAGCCTGTTCAATATAACTGATATATTCTCAACATACATAATTATTTTACTGATTATGCAGTTTGGTAGCTCATTAGTATATAGAATGTAGAGAAGTCTGAAGACCCCACCTCTGGAACTCCAGTCTTATTGGCCTCCGTTTGGATTATGCATTTTCAATAGAGTTGTGTAAGATCACCCTCTGCTTATGATATTTAAAATAGTTTGTGAACCAGCCTAATATTATATTGTTTATACCATAGAAATGTAATTTATTTAATGATATGTCGTCCATGTAGTCAAAAGCTTTTAACTTATTACATATTAGGCTGTTTTAAGCTGTTTTTCATCCTTCATTTGGAAACAACATTGATAAGTGCTGATATTGTTGAGCACTTTTCATCAGAGCCATATGAGAATTGAGCTTTGTGAAATGTTCTAGGTAAAAAAGGAGTTGCAATTTTACTATTTTTTCAGATACAATGGATAATGTTGGAAGGATGGATACTGGCCTGAAAGTTTTGAAATTTAATCCTGCCTTCTACCCTTGTGAATAGGTTTGACTATTGCATACTTTCTGAAAAAAGTATCTAAATCCATAAGTTCATTGGCATTAATTTAAATTAAATATTTCATTGAAAAAAAAAAGCCTCTATGGTTTAGTGGTGCCTTTTTGAACCTAGAGATCCCAAATTCTATTTCAGGTGGAAAGTTTAAGGTTTTAAAGTTTAAAATTTTTTAAGCTAGGATTATTCCCCACCCTCCCTAAGTCTATAAATATGACTGAGAGTGTAAATGTTTGTGTGAATCTAATGTTTATAAAGAAAACCCAATGTAAATGAAGCTAAATATACAAAACAGAACATCATTGCTGATAAGCAGTTGTTCCAAAAGGCAAGACCTCTAATATGACTTAGAGAGTATATTCAGAGAGTAAACCTTGTGTTAGACAGTCCAGAATATGAAATAATTCCAAAAAATCCATTAACCCCAAGTATCACTTCTGTCAATAAAGCTTTATCAATTACAAAAACATAAAGTACATCTGAAAAATACAACTTAAAATCTTCCAACCACACACCACCAAGGTTGTACTGTCTGCCAAAAATCCACAAACAAGACAATAGCATGAGACCCATCATCATTGGCATCAATTCACCTACGTACCATATTGCGAAGTGGTTAGTAAGAAAATTAAAATCATATGACAAATTTCAAAGTTTGGGAATAAAGAACTCCTTAGAATTGATAAATCACCTACAGAAGTTCAACATCCCGGAAAATCACATACTAGTTTCTTTTGATGTTAAGGCACTTTTTACAAGCATTCCAGTAGAAAAAAATACCTACACTCCTCAAAAAATGGCTAACCCAGACTACAAGGACCCCAGAGAAATAGATGACATTATCAATCTTACAGATTTATGCATAAGGGATAATTACTTCATGTTTAACCAAAAATTCTACAGACAATCAAAAGGATTAGCTATGGGGAGTCCACTTTCGCCTATTTTAGCAGACCTATACATGAGCTATTTTGAAACACACATAGTAAAGGCCTTCCCACAGATTTATAAATTTTGGCGGAGATATGTTGATGATGTTTTTGCTATCATTCCGGAAAAATTAGAGAAGATTCTCTAAAATTACTAAACCTGCAAGATAATCACATCCAGTTTACAATGGAAGTAGAAAGAGACAACACTCTACCCTTTTTGGACCTCAAGATAACTAGAAGTCGTCGTGGTGTAGATTTTGGAATATACAGGAAGCCCACACACATAGATAATTACATAAAGAAAAATGAATACAACCCAGTTTCACATCAACTAGCTGCCTTTAGAAGTCTAATTCACCGGCTATACAACATCCCACTGAGTAAGGATGAATTTTTGAAAGAACAACAACACATAAAAGACATAGCGGTATTAAATGGATTCAACCCAGCCATCATAAGGAACATGATGAAGAGAAAGGAAAAACTGAAGATAATATCAGAATATACCACTCTCACACCACTTAAAAACACAAATTGGCAATATAGAAAATTCACCTACCATCCATGG
This sequence comes from Mantis religiosa, assembly GCA_030765055.1. NCBI lineage: Eukaryota > Metazoa > Arthropoda > Insecta > Mantodea > Mantidae > Mantis > Mantis religiosa. Next base: position 226,085,184 of record CM060948.1, read on the forward strand.
GCTTTTAGAAAATTTGAACGAATCTTCAAAAGACTAAACTTAAAACTAGCACCCCAAAACAAATTCAGTCTAAGGAACCTGCTAAATAAACCACTAAAAAATTCAATCCCCAACAATTTGAAATCAGGAATTTATCAGATTAATTGTGAAACCTGTGAAAAAAGCTACATAGGAAAAACTAAGAGAAACTTGTTAACCAGGCAAAAAGAACACCAGAGGAACATTAAGTTGAAACAAACAGAAAAATCTGCAGTTTCATACCATTTTTGGACAGAAAACCACAACATTGGCCACAACATTAAACTGTTAAAATCTTACACCCATAGAATTGGATATTTGGGAAAAAATATTCATAAACAAAAACCGTGATAAAGTTATTAATTTTGAAATCCCGGCATTAAATGAAGTATTAAAACTTAGTGCCTCTAACACCAGATGGCAGAGTGATCAGAGCTCCGTAGTAGTGCAAGAAGAGGAATGTTCATTTAGTCACCAAACAGCTGAGGATGAGATCGAATGATCTTGAAAACGTTTCAATTATACAACAAGTAAGTGAAGTTTGAGTGTAAACATAGTGACTCATAAATCAAACTCAAATATGAAGAATACTTCACTGTTAATAATGCTTCTGCTTTTAATATTTATGACGTAGATGTTCAAGTTGGCATATAGATGAAGGGAAAAAAAATCATTTCTGTGCAAAAGTGTATTTGTGAGTAATATAAATACATAGAAGAATAAATTTTTACATGAACAATGTACATCTGTGGGCAAAAAGAAAGTCATGTCTGGAATGCCAAATTCATCATACTAAAAGTTCTACTCAGCATAGCGCTTTGTTTATACCATCTGTGATACAGTTATGTAGCAGCAACAACAAATTGTTACAGGTAACAAATCTTAAGATAACTAACCCATATTTTTAAACCATAACCAAATACTTTAACTTAAGCTTCAACAACAAACTATTAATATTAACTAAAATATTAACGATACAAAACATGAAACAGTTTGGATTGTACAGCATTCTTAAACCTGCCACCCTCCATGTGTTCACTGTAGTACTGTGGCAAAACATAGACTACTTCTGTGGTGAGGGTCACAGTTTCGCTTCACGCATGTAGCACGCCTATTTTTTTTCCTTCCCCTTTTCTTATTGATGTTGAATTCAACACATAGCGGCTATTTATTTTAGATATAATTATTTCATACACAACATTCAGTAAAGATAATATATTTATTATGATGCTTCTTTAAGAGTTTATTCTACCGAGTAGCAATATGCTGCATACAAAAACATGTGATGCACAGAATTGTGCACAGATGTATCAGGCACAAACAATTCTCTCTCAATCACACCATGTTTGACAATGGCAGAACGTGCACACAAAGATATAGGCACAAGGAAGTCACTCCTTACACAAGTCAAAGTAGGTTTGTTTGCTTGTGAAGATGCAACTCGTATTGGAGTCCTTGTATTTACACCACAGAGATGAATGAGATTATCTAGGGAAGAGATTGAATGCTGTCATCCTGGTTCAGTAAGAAAATGTGTGTCATCTCCTGAAATAGATGCAGCTTTAATTACAGTACGAGAGAGGTACCCTTTCCAAACTACTTTTGAAATAAAGGCCAATTTGCATTTCCCTGGATCAACTTGAGCGGCTCTGTGATATGTAAACTATGCAGGACTTCATACATGAACAGAAGCTGAAGACATCTGACAGACGATCACACATTGTTTCACCTTTTGATTGCAAAGGTAAAAACCAACTGCAATTGGAGTAACATGTTATTCTCAGACAAGGTGACATTTTCTATCTTTCCTGTTAACCTATTGAGAATGTGTGGGCTGAGGTGAAAAGGGAACTGTGCTCCAATTTCCCTGTGGATAGGCAAAGGACAAAAGATGGGTTCTGGGCACAAATTCAAGAAGTCTGGGATCTTGTAACTTCTTGTACACCTTACTGTAAGCATTTAATTTTGTCTATGCCCCAAAAATTGAGGGCAGTTGTGCTTTCAGAGGGTTCATACACCTGATATGTTTATGTTTTGTTTTAATTTTAGAAGATAATAGTTTATTTACACATATTTTTTGTAGTTATTTAACACAAGTGTTAGTAGAATTATGTTTTGGTGTGCATAGATAGCTTCATAACTTCAAAGGTCAAAGTTCTATTAATGCAATATTATGCTGTACATATCTAGTCATAAAGTTAACAAACATAAAAAAATATCATGTAGCGTAAGATTTGAACCTAGGAAATGAGTGGAAGCAATTCCTTCTTTAGCCTCTCAGCCACCATAGTGTTATTGTGTGTTCTGTTTTCAGTACACATAAGTTAGCCATTGTACTGTCAGTCACAGACCATTGCACACTACTGTTTGCCAAAGCAAAGAAAGTCCCTGACAGGAAAGTGCCACCCTTACACAGTGCGACAAGGATATCGAATGTGTGTGACAGAGAACATATGCTACATAAGGAGTAGAACTGTTAAAAACATGCACCCTATTCACTCAGTACACTAAAACCAAAAAGATTTATTCACAAAAGTAGGAGATGTCGGAATGTTTTTGAATGGTCTGTAGCTGAACTGACCTTGTGTCATGAATCTGTCGACACTGGGTTTTGGAACTTTCTCCAACCCTTCTGTGTCTCATTTCCCAGGAACTTTATTTGCTATGGCAAACAGTACTTTCATTTGCATTGTGAATACAGCTGTTATGAAGATACAAGAAGATCTATCAACTCATAGAATTTGTGAATAGCTCATTTTTTGTGTCAGTGGCTGTACAGATAATAAGTATATTTTAATTTATTATGCTAAGAGAAAATATAAGTAGTCACATCAGTTTTTTTAAGTATATTTTTTGAAGTTACCTCTAATCAAATCAAATTTTATTGACACAATAATATTTACATGTTTGAGCAAAGCTTGTAAACTGGTGTCTCGTCAGTATACATATTACAATGTAAAAACTACATATAAAATTAATGATTAATACAAAAGAAAATGTAGGTAATAGCAATAAAATTGTATAAATATTTTTGCTAGATCTTTGTTTGCGCCATTATCGTCATTTGTTCCGGCGGGCGCATGAATATTTCACTTGGCGCCGGTTATGCGGCCAGCTGATCATGTGACTTGCCAGCGTGCAAGAAAAGAGGCTTCTTCTTCCTTTATAGTTACAGACATGTTGAGACATGTGATGTGCTTCGTTGTGTAGCTGCGTGCAGCTGTTGCTGCAATGAAAGAAACGTTTTAGTTTATCTCAAATATTAAATGTATTGTTGTCTTCTTCATGATTATTCACATAAGAAATGTAGCGCGCGCAATAAATTTATCTAGTGATATGAATACAGCTCTATCAAGTACAGGCCACAAAATCAGTTTCCTTGGTTACAGCTAAAATCAAGGTGGTCCTCCACATTAAATTATGCACGACACGAACAATCTTAAAACTATGCAGCTAACAAAATTCAATAATTAGTTTGTCATCTTGCATATATTCTTTAACGGAGTAATAGGTTTTCCCAATAAGTAGGTTCTTAATATGTTTTTGAACAGTGTTTTGCCTTTTTCTTTCCGGATTGACAGTGTTAGTTTGTTGAATACTTTAATTCCCATATAGTAGGGGCTTTTTTCAAGCAAGGCAAGTCTATGGGCTGGAAATCTTATACTTTTCTTATGTCGTGTATCATAGTTATGCTGGTTTTGACTGTCTACTTTGTTTCAGGTGATAAAAGACCCTATTGACATGCTTACCATTGAGGCAAATATAAAAAATGATAAATATACATCAGAAGAGGAAATTGTTGCTGATTTTAAGGTATTGTATTTGTATGGGATATTAGAATAATCCGTGTAACAGAAATGAATTACTGATTTAATGAATTTATCTGTAAAACTTCCATTAGATAAGTTTTTCACATGTTTTAATTTATCTAACCTAAGCTATGTAGAAATTGACTACCTTGTAGCTAATTTGGCTTGCATGGCACTCAGGTCTAATGTAACAGGTGAAATGGTAACTTTTTTCTAATTTCATTCATATTTCTTTGCAGTTTTTGAATCTGATTTACATCTAATTGTTATATAGACAGTAAATAACATACATTATGTGTTCAGATAATTATTTAAAGTGTTGTTAGTTATTTTGTATTTTTGCTATAAATAATACCTTCTTAACCAGCAATTCAGTAATAGCTATCATTCATGCATCAATACTGCAGTTTGTATTATATATATTAAGCTTCTTGTTTTTATTATATCTTTTAATTCAATAATGAATTCAGAAAAATCATGTTTGTGGCTGTTTCTGGCCATTTTCATATATGGCTTGCATGTACTTTAATTTCCAGTATTTGCTCAATACTTCTAGGCTGTTCACCTCCATGGTATGGGAATAGCATGTCTGTTTCACATTCGAGTTGTCCATGTTCAAATCTTGGTCAGAGTGAATTGCTTGGATAAGAATTTTCTGAGGTTTTTCCTTATCCTGAATAGTGCACTCCAGGCTCATTTGAGCATTTCACCCATTTCATTAACTGTCTGATAAGACCCACGTTAAGGCATGTTAAATCTAAACAAATAACTTCTAAATTAAGGCTGGTTCACAAGTGGAAACAGAAACTAGAATGACAGAAATTTAAATTGTGTATTCACAATTAATGAGAATCTTACAGGTTCAGGAGTTTGTCCAAGTTCCACTTTTCCTTTTGTAGTAATGGGATATTGCATTGAAATTGTGTTAGCTCTCCTCACAGCAGAAATTTCAAGGAGGCCTTTAACTATAACCACCGCTAGAAATCTCTAGTTGTAATCATGGAAGGACAATACTGCAATAATCAACTAACTTTATATGCCGTTTATTATTAACTGATTAGAATAATGCTTCAGCAAGAGAATTCAGATATAGTAATGTCATAGCTTTTTAGAAGATGTTATTAAATCAAATTTCTGGCTTGATAACTGTGCAATATGTTGGCTAAATTGAAAGCAGGCAAGGAAATAAAATTGATCAATTACAAACAAATAATACACCATTGTACGAAGGTGACGTTCCACATTATCAGCTTCGAGGTTGAAAAAGGAAGCAACAGCTCCTGAAACTAGTCCCTCAAAAATTAAAGTGTAAGTAGCATAGTTGAGAAAACCAACTACAGATATTTTATAAATTTATGTACACACAAATTACTTTTAGGTGATAATACTGAAAAGTATTCAGCATTGTATAATCAAATTATCCAAGGAACACACTGTAACTTCAGAGTTATTTTTCTAATGCAAATGAAACACACACATTTTGATTACATCCAGTTTAATGTTCATAAAATGAGTACAAATGCCATGGAGTAGAGTCAGACTGGAAAATTCAATGTCATAGCTGGAATTTGAACCATGGATGGTCTTACACACAAGTAGTGGGGAAGAACAAGTAATGTCCATCAATTAACCTAATAGTGGTCTAAAGTATGTCTAGCAAGTTGCCACAAAAGGTGTATATGCGCGTGGGTGCTCCTAGTTGTTTACTGGGAAAATAATCAGTTGGAGAAATTAGTGTCATGCGCTGGACGGAGACTGAGAGATCCGTGCTTTAATTCCTGGCTGTGGCATTGAATGTTAAAATGTGACTCTACCCTTCAAAGACACCTACCAATGGTGTCTTTCCAGTATTGCACTGAAAGATTAATCTGTATGGAAAGAAACCAAAAGAGTACTAAAAGAACCAACAGTTATTCTGCTCTCAGAGCAAGAGAAAAAAAACTACATCTAGTTTGAGAAAAGCGGAATATTAAAAAATGTTGTACAGATTATGTTTAGCCTTAATCCAATGACCAACGAAGTATTTAACCACAAAGTTAAACATCTTCCTGGTTTGTATGTTACAGTTCCACTACCCAATGACTGTGCTTCACTTAAATCCTTTTTAATAATTCAGTAACTACTAATAAGGAAACCTCTTCGACAAGGATAGCTATTCTAGAATTTCTATTCAACATTTAATGCAAATTGGCTATTTTCCCTGAACTTGGAAATGTGCAGTAATAATTGTTATCCATGAATCTGGAAAATCCCTTTGTATATATATTTATTACTTCACTGCTTAGGGCAAGGCCCGGTGGCAGTGTTTGTCAAAATTAATTTTTACAAGTTAAACGTAAATAATTACATGACAAACATAAATCTATATAAATTCTCATCAAGCCTAAATAATTCAATTCAAAACCTAACTAAATTTATATATCAACCTAGATGATGATGATGATGATTAAATAAATAAAATTATGACAATAGCAATAACAATCTAACTATCAGAACAATAAATAACATGTTTTGAGTACACTATGATAATAATAATAATAATAATTCCATTTTGAATATCTACTAGTGATAATACAATATGTAATTACACATTTTCCTGTCTATAACTCTTTCTTCCGTAGTCTCTGTTTAAAACTATTTACACTTTGAGGCAGTGTCTCCAGTAATTCTGCAGGCACAGTACACGCGTATTTTCTTGAGCGCTGGATTTACGGTGTGGTGCGGACAGAGGGGAAGAAGCAAGAGCTAATGCTCTTTTGTTTCTGCAGTGTGGTCAACCTTGAAAAACACAGTTCAGCAAAATAGCGTGTATGATAAGCAAAGATATCACAAGTAACGTTGCATCCTCTGAAAACATTCCTTAGTTTTGCCCATGCCAGCTCAATTGCATTCAGATCACAGTTATACGGAGGTAAACAAATAATAATGTGTCCCCTTTCGAGAGCCATAACATCCACAAATATTCATGCAAATATAAATCATTTTTAAGTAAATGCTGATGTACATTACCACCACACTCGTAACAAGTATAAACTGGCAATTCGAGCGCACCAAACGAGCCTTTATGAAGGAAGCTTTAACTACAAAGGGATAATGTTATACAATAAACTTCGAAAATAATTTAAACAAGCTGCATCATTAAAACACTTTAAGAATAAGGTTAAGAAATTTTTGCATGCACACTGTTTTTATATGATTAATGAATTTTTAGAACTATAACCATGTAAATGAGCGCTGGGAGCATAGTACATTCACAAACCTGTAATATTTATATTATGACATTTCTTGTAGTAAATTAGTCTATGCAAATACCACATGAAACCATAGAAAAGGTGACTGGTATATTGTATATAATCAATTTACTTTATGTATGTACTGTATTTATACATTTTAACGTGTCTCATAACATGCATATGTTGCCAAGGATGAACTAAAATTCTAACATACGATTGTTGTAAACTGGTTAGCTAATTAACCTTGAAATTGATCAAAACAAAATATGGCAGACATGATAAAGCTTAGCGTATTAGCCACTAGATGTCAGTGTATAGCGCATTTCAAATTTCAGAGTTGTCATCTATGTTTACAGAGTTAAACGAAACTTACCAAATGAGGGCTTGGAACCTGATCGCTCTTCTTATCGCGCGCATACTGTATTTTGTTCCAGTCGTCAATTGTTCCGTTTGCAAAGGAAAATTTGCCTAAGTCCGTTTTCTGTAACCTATTTCTTATTTTCTTGCAATGGTCATTTCGCCCCCAATATAATGAAGTTAACCACTTCATTGTGTCTTTCCAGGCAGAATCCCCTTTATAGGCTCTAAAAATTGCACATAGTCTTGCTGCGTTTCTCTAATGTTTCTTAGGAAGTAGCAGTAGCAAGTGTACAAAATTACTATCCCATTATTGTGCTACCAACTCTGTTCACATTGTTTGAAAAAATTAAATTGAAAAATTTAGGGGCATTTGTAAATCAAGTTTCAATATTATCTCTCTTTCAATTTGGTTTTCATCACAACAGTCATTTGTCAAATTCTGGAGTAATAACTGGCCCAAGGCGTTGTGAAGAAAGAACACATACCTTGGCTTATTTGAGACACTTGACATTTGGCCTCAGGGTCTTTTATACAAATTGTAAATGGCACACCAGACTACCTCAGCAAAATATTTCCTCTTTTCTCTCATACTGTACCTTTTCAGTTTGCAGAGGTAGCAGCTAATTTTCTACCACATGTGTAATAGCACACTTTCACCAAGAGTTTATCCTGGGTCCAATTTTGTTTAACATGTTCAGTTCTGTCACATCTATGATGTCTAGAGCTCAAATTTCTATTTGTGCCAATGAGACTTATCTGAACAACCCAGTTCCAGAAGTCATCTTCAAGGACCATGAACATAATCATAACCAGCTTGATAAGTAGTGTATTTCATTCAACCATAAAAGATGTGAAGCTATAATCTTTATATTATGCAGACTATTATATGTTATTCCTCAACAGTAACACATGAAACCAAACCTGTACCTTGGAAATCTGAAAGAGAAACAATGTAGTAATGCAGTGTACACCTGAACCGACATCTCACATGGAAAATACATAACACTGAAACTAGCTCAATTCTGATTGGCAAAGTTTTACTCACTTCTGAACAAAAGATCTTCACTGAAACTAAAAACTGCATACCACTCTGCCACATTATAGTTAGTTACTAACACTCCCCACATGGCAACCTTGGCCTTCGGGGTAACCTCACCCCACCAAGTGATGACCGGACCCATTTCTCAGGTGGAGGCACCCAGAGGGCGGTGTCCATTACCTCCGATGATAGGGTGATAGTGAAGATGGCGGTGAGGTGAGAGGACCTACAGTTTTTACCGTGGACTCCGAACCACGTTGGGCATAGGGGATACTTCACGTGTGCTAGACAGAGGTGAAGGCGTGGATAGGGCCGACTTAAAATCGCCAACCCCAGAGCCGGGAATCGAACTCGGGACCCTTAGAACGGGAGCCGCGAACGAAACCACCGCGCTACCCCGGCGCCCCCTCTCTGCCACATTATTAAGACCACTCTTACTGTGAGGAACCAATGCTTCTGAAATCAAACCATTCCAAACATCCCAAAACATATCGAGATTCAACTGTATTGGAACACCACAGTGAAGCGAAAAATTATTAAATTTTAGATGAGTCGCATTTTTTAACACATCTAAAAAACTAAAATTATTCAAACTTCAAAAGAAATTAAAACAGATCACAGCTCTCACACCAATAAAACAAGAAACTAGATTTGCTAAATTTACTTACCACCCCTGGGCCACAAAAAAGTTCCAAAAAATATTCAAGAAATACAATATAACATTGGCACCAAAAAACAATTACAACATTAAAAACCTACTTCACAGTAATAATACTGATAAGATAAAACCAGAGGAAAAGTCAGGCATTTACAAAATTAAGTGTAAAGACTGTGAAAAAATTTACATAGGAAGGACAAAAAGGAACATAGGCACTAGAAAGAAAGAACACTTCAGGCACTTAAGATACAAAAATATTGATAAGTCCGCAATAGCAGCTCATTTCTGGTCTGAAAATCATGAAATTGAAGATAGCACAGAATTACTAAAATACGTACAAAAACATAGTGAACTCGTCATATGGGAGAGGATATACATAGAAAAACATAAAAACCAACTAATGAACTTTGAAATCCCGCTAGAAGAGAATCCCACATTTCAGTTCATCACTAAATCAACAGATGGCAGCAACAACCCCAGAATTACCCACACCGCTGGATCTAGCGTCAGTCGCACAAGAGCCGTAGATGCAAGCGAAGATTTGCGAAACATGTCCTCAAAATAGGTACGAAAGTGAAGCAGATGTGTTAAAAAATGCGACTCATCTAAAATTTAATAATCCCAAAACATGATTCTATGCATCTTAATGTTGTGTGGCTTGTCAAAAATAGCCAATTATACAGAGAAACTGGAATCAATACCATTCAACAGTCAATTTCTTTACGGGCAGAACAGTTCTACAGCAAACCTAATGAATGTATTTGGAGCTGATTACTACTTCTTGGCAAAAAAGTGCAGCTTCCCAACTCGCATTTGGAATCCTCTATCATTAGACCAGTTCTTAAAACAAAAACTTGTGAATTGGGCACTCAGTTGGGTTTATCTTGTTTCAATTTTATATTGATGCTATGTATTTTAAAAATGGTCTGTAGAGCACACATGCACTAATTGATCAATAAATCAGTTAAATATATTTAAAAACAGTAAAAATATAAGTTGTTAAGCTTGCCCAAATGAATGTAGCAAAAGCATCTTATATAGAGCTCTTCAAAATATGTTGTAATTTTAAGTATGATATTACTAGATATATGTATAAATAATTTCTTTATGATTTGATCAGTGTAAATATCTTGAATCTTATAGAAGCCTTGGAAAATCAGACAATCTTACATTTGAGATTGTCTTACATTCAGGTTCATAAATCTAGTTTTCAAAGCATAAGTAATTCTTAAATTTTCTTAATAGCAGGCCCTTGCAGTACGTTAGGTTGACAAGAAAATGACGAGCATGGAAGCATTTCTTTCCTATTCCCTCAGTGCAAATCTGTTAATAATGACAGAAGAGAAACTTAATTCATTAAATGTTCCTGTTTGCAAATAAGCTTATTAATGTCCCATTGCAGCTCATGTTTGACAATTGTCGTCAGTATAATGAAGAGGGATCCATGATCTATGAAGATGCAAACAAGCTTGAGGAAGTATTAATGGAAAAAGTGAAGGATATAAATGGCATTGGTGGTATTTCTTCCAACACTCATACCCCTACCAGTACTCTCAACCCAGAGCCTGTAAAAAAGGTGGTCAAGGTGTAAGTATTTGAAACCTTCTTTCAAGTCACAGTGATATTTGCACTTTACATTTTTGTACTGGAAATCCTTGAATAATAATTAAAAGTCTAATTGTAAACATCAATTACCTCACTGAAGCTAATGTTACATCTAAACAAAGTTTTGGAGTAGTGAAATTCAGTAATTTTGTCTACAAGGACATATGTGATCTTTTCCAGACAAATGTAATGGTAAAATAATAAAACTCAGTGATTTTAATACTTAATATCACCATCATTGCTACTGTTATAAAATTAACCTGATTTTATGGCTGGAGCAGGACACTGATAATACACCTAATTCTGGGTTGCTCTTAGGCTTCCTGATGTAAAAATGAAATTGGTGAGCTTTACATTGGGACCAGTTATTACTAATTGGAAAGAAAGTTCTAATGTGTGTGTTGTAGACGTACATGACTTTCTCTACGAATTCAAGAAAGTATTACAGGGTGTTTATAAAGTCACTTACCATTTCCTACTTAAACTCGTTTTTATAGGCTATTTACAACATAACACGTACATTTAGACTTTAGAACATAAATTCAATACATTTCAACGTGATGACCCTGCACATCTAAGCATAAGTTCCATCGTTCCTCTGTAGTTCAAAACAGCCTTGCTAACATATCTGGCGTTATGTTTCACAGCGGCATAAATGCGGGTTTTCAGTTGTTCAAGACCATTGATTTTCACCCGATAAACCTTGGACTTTATAAAGCCCCAGACAAAGAAGTCCATTGGGGTTAAGTCGGGTGAACGGGGATCCAAAGTCTTGACGATGCACGGCCAATCTATCTCCCAGGGAAAGAGTCACTGAGGTAGTCGCGGACAATTCTGGGAAAATGGGGAGGTGCACCATCTTGTTGATAGACTACATAATCCACAATATCATTTTATATCAATTGTGGCTCTAGAAACGGTTGCAACAAGTCAAGGTAGGTGTTACCAGTAACTGTTGGCTCAGCAAACATGTAGGGTCCATACACCTTTGACTGTGTGATTCCCATCCACACATTTACATTTGGCGAGTCCCTTTCCCATTCATGTAATACATTTGGCTGCTCATCTGCCCAAATCCGACAGTTATGTCTGTTCACCTGACCGCAGGTGTGGAATGTTGCCTCGTCGCTGAACAGCACATGCTGCTTTAAGTTGTCATTTCTAACAGCATCCAGTAGGTCATAGCACATAGTCTTCCTCTTCAAGTTTGTGGACAATCTGAATGTGGTAGGCATGCTTCTTCAATTTGAATTGCCGTGTTTTCCAAACAGTGGTATGTGCGATAGCAAGCTCCCTGCTTAGTCTTCTAGTTGATGCTGATAGGCTGCATGTAATCGCCTCCTTAATCTTTTCCACAGTTTCATCTGATACAATTGGTCTCCCAGTTCGTTGTTCATCAGCAACACTACCAGTTCTCTTGAATTTGTTCACCATGTTCTTAATGGCATGTCTGGTAGGAGCTGGTTTGTGAAATCTCCTCGTGAAATTGTCCTGCACTATGTCATACATCATTCCACACAGTCGGTAGGAAACAATGGCTATTCTTTCGTCTGTTATATGCATTGCTTCAGATTATCTGCAAAAAAGCAAACATTTGTAATGTAAACACAGAAATGGTAACTGACTTTATAAACATCCTGTATTACAAAACTTATTCTTCTATCTACTTCATGGGTCCAAATAACATAGCTGATGACAGGCCCTTAAACCTCTCTCTCTCTCTCTCTCTCTCTCTCTCTCTCTCTCTCTCTCTCTCTCTCTCTCTCTCTCTCTCTCTCTCTCTCTCTCTCTCTCTCTCTCTCTCTCTCTCTCTCTCTCTCTCTCTCTCTCTCTCTCTCTCTCTTTCATTTTAATTGGTGTAAACATTAGTAGAAATGGTTTTATTATGTGTTTTCTTGTAGGTACAGTTGGAATAAGGGAGCACTGTAGACTTAGGCAATATTCAATTTTTTTTAAGAACTGGTCCCTATATGATGGCTTTGAAATCGCATTCTCTTTACATGACCAGAAGAAAAACAAAGTCCTCCAATTTCAGAAAAGTATAAGTACTGGAAAATTTGAATAAGTAGCAAGGAATATCTTAGAAATGAAACTCACAAATAGTTTTCTTTAACAAAATAAACATTTTTTGGTGTAGCAGATTTTGTAGAGGTCTCTGGTTTACCAGTTATGTAAAAGTCTTTCATAATGAAGAGTACCTAAGAGGATGTTCCCAGAATATTCAAGATATATACAGGGTGTTTCAAAACGACACTGAACAAACATATAGAAGTAGTTGCTCAGCTTCTGTGTGACACATATAGATAGTTTTTACCGCCAATAGAACCACATAAAAAAGTGCTCCAGAATGAGTGTGGATTAGGCAGTGACAGGAACAACGCATGCCTCACACTTTCAGAGTTTGCAGGTATAGGTCACATGCTGTGCGCCATGCTGTAGCTGTTTGTAAAAATACCGGCATGCTCCACAGTAGCTAGCTACTATTAAGAATTCCTTTGGCTTATGAAACCGCAATAAAGAAGCTATTGCTTAATTATTGCTTATGAGTGTTTAACATGTTCGAAAATTCTGTTATAGCAGTCCATGATGGCAAATAAGCTGGTGGACATATGCAACTAATACCTTTTAGAGGGAAGTTATGTTAGTGAGGTTGAGGATGGAAGCATTAAATGATAAACAGAACAGACAACATCAAAGAATTGTAGATAAATTAACCAAAACTAAATGGCTTATACAGTGAGATGAACATTTTATTTCACGTGTTTGATAATACTAAATAAAGCATTTGTAGCTGAAGAAGAAGCTGTTGATATTTACAGTAAATGGTTGCAAGTATTGTACAATTAAAATCATAACATAATCCATAACGCTCGCCGCGAAAGCTTCAAGTCTTACATAATGCTCTGAACTTAAATAAATATTATCATTGATGTAACTATTTTTACAATTAATATTCTCAATGAAACTAAATTAATTGTGTGTTTGTTGAACTCCCTTCAGCTCTTCCATACATCAAAACAATATCCATCATTTCGGCATTTGTCTGGATTTGCCTGGATTTGCTAAGTACGTGCAAAATCCTCTCTGTTAGGACGGAATGTGTAGTTTTACACTGAGGAGCAACCTTGCAACTGTCTGAGTTATTAGTCGACTTTTGCACAAATAACTGCCCTTTGCTCCATTACCTGAATGGTAGGCTAGAGTCACTGATAAAGAGCAAGAAGTAATGTTTTTGTTTTCGTGGCCAGTGCGTCCCAATAACGTTTGAGGTTGGCACACCAGTGGTTCCTGCGCTGCCTAATCACAAAATCATTTAATGTTTAATGCTGCATAAAATTATACCTAATGGAACTTCGAAGCTGCGACACTGAAATTTGGACTAGTTAAGTTATAAACCGTGCAACGGCTGTAATCGTTTGGTGTCATTTTGAAACAACCTCTATTTAATTTGTGTTGAAAATACCATATCTTTTAGTCAAAATTGTTTGTGCCACCAGCTCAATGAAGCATCCAGGTTCCTTAAAGATAGAGAGTTATAATGGGAGCATAATTAAGGGGTTTTACTGTAGTACTATTTTCAGTTTTAGAATTAGATCTTGCTTAGAACTTAGTTTAAAGCAAGAGTTAGTGTTATTTTTTTTTTCTCTTTTTTTCCAGAGTTAAACCTAGGAAGAATATAACTGTGTTAACTCAGAAACTCAGGACATTGTTTGATACTATCAAGGAATATAAGGATCCTAAAGGTCGTCAGTTGAGTTTGATTTTCCAGAGATTGCCATCAAAAATGGTGAGTAGCTGAAAAACATGATGGAGGAAAAAGCTAGGGAGAAAAGAAACACTGCTTTGCTTCAGTCTTTATTATTCCTTTTAAAATTAATTCATGTCCACCCCTCTCCCAATTTTATGTTTATGTCAAACAGATGTCCATGGCCTTCAGTGATCGTTTCCTGTTTGCTTTGGTATTTGTTGATGGAGATTAGCTTTAAAGTGTGTAATGAAATATGTAGTGTTTAATGCCCACTTTTACTACATATGGCACCGCAGACGGTGACATTGATGTTGCAAGAGATGAAGATGGAGCATGGTGGAATGAGATAGCGGGGAAAACTGGAGATCCTGGAGAAAACCTGCCCCAGCGCCATGTTATCCACCAGAAATCTCACTTTGTGATCACCTGGGACCAAACCAGGGCTGCCTTACTGAGAGCTGAGTGGTCTAACCACTAAGCCACGGCACAGCTGCTTTAGAGTGTGATTTTGTAGTAATTACTTTAGTGTTATCACATTTTATTACCAATGCTCTTGGAGATCATGGAAGTTCCATACTTGCCCAGTTCTCATTTTTGTAGTTAGGAAAACTTATGAAAAACCTTAGCTTGGTATTGGAATAAGAATTTTGAACCTTTTCTTATTATGAGTGTGGGCATCATTGTTACCAATGAGTATTATTCTTGGTAAAATGAATTGCACATAATTAGGAACCTGAAAAGCTACCAACTCATAAATTACGAAAAACAATTAATTAAGTTGAGATTTAACTCTACCTTTTTTGGACCTTAAAATCACAAAAAGCAATGGAAAACTAGAATTTGGTATTCATAGAAAAGCAACACACACAGATAATTACATCAAAGCAAATAGTTTCAACCCAATTCCACACAAACATGCCACCATCAACAGTCTCACACAGATTAGTAAATCTACCCCTCAGCCAGCAAGAATATCAAAAAGAATACCGTCAAATCTTAAAAACTCCAATTAAAAATGGATATGGAAAAAACTTTGTAGATAAAAAAACTAAAATAATTCAAACTTCAAAAGAGATTAAAACAGACTCACACCAATAAAACAAGAAATTAGATTTGCTAAATTTACTTACCACCCCTGGGCCACAAAAAAGTTCCAAAAATATTCAAGAAATACAATATAACATTGGCACCAAAAAACAATTACAACATTAAAAACCTACTTAACAGTAATAATACTGATAGATAAAACCAGAGGAAAAGTCAGGCATTTACAAGATTAAGTGTAAAGACTGTGAAAAATTTTACATAGGGAGGAGAAAAAGAAACATAGGCACTAGAAAGAAAGAACACTTCAGGCACTTAAGATACAAAAATATTGATAAGTTCACAATAGAAGCTCATTTCTGGTCTGAAAATCATGAAATTGAAGATAGCACCGAATTACTAAAATACGTATAAAAACATAGTGAACTCGTCATATGGGAGAGAATATACATAGAAAAACATAAAAACCAACTAATGAACTTTGAAATCCCGCCAGAAGAGAATCCCACATTTAAGTTCATCACTAAATCAACAGATGGCAGCAGCAACTCTAGAATTACCCACACCACTGGATCAAGCTTTAGTCGCATAAGAGCCGAAGATGCAAACGATGATTTGCGAAACATGTCCTCAAAATGGGTACGTAAGTGAAGCTGATGTGTAATAAATACGACTCATCTATAAATTAATAATTAATTAAGTATTTGTTAATCTCAGTTCCTCTTCTGTTACACTTACGAAAACTTTGCCATGTGCTCACACTCATCTTTCATTGGCTGCTGGAAATGAATCACTTTTAAATTAGTGCTACATACATGCCAACTTTTATGGTTTTTTTGCAAAATATATGGGAGTGAAGACGTTTTTGTGGCTTTGTAGACAAATTCAAAATATTACAAATTTTTACCATGATTACAGACTAAATGTTCTGCACTAATTGGTATACAGTGCTTTGATAGGCTAGAGTTTAGTTGTGTGCCTGTCCATCATGATCATGGACACCCTTAAATAGTTGCAACAAAATGTATAGTGTGCAGATTAAAATTTGATTGCACCAGGTAGCCAACAGCAAATGGGTGCAAACATTTTTTATGGATGACGTACTATAAATCAACTCCTTCATGTAATTTACCTTATTCACATTCTGCGGCTTCCAGATGTGTTTCCCATATTTTGTGTTTTTTACGTTATAGGTTATATCAGGATGTATAAAATAAAGTCTAGAAATCTGTGTATAGCCTGGGAAGCTGTTTGCCTTTCAATGAAATATAATAATAGCTAGTGACTAAATTGTACTTATCTTTGATATTATATGTAATAAAGGGACTAGTTTCACAATTGCATCATTTGCATCTTCAGCCAATTTATTTATTTCTGTTGTTACTGTTACTGCTGCTAGGTGATAATTGCTTTTTGTTTTATTACCAACCTGAAAGTAAAACTTATTGACAGAATTGATTGGTGGTATTTCATAATTCATTAGGTGCATGATACCTATTTTTCAAAATAAATATTTTTCTCAAACCATTAAATCTGTTGGTCAAGCTTTAATAACTTCACCTTTGGATTTATTTTGTCATTAAGTGACCAAAAATCATCTACAACTGACTTACCAATCTGCTTATATTTAATATTTCTGAAAGAAATTGTAGTTTCTGAATTATGTTAGATTTGTCAATATCATTCCAGAAATAGTAATTTTATTTGTTAAAAACAGAGTACTTTTAAAAATTAAAAGTAGTAAGAACTGTGTGATACTCACTGTGTTGCTAATATTTTGTAAACAGGCTGGCAATGTTATCTACTGTCGTTCACAAAAATAAATATCCAACCTGTGCAAAGGGTCACCTGATTTTTAGGCATTTTTATATAGATACATGAGAATGAAATTTGTCACGTTAAGTTTCAGAGAGAATGGTACCTATTGGCCTACCTTGCATTTTTTGAGAATAGTATGACAGCAATCATTTTATATTAACTGGAAGGTATTATAATTCAACTCCAATACTTGTAGAAAACATACTACTGTTGTGTTTCAGTTAAGTAGTGGAACAGAAGTAAACATAATTTCATTATTGGATGCTTTGCTTACCAATGTAAGCTTAATGAGGAACTCCTCGTTTCTGTGTTTAGTATAGCTGAACTTCTTAAAGCTCATGACTACTGATCAGTAATGTTATAGATTTATTATCGTATGTATATATTTTTTTATTTCTCTTTTTCTTCTTCTTTTTGTATATTAGGCAGACATCATTATTTATATAACTTGTACCAAATATGATATAATACAAACATTTCTGAAAAAGCCCCTCCTTGAGAGCAGCAAACTACATGACTATTTTTATTTTGTAAAGCACTGTAATATTTTTTACCAGCTTGTGAATACTGCAATTTGATTGAAATTTTACAACTGAATGCTTTATAAGATATTAATTGCTCTTGCTGAAAATAAAAGAAAGAATATGCCTACTTAACTCTCAGTCATTCCTCCTGAAATTATAAGTATTTATCTTTAATTACCCACATTCTAAAGCATCCTTATATAAATCTCAATCTATTATGTTAAAGAATTTATTATGATCATGCATAATTAAAGTTTCCATTAGCTTACAATAGATATAAAGAAGCATTATATCTTCTTAATGGTAGAAGGTCTCAACAAGCAAGGAAATTAAAATCTTTCAGGCTAAGAAACTAAAATAATTATCTTACAAATCTTAATTGAACTCGTAAAATTATGCGTTAATATGATACAAATATCATGCTATGTGAGAATAAGACTCAAAGCATCAGAAGCAAATGAATTTAATATGGATTCAGATTCAGATTTATTCATCAACAAAATTTATACAGAATATGGACTTTGTCAAAAAAAAATGCTAAGTCAAACATTATCATATTTACAGCACATCAAAGAATTTAAGAAATAATACAAGGTTGTACCGAGGTGAAATACAGATGCTCAGCATTTGCCTTAATGACTGAAGGAAACCTCAGAAAAACTTCAGTCAGGTATACAATTGCATAAGATTTCTATGTACATTATATTTACAACTGAAGGTGATTACTAAAATATAGGTACTAATAGATATTAAAATATAGATGTGAGTATAATCTTTGACTTGGAGGTTGTTGTCAAGCTTGTTTTTGAGACATAGTGCATCTCCCAGGTGAACAGGATCCATGAAACAAAAAAATTCAGAAATGAAAAAACTGGAACGGATGGATATATAACATTTAATGATAATGGTCTCAAAAATTAACAGTTTCAAGAACTTTATGTAGTGAACAAAGTAATTATAATTAATTTTGACGTCACTGTTACTAAATTCCTCCAATCACGCATAATTAATTAAATATTAAAAAGAGCACATTACAGTTGTAGGTTATTTTAATGTGAAGTAACTGTTTGTACCTTCAGCATTATAATTTTGTATGTTTCCAAGCATTATGTAATGTTACTATGCGCCTATTAAGTCAATTTTTAGACATATGTCTCTATCCTGATTCTCCATTTCCATTTCCATTTCAAAAAATATAGATGCAGTAGGCCAAGAGCTGTCACATTTGAATCCTGTATATAGGAATACAATTATCTCAGCCATTCCTCCGTTGGATAATTTGGTCTTTGTTCATATAATAGCAAGTTTCATTGTGTTGCTTACTTAGCACCATACTTCATTACAATGTGGAATGTTTCTAGGAACATCGGAAATGGTTTAAATATTTGCTTTTCTTTCTTTATATTTATATTTATTTACGTGATAAACAGAACATCATCTTGAACAAACCTGGTAATTGCAGTATTCAACGTGGAGTATTAACATTAAAAGCACCTGTAAATGCTGACTGTGTTAATTAAAATAAATGTTTAAAATGTGGCACTTTTTAAAACTGCTCTTGAAGATTTGTGTAAATTCTATATAAGTCATAGGTTATTGGTACTGTTATTTCCAGTGTGCAAAAATTACAACTATAGACTATAATGCTCCAAAAAAAAAAAAAAAAAAAAATAATAATGCTCGAATATGAGGCATGTAAGAATAACAGCAAAAATGAACAATTAAATCCCAAGGGCTGCCTTCAGTTTTCCTCAGCATTTGAAGAAGAAACATAAAACAGGAAAGCAAGACCTCATATAGTCACTGTCTATTTGAATTACTCCTTGCAGCCTTTCTTACATGTTGAACAGTGCAAAATGAAATGTGTAGTGTTTAACGCCCGCTTTTACTACATACAGCACCGCAGGCGATGACACTGATACATGAGATGAAGATGGAGCACCGGTGGAATGAGATGGCGGGGGAAACCGGAGATCCTGGAGAAAATCCGCCCCAGCGCCGTGTTGTCCACCACAAATCTCACTTTGCGGTTGCCTGGGATCGAACCCGGGCCGCCTTGGTGAGAGCCAAGCGGTCTAACCACTGAGCCACGGCGCGGCCTGAACAGTGCAAGGTTATGCATGTAATGTTGCCACATTTCTAAGACATGGGCCATAACTGACTCTATGACTAGGTTCGGAGAGGAGACTTGACACCTCAACCAATGAAATCTTTCATGCCTATGTTCCTGACGGGGCACACTCATGAGGGAGGTGTGAGGTGAAATGAGATAAGATGATACTAAGAGTGGTGCCACCTATGAGCTTGCACATCTTCTGGGGACCCTGGGACTTGGAGACCTGCACCAATCTGGAGAACAGAATTTATGAGGACATATTTCTTGCCATCCAATGCCGAAACTCCCTCCAACCCCACTTAAAATACACCCGTCATTCTGCAACATCCACATCCCGCCACTACGTGGTTAAGCTCTTCCCAGAGCAGGTACGCGATTTGACCACCCTTCGGGCTGTTCCAAACAGCCCGCCAGCATCAAGTTGAGTTTAAAAAAAAAAAAAAAAAAAAAAAAAAAAACTCCCTCCAACACACAGAACTCGAAATAGCCAACCAGCATGAAAAGTGAAGTAAAGTGAAAAGTGAGATGAAATGGAAGGACAAGAAATTAGGAGGATGTAATTATCCTTTCTAGCACTTGCCTAGTAGCTTTGAAAAACAAACAGACAAAAAAAAGGGTCAGGATGGTCAGCCATGTGAATTGAGTCCACAACCGCCCAATTGCAGGCCACAGATGCTAACAAGGGAACTATCGCTGTACTCTAACTGCTAAACACTTGAAAAGTTGATGGTACAATGCTTGCTGTATATAAGCCATGTACACCAAAAGTCTGCTGCGTAGTAGAATTGCAACATCCAAAATTGAAATCTGGAAAGTGCCGCTGCAACCACTTGCAAGCTGGACATCCCTCATCAGCTCATATCCAGGTGTGGGGGACAGCACTCTTTAGGTATGTCATGTGTAGACTGCTGCCTGCCAGGGTAAACAATCCCTCCCATACAATGTTATGTTATGATGCCTATATGTTCCTAGGTATTCTGGATACATTTTTGGGTACTTCCAGCTATATTCCACACCCAAGTTTGTGCACACAGACCCCACTTAGAGCAGAGATGATGCCATCAAACTCTCAAGTGCACATAGGTGTTACTTTTGTCCTGCGTAAATAGATATTCTCCCTGCTCCAGGAAATGAGCCCCTAGAGATGGCAATAGTGTTATGAAGGAAATCAACATAAATCACACTGGTTATTCTCTCCAAAACTACAATCAGTTGTCCTGGTCCAGATGATGATGATGATGATGATGATGATTTGTGTTTAAGGGCGCTCAACTACAAGGTCATTAGAGTATTTGTCATCCACAGAATGTCTGGGATAGTATCTTATGTCGCATGACCTTTAGAGACAGTGCTTACCTTTCTGAACAGATAGGAACATCTCTGACCAGATAGATTCCAGTAGGACTTGTCAGAGCTGAATGACCTAGCTTATTCCAACCTTCTGAATTTGTGAGCTTCAGTGAGCATTGCCCTAGTGGCAGGACAATGAAATTCAAGGCCTTTGGTTTCCTCTGTATAATACCTTCTTGAGAATATATGTATTCCATAGACTTACCCAGTAAAGCGGTTGTGTATGTAGTGGAATGCTCCCTTACTTTCATTACTAGTGCCTTGTTCTGTGCAGCAGTAATTTCCCAAGGTCTTCCTGATCTTGGTAGTGACTTAGCGCATTCAATGTCTTTTGTGTGATGTTGATGTAGCCATTTCTTGATCATCTTACTTTAAGCGCAAGTTCTCTAGAGATTTTCAGAATGCTCTGGCTCTGTGAGGAATTTAGTGTGATCCTGCCCCTGTTTGCTACTGTCTACTCTTGGAACTGCATGGACAAGATGCAACAAATGTCTAAGAATGACAGAATTGGAGAATATTGGGAGTGATGTTTCTGACATGTGCTTTTAACACATTATAATGATAAATAGGAGACAGTATAAATCTTTTGAATTATGTATGAATTTGATTCCACATATTTTCAAGTGTCTATAAGGGAACTTAAAATAACTATTATATGATTTTAACGATTTCATTAACATTTTTCTATCATTGTAAAGCAACTAAAGGAATTTATACTCTACATTGACTGCTATACTCATATTTGTTCTAGATAATGTTCTCTGTTTATTTTCTAAATAAATATAAACAAATATCTAAAAAGAAAAGCAAAATATTGAAACCATTTCTAATAGTCCTAAGAACATGGCACATTTCAGTGAAACATGCAGCTTAGTTAACGACAGAATGAAACTTAATATCCTATGGCTGAAGTCCAAATTACCCAGTTGAGGAATGGTTGAAATCTTTGCATCACTATGTATGGATTTAAAAGTGTCAACTGTTAGTGGTTTGATCCTTGCCTACTGCATGCGTATTTTCTGAAATGGAAATTTAACAATTGTCTTTCAGTCACTAACTTTTTCATCAGAAATAGAGAATCAGGATAAAGATACATTTCTAAATATTGAGTTACTATGAACTTGACAACATTGTATCTATACTGTTTGTAACATACTGTGACTTTGTGGGTTCGTGAAATGAAAAGTCCAATTGCACCACTCAAAAATCTTCTTTATTTCCACCGACTTACAGTTAAGCACTTGCCAATTACACAGAAATACGTAATGCACACAATTACAATTCACCAGTTCGTAAGTTAACGTTCCGATGCACGTACACAGTCTTCTCGTCCGTTTGCTAGCTCGTCAAGCACTGACTGACTGCCCCTTGCACGACGTGTCGCTTATATAGGGTCCGCTTGCCCATCTAGAAGGTTCTCGATTAAATTGAACGTCCCGTAATTTCCAGACCCTAGTAGAAGGGTAAGGAGACGGCTCAGGGGTCCGACATCCCTCTCCTAACCATCCCTTCAGTTAGTGACAGGAGACAAATGAGTGGGTGTGGCGTGGCCTCCGGTCCCTTCTCAGCTGTTGCTTGTGGTGCTTCCCGATAATTGGGTGACAATACATAATGACAACACTGCTAGGTGCTAACAGTTCCTTCATGTCGAAATAATCTGTAACTGTATTGTGGTCTATTTAATATATAATTACTTTATTCACTTGAAATATCCATTTTTGTTATCTCTAATATCATTAAGTAATATATTAAATTCATTTGCTTTTGAAGGTTTGGGTCTTAGCATGGTGTTTTGTGTCAAATTACTATAATTAACTACAAAGGAATGTACCTAGTTTAGCCATAAATAGTGTTACAACTTGAAAAGTGAAAAATGCAAATACCATGAGAGATATTTTAATATGCTTGTAGTATGTTGTACGTAAAGGCATTCATTATGCACAGCACCAATCACTTTTCCAAATGGCCACCTTTTTGCACGGATACAGGCTGAGTCTTTGTGGCCACTCGTCTATGGCAGAAAGGATGACATCCAGGGGGAAATCCGCCACTGCTGACAACAAGGAATGCTTACTGACTACGTTGGTAGTCCAATGGACTTAGGTCCAGACTGTTACTGGACCAATCTTCAGGCAAAATGAAGTCAGAGACATGATACTGAACCCACGCTTGACTTTACCGAGCCTTGTGGGCAGGGGCAAAATCCTGCTGGAAAGTTCATGGTTGATTTTGAAACAATGTGCCACTCAAATTCTTGACAATAGGCTCAAAAACGGTGCTTTCATACACCCTGGCACTGGGTTTAGTGCCCCTTTTACAAAAATGTAGCAGGGTGGTACCAGAATAACTCATCCCCCACATACCATCACTGAGGAGGAGGCCCGCCTCAGTAGCGTAGATGGTAGCGTGTCTGCCTCACGTTCAAGAGGTCCCGAGTTCGAATCTCGGTCAGGGTGAGTTACCTGGGTAAGGTTTTTTCTGGGGTTTTTCCTTATCCTGTAAGACGAATGTCGGGTAGCTCTAAGCTCCATGGACCCTGGACACATTTGAGCTTCATTTCACCCATTTCATTCACCATCCGATATGACTTATGTATGAGACGTACGAGGAAATTTTCAAAAAATCTAATTTTTTTTTATTGTTTTGTAAAATAGTATATCGTGTTAGCTATCAAACACCAAAATATTATGCCTGTACGTGGTCTGTATGTACCTTTAAAAAATTAAATTCCCTAGTGTTGCATAGTAGCATACTAGCAACATATAGTCTTCCATCAGCTGTCTTGGAATCTATAAAGCCCACCTACCAATTCTTAGCACACCCAGACTTGCTAAAAAAAATGTCTCTATGGAGAGACACAAAACCCAAATGAAAGCCTCAACAGTTTGATATGGAAAAGGTGTCCCAAAACATCATTTGTGTCTTCCATAGTGGTGAAAATTGCTACAATTGATGCTGCAATAGTGTTTAATGATGGGAATGTTGGCAGAAAGAAAGTTGTGCATCAGTTAGGGTATCAACCTGGTGTGTTTATGGAAACAATTTTGCAGAGTATCGACAACATTAGCATCGCTGGTGCAGAAAGAGCTATGAAATTAATGCAGAAAGAAGCAAGACAGAAGAGGAAATAAATATTAAAAGCAGAAGCATTACTAACAGTGAAGTATTCTTCATATTTAAGTTTGAATTTATGAGTCACTATGTTTACACTCAGTCTTCACTTACTTGTTGTTGTATAATTGAAACGTTTTCAAGATCATTCGATCTCATCATCAGCTGTTTGGTGACTAAATGAACCTCCCTCTTCTTCCACTACTACGGAGCTCCGATCACTCTGCCATCTGGTGTTAGGGGCACTAAGTTTTAATACTTCATTTAATGCCGGGATTTCAAAATTTATAACTTTATCACGGTTTTTGTTTATGAATATTTTTTCCCAAATATCCAATTCTTTGGGTGTACTTAAAGATTTTAACAGTTTAATGTTGTGGCCAATGTTGTGGTTTTCTGTCCAAAAATGGTGTGAAACTGCAGATTTTTCTGTTTGTTTCAACTTAATGTTCCTCTGGTGTTCTTTTTGCCTGTTTGCCACAACATTAAACTGTTAAAATCTTTAAGTACCCCCATAGAATTGGATATTTGGGAAAAAATATTCATAAACAAAAACCGTGATAAAGATATAAATTTTGAAATCCCGGCATTAAATGAAGTATTAAAACTTAGTGCCCCTAACACCAGATGGCAGAGTGGAGCTCCGTAGTAGTGGAAGAAGAGGGAGGTTCATTTAGTCACCAAACAGCTGATGATGAGATCGAATGATCTTGAAAACGTTTCAATTATACAACAACAAGTAAGTGAAGACTGAGTGTAAACATAGTGACTCATAAATTCAAACTTAAATACAGAAGAGGAATTTAAAAAGAAAGGCTGAAGAAGACCAGAATGAGGATACAGACTATGGATATGTGAAGTTCTGACTTAAAATTAAAATGCAAACTGAATAATACTTATTAAATTTTAGATGAGTCGTATTTTTTACAGTTAAATCTGAATAATACTTATTGTATTTTTAATTTTCTTTCCCCGTAACTTGCATTTTCTACAACTTCAACCCATTTTGCTGTGAAACTACTTCATCTACAGTGATGCAATTTAGCACATAGCTTTCTTATGCCACAATGAACATTTTGTTGGTTCTAGAATTTAAGATTAAGCACCAGATGGAATGTGATGATACAAATTTTTTTTTAAAATTCTATACAGCTTCAATAAGAAATCTAAATCCAACAAATTCATTTTCAGTGTATTTTAAAATAACATACCAAATTTCAGAAAGATAGCATATGTGACTTTTGAAAAAAAAAATGGGCTTAAGTTTGTAAATCTCTCTGCATATAGAAAAAATATGTAGCATTAGTTATAAACAATTGAAAATTATGAAAAAAATTGTGCATATTAACTGTATTATCTTAAATGAGTATACTAAGTTTCACTTCTCTAGCTTGAACACTTTGGCTGTTATGGCTATTTATGTAAGACCTAAACTTTAGGAACCTTATTCCTGGCTTCCTGAAATAATGATGAATAAACCTTGTCTTGCAATTCCTTTCTTGGAAGTGTTGAAAACAGTGTTGTTATGATAAATTAACTTTAAAGAGAGTCAATTAAAGACACTAGACAACACTTACTTTTAAATTTTTCCGGAACATGTTTCAGAGGCTTTGCCTCTATCATCGGCCGGCTCTCGACTGGTTCTCGTTGGTGTAGCTGACGATACCTTGTCACAGGTCTCCTCTGGTGGCGGCTCAAGGAACTTGCTGAACAAATCCTTCTGGGGGATGTCAAAATTGAATTATAGGAACAAAGTATTCAATTTCGACATCCCCCAGAAGGATTTGTTCAGCAAGTTCCTTGAGCCGCCACCAGAGGAGACCTGTGACAAGGTATCGTCAGCTACACCAACGAGAACCAGTCGAGAGCCGGCCGATGATAGAGGCAAAGCCTCTGAAACATGTTCCGGAAAAATTTAAAAGTAAGTGTTGTCTAGTGTCTTTAATCGACTCTCTTTAAAGTTAAACCTTGTCTTTTTGCACATTGAAAGACTCCTCAAAAGTGAAAACCTTTTCGTCAGTAAATAGAATGTTCTGATGACCATTTTGTGCATAATGTTTTTGGACACGTCATCATTTAAGCACTCTCAGTTTCTTTAGGCATATGTCAACATAATATATGTCAGCAATAAGCCCTTAGTCCGAGGTCCTCTGACAGAAGCCTGGACATTGACCTTTTTGAAATGTTCATTTCACAGGACAAGATAGCCTCCTGCTTCTGCACAGATTTCTCTGAACAGAAGCCGCACCACTGTTTTTTTTTTTTGCTGGAGTCCTGACAACGCATGGTCGACCCTCCCTCGGCTGATCCTTCACAGTCCCAGTTACAGTGAATCACTCATTGGTGCAGTGCACAAACATAATGGCTGATTTTCAGCTTTTGTAGCGTCCCTTAAAAATGTCCAGATTTTCTAACTTTATGCAGCACCTGTGGCTGAATGGTTAGACTGCTTGGCTCTCACCAAGGTGGCCTGGGTTCGATTCCAGCAACCACAAATTTAGATTTTTAGTGGACAACACAGTGCTTGGGCAGGTTTTCTCTGGCATCTCTGGTTTGCCCCGCCATCTCATTCCACCGATGCTCCAACTTCATCTCATGTCTCATCAGTGTCATTGCCTCCGGTGCCATATGTAGTAAAAGTGGGCATTAAACACTACACATTTCAATTCATTTATGCAACGCAGTGACAGCTACATGATTTTCATAATTACCCCATTCCATGTTGAAATCTGAAGCTAAATACTTCCTCTTTCAAAGACAATCTAACAATGGTTCAAGGTTAATGTGTGGACACTGGCAGTTGTTTACCCGCCAAACCGGTTGTACAGTGTGTGTCAAAAATTTGTAACCGTATTTATGGCTAGACTAGGTAATCATGCTGAGTTAACCCAACATTTCTAAGAGAACTATTTTTGTTTCTTGGCCTCAGAGATTTTAATTTCCTTGTCTGTCATACCTTCTGACATTAAGAAGATATAATGCTTCCTCATATCCATTGTATACTAATGTAAACATTAACAGTACATTACACAAATATAAATATTTGTAACAAAAAACTTTACTCTTCTTAAGAAAATGGTGTTAATTCTTCTTTCTAATGGAAATTGATTTCACAAACAGATTGCTTGCATCGTCAGTCCATCAATAAACTTCGTAGATAAACAGTACATGTCTGAAGTAAATTCTTTAACATGGTATTGGTCTTCAAAATTTATAGAGAGATGATTTTGAATGTTGGTAATTAAAGAGAAATACTATTAATTTGGGAACAAATGGTCTATATTTGAAGTAGGTTTATTTTTCTTTTATTTTCAGTATTTGTCGTTAATATCTTATGAAGCATTCAGTTGTAAATTTTCAATTGTATTCCCTGTTCATAAGATGGCAAAAAATATTGCAGCGCTATGTGGAATGAAAATCCATATAATTTGCTGCTCTAAAGGTTGGACTTGTCAGAAATGTTCATCTTAATTTGGTACAGGCAATATTAATAATGATGTTTACCTAATATAACTACTATAAAAAAAAAAGAAAGGGAAATAAAAGAAAACAAAATATGCCTAACATGATATTTGATCTACAGCACTACTGATCAGCACTCAGCAGCTTTAATTGATATTGATATTGATAGTTTATTGATCCAGTTTATCAGATGTACATTGATTTTGGACACGTCATTTCTATACAAATTATTTAACAATATGACATTTGTATGCTAGTACCAAATTTTTACATACATAATTTACAATTCATCTAGGCTGTATATACATTTATTTAACAAATATTGTTTTAATTTGCTTTTAAATTTTGGTTTTGAGCTATTCGTCAGAATTGTTATCTCACTAGGTAGTTTATTATACAGTTTGATCCCTCTGATATTAATGTCCTTTTCAGTGACACACCTGTTAATATTATACATATGATAGTTATCACCATTTCTTGTACTATAGTGGTGAGTTTGGTTGTTTCGTACTAATGTAAGTCTATCGGTTATGAATAATATAGTTCTGTATATATACAGAGAATAGACTGTGAACATATTTTCAGTTTTAAATGTTTCTCTGCATGATTCCCTTCCTTTTAGGCTATAAATCAATCTAATACATTTCTTCTGTAGAATTAGTAACATGTCCATGTGACATTTTGCAGCTGTACCCCATATTTCGATCCCGTAGTTAAAGTAAGGATATATACATCCAAAATAAATCATCTGCAGAAGCCTAGTGTCTTTGTAACTTTGAAAATACCTAAGCAAGTATATCGATTTACTAATTTTATTACATATATAATCTATATGTTTAGCCCCTGTTAACTGTTTATCAACAATTATTCCAAGAAACCTATATGATTTTACTTCTTCAATGGTGGTGGTATTTATTTGCAATTCTGTATTGGAGGTAGTTTTTCTTGATGTATTGGGCCACATTACTTTAGTTTTTAGCATGTTACATTTTAAATTTACGGATTCAAAGTATTTGATTAGGGTATTAGCAGTGTGATTTAAATTTTTGTTTAGAGCTTCCAATGTCTTGTTCCAGCATATGGCAGTTGTGTCATCTGCGTAAGTTATTATAGCTGTATTTTGTGGACAAATAATATCATTAACATATATAATGAAAAGCAGAGGCCCTAGTACTGTTCCCTGAGGTACTCCATATTTTACTGTTTCTATTTTTGATTGAATTTTGTTTACAATTTTTCCCATTTTATGATTTACTTCTGTATATTGCTTCCGGCCAGTTAGGTAACTGGAAAACAATTCTAGAGGTAGTCCCCTTACCCCATAATTTCTTAGTTTGTGTAATAAGATGCTATGGTCAACACAGTCAAATGCTTTAGTCAAGTCGAAAAATAGTGAGCTTACCTTATCATTAGATTCTAACTTACTTGTTATTTCATGTATATACTGTATGACTGCAGAGACTGTGGAACAACCTTTTCTAAACCCATGTTGAAAATCTTGTAGTACATTATGTTTATTTAAATACTTAATTAATCTTTCTAATAAAATTCTTTCAAAAAGCTTAGCTATTTCTGATGTTAAGGTGATCGGCCTGTAGTTACTGACATCCTGTTCATCCCCTTTTTTAAATATTGGTTTGACTAATCCTAGTTACAAAATTTCAGGAAATTGACCGACTTCAATGGAGTAGTTAATCAGGTGTGTTAAAGGTTTTGAAATAGCTGTTTTACATTGTTTTAAAATAACTGGACTAATATCATCCCATCCACTACTTGCTTTTTTAGGTAGTTTGTTTATTATGTTGGTGATTTCGTTTTCTGTTGTTGGTTCAAGGAATATTGATTTGATGCCGATGTCGTTGTTTGCATATACATTAGGAGACAGTCTATTATGTGAAGCTACGTTTATAAAAAATTCATTAAATTTCTGACATATGATTGTTGGGTCTTGTATTAATTTCCCATCTATGTTTAGGCTTATGTTTTGATGCAGCTTTTTGTTTTCCCTACACTCATTAATTAGGTTCCAAGTTGTTCCGCTAGGGTTATTTGACTGATTTATTTGTTCTCTATAAGTGGCTATCCTTGCATTTAGAAGACTGTTTATATACTCCTGTTTGGCATCTTTGTATTTACTTTTATAATGGTCTGAGAGAGTGCTTTTATATAGGGCATGCATGTTTTTCATTTTTTCTTTGGATTTAACTACTTCAAATGGCAGTTTAACTCTTTTCTTCCTGGCTTTATTTACTCTAACTTTTTTTGAGTGGACATGTAGCTTCAAAATCAATTCTAAACTTATTATAAAATTCATTCCATTTATCATTAACATAAGCTTTTTCAAAAACTTTTTCCCAATTTTCAGCAGTTAGGATATTTACAAGATTATTTATATTTTCTTCAGTTACGCTTCTGCGGATCATGATTTCTTCAGTGATTCTATCACAACATGCAATATCAAAGTGTGCCAGCTGAGCATAATGATCAGAAATATGAACATTTACTACATTAGTTGATATTTCTTGTATATTAGATGCTATGTGGTCGATAATAGATGAGCTGTTAGCCGTTACTCTTGTTGGTTCCTTAATTAACTCTCTAATGTTGTATGAATTAAATACTTCTTTTAACGCTATATAGATGCTATCAGAGAGATCTAAATTTATATTAAAGTCCCCAGCTAAGATAATTTTTGTACATTTTTTAACAAATTTACTTAACATAACTTCCAAATGTGAAATAAAATCTTTGGCAGAACCTGAAGGAGACCTATATATTCCAAAAATTAACACATTTCCCTTATCTGTCCTTACCTTGTTCCCTGTTACTTCAAAAACTTTCTCTATACAATAGTTTTCTAAATTAAGTTTGGTGGCACATATGTCATTTTTTGTAAAAATTACAACTCCGCCCCCTTTGTGCATAGATCTGCTGTATCTATTAGCAATTTTATAGTTGTCAATGCTATAAATTTCATCACTACTGAGCCCATGTTCCGTTATTACACAGATATCTGCATTTGTATCCTTAAATAATACACTCATTGGCAACAGCTTGGAAAGGAGATACTGAATATTCAGGTGTAGGATACTGAATATATCACTGAAGTTGCCGTATTGTCCAGTAAATGACGATGGCTGAAATCCTTCTGTTGGTATCACTGATTGTGACGGTAAACTAGCATCCACCCCATTCGAAATTAGTTTCCCTTTTTTGCGTAGGATATTACCTCATTAAGCGGATTTCCAAACACAAATGAACCTCTACGATTGAAATGAACTCCATCCCAGCCAAAGTGTCGGTTATTTATCCAAAAGTTACCATCAACAAATGTGCAGTTCTTCACTTTACACAACCAGTTCAGCTCACTGTTAATTCTAGCTATGCGTTTTGCACTAGTATCATGTCGCCATAATACACCGCTTACGATTACTTTTATGCATGGAATTTCACGTTGGATATATTGTACTATGTCCATACAATCCCCCATTATTTCTTCGGCATAAACACCCCTGGCGATGTTGTTGGTCCCCACGTGTACAACCATGACTTCCGGGTCCAGTTTCTTCAAATCCATCTGTTCAATTTTATGTCGTAGCTCAGCAGCTCGAATCCCAGGAAAGCATTGAACACTATGTCCCTTTTCCTTGCACACATCATCAGCGAATTTAAGCATTGAGTCCCCAACTACTAGAGCACCAATCTTCCTTTCTTCTATTCGTCGTTGTGTGTCACATCGTAGATCATGCGAAGATTTATCCACAGGATCTGGCATTTCCGCAGCATCAGGGTACAAATTTAGGACGTTGTATCTGTTCCTCTCGATGGTGTTACAGTTTCCTTTACTATTCTTCATCACTCTGGATCCGTTAAGTAGTCTTTTTTGTTTAAAATTCTTCGAAGCCCGTATTTTGGTAAATCCATCTTCTTCTTCTTCTTCTTCACAAGTGTTTAGGTTCCTTTCCGCAATTTCCTTAAGCTGAATTAGCTGTTTTTTTAGCTCTTCGTTTTCTGTTCGTAGCTCTATCACTTTACTTTGCACCTTTTTGAAGTCTGCATAAAGCATATCAATGATGTGTTGGAGTGACACTATCCTTTCGCAATCCTGGCGTTCCTCTGGTTTCCCGCGCAGAGATGGAGCTGCATTTCCGGTTTCTTCATATTTCCTCGTTTTTATGTGTGATATTGCCTTACCTTCATTACCACATGATCTACACTCACTTATTGGATTACTAACACAGTTATTTAGTATATTCGCGTAAGTATTACCGTCGAAATCAAGCATTTTTTGCATGCTTCTTGTAACACAATCACTACTGGCCGCCATCTTGAACATCATCATGAGTTCAGCTCTACTAAACACAAAAACCAGTGTTGCTCATTAAGCTTACATTGGTAAGCAAAGCATCAAACATGAATCATTTTTACAACCTGGCAAAGCATCAAGGTGTATTAACCTTCACTAACAAAGTACTGTATTTACTTGTTGTCTTGTTTACTAGAAGAGTAAAATATTATTAACTTTGTGTATAGTAAGTGACGTAACACAAGTAGGGCACTTGGGAGCTGTGTATCTTATATGAAAGGTTAAGCAATTATTTTATGCAAATGTAACTTACCATTGTGTTGCTTAACACAAAGATATTTTAATTTCCTCTTCTCTTTCCTTGTCATAATATTCAGTCATGTTGTATATTTTTTTTTTTTTTGTACCTGCTGGTATATAACATGTTGCTGTCCAGAAAAAATGATTACACCTGAATAGAGTGTATATATTGTGTATGTGCTATTGGGCTCGTGTAATCTTTTGTTTCACACACTTTGTCGAGTAGTTCTTCTAGTCCACTACTTGATCAAATCACAATAGTAAGATGTTTCCCACAGGTGTACTGAAATTGTAATTGCAATATTTTCCCATTAATATAGAATGATTACAGTAATACTACCTTTCAGAACTGAAGTAAGCCAATGGCTGCCATTCTCTC
The DNA here is from genome assembly GCA_030765055.1 of Mantis religiosa. Taxonomy (NCBI): domain Eukaryota; kingdom Metazoa; phylum Arthropoda; class Insecta; order Mantodea; family Mantidae; genus Mantis; species Mantis religiosa. The sequence goes on from CM060948.1 coordinate 226,118,064, forward strand.
TGAAAAGCAGTGGAAATATATGACAAATGTCATTCTCATATCATTTATGTAAGAATTCCTGAGAATTAGATGACCTTTCGTGTAAGTTGGGTATTTGTTTATGTAAAAGATACTACATAATATATTGTATGTGTATATTAGGCAACAAAGTATATAGTTGCTATTTGGCATATTTCAGTTAATCAGTTATTTCAATTATTCAGTGCTTTTTAGCACTCACAAACAGCTCATTCTCCCAATAATGGTGTATTGGGATTCAAGGGTTTGTTAGTTTAATTGCTTTAAGCCTCTCTATTCCTTATCTCACTTCAGTCTAGTACAGCACCAGCGGGCTTAACATTCCAGAAATCTTATTGGTATAGGTAATAATTAAACAATCAAAATAGGTATTTCAGATATTTTATCTTCAAGCCTTGTCTTAAGCCAGTGAATTCGTTTGATTAAAACTTCAAAGTTCCTTATTTTAAACTACAGCTTTTTACGTTCCCAGCACCCCAAAAATTAATAACTTCCAATCATCTGTACAACCGTCTTGAAAGTTGCACTACAGTGTTTAAGAAATGCCAGATGACGTTATTAGTGAAACAGTTTTCAAGGCATTTTAAGTGCATTTGTGTTTCAGGAATATCCGGACTATTATGAAGTCATAAAGCGCCCAATTGATTTGGATCGAATTTCACAGAAACTGAAGGCATCACAGTATGACAGCTTGGATGATATAGTATCAGACTTTGTATTAATGTTTGACAACGCTTGTAAATACAATGAACCAGATTCACAGATTTATAAGGTACTGTATCATGATCAACTTAAGTGGTATTTTAAACTTTTGTGTCAAAAAAGGTTGAAGATACAACAGCTATCAGTGCTTGCTGACCTGATAATGTCATTATTAAGGGAAATGTTAATACTTTTCACTCAGCCTCTGGCACTTATATTCATCCTGCAGATTTTATATTAACTATACATTGTTTTTTGTAATAGTAAATTGTTATACTACAATTTAAGTCCTGTGTTATCTATCCACTGATATGATAATCTTTTTGAGTAAAGATACATGGGAATCATATACATTTTGAAAGTAATGCCCTTTTGGTTGAAGCTTTTTTAAAACATATAACTTTATTTAAATGCTCATCTTAATGAACAATGGACAGAGCAAAACAAATCATATCTATATTATAACTGAAGAAACAATACTATGTAAATTTTACAGGAGAAAGAAAATCTAGAAGACATGGGAAGTCTTATTCTGGTTACCAGAATGTACGAGGGGTGTTCAAATGAAAAGGTATGAAATGCCTTAACAACCAAACTGGTTGAAATTTGAATATGCTGTTTTGCGATAATGTAGTGAAACATCTAGTGATATGAATGTAGTGTCCAGACTGGTTGTGCGCATGTGCCAACACATGATGCAGAAGACAAGCAGGCATTGTGAGATCCATTCTGGTATCAGGTACCAGGAGATCCGTGGTTCAAATCCCGGCCATTGCATTGAATTTTTCATGTTGACTCTATCTATATCTTAGCCTATACAAGGTTAGTGTGAAGAAATGATTAATTTCCATCAGCTAACTAAAATAATAAGAGTTAAATGATGAAGCCTGGGACTTAAGTACTTAGGATAGTAAGTCGCCACAAACAGTGTATCTCGGATGTGAGAACCCCTAGTGGTCTACCGGGGAAATATACGAGTCAAATGGAGAATTTAATGTCATGACAGCAAGTTGACCATGGTAGCTCAATTGGTTAGAGCGACTGGATCGTAAATCAGGAGATCCGTGGTTCAAATCCCGGCCATGGCATTGAATTTTTCATGTTCACTCTATCTACCAGCATATTCAAATTTCAACCAGTTTGGTTAAGACGTTTCACGCCTTTTCATTTGAACATCCCTTGTAAAACTTGGCTTTAAAATAAAACAAAGGAGATGCTTTCCACTTTTTGATCTGAGATGCATCAGAAGCACATATGGTGATTAAACCTTTTGGTCTTATTTTAATTTTTAATTACCATTTGTGAGGGGAAAGCTGCAAATATACTGCAGATTATTATATTGCTTGTATTAAATGAGAAAAAGTTCAGTTCATTTGTATATTGTTTTAAACTCCATTTCATTGGTTTAAGTGAAAAAATCGGGTACATATATTATTGTAAATCATTTTTGTAATTCCAGGACTATTAGCCCAACAACAAGATTAAAATATTAAGATATAACATAGTATACTAAAATACTTAATGAGTCAAACTTTATTAAACTTAAAACTTCATTCACGTCAACTATTAAAAACAGGAAAGTTTTCTAATAGTTGATATGAGTGAAGTTCTAATAAAATATTACGAAATAAGTGAGGAGCATCGTTTCAAAATGCGATAAGTCCACTCTCGATCGAAAAGTTGTTTGAAGCGAATCTGAACTCTTTAGCACGTCCTGCATCATGCTCAATTCTCTGTTTGCTTCAAATCATGTTTTAAACCTGTTAAAATCGAGAGCAAAATTGCGAGTTTGGTGCAAACTGTGATATGTCCAGTGCTTAGACTGGATCAAACCGCAAAGTGTCCACATTCTTACGCACATTTTCGGGCTCGTGCAGAAGAATTCCCGCCTCTTCTATCGTTGCAGTACAGAAACGTGTGTTGCATTGTAGCTGATTGTTTGAAAAGATTGCATTGTCAATAGCTGTGTTGGTATTATTGTGAGCATTGTAAGCGGTTCGTGCAGTTGGTTCTGTGAATATGGAAGAAAGCGTGGTTATAGGTGAGTGTTCTGCTGGTTCCAAAAAGAGGCAAAAGGGTACGACAAAAAGGAAAAGAGAACAAGAAGAAAGGTGAGTTCCACTTAAATTTTATATAAAAATAATTATTGGTATTATAACGAAAACACGGCAACTGGAACACATTCAGAGCTACTTTGCGGATATTATCGTACAGTTATCACATTCATTGATGTGTTTTAGGTTTTCTGATAAAGATCCTAGCATGCTGGAGTTCGAATCTCCATGTACACATAGATAAGGTAGATTTAAATGCTGCACCATACCTCTGTATCACCTTACCAGAACAAGGCAGTTAGTATATAACTGCAGCAACAAATTACAAGATAAGATGCTGGAATCAATGATGTCTGTATCATCTTCCAAAAGGTGCAGGCCGAGAAAATCAGATAAGATTAACTCAGTGGTTATTATGTATCAAGTCAGAGTAAACAACGAAACTATTCCCCAGTGTTCTAAGTTCTTTCGAGCCCTTTTTTGGTATTGACACAACAAGAGTAAACAGCATAGCAGCTTCTCTAATAGCAGGTAAACCAATAATGGAGAGAAGGGGTGGTGACCGAAAAGCCAAACAGTATGCTCAAAAGAAGGAATCTGTAATTAGCTTCTTATCAAAGTTACAAGCTAGAGAAAGAAGTTTTAAATGAACTCAGTACATAATTTAGATTTTCCCAAACATAGCAGTATTACAGGACTTTATTATTAACAGTACATGATCACTAGTAAACACTTTCCACATGTTCATGTCTAATTTTCATAATGAAACACTGTTGATTTCAAATTTGTATTTTTCGAAAAAGATTTACATGGCTTTAAACAAAAATTTCAGATCACCAAACTGTGTAACTATTAATTATTAACTATTAATTGTGTAATTATTAATTACATCGGCACGTAACAGCTTAAAATACTGTGACTTTGTGGGTTCATGAAATTAAAAGTCCAGTTGCACAAACTCAAAATGTTCTTTATTTCCACCGAATTACAGTTGGTACACTTGCCGATTACATAGAATTACGTAGTGCACACAATTACAATCCACCAGCTCGTCTGTCACAGGTCCACTCCGCACTCACTGTTACGTAACACTGAACTCTAGAGCTGACTAAAAACTCCTCTGATACACGTATGCAGTCTTCCAGTCCGTTCGATAGCTCTGCGCTCCTCACGGCTGCTCGCCAAGAACTGAGCTTACTCGCCAAGAACTGAGCTCACTCGCCCACTGTAGCACTTATATAGAAAGCTGTTTCTGGAAGCTTCGCGGCTCGGAAAATCATCCCGACTGTTCCAGACGTCAGGGGGAGGGGTAAGAGACTCGTGCCGCTCTTCTAACCATCCCCTCCATGAGCGCTACACAGATAAATGGGTAGGCGTTGGCTGAATGCTTCCCGTCTGGCCCCTACCTGCCAGCTGGTTCTCGGGAATTCCGATGTTCGGGTGACACTGCTCCTTCCTCAAAGCTGGTCGTCCCGAACAGCACCATCGTAGCGAGCCAGGCGATCCAGTTGTACCACCAACATCTTTCCTCGGGGAACCTTCTGGATGCGGTAGACCACGTCGTTAATCCTCTTCAACACCCGGTACGGTCCTTGCCATGGCTGCTGAAGCTTGGGGCAGCGTCCCTTGGTCCGGGTAGGGCGGTACCACCAGACCAGGTCACCTTGCTGGAACCCTTGGCTGTTGGCTTGCCTGTCGTATCGGGTCTTCATTCCGTCGCTCGCCTTCTGGATGTTCTGGCGAGCCATCTTGTGCATGTTGTGAGGGGGGGTGGTCCAACAGGTTCTCCACATACTCGGTCGCTGGTTGTTTCACTTCCGAAGGGCTTCCAAAAGCCAGGTCACAAGGGAGGCGTAACTCTCGGCCGAACATTAAGCTGGCTGGCGTCGGTGTCTACAATGAAGGCGCCACCTGGTTGTGGAAATCCCAAAATTGGAGCACTGCACAGGGTCTTCTTCAGGTGCTGGAAAGCGTCTTCGGCATCCTCCGTCCACACATAAGGCCGGTGTTCCTCTGTCAGGCGGGTGAGGGGTTTGGCGATGTTGGAGAACCCCTTAATGAAGCGTCGGTAATAACTGCACAGCCTCAGGAAACTGCGCAACTCTTTCTTATCCTTTGGTCGAGGCCAATCTCTCACAGCCTGCGTCTTCTCCGGGTCTGTGGCCACTCCGGTTGCTGAGACTATGTGACCCAAGTAGTTAACTTCCTTGCGGAAGAGCTGGCACTTCTTCGCGTTCAGCTTCAAGTTGGTCGCCTGCAATCTCTGTAGCACCTTACTCAGATTCTCGAGATGGTCTTCAAAAGTCTTACCGACGATGATGTCGTCCAGGTATAGCAGGCAGGCGTCGTAAGTCAGTCCTCACATCACTGACTCCATGAGGCTTTGGAAGGTAGCTGGTGTGTTGCAGAGGCCAAAGGGCATAACTGTGAACTGCCAAAGCCCTTGGCCTGTCGAGAATGCGGTCTTCTCCTTGTCTCTCGGGTCTAGAGCTACCTGCCAGTAGCCCGACTTCAGTTCCAGGGTCGAGAACCACTGTGTACCAGCTAGCGTGTCCAGGGTGTCGTCAGTCCGGGGTAAGGGGAGACAGTCCTTCCGGGTGACAGCGTTCAGCCTCCTGTAGTCCATGCAGAAGCGCAGCTCGACGTTCTTCTTCGTCACCAAGACTACAGGGGAACACCAAGGGCTGTCAGACTCTTCAATCACTCCCATGGATCTCATGTCCTCCAGCATGTCTCGTACCGCCCCTTGCTTTGCCAGCGGAACGCGTGTAGGTAGTTGCCGAATAGGCCGGGCGTCCCCGGTGTTGATGCGGTGAAGCACTTTGTCCGTGCGGCCGTAGACACTGTTACAGTGGCTGAAGACGCGCTGGTATTGTCTCAGCAGTTGCTGGACCTTCTCCAGCTGTTCTGCAGTCAGGTGTTCGGCCGCTCTCTCCAGTAAGCCTTCTAGCTGGGGCCCCAGGTGTTGCGTTGGCACCGGCTCCTGTGTCTTGTCGATTGCTGTTACGTTTATCACAGGCTCGCACGCTCCCAAATCCGTCCCGGCCTGGACATCATGATCGGTGTCAGTTGGATTTAGCAGTCTCACTGGCACCTCTCGGCACGGCAGCAATGCCCTGGCTACACATAGTCCGTGTACAGGTGTCTTCTGGTCCAGCATCATGTTCCTGGTTCTCTGGCCTTCCAGTCGCGCCGTCACCACCACCTCGCTTCTCGCGGGGACAACCACGTCTTTGTTCAAGACGACCCTGCAGATTCCAAGGCGCTCTTCGGGTTGATGGAGTATAACCTTTTCTCTGTTGAGCCGCAGGACCTTCCTGCCGACGTCGACCGTCGCCTCGTGGCTCCTGAGGGCATACAGTCCCAGAATCACCTCCTCAGCCACCTTCGCGACGAACACCCACAGATGCACGGCACTCCGTCCCAAGGTCAGTTTCAGCAGGACCTCCTTCTCCACAGGCAAGGTGTCTCCCTATGCTGTCATCAGCTGGTATGGTCGGCTCGGCTTCCTAGATCGCAAACCCTTGTCTATGTCGGGTCTGATGATGGTCATGGCAGCCCCGGTGTCCACCAGCACGCGGCACGGCTTCCCTCTCACTCAACCGTCCGCAATGAGGCTGTCATCCATCCGTCGGCTGACGGCGCTCAGTGTCACTGGAGGAGATGGCGTGGACGGCGCCGACGTGCTCCTCGCCACGCCGGGCCTTACTCGTTCTTCCGGCTGCTCTTCCTGGTGTCGGCAGTATCTCTCTAGGTGTCCCGGCTGTCCACACCCAAAACACAGGCCACTAGGTCATCGCCGGCGTCCCTTGGCTGGTTTTCTGTCTCCGGTGTAGCGTACACTCCTCGTTCTCGACGTCGGGGTAGCCATCACCTTTGCCACCTCCGTCCTCAATGCTGCCGTCAGCGCCTCGTGGATGGTTGTGTAGTCACCGAGCATTAGGCGCTGACGTATCTCGGTGTCTCTTACCCCGTCGACAAAGGCGTAGGCGGCTTCCTGGGATACGAACTCCGGCTCAAGGTCAACCAAGGCCTTGCTAGGCAGCTGCTCAATCGCCAGGGTGAACTCCTGCAGCGTCTCCCCTGGCTGTTGTGACCTTGTGTTCAGCTGACTGTGGTAGGCTGCGGCTAGGCGGTGGTTCCCGAAACAGTTCTCCAAGGCTTCCCAGATATCCTTGGGAGCCGCCGCTGTCTGGACCGCGTTTAGGACTTCAGCGGCCCGTCCCTGGAGGCTGGCTATTAGCTGTGCGGCCTCTTCCTCCGGTGATCACTTGTTATGCCTGGCCACCGTGTCGAACTGACGGCGGAAGACCTCGAACGTTGACACGCCGTCGTATTTTGGAGGTTTGACGCGCGCCGATGTTGTGTCGCGTCCCGGCGCCTTGGCCTTCAAATCCTTCAACCTCCTGCCGACGACGTCCTCCACCATGGCGTTCAGATATTTGACGCTTCTGTTGGCCTTTCCCTCCAGCTCTTTAACGCGACTCGCAAGGTCTTCGACGCGCTCATCCACTTGGCCCATCCGCTTGCCCAGCTCCGTCATGTCATCCCTCACGCCGGCCAACTGTTCTTCAAATTTGGCGGCGAGAGCCTCGTTCGCCACTTTCATTTCCGTGGTCAGTTCGGCCATCTTCGTGGTCATTGTCGTGGCCAGGTTGTTGTTTGCAGCTTCCGTCTTCACAGCGAGGTTGTCATTCGCCGTTTTTATTTCTTTCAGTTCCGCTGCCAGGTTGTTGTTTGCCGCTTCTGCTTTCGCAGCGAGGTTGTCATTTGCTGCTTTCATTTCCATCATCTTCTCCAAAATATTTTCCAATGCCGATTCCATGGCCGTTATCCCACTTCCTGACACCAGTTGTGACTTTGTGGGTTCGTGAAATTAAAAGTCCAGTTGCACAAACTCAAAATGTTCTTCATTTCTCCGAATTACAGATGGTATACTTGCCGATTACATAGAATTACGTAGTGCACACAATTACAGTCCACCAGTTCGTCTGTCACAGGTCCACTCCGCACTCACTATTACGTAGCACTGCACTCTAGAGCTGACTAAAAACTCCTCTGATACACGTACGCAGTCTTCCAGTCCGTTCGCTAGCTCTGCGCTCCTCACGGCTGCTCGCCAAGAACTAAGCTGAATCGTCCACTGTAGCCCTTATATAGGAAGATCGCTGTTTCTGGAAGCTTTGCGGCTTGGAACATCATCCCAACTGTTCCAGACATCAGGGGGAGGAGAAAGAGACTTGTGCCGCTCTTTTAACTATTCCCTCTGTGAACGCTACACAGATAAATGGGTAGGTGTGGCCTGAATGCTTCCTGTCTGGCCCCTACCTGCCAGCTGGTTCTCTCAGGAATTCCGATGTTCGGGTGACAGTACCTTAAAATTTGCAATAAAACGATTTACTGAAGTTACCATTGTTTATATGGAAGAATGGTTCAAACTGCTTTGTGTCCATTTATTCGGGTGCAAAACATGATTAAGTCCGAATTTTTTCATATCTTAATCTGCGATTATAGCTTTAGATTAAGCCTCTGATTTTTGACACTCAGCATCATGTTATTCATTATTTTTTTAAAGCACAAGTGCATAACTAAATTCAAAAGTGTTGGTTAGTTTAGTAGTTATTACAGTTTCGACTTTCCTGTAAAATTGCTAATTGCGGACTTATCGCGTTTTGAAACAATGCTCCTCAAGTCTTTTAATATGAAATTAGCTTCACTTTTAACAACGCTTTTAATCATAGCAATTTCAATCACATAGTATTTTTCCTTAAATGTTATAAGATTTACAGAGATGTGTTAAGCAGGATTTATAGCAATACCATCACCACTGCCTGAAGTATAAAGCTATATCTGTGAGAGACTCTGTAACCTGTCAATTTTCTAGTATTGCCTGTTATATAAGAACTTAGCACACGATGCAACTAACAAATGAACTAAAAATGATATTTGATGGTGAAAATAAGCTAAAAGTCAATTTGGATGATTGAAGAAGAGAGATGAGGAGCTCTACTGCTTTAGAAATAATTACTTCACAGCAACTTAAACTCTAAATGTAGTCAAATTAGAGAGAAAGTAACAGATACAGGTTTTGTATGGAAAATATTAAAATATATAAGGTCTTGGAGAGCTAAAACATTACTTTCTGGATTCTAACAGGTTGTACATACAAAGTATTTATTAGTGTGATGCTAAATTGCCTGAAATTGCACTGATGCATAAAATCCAAATGCAGAATTTTGGTTAGTGCCCAGTGTGTGGGTGATTTGAAGTTCCTCTTTCTATTGTGCTATTAACAAGCACTTTGAAGTGCATATAATTCATTGTCATGTTTAGATGAGTGCATGCATTTGTAATGGACAACAGCATGGAGGCCAAGTGCTTTGATATGGAGTTGCTTTAGAATAAGGCTGTCTGGAATATAAGAATAGTTTGTTGAAAATGGGTAAAGAATAATAAACATGCCATTAATCTTAGAATAAAATATAATTGTGACAAACTTCACTTATTGGTTTGAAAAATGATAAATTCTTCTAATCTTCAGCCGAGATACAAATGATGTATTTGCGAAGCTAGTCCTGAAGAATTAATAAGAAAAATGTACATCATTTTCTTAAGATAAGTGACATTTTTGTTGCAAATAGTTATATTTGTGTAGATAAGTGAACTTTGTTACAATTATTATATTTTATTATAATAATTGTATTGCTTCACTGTTAGTAGCTTCAGTTTTTGCAAAATAAATGTCAATCATTTAATACTTAAGATCGGATGTATGTTGTATTGTCTGGCTTTGTTGCAGTGTTTCTACAGACAATAGCAGAATCCTTAGATGTGTCACCTTCAGCTTCCATGTTGATACTAATGTATCATGTTCACACGTGTATGGTCAAGTGTATGGTCACTAATGTGTGTGATAAACACAGTATCAGTTGCCTCATGTGAATGAAGCCTAAACAATGATGATAGATAAGTGTTTACCTGACAGTACTGGAAAGTAAATACTATGATAAATAATAGGAGAATTTTATCCTTGCAACTGTTGCAGAGAAATGTTCTTTCTGAGTATATAGTGTATGTTTTCCAGGTGTTCCTTGATGTTCTTTGTTGAATGTTCCATTTAATATTAGTTTATATCAAAGCCTGGTCTAGAATAAGTAAAAAACATAATGTTGGGGAGCTATATTTCCCAAACATTACTCAGAATCCGGCAGTGGTTAAATTCTTAGTAACAAGAGGAGAAGAAATGATAATACATTAATTGCTTTTTAATGTATTTTTGCAATAGGATGCACTAATGCTGCAGAGAGTTGCACTGCAGACAAAACTTCAACTAAGGGAAGATGAGGAAGCAGTTCCAGATGTAACTGCTGCAGTACAAGAATTGCTTACTTCACTCTTTATCTCAGTGTACAACCACCAAGATGAAGAAGGTAGATGTTTCTCAGACTCCATGGCAGAACTGCCAGAGCATGATGAAGTTGATGGCACCAAGTGAGTATAGGTTTGTTGTACAGCTGCATGTCTTTGCATTAGCATAATTACATAATTATTAGAACTTACATTTCTTAGTGCTTAAATAAATAAATGTTGTATATATAACCATTATTTTCTGGTCATTGTCAAGTTCACATATATAACCAAGACTGTTAACATTGCTCTTTCCACTTAACCCTTTCACTGCTAAGCATAAGTTAACTCAAATTGCAATGTCACCACATTCTACTGCCCATAGTTTCTATACCACTTGTATTAAAGTGATGCAACAAAAACGGTCTTCTGCCATCTCTTGGTTGTGCGCTGAGACTAGTTTTAATGTGGGCTCTGGTGTTGTACAGTTTCTGCAGGATTTTTAGTAAACTATGCACCAAGTTACATGTTAGCTACAGGGAAGTATAGTACACCACTGCCAGTTGAGCTAAGATGGTGTCATTCTTGCTGGGCATGTGCTTTCCCAACAGGAACTTTGTGATATTTTTACAACTTTGGAAGTAGTAGTATCATTTCTCTTTTAGTGAATCCAAAAGTAAAAGTGGACAAGAAATAGTGATGTTGCAGATCCATTACATTTATGTAAAAGGCCATGAGTATAAATTCCTTTGTTTTACAGGAAAGATATGTTTGTGCCAAAAATCTATCCATTTGATAGTGTTGCAGGAATTACAGCTAAAACTTTCAGTAGTGCTTGGAAGAAATCAGACCTTCTCTAATTTTTTTTAGTGAGATATCATGCAGACCAACAGTTTAATTTATGACCAACATGGTTCTACCCTCCCCTTCCTTTTGTTTCCAAAAAATGGTATGACAATCTATGTGTTTTTATTAGTGCTGCATGATTTAATCTATTAACTGAAATGATTAATCAATTAATTTTTTATTTTATATTAAATATTAACAAATTTTAATCAAACAATTGAGTTGATTAAAATTAATCAATTACAATAAATATTAATCAAAACTCTTTTAGCCAAATTTAGCCCTCTTTGTTTTGATGTATTGCTTCCAACCTAAACAGCCTTTCCAACGCATCAAGCTTTCACTAGATACGTAATGAGATAATATAACTCCTGAATCACTTTGAACTCAGAGAGAGTCTAAATAACACTTCTGTTGTGAAATATTCTAAGAGGTACATAACTACATACAGATGCTGACAGAGAGGTTTCTTTTCTTACAGCTTGCATGTGACAACATATCATATACAACTAATAAGTTATTGCTTGCTAGCACCAACTGAGCTGTACAAACTTGAACCAAACACTGTGCTTACGCAGCTATGAAAACAATAGCTGATCCCTATTCTCAGAGCTGGTGGTGGTGTAATTTTGCTGTAAACTGCAGTAAGCCAGTAACGTTTCTGAGTTCATGACAGTGAGTGAAAGTTATGTGTTAATAGTTAAAATAAGGAAAAACGTTTTGTGCTGAGTGGATTTAAAATTATGCCATATGAAAATTTGCAAGGGAAACTGGGTGTACATTTTGGCTTTAAGCTAAATGAATCTGGTAAAGTGTCTCACAGAAAAAAAGAATTTTGTAAAATTTGTGGGAAATTATTTAGTTGTAGCGGTAGAGTTAGTAGTTTGAATTATCATTTGAAACACACCCATCCATTTCAAAGTGCTAACGAATCATCTCCAACTGTTCCGGAAGAAGGCCTAAAAGAAGTTTCAAGAGAAGCCGTTGGAAACAGTTTGTATAATCTTCCATCAGAAGATGTAAATAGATGAATTTACAAGTTATACGATATTGAAAGATCTAAGCTATTGGGCACATTAAAGTATGTAGAATATGTTAGCTTAACAGGGGATTTCCGGACTTCAGTAGCAAATCAAAGTTACTTAGGAGTTACTGCCCACTGGATTGATTCTAACTGGTAGTTCTGCAGTGCAACGTTGCAAGTGAAAAACGTAACTGAAAAGCACAGTGCAATCATTTGTCCTAATGAGTTCAAACAGGTTGTAAATGATTGGAACATGCAAAATAAAGTCATTGCAATTTGTACTGACAGTGTTAGAAATATTGTTCTTGGTATTGCGAAATCAAAATATGACAATGTTAGGTTCTCTGCTCATACTTGACAATCAAGTTTCAATAAGGCAATTAAAAGTGCTTCTATAGATATCCTCCTTAGTAAATGCAGAAATTTAGTAGTCACTTTAAACACAGTCCGTACCTAGAAAATAAACTGTCTAAAAAGTTGAACAATCTTAATATTCCGTAGATAAAATTAAAACAAGACATAGTAACCCGATAGAACAGTACTTGTATTATGTTTGAAAGTCTCCTCAAAGCTAAGAGAGCAGTTATTGATATATCAAATACCCAACCATGTTTGTTGGTAATGGTGGTGTAGGGTTATGTTGGTGAATGTGCTCTCTATAAGTTGTGAGTTTACATAGGTATGTGGCAATTTGAAGTTAGAATCTGAATGTTAGCACATTAAACAACACATTTTGCTTCATCTGATCTATAAATTATGGTGTTCCATTAACACAAAGTTTTGTATCAAGACTTATGTGAATGTAAGGAGCCTGTAGTGCTAAAAGGTATTGCCAACATTGTGAACTTGGAGCACACACTCGACCCTAAGTATCGACTGATTCGAGAAGATGAGCAGTTGCAGTGTTTGTTCAAAACCAGTACCACGTCAAGACATATCCAGTAAAATTCAGTGTTACGAGTGTAATAACTGGTTTCATATTAAATGTGTTCAGTTAAGTGAAGGTGATGTTAAGTACATGAAGTCAAGTAATACATTGTGGCGTTGTAATGTTTGTAGCCTCAAACGTCGTGGCAACATGCATAAAGAGGACATACCTATAAACGAAACGCCATCTCTATGTGATGTGTATGAACTAATGCAAACCTTGAAAGAAGAAATTGGTTCATTCAGAAAGCATCAGGAAGATTTTGAGCAACACCTAAACAAATCACTGGACTTTTTTAATGAGAAAATGGAGGAAAACTGCAATCCTATAAAACACCTGTCAGATAGTGTTGGGTTCTGTATTAAAGAATTAGACAAACTAAAAGAAGAAAACAATACATTAAGGAAGCAGTTAAGCAATACACAAACTCATCTAGATGAGCTGAATCAGTATACCCGACGTAATAAAGTTGATATATATAGTGTGCCTGAGAAGAACAATGAAAATGTCTACGACACAGTTAAAAGCATAGGACTAGCTCTGGACATGGAAATAAAGGAGGAAAAGATCAACATTTGTCATCGATTACCGAAGCCCGCTCATCTCCCTACTAGTGACATTGTGGTGGAGTTTGTTAAAAGATCTGACAAAGAGAAATTAATGCAACGGAGAAAGGTGAAAAGAACTCTATCCTGTAATCATCTTGGCCTAGGTACCAGTGATCCAGTTTATATGAATCATAGTTTAACACCATTTTGTAGAAGTATATTAACTCAAGCAAGTAAATTAAAGAGGGAAAGGAACTATGCTTATGTATGGGTTGATGCTAATGGCAATGTTTAACTTAAAAAATCTGAACAAGCTAAGAATGTTTATATATTAAAATCAGTAGAAGATTTAAATAAACTAACAGTTTAAATGAGTTCAGAAGAACTTCATATTTATTATCAAAATGTAAGGGAGCTAAACACTAAGACTGATGAATTGTATATTAACACACTAAATAGTGATCATATTATCATGATAACTGATGATGACTCGAAGAAGAGTTATAGCGCCAAAATTTTTGATCAGCAGTATAATGTATTTAGGAAAGATAGAGTTGGGAAGAAAGGTGGTGGTGTTCTAATTGCTGTGACAAATATTTACACTTGTAGTAACATTGATATAAATAATGATTACTTTGAAGCTCTTTGTGTTAAAATTATGTTGCACCATTGTTCATATTTGTTCATTGTTGTGTATTTTCCACCAAATTCTTGGCTTGATTCCTATGAAAGATTTTATAATTATTTGGATATTATTTTCAGTAAATACCAAAATAACAATGTCATCATTATAGGAGATTTTAACTTGTCAATGATAATAGGTCCAGATCATATATTATTAATTGGAAGCGCATATGAAACTTCCCTAGCACACTTTTTAGCAATGCATGGTCTCTTTTCAATAAACAGTATTTGTAACAAAAATGGTAAAACTTTAGATTTGATACTATCCAGTATACCTAATTCTCTTACAGTAAATGAGGACAATGATCCTTTAGTACCTATAGATAATCACCACCCTGCTTTAAGAATTGAACATATAGTGAGAACAAATTTACATATGTACAAACATCTCTCTGTAATTAGATATAATTTCAAGAAATCTGATTACCTGAAAATTTATAAGTTGCTCAAAGAATCAAATTGGAAACGTCTTGAAACTGCTTGTGGTAACAATGATATTAATACTGCAGTAAATGAATTTTATGCTATCATCCAAGGAGTGTTTCAGGAAGCAGTTCCAAAAGCTAAAGTTCACTCATCCCATTTTTATCCGATCTGGCATACAGATGACATTATCAAAACTCTGAAACTCAAGTATTATTACAGGAAAAGAGCCAAAATTTTACCTCTGTTTAAAAAGAAATTTTAAGAACTTAGAAGAATGTCTAAAACAATGATAAGTAGTGCTTATAGATCATATGTACATATTGAGCACCGGAAAAATTTAAAAGTGTTGTTTAGTGTCATTAATCGACTCCCTTTAAATTTAATTTATCATAACAACACTGTTTTCAACACTTCCAAGAAAGGAATTGCAATAGTAAATATTTTTGGAATTATATTAGTACTAAGAAGGGTAAACATGAAAACAAATAAATAAAGGAATATGGACGCAACAAATTAGTGATACAGACATTGCAAATAGCTTTGCTGACTATTTCAAATCTGTGTACGAAGACAAGATGTTAAATCACATTGCTCCTGAACCAGTAAACACCTCTTTCTCGAATTCCTTATTTATATCAGAAATCACTATACAAGAAGTAAAAGATGCAAAAGCCTTAAGCCTAAAACCAGTAGTGGACCTGATGATTTGCCACCATATATATTAAAAGGTTGTTGTGAGATTTTATCTTAACCGCTTTGCTTACTGTATAATGCCATGATTAAGTCTAAGATATTTCCAGATCTCTGGAAGATAACCAAAGTATCTCCTACATATAAGTCTGGCAATGCCTCCAAAATAGAAAACTATAGACCAATTGAAATTTTATCAGCTCCTGCTAAAATTTTTGAACAAATTTTATATAAACGTATATTCTTTCATGTTAAATGTTTCATCTCAGAGCATCAACATGGTTTCTTTCCGAACAGATCTACTACAACTAATCTTATCAACTTTACACAATATGTCCCTAATGCAATTGATAATCGTCTAGAGGTTGATACTATATATACTTACTTGTCGAAAGCATTTGATAAAATCAATGATGATTTGTTACTTTTAAAGCTTTCCAATTTCGGTTTCTCTGAGCAACTACTACAGCTGATCTCATTGTACTTATCCAACAGACAACAATTTGTTACATATAAGAGTCATATATCATATACTTACACTGTAAAATTGGGTGTTCCTCAAGGTTCTAATCTAGGGCTATTATTCTTTCTTTTGTTTATTAATGACTTACCAAATGTAATAAAATGTTGGAATGCCTCCTTTATGCGGATGACCTTAAATTATATAAAGCTATAAGGAATGAGAATGATTCCAAAATGTTACAAGCAGATATAGATAGAGTTGTACATTGGAGTCAAGAAAACCATTTATTATTTAATGTTAAAAAATGTTTTGCAGTTGAATACAATAAATGTAACAATATTATTGATACTCAGTACACAATGACTAATAACAAATTGCACTTCACTAAATCCGTTAAAGATTTATGTGTCAATTTTACTGAAACTTTTTCTTTCAAAATGCACATCAATTCGGTAGTGAACCAAGCCTTTAAAAGCATAGGATTCATGGTTATGAATGGTGCACACTTCACAAATATAACTTCTCTGCTCTGCCTTTTATCAATAGTTTTGTAAGATCCAAACTGGAATACTGTTGCGTAATCTGGTCACCATACTATCAATCTCATATAGCATGAATTGAAAAAGTGCAGAATACGTTATTAAAAATACTGTATTATAAACAGTTCATGACATATCCTGATTACATGAAGTACACCGAGCTGCTAAAAGTATATAAAGTGATGTCATTAGAAAACCGCAGGACAATACAACAGTTATTCCTTTATAAAGTGATTAATGGCAATATAGATAACACTAGATTTTTACAAGAAATTAATTTAAACACCAGACATCCAAATCTTAGGTCCCGTTTCTTATTTTATTATAATAAATCCAAGATGTTAATTCACCAGAACTCTCTGCTTATAAAGATGGTAGCTCAGTACAATCACCTTAGTGACATGTACCATCTTGATCATAGTACTACCTATCGTATATTTAAAAAACAACTTCAGAACATATTTCTGTAGTTTCTTTTGCTTTATAAATAGGGTATTATTTGCTAAGTCATTAATTTTAATGTGATATCATCCAATAATTGTCTTATCAATAATATGTAATGCTGTTATTAAATTATAGATGAGTCGTATTTATTACACATCAGCTTCACTTACCTACCTATATTGAGGGCATGTTTCGCGAACTATCGTTCGCATCATCGGCTCATCGTTATAGAGCCGATTATATAGGCATTAGAGCCGATGATGCGAACGATAGTTCGCGAAACATGCCCTCAATATAGGTAGGTAAGTGAAGCTGATGTGTAATAAATACGACTCATCTATAATTTAAATAATTGTTTCGCTTCACTGTGGGGTTCCAATACAGTTAAATTTCGATATGTAATGCTGTGTTTCTTACACTTCCAGGTTTGTTACTTATATTTCAATGGTTGTATGTTCTTTTTCTTATGGTTATTTGTAGTTCTTAGTGGGTTCATAATTACATTTCTGTTATGCTTGTCAGTTGCGAGTTGCTTTTCATTTAACAATTCTGTATGTTATATCAATTGTGTAGTTGTTAGGTATACATTTTATTTTTATTTTTGTTTGTTTATATTGTAATTTTTTTATTTTTTATTCATGTATTGGATGTAATCAACTGTATAAGCTGTGATAACTGGGGCAATGCCCTGTAACAGCAAATTGAAATAAATAAATAAATAAATAAAATAAATAAACCTTCAAATATTATTCCATTAACTGAAATTGAATGGGAAATGACACAAAGAATGTTTGAATGTCTGAAACCTTGCCTGGATATTTGTGATTTTCTTGGGGGAAGTAAACACGTCACAGCAAATGTTGTGCTACCTGCAATAACTTTTCTAAGGTTAAGTCTCAAAGTCGCTGATTCAGACTCTCTATATGTGATCAGGTTCAAAACTACCTGTGTTGAAGATTTAACAGATAGAATTAATAACTGGCCTAAATTAGAAATGTACAAATGCTCTCAATCCAAGATTCAAATCCTTGAAATGTCTTCCAAGAGGCACAAGAGAATTAGTATGGAAAAGACTTTCAGAAAAATCTGTGGTGAGCACGAAAACTATGACAGAAGTAAATTTGAAGAAGAGAAAACTGATTTTAATGACGACAATGTTGAGGAAACCATCCCATTAACACCTCTTGCTACAGGAATTGACGTCTACAAGTCTTTGGGTGAACTGGATGACAATTTTGCAAATCCTCTTCAGTGGTGGAAGACACATTCTATTCAGTTGCCAATTCTTTCATCCATAGTGAAGAAATTACTTTGTGTACCAGCTACATCGGTTCCTTGTGAACGTGTGTTTAGTGATGTAGGAAATATTGTCACCAAATGAAGAGCAGTACTTAATTCAAAGCATGTGAATGCACATACATGTTTAAAATCATAGATGAAACAACAGTGACTAGGTGAGTCTTCATGTAAACTATTATTTGCATGACAGTCTCACAAATCCTACTAAATATTGATATAATAGGTTACTAAATAATTACTTAAAATATTGTAGATTTAATTCAATACATGTATAAAGCATGTGAACATGATACAAACACAAATTTTGAATCTAAATATTTAAAAGTTTCATAAATAATTAAATATACAGAGTATTAAAGTACTTTATATAATCCTTACACCTAATTTTCAAACAGATAATATCTTATTAATTTTTAGATGAGTCGTATTTATTACACATCTGCTTCACGAAAGTGAAGCAGATGTGTAATAAATACGACTCATCTAAAAATTAATAATTATTTCGCTTCACTGTGGTGTTCCAATACAGTTAAATCTCGAGATAATATCTTGATTAATCGATAGATTAATTGATTAAAGCAACATGGTTAATCGATTAAAAATTTTGATCTACCTACAGCACTAGTTTTTACCACTGACCATTCTCATGCCAAGAGTATAAAGAGCTTTCAAGGAATGAATATTTGTCCACCAACCTTCTTATTGTAACACTCCAGTTCTAGAATTACATGTCATTTAACAGGTGAATGTTGTTGCTTCGCTCTCTTCAGTTTTACAACAATACACAATCAGCAGGTGACTGATTATACAAACTAAAAATTACTATGGGTCACTTTTGGCATAAGTTTAGCTCAACATTTAGCTTATTTTCAAATATTTGCATTGATGAAAGAATGGTGTTATTCATTTTCCGATAGTTCACTCATAAAAGAACCAGATTTTTAATCAAATTATTCATGATTTGTGATTTATGAAACAGGTTACATTTTAGAATTTATGATAGTAGATACTGGCAATCAAACAGTTCCTATTCAGGATTTTGGCAGCTCTTGTGCTATTGTTCATACCTTGATATAAAAAAAAATTCTGGAACAGGGCACAGTTTATGGCTTGATAACTGGCATTCCAATCCCTTACTTTATGATAGTCTTCACAAACATAATGTTGATATTCGTGGAACTGTTCAGGAAGAATACCTTTATTTACAGAAAAACCACAAAAGGGTGAAATGGAAGCCAAATTCACATGCAGTATGATGGCACTAAGGGAATTGGAAAGATATGAAATGTGGATGCTTTCAATCTTCCACAGCAGGGGAAGAAAAAAAGAAAAGAAAAGACACCTAATAATTTAGATAAATACAACAATCCTATTTATAAGCCCGAGTGTATCTGTGACTGTAATCAAAACATAGGAGCAGTCGACAAATCTGATATGTTCTTTCTTCTATTCATTCCATGTGCAAGCCCATCAACTGGTACAAAAAGTTATTTTTCCATCTTCCACATTTATGCATTTTAAATGTTCATATCTTTATGTAATGAAAGAAGTGATGCAAACATTACTGTTGCAGATTTTCATATAGAAGTAATTTGAGATCTGCTAAGAAAGCATGCCATTTCAAAAAAATTCAGTAAAATAAAGATGCCCTTTCATGTGAGCTTTCTGTCCTGTTCATTTGAAAGATAGACATTTTTCCATCCCTTATACTCCACACAGGGAGGGGGGGGGGCAAGAAGTCAACATGACAGGGTTCAGTCTGTTCTAACATGAAAACAGCTGAGAGAAAGAAGCGGTAATCTTAATCTAGCTATATGTGCTCCCAGTGTAAAGTGGCGTTGTGCCTTGTGCCTTATTTTGAGCATTACTTCACTTTCCTTCAGTATTAGAGTTTAGGGGTGAGAATTAAATATTCAGTATTCTGTATTTTGTAGTTTGTTGTTCCAAAAAACTGTGGTAGTTAATTTCAAGCTTATTTAGAAGTCTGCTAAAGGAACATTACAATATTTTTGTTAATGCATTACAGATTTTAATCAGTGGCATGCAACAAATGATTTCCAAAGAAAGTATAAATTATTCATCACATTTTTTGCAGAATGGTATGGATATAAAACAAAAAAGGTAAGAATACAGCATGAAGTTTTATTACCTTGCTGCTACCTTCCTAAATATAGAAATTATTTGGAAATATATTTAAAATGTTGGCAAAAATACTCATAATGGAACTATGCATACATCAGTAATGTGTAGCAGTAAAAGGGTTAAGGAATGCAAGAGAGAAACATCACTGGTTGCCGTAAAAACTATTTGTAGTCTAGATACATAGAATAAAAAGAAGTATTTCAGAAAGTGGAGTGCCATTGTTACTAAAATTAGGCAAGTGAGTCAACCTTGTATATACTTTTCTCCACTTACAAGTTTTTTATGAAGACTAGTTTCTGGGGACTTCTCCCCTATCGTCAGCTCTGTGGTAGACTGATGATGCATCCGGTGTCTGCATCTGGCTTGGTGTTGTGCTGCCATCTAACGTCCTGGTAAGTTTGATGACGTCATCTACCGCGGGAATTTCAAAATTCATCAAGAGGTCCTGTTTTTTCGTAATAAATATGTTTTCCCAAATCTGTAGTTCCAGAGGTTTCTTTGCCTGTTTGATCAGTTCTATTTCTTGTTTTATGTTGTGATTCTCAGACCAAAAGTGATGTGCTACGGCCGTGGTCTGAGAATCACAACATAAAACAAGAAATAGAACTGATCAAACAGGCAAAGAAACCTCTGGAACTACAGATTTGAGAAAACATATTTATTACGAAAAAATAGGACCTCTTGATGAATTTTGAAATTCCCGCGGTAGATGACGTCATCAAACTTACCAGGACGTTAGATGGCAGCACAACACCAAGCCAGATGCAGACACCGGATGCATCATCAGTCTACCACAGAGCTGACGATAGGGGAGAAGTCCCCAGAAACTAGTCTTCATAAAAAACTTGTAAGTGGAGAAAAGTATATACAAGGTTGACTCACTTGCCTAATTTTAGTAACTATTTGTAGTCTGTTTATTGGTTACAAAGGCCATTGCCTCCATTTTCAACCTCTCATTGAAAATGGAAGCAATGGCCTTTGAAACTAGTCCCTCGATAGTATAAAAAAGTAAGTGACAAGTGTCAATAAACCGACTACAAATAGTTTTTACGATTAATTTTGATGTCACTGTTACTAAATTCCTCCAAACAAACATCAATGGTTGGCCTTATTGAAAAGTTCAGGTTTTAGAAATACAGTACTTTCTGTGATTTGCACCCATGGTCTTTAGGCAATGCTTTGTGATGTAAGTGGTTAACATTTAAAGCAATTCTGTTAGCCATAGCGCCTTTTAGATTCCACTTTGGCAATATGAAAGTATGGTATCCTAAGTTATAATGAGGCATGAACCTAAAAAGCGTTTATATATCCTACTTATTCAGATATGTGAAAAATGGTTGCCAGCATAACACTTTTGATAAGCTATTATTTACAAAACTTGATATGATGATTCTATTTGTTTTGTTACACTATAATTGAATTAGGGTGTGGAGAAACTTAAATATCTTTCTTAGGAGGTAACTTTCTCTTCTCCTCCAGGAGAAAGAGGAAAATAAAACATTTATTAAATTTTCTTTGATCAAGGGAGAGGATAATAATTTCCTCTGCGTAGAACACATCAGACATATTTGCGATAAAGTTTTTTCTTAGCAAATAAATGAGAATTTGTAAAAGAGTAAAGATGTGAAACAACTTATATACCAGGGCAGTTCAATAAGCACACATATTTCAAAATAGCTGGTAAGTGTTACCATGGTGTATTGTCATTTGTTACATATTGCCAAAATTAATTTATACTTGTAGATTAGTTTAGATTTGGCAAGCATTTTAGGTTGTCATTTAATATGTGTTTACTAAACTGGAAAATTTACAGTTTTACTCAATGATTCACTTTTTACTTTTGGATGAGTAAAATTGTCAGGAGATAAAAAGCAAATCTGGATGCTGTTTAGGGGACCTTTTGCCATCTGTGTCAAAAGTTAAATGCTGGTTCAGTGATTTTAAACATGGTTGAACATCCAATTTTGACAACAAGCACTCAGGATGCATGGCAAATATGGATAGGCAAATGGGGCTGCTGAGGAAGTCTTTGAAAAAGTCCAGGATATGATTCTTACTGATGGTTGAATTGTAAAGTGGCATAGGCTATAGGTGTGTCAACGGGAATGGCAATTCATATTCTGCATGATAAAGTTGGAGATGATGGGTGCCACATTTGCTCAGTGGATAACAGACTGGTTAGCTTTCAACTTTGAAGCCGTGTTTAGAGCTATTTAAGCCAAATCTAAAGGACATTTTGCACTGTTACCATTGATGAGACCTGGATTCATCACTATACTTCAGAAACCAAGGCAGTAACCAAAACAATGGGTTGCTTCCAGTGAATCTGTTCCAAAGAAGGCAAAGATGGTTGCATGGGCCAGAAAAAAAATAGCAAATTTTTGAGATTTGAAGTGTCACACTCGTTTGGATAAAAAAGAATACGTCAAAGAACAAAGAGCTATACTACACATAGCAGAAGAAAATGGATACAACAAAACTCTGGTGTTTCAGAAAATTAGAAAAGCTAAACTAAAGAAAATCATTAAGGAAGCAACAACATTTACAAAAGAAAAAGAAAGCAACAGCATATTCAGTGTATTCACATATCACCCAAAAACATTTAATAGATTCAGAAAGATCTTTAAGGCACAAAATATCATCTTGGCACCTACTAATGGACACTCAATGTTAAAATTGCTAAATTCAGAAACAAAAGATGAAATCCCATCAGTTAACAGATCTCTGAATATACCAAATAAGTTGTAAAAATTGTGAGAAATTCTACTTATGTCAAACTAAAAGACATCTAAATGCCAGACTCAAAGAGCACTTTAGAAACATCAGAATGAAACAAGAAGATAAGTCAGCAGTAGCATTTCATTTTTGGAACAAAAATCATGACATTGATCCAAATCCAAAATTATTAAAAGGAGTGAAGCCTTCTCTTGCCTAAATAATATAGAGATTGATGCATTTGGTATTATTGTCACAATTTTCTGATTCGAAGGGAAGAGAATGATAATACTACTTGGCATGTGGTTTATATGACAACAAACTTTGTTGTCACATAGTCTTTCATAACCTTTTATCAACATTGCTCTCAATGCGTTATTACAAAGACATAACAATCAAACATGTTCCACACTCAGGATAGGGCAGCATAGTGCGGCATTACTGCAACATAGGCCATTGTTTAAAACCATTGCTTATTACACAGTAAAGAATGTCATGTTTCCTGAATCATTTCTACGACTTTGTCACTAGTATTATGTACATAGATTGAACCAGTCTCTCGCAAGCACAAGCTAAGTCATGTACCAAAGTACAGAGTTTGATTCTCCAGTGACTGAATCTGATGGTGGCAGATAAAAAGTAGAAAAAAAAACGTCTTGTTCAAGTTATAAAACGTAATAATAAAGAACCGTTCATAAAATGTAATCATGGAATTTAAGATTATACATCAAAGGTAATAAAGAGTGAAGTAAGAAATGCAAGCTAGGAGTTCTGCTATATAAAGATGTTAATGATTTCCATAATAAAGTAACACATCTAAATAAAATGGACAAAGACAAATTCCTGCTTAAAAACATGACAGTTAATTCTCCAAAACAAGGGAAAGTGAAGGAGGAAAATTTTAAATGAAAACAATCTGTGAGTATTAAATACAGCATCAGAAAGAAAAATGATGTTCTACAATCTATGCTGCAAGTTTTCAGGGAATAGCAGGCATGTCTAAGGATAGACTGTCCCTCCTTGTTGTTTAGTGTCATTAATTGACTCCCTTTAAATTTAATAAATTTTATTCTACTGGGAATTCATCTAAAGAAAATCAAGTAGGGGATAGAACTGGTGCAAAGAACAAGAAGCTTATCATTGCTGTGAAAAATTATATTAAGAACTACAGATGCAGAGAAAGCCACTACAATAGAAGAAAATCTTCAAAGAACTACCTACCACTGGAATTAAATATTTAAAAAGATGTGGAAAATGTTTTGCGAAAAAAGAGAAAAGGAATTCCTTTCTTGGAAGTGCTGAAAACAGTGTTATGATAAATTAAATTTAAAGGGAGTCGATTAATGACACTAAACAACACCTACTTTTAAGAGAAAAGGAATTTGTATTCTTAAAGTTCTGTATTTATTAATTTAAAATTTTGTAACTTCTTATAAATGTCTAGTATTTCATTATGTAACAATGTTGATTTAGACATTTATGTAATTTGTATACTGTACATAAAAATAAATTATGAAGAAATGAAAATAAAATCAAAACAGTAATAAAAACAATAAAACTGTGGCAGATGCAACATTTAATGGTGGCTGAATGTTGACCACTAGCTGCGAAGCACAACATAGCCATGTGTCAAAGGGTGGAGAGAAGCTATATGCACTAACAAGACGAAATGAAAACACTTTATAAGCATTACTATAGCTTTCAAGTAAATATAAGCAAACATTTGATTGGATTAAATTTAAAGGGAGTCACATTTTAATTTATTATAACAACACTGTTTTCAACACTTTCAAGAAAGGACTTGTATTTGATTGGATGTTGTGTTAACCAGCACTTCCTGCTAACCGCCATTAAATATTGCGTCTGCCATAGTAGCAAATTAAGATCCAGTCAAATTTGCTTTTTTCATAGTCCGTGTCCTCTATTGAGTTTTGAAAAAACAAGCATTTTTTAACTGGCCAATACTATGAAAAATATGGTTCTCCTCTAGAAGTTTCACTGTTCTCTGAAATTGTCCAATTTTTTTTATAATTTTCGTCCTCCAACGTGAAATTGTCCAATGATAATGTTTAGTATTGCCAAAAATAAAGTTTGTGTAATGAAAGGTTATGTACTGGAATAAACAAATGTAATTTCTGTAAAAACACCTTTTTGTCCTCTGTCAAGTTTTGTAAAAATGCTCCTCACATTAAATTAGTAGTGAGTGAGGCACATTTTCAAAATATGGAAACTGTGTTAGCTTAAGTTGATTTTATCTTGCATTTAAAAATATTTTTCGAGGGAGGCAGAATAATGAAATTTATGAAGTTGAATCCCACTTAAAAATGCAATTCCATGACCAGGACTTGAAGTAGGATCTTTTGATCTTTGTGCTAATGTTATTAAATTTGCATACAGAGATTGGACGCATGCAGGTTGTGAGAACTGCTGACATTGAGCAGGAAAAAGCTGTTTTGGGAAATGGGCTTTTTACAGCACAATGGACCTTGTGGCGACTGCATATGATGTGACATTAAGTGGATCTGCCTGATGACACCAACTATAAGCAGAAGAGACATAGTCCTCATTATTGGAAGTCAATTTCCAAAATTGGAGGAGCTTTCAACCATCATGTTCACACCCTTATTCATTTCATTATGAATTTAACTTCTGAATTAATGATGAGAAAATTGTGAAATATCTACAAAGGTTACAGAGCAGGGCAGGATTTTCTTCCCTGTATAACTAAATTATTCCCTTTTAAGCTACCATGACAAGATGTCCACATATGCATTAAACCTTCTCATATGATTAGAGCATCCTGGAAAACTTTTATGACAATCATGATCACACTTAAAAGAAGGCTTACAATGTTTCAAATGCTTTTCTAGACTTCAGGGTTAACTTCTCGTAGGGTTATTTCATATTCAGTAATTGTTTTTTTATGCCAGTGTGAAAGAATAATTATTAAATATAATAATGAAATATGGACAGTAGTGTCAAACATCAAGTGGAGCTGAAAATGTCAAAAATTATGAATATATAGCTGTAAGTGCTAAAATTATTGAACTTGACAAAACTTTTAAGGCTAATATTACCTTATTCAAGATTAAGCATATATGTTTTGCACTAAATGCTGTAACTTTTCATGCATGTATTTTTAAAGGGTACGGGCTTTATCTCTGGACCTCATAAAGCGCCGACTGGATCGGGGCCTTTATCGTCGTTTGGACACGTTTCAGGAGGATATGTTTGCGTGCTTTGAAAGAGCACGTCGACTGTCAAGGACAGATTCCCAGGTGTTTGAGGATTCCATTGAGCTACAAAATTGTTTCATCAGGCAGAGGTTAGACTATATTTAATATTCTGTATAGTTTCAATAACAGGGAATAATTTTTCTGTTAGCTTTAGTTTCTGATCTTGTAGTTTTTATGTACATGTAGAAAATCGGATAAGAAGTTCCTTATCAATTTCACTGTTTTAAACACTTCCATAAATCATAGATCCTTATAATCTATTTCTATAGAGATGAACTCTGTCGTGGAGGAGACTTGCTTCACTCACCAGCTCTGAGTTATTCAGTGCTTCACCTTGCTGCTGCTGTTGAAGCAACGCGACAACAAAAATTGCTTCAGGAGCAGCCAGAGGAGGAAACTGAGACTCGCAGCTCTGAAGATTCATTAAGGGTAATGCACTTCATTTCTAAATGAAGTTTCTTAGATATAATCCTTTGTGGTGTTCATTTATTCATTAGATATATTATTGTTTTACACCAATATGATTCAGCTCAAGTTTGCTTAACATTTGGCACACAAGATCCAAGAAAAAGGAGTTAAAGATTTCATCTCTAATAGATAGGAACTGAAACTGTGGTAAATCAAACAGAAATAATAGAAAGTAATAAAAGGTTTTGCTTCAATAACTCCAGAAAGGAATTGTTTGCTTGAAAAAATTCGAGCAATCAAATAAACAGAAGTGAAATTCTGATTTTTAATGTGAAAAAAAAGTATGATGACGATGACGACAATGACGACGAATAATAATTACATGTTTTATGACATTTTTGTAGACGTTTTTATGTAACTAGCTTTACAATTTTTTGAAAACAGCTAGTTGTTTCAATATTTTCTTACATTTTCTTGGTGGTGATTATTCATCCTTTTGATCATAGTGCTTGAGGTAGGACACGTCAAGTACTTATAACTAAAAATTATGCAATAAACATATACACAACACAAGTTGAGAATGAAAATTCAGAAACTGTATGTACAATATAACAACAACAACAATAACAATAACAATAATAATAATAATAATAATAATAATAATAATAATAATAATAATAATAATAATAATAATAATAATAATAATAATAATAATAATAATAATAATAATAATAATAATAATAATAATAATAATAATAATAATAATAATAATAATAATAATAATAATAATAATAATAATAATAATAATAATAATAATAATAATAATAATAATAATAATAATAATAATAATAATAATAATAATAATAATAATAATAATAATAATAATAATAATAATAATAAATTTATCATGATGATAATTTATAGCAGAGGATGTTCTTTATATATCCAATTGTATATAAAATAATTTTAAACAAACATTTAAAAAGTTGAAATACAGTTCAATTTTCCCAAAATTATTATACTAATTTTAAATCTGTCAAAAACACAAAGGCAGTACTATGTGTTTTATTTCTGCAAATTAAAAATTAGTTAAATTTAAAGGGAGTCAATTAATGACACTAAACAACAAGAAAGGAATTACTAAACAACACTTTTAAATTTTTCCGGAACATGTTTCAGAGACTTTGCCTCCATCCTCAACCGGCCATCGACTGGTTCTCATTGGTGTAGTTGACGATATTTTGTCATAGGTGTCCTCTGCTGGTGGTTCAAGGAACTTGCTGAACAAATCTTTCTGGGGGATGTCGAAATTGAATACTTTGTTCCTATTTTTTGAAATGAATATTTGTTCCCATGTGAATAGTTCTTGTTTTCCTGATGTATGTTTTAGTAGTTTTGGTTCTGGATTTATGTTGTGGTTTTTTCCCCAAAAATGCGTAACAACTGCTGATTTTTCTAATTGTTTATATTTTATGTTCCTAAAGTGTTCCTTGGCTCTTGTTTCTAAATTTCTTTTGGTTTTTCCAATATAAATTTGACTACAGTCACTGCATTCAATTTGATATACACCAGATTTTTAGTTAATTGGAATGGCATCTTTGATGTTTGAGCAAATTAGGTTTTTTAAGGAGAAATGGTTGACTGGTGCTAGTTGAATGTTTTGTTTTTTGAAGACTTTTTTGAATTTATCAAAGGCCCATGGATGGTAAGTGAATTTTTTGAAAATCATATATGAAATTGAATGCAGTGACTGTAGTCAAATTTATATTGGAAAAACCAAAAGAAATCTAGAAACAAGAGCAAAGGAACACTTTAGGAACATAAAATATAAACAGTTAGAAAAATCAGCAGTTGCCACGCATTTTTGGGAAAAAAAACCACAACATAAATCCAGAACACAAAACTACTAAAACATACATCAGGAAAACAAGAACTATCCACATGGGAACAAATCTTGATTTCAAAAAATAGGAACGAAGTATTCAATTTCGACATCCCCCAGAAAGCAAGTTCCTTGAACCGCCACCAGAGGAGACCTATGACAAAATATCGTCAACTACACCAATGAGAACCAGTCGATGGCCGGTTGAGGATAGAGGCAAAGTCTCTGAAACATGTTCCGGAAAAATTAAAGTAAGTTTTATTTAGTGTCATTAATCGACTCCCTTTAAATTTAATTTATCATAACACTGTTTTCAACACTTCCAAGAAAGGAATTACAAGTTACTTGTTTGAATCTGCAGACTTTCAGACAAATTGCAAAGTGATCCGTCACTCCATACTTTGAAAATACCAGTAATCTGCCCGTGTGCCGGTTTCTTCACAAATTTGAAGCATACATGTTCCCATGAGAACTGATGTAATATTAGGATTAAGTGCATGTTAGCAATACCTCAAATTTCACCTATAGTCCATGTTTTATTGTAATGAACACATACATCTCTTGACTAGATAAAAAGTTCTTCAGTCAAAAGAATGGAGTCCTGTTGTATATGTAGCTCTGGTTTTCCCTATCTGTTCTTCAATCATTTTCAAATATATTTCTTAAACTTACATCAAATTGAAGCTCATACATTTCATAAACTCTCATGATCATTGTGTTCTGTACATAAGGTGACAAAACAACAACAACAAAACAACGTGAAGTTCACCTTAGCTCCTTTATTTGTTACTAAAATTGTTAGCCTAATGCTAACTTATGTTCTCAAATACACAATACACAAATACTCAGTGTAAAGAGTCTTTAACATTCCTTTATATCCGTTTTGCGTGCATCACTTATGCTGCTAGTAATTTCTGACATATGCACTAAATTTTTCTTTTACACTGCCTTGCTTCACCAACTCTGACCTAACAACTCCAATATTTGCGGGCCAACTCTCCTCTGCACACTCATGCTACCTGCTGACTCATCATTTTGGAGCTGAAATGTACTGCACCCTTGCAGACCATCTCACTACTCTTAACTTTATGACTTCCCTGCTCTGTACTGAACTGACAGCTCAGCTAAATTCTTCTGTTAGGTATCACCTACTACACAAATATAATTATTTGTAACAAAAGCTTCCTTATCTTTAAAGAAATTTCAAGAAATTGCGAGAAAGCAATTCCATAAATACTCGTTTACATTATCAATCACATTCAATCTTGTTGTCAACGTTACAGTCACTACAGGTCACTACATCTGCCAGTACTACCAAACTCTAAAAATGAAGCAAATTTATAGATAGAATCGATTGTTGGTATTTCAAAATTCATCACGTGATTTCTATTTTTTTAAATAAATATTTTTTTCCAAACCATTAAATCTATTGGACCATTTAACTGTTTTAAGAATTTTAACTTCTGGATTTATTTCAGGATTAAATGACCAAAAATGATATGCTATGGCTGACTTATCATCTGTTTATGCATAATATTTCAAAAAATTTCTTTCATTCTGGTTTCTAAATTACGTTTGGTCTTTCCAATATAAAACTGATTGCAATCTAAACAATTAAATTGATAAATGCCAGATCTTTTATTACTAGGAATTTTATCTGTTTTAGAGAAATGCAGTAAATTTTTAATATTCATTTATTTTGAGGAACCAAAGTTATGACAAATTCTTTAAAAATGTTTTGAAAATGTTTATTAACCCAAGGGTGATAAGTAATTTTTTTAAAATTATAATAGTCTTTTATTTTTTTAAGGGTAGAAATATCATTTACAGTTTTTTGATACATTTTATTTCTTCATAGCAGGCACCCACTGTTGGCCTGACATTGCTTCCTCTTCAGGTCCTGACCAGCCTTATACCGTTCACATCTTTGCTCGGGGAAACCTCTGCACATAGTAGACAACTCCTTTGATCTGCTACTCCACATAGTGCATTTCTTGCTATACTGGTTGGAGCTTGGGGAAATGTCCTTTAGTTTGGGTAGGACTGTGCACATCTTTATGCCGCAAACCTCTGTTGCAGCTCACTAGTAGTGCCTGGTCTTCCTACTGAGTTGTGCTGGATTGCCCACTACCTAGAGCCAATAGTGCTCCATGGGGCTTCATGAATGCTGGCTCTCTTGGTGCACCTCTGCACCTATGTCGATCCTAGCGGCCTAGTTATTGCCTGTGGCAGGGTTACCTTGCAAACCGTAAAATGTTTGATGGAGCTTTGGAGCATTACTTCATCTTGTCCAACTTGCACGATCCTTCTGCCAACTTGGCCATGGCCTTTTGGCTCCCAAGCTCATTCGGAGCAAGTATCACCTCCTCAGCCACCTCACAGGCTTACTATGCTCTGCCCAGATGTCAACTCCAGCCAGGCTTCATTTTCCACAAGCATGGTGTTGCCCAATGCCGTCAATGTAAGGTAAAGCCAATGCCTTTCCATGATGGCAGTCCCTTCGTCACATCAGGTTTGATCATGGTCTCTGCTGCAGTTGAGTCCACCAATATTTGGTACTGCTTTCCCTGCATCCCTGTTCTCCTGCAATCTTTGGTCTGAGGCATATAGTGTCAATTGAGGATGTCCCCCAAGTGCTGTATGCCATGTCAGACCTTATACATTTCCTCCCTACTCATCTACTTAGCTGTTGACAGTCCTTCATGTGCTCCAGGTGACGGCTTCCCCAACACACATCTTTGGGAAATTGTGGATGTCCTTGAGCTGATCCCTTGTTCCCAGTTTACTGAATATTTCTGATGATTAAGGTTGGAGCAGTCATCACTTTGTCACCAGTTGCTTCCTCCTCAGGTCAGCATTATCCTCTATATCTGCACTGCTTGTTCCTCAATTCTGCTTGTTCCTCAATTCTGTCTTCTGGAATGTTAAGCCATCCGCCCAGATCTTCCAGGACATTAACATGTTGGCTAAGGTCTTCTTCCTTTCCCTTGAGAGTGTCCATGTCTTTCTTCATGCCAGATAGTTGTCCGTCAATTTTAGTTTATAGCTCTCATTTTACCCCAGGCATTTCTTCCCTTACACTTTCTGGTTTTGCCCTCATTTCTTTCTTCATGGAGTTCACTGTAGTTATTTCATTCTTCATTTCTTCTTTCATCTTTTCCATGCTGGATTCCATTTTTGTTTCTGTTGTGTTCATGCTGGACTCCATTTTCAATTCCATTTTGTCTGTACTGGGTTTCATTTCACCCTTCATTGCTGTTCTCAATTTCTTACAACAATTTTTGAAACATTTCCTCTAATGTGGCTTTTTTCCCACTCCCGACACAAGTGTGACAACAATGACAATGTAAAGTTCAGCTTAACTCCTTTATTTACCACTAACTTAGATTCATTTTCTTTTTTACACAAATACAAATGTAAGCACTGTTTAGTGTCATTAATCGACTCCCTTTAAATTTAATTTATCATAACACTGTTTTCAACACTTCCAAGAAAGGAATTGTAAGCAGTCTTTTTAATGTTCCTTTATGTCTCTGTTACACACATCACTTGCGGTGTTAGTAATTTCTCCTATATATATATATATATATATATATATTTTTCTCTTCTACACAATCTTGCCTCACTGACTCTGACATAACAACTCTGATATTCGTTGGTCAACTCTCCTCTGCACTTTCACATTGACTGCCAACTCATCACTACATAACTGGAACGTACTGCATCCCTGCAGACTATCTCACAACTCTTGACTTTGCAATTTTTCTGCTCTGCAAAGAACTGTCAGCTCAACTAAACTGTGGTTACTCATCACATAGTTTTTCTGATAGAAAGGTGCATAACAGAAATTTAACTACTCTATATATGTAATTGCAGTAAAAATATTTTATGCTTCAATCTCAGTTTATGGTTCACTATTGATTATGCATTTAATGAATGTAACCCATACACAAGTTCTGTAATGAAAGTTACTGTTTTTCCCTTTTTAGGAGGCTTCAACTAACAATCCTTCAGGTGACACAATGAGCTACAATCAGCAGGTGTATCGGGTAGGGGATTTTGTTTATGCAGAGCCCAAAGAAAGAGGCATGGAAGCTAGCATTGTCAATATAGAGCGATTATGGACTAACCAAGAAGGCCAACAGATGCTGTATGGTAACTATTACTTCAGACCTGCTGAAACATATCATGTCACTACAAGAAGGTTTATGGAAAAGGCAAGTACCAAATAATATTTATGTAACATTTAAGGCTGATTCACAATAATTTGAGAATGGAAACCATAACAGAAGAAAGAACCATATGCAAAATAGTACATTTTGTTTCACAATAACCCAGTAATGAGAATGAAAATGCCTATCAATGACCATATCAGTAATTAAGTGAAAAGTTGGCTGTGTGCATTGGAATTTCATTTGCTACTGTTGAAAGATTGATATATTTTTACCTGCTTCCAGTTTAGCTAATATAAGCTTTATCAACACCAAAATTCCATACAGTAAATATTATCTAAATGTAGATCCATTACTATTTCAAATTTTTCATATTAAGCTTCATTCATTTATTAATAGCATTTATATTTGTTGCTCAGGCAGTACACAAAATATCTCAAATGTAAGTGCAAATAATGTGAATAAGGTTTTAGGGATAATTTTAGATGAACGACTAAGATGGACCAACCACATTGATTACATTGTAAAAAAACTAAATACAGCTTACTTTAATATGTATTGCCTTGCACAGATAACTAGTCTAGAAATAAGAAAGATATTATATTTTAGTTATTTTCAATCAGTACTTGCCTATGGTATAATTCTATGGGGTAATGTTTCTTGGTGGGAAAAAAGTATTTAAAATTCAGAAAAAGATAATAAGGGTAATGATGCATGTAGATTATAGAGAATCATGTAGACCATTATTTAAAAAATTAGGAATACTTACACAGCCATCATTATATTTATACAACTTAATCGATTGTGTACATACCAGCCAGGATAATTTTTTGATCAGTCAAAACCAGCATAAATATGATACACAACATAAGAACAGCATAAAATTTCCAGCCGATAGATTGGCCTTGCTTGAAAAAAGCCCCTACTATATAGGAATTAAGGTATTCAACAAACTACCACTGTCAATTCAGAAAGAAAAAAGTAAAACACTGTTCAAAAAACATGTTAAGAACCTATTATTAAATTTTAGATGAGTCACATTTTTTACACATCTGCTTCACTTTCGTACCTATTTTGAGGACATGTTTCGCAAATCTTCGTTTGCATCTACGGCTCTTGTGCGACTGACGCTAGATCCAGCGGTGTGGGTAATTCTGGGGTTGTTGCTGCCATCTGTTGATTTAGTGATGAACTGAAATGTGGGATTCTCTTCTAGCGGGATTTCAAAGTTCATTAGTTGGTTTTTATGTTTTTCTATGTATATCCTCTCCCATATGACGAGTTCACTATGTTTTTGTACGTATTTTAGTAATTCTGTGCTATCTTCAATTTCATGATTTTCAGACCAGAAATGAGCTGCTATTGCGGACTTATCAATATTTTTGTATCTTAAGTGCCTGAAGTGTTCTTTCTTTCTAGTGCCTATGTTCCTTTTTTGTCCTTCCTATGTAAATTTTTTCACAGTCTTTACACTTAATTTTGTAAATGCCTGACTTTTCCTCTGGTTTTATCTTATCAGTATTATTACTGTGAAGTAGGTTTTTAATGTTGTAATTGTTTTTTGGTGCCAATGTTATATTGTATTTCTTGAATATTTTTTGGAACTTTTTTGTGGCCCAGGGGTGGTAAGTAAATTTAGCAAATCTAGTTTCTTGTTTTATTGGTGTGAGAGCTGTGATCTGTTTTAATTTCTTTTGAAGTTTGAATAATTTTAGTTTTTTATCTACAAGGTTTTTTCCATATCCATTTTTAATTGCAGTTTTTAAGATTTGATGGTATTCGTTTTGATATTCTTGCTGGCTGAGAGGTAGATTTACTAATCTGTGTGTCAGACTGTTGATGGTTGCATGTTTGTGTGGAATTGGGTTGAAACTATTTGCTTTGATGTAATTATCTGTGTGTGTTGCTTTTCTATGAATGCCAAATTCTAGTTTTTCATTGCCTTTTTTGATTTTAAGGTCTAAAAAAGGTAGAGTACAGTCCTCTTCAGTTTCTACTGTGAATTGTATGCTGGGTTCTTGCAGGTTGAGTAGTTTCAAAGCATCATCTATTAGTTTGTAGGGCACTATTGCAAAGATGTCGTCTACGTATCTGTACCATGTTTTAAACATATGAGGGAAGGCTTTAGTAATATGTGTTTCGAAAAAGCTCATGTATAGATTGGCCAAAAATGGTGATAGCGGGCTTCCCATAGCTAGTCCTGAAATTTGTTTGTAATATTTTCCATCGAAGACAAAATAATTTTGATGTATACATAATTCAGTCATTGCCACATATTCTTCTATTGCATTGGCATCCAGGTTTATAGAATTTAGCCATTTTTTCAGTTGAATCAAAAGTTTGTCTAATGGAATGCTAGGGAAGAGGGAGCGGACATCAAAGGATACTAAAGTGTCATGAGGTTTTAGTTTAAGATTTTGAATTTTTTCTACCAGGTCTAAAGAGTTTTTTATACTCAGAGTATGGAATTGTGGAAAGGACTGAAATTTTTTGGATAGCCATTTTGCCAGAAGGTAAGTAGGAGTGTTTATATTATTTACAATGGGTCTCATGGGTATGTTGGGTTTGTGTATTTTAGGCAAACCATATATTCTTGCAAGGGTAGGGTTGTCTGGTTTGATAGTTTTTTGTTCTGTAGTTGTTAAAATTTTACTATTAATGATGGTTTTTTGTACATCTTTTATGCATCTGTTGAGTGGGTTAGAATCTATTTCCTGGAATTCTTTTTGTTGTAGTAACTCTAACATTTTTTCTTTGTATGTAGCTGTATCTAAGATTACTATTTTGTTCCCTTTATCAGCCCTTGAGAAGATTACATCCTTTTTCCTTAAAGATTTAATTATCTGAATTTGTTTCAAATGTTTTATTGGCTTTTTATTTATTAAGTTTTCCAATATAGGAGCTGATTTTTTTCTAATTATATTTTTGTCCATGGTTTCCAAGCCTTCTACTGCTAATTCTATGTCTGCAATGAATTCATCCGGGTTGCTGGAGTATGTTATACATGTTTTTAGGCCTTGGTTAAGTACATCTTTTTCTTCGTTGTTAAAATTTTGCTTTGAGAGATTAATTACACTATCTAGGGATGTGTTCTTTGCTGAAATTTTGTTATGTTTTGGTTGCCAATGATTATGATTACGTTTTAGTTTCTTATTTTGACGATAAACTTTCTCTTTGACTTTATAATTGATATGTTCAAATGATTTGGCTTCTAAGTGGTCCCATGCTGTGTTTCCTAGTAATTTTACAATTTTCAGATGTAGGTTATACAAAGAGAGGTCTATATTAGTTATTTTTCTGTAGTGATTAGTGTAGTTAGTATTTGAAATCCCGCTAGAAGAGAATCCCACATTTCAGTTCATCACTAAATCAACAGATGGCAGCAACAACCCCAGAATTATCCACACCGCTGGATCTAGCGTCAGTCGCACAAGAGCCGTAGATGCAAACGAAGATTTGCGAAACATGTCCTCAAAATAGGTACGAAAGTGAAGCAGATGTGTAAAAAATGCGACTCATCTAAAATTTAATAATTTTTCGCTTCACTGTGGTGTTCCAATACAGTTGAATCTCGATATGTTAAGAACCTACTTATGAGGAAAGCCTATTACTCTCTTAAAGAATATATTGAAAGATGACATAAGTAATTATTGATTTTGTTAGCTGCATAGTTTTAAGCAATAGCAAACATATTTATTCTTTTGTATTAATAATTAATTTTATATCTAGTTTTTACATTTTAATATGTATACTGATGAGACACCAGTTTACAAGCTTTGCTCAAATATATAAATGTTATTGTGACAGTAAAATTTGATTTGATTTAATTTGTACAGCTGTTTTTATATTTTTGCTTTTGTTTTAGAGGGAATAGGCTGGGAATAGAATAAATTAGATGATGTTTTACTTAAAAAAGATTATCTGTTCAGTAACATATTCTTTCAACAAACTTCATGTTTAAGAATGGGTAACCTTTTCTACCCCTTCTTGGAAGATATTTTTATGTATCGACTAGAAATACAGATCACAAGAAATTTCTCTTATATATTCAAAACATAATACCCTTATGGGGATGATATTTTTGTTATTGTTCCGAAAAAATTGCTGCAAGTTTCTTTGAAGTTGCTGAACCTACACAACCAGACTATTCACTGTGCAATAGAAACTAAAGGAGGAGGTTATTTACCCTTCCTTCGCCTAAAAATAATCGGAAGACCATCACCTCACTTTTGGTGTTCAGAGAATACCAGCAAACACAGATAATTTCTTAAGAAACGATAGCTTCAGTTATATAGAACATATTAAGGCAGTCCAATTTTTTTCAAAAAAAGTTAATTATGTCTCAAATTTTTCTCTTTAGGTTTATACGCTTACCCCAACTTTCCAGCCATTTTTTAACCCTTCCAAAAAATAAGAATTGTGAAGCTCTGGAAAATATGCCTCTGTCTTGATGATGATCTCCTCATTTGATCAGAACTTTTTTCCTGCATGCCATTTCTTCATCTTTGAGAACAAGAAGATAACACAAGGAACCAGGTCAGTTGAATACGGGGATGCAGCAGTAATTCATTATGCAACTCATGTAGTTTGGTGGCAACAACACTGGATGAATGTGCTATGCATTGTCATGTTGAAATAGCACTTCTTGACCAAACAGAATGGTTCCTTCTTCAACTTCCAGTCAAGTGAGGTCAGTAACTCCTCAATTTTCCTTTCTTCAAGAAGCCAATGAACATGACATCTTTTGCAACACAAAAAATTGTCATTTTTCTAGGTGATGGAACTGTTTTTGCCTTCTTTGGAGCAAATTCACAGAAGCAACCCATTGTTTTGAATGTTGCTTGGTTCTATGAGTATAATGATGAATCCAGGTCTGATCAACAGTGACAACTCCATGTAAAAAGTCCTTCAGATATCACTTAAATAGTTTGAAACACAGCTTCAGAATTGAAAGCCACACCTGCCTATTGTCCATTGTGAGCAAATACAGCTCCCATCGAGCCGAACAACATTTTCATCTCCAAATTATGCATAGTGTGAATTGCTGTTTCCATTGACTATACTTTGCAAACTTTTTTATTTATTTATTTTCAGTTCAGTATAGTATTAAATACACAAAAGAACCATGTCATGTGAATTTATACAGATTATATGATACAAACGAGGTACTAACTAGACTATTCATTCAACAAATTAACAAGAATCATGTTATTGTCTTTTTCAATGACTTCCTTGTTAACAAATCTACCAGGTGTCCTGGGTGGTCATCAGAAACAGATGTTCAGTTATGTTTAAAATTGTTGAACCAGCAAAAATGTTGTCATAGATGAAGAAGGATGCCCATAATCACCCCCAATTTCGCTTTTATCTCCTGAAAAGTTTTTCCATCCAAACATAAAATGCAAAATCATGACCAATTTGTGCTTTTAACATTTTAGTAAAAACACTCTGAATTATTATCTCAAATGTTACTAGAGTAACCTATGAATCATTACCACATGTTTTTTGGTAATTTCTAATAAATGACAGTTTATGATGGTAACAGCAACTTGCCCTAGTAACATCTATTCTATAACACAGGTACTTTCTGAATCACCGTCATAGAAATGCAGCACTCAGTAGTTTGAACCAGAGAGCTATAGATATTGTAACTTTGTGGGTTCTTAGAATTAAAAGGCCAAGTTGCAGAAATTAAAAATCTCCTTTATTTTCATAGAAATACTCTTCTCAATTCTCACGTAAGAACATTAAATCTTACACAGTCTTACAAGGTCGATCACAATAACAAACAGTGACAGCAGATTACATCTTTAGCTCTCGTTACAACAACACAGCTGGCTATCTCTCATTTCACAACTGACTCTAATCACTAGTCATGGCTTCTTTTTATACACAAATTCATGAACTGAGAACCTTCTGGAGCAAACAAGAAAAACAATCATTCTCTGTTAATCGAGATATCTCTAGAACTCCAAAAATGAAACCCTACCTGTGGCGGCGAGTCCTTTATCTGAGATAACATCGTTTGCCGCTTTTGTGATCACTCTCCGCTTTATCATTAACTGCTCATGCAAGCTCGTGAAACATTATTTGCCGTCTATTATCGATTTGTGCTGAAACGTTTATGCCCAGCGCTGCGACACTGCTCCCTCCTCAAGGCTGGTCGTCCCGAACAGCACCATTGTAGCGGGCCAGACGATCCAAGTGTACCGCCAGCATCTTCCCTCGAGGCACCTTCTGGATGCGGTAGACCACATCGTTAATCCTCTTCACCACCCGGTATGGTCCTTGCCAAGACTGTTGAAGTCTGTCGATTGTTCGGTTTGCTCCCAGGTGTTCTCCTGAAGTACCGGCATGCACTTCCTCCAAGACCTCCGAGACCTTACTTTGGGGAAGTACCAACTGTTGTCTCTGTGTCTTCCCATCAGGCGATTCCCATACCCGGAACAACACACCCTCTCTTGTCTTCAATGAGTTCCATTGTGCCCAGTACAACTTGTAGGTGGTGCTCCCCGGTGCGATGTCCTCCCAGACCGGACCCGTCCCTGCCTCCACTTCTCCCAAGAGTGGCCCCAAGTCTGCGTCCGCCAGCTGCTCCCTCCTCAGGCCTGCACTATCCCAGCCATCCGCAGGCACTGCCATGACTACTTGGACTGCTGCGGCATTCTTCTTCTCTTCCACTCTTGTGCATTGGCCGCACTCCTCTGGGCAGGGTCTTTGGGACATGGCATCTGTGTTACCGTGGCTCTTCCCTCTACGATGTTCAGAGGTGAAGTCGTACTCCTGCAGCCTCTGGACCCAACGTGCTGTCTGGCGTTCCAGGTTCTTAAAGCTCAATAGCCAAGTTAGGGCGGAATGGTTGACCGTACAGATACTTGTGGAACAAGGACAAACGAGACCCCCTTTCATCAGCTGGGGTATACAAAATTCCATGCAGCTGCGGCCATGTTTACATTGGTACCACAATGCGCAGTGTTGCCACCAGATTAAAAGAACACAGCCGAAACTGCAGGTTAGGACAAATAGAAAAATCTTCGGTTGCAGAACATGCATTACTGTGGGGCCATGACATCCAATTCAACAACACTACAGTCCTCTCATCAAGTGTCAGCTACCATGCCTGCCTACAGAGAGAAGCCATAGAAATTTTTAAACACAAAAATAATTTTAACCGCAAAGAAGAAGCATTTCGCATAAATAAAGCCTGGGTTCCCGCATTACAGGGACTTCAATCACACGTGCATGAATACAAAAACAGTAAAGACATGAAACAGCCACTTCCCAACCAGAGCCAATCAGAACGCGATCTGCCTTAGCCCCGCCCCTTTCCAGCCTATATAAATTAGAATGTGCAGACACCCGCTTCATTAGACTCCTGACTTCTACAGCAGATGGATCAACCCTGAGGATGCTAGGCGCAGCTCCTGGCGAAACATCGGTTCCTTCAAGAACTTCTAGACCACGGCCCATAAGCCTGGAAGACAACATTCATCTTCAAGACACCGGCCGTGAAAGCCTCAGCTTATATATTCATGTATACTGTCGCTGAAGATGTGTATAAGTATACATGAAATCGCGATCCTGAAGAATTTATAAGAATTATCATCAATTCTTATAAGATAAGTGAAGTTTTAAATTACAAATTATTATATTTGTATATATTTGTTTGCTTCACTGTTAATAGCTGCATATTTTACATATCCAAAAAACTACTTTGCACTGAAAAGATAAATCTATGACAATATCAAAATGACATCAGGCATCTATAGAATAAACTACTCCAGTTGCAACCACATAAGCATTGGACAAACAAAAAGAGATCTAAACACCAGACTGAAGGAACACATGAAAATCGTAGGATTCAACAAGTGGAAAAATTGCTGTAGCCTACCGTTTCTAGTCTGACAGTCATGAGACTATACTGTCACCCAATTATCGGAAGGCACAACCAACTGGAGCTGGGTAGGGGACAGGAGGTATTCAGGCCTGCCCACCCATTTATCTTGTAGCGCTAACATAGGGAATGGTTAGGAAAGTGTCACTAGGCACTGTACCGCCTCTTTCCCCTCCCTCTGATGTCTGGAACAATCGGGATGATTGTCCGAGCCGCGAAACTTCCAGACACAGCGATCTGCATATATAAGGGATGCAGTGGACGAGTCAGTCCAGTTCTTGGCAAGCAGCCGTGAAGAGCACAATGCTAGCGAACGGACAGGAAGACTGTGTACGTGTATGAGAGGAGTTGTATGTAATTGTGAATGTGGAGTGGACCTGTGACAGACGAACTGGTGGATTGTATGTGTGCGCTACGTAATTCTATGTAATCGGCAAGTGTTTCAACTGTAATTCGGTGGAAATAAAGAACATTTTGAGTTTGTAGAATTGGACTTTTAATTTCATGAACCCACAAAGTCACAATACCAAACATCACCTTACTAAAAGCCACCAGTTTCCCAGCTGAACTTAAGATGTGGCAAAACATGGTACTGTTTTATAACACAATGGTTGTCTCATGAACTTTGATTTGCTGCCTCTTGTGTAAGTTCATTTTTCCATTACAGATATCCCTAGAATTAATTTTTGCCATTAGCACCAGGAACCAGTTGGATGATTGCTGTTAAAGGGAAATCATCCTTGAAACACATTCAAGTACTTTTTTACTTTGTTCAGCATGTACATAATAGCATGTACATTATCAAAAACTTGATAATGAGATTTCACTATATATACACATCTTAAGGTCCCCTAAAATGCTCTTTTAGAGTAACAGGTCCATGTATGTGTGAACAACTTAACTCGGAAATATGTCAGTTAAATGTCAAACTTATATCAAGTTCAGCATCTTCCAAGGATACTCCACGAAGATTGCCAGGATAATCCTTCCCCCCAAACTACTCTTTACATGGAAAAACTTAAAAATGTTAAGTTTCTCAAAAATGGCTCACAATTTTTACTAAAATACCATATACTTAAGATATTTTCATGACAAATGAAATATATATCTTAAATTTTCTGGGAATAACATTTGAAGTCTTCTTCATCCTGATTTACTTCTACATAACTCATAAACCATAATAGACAGAGTTTTATTATACAAAACATGTAGATCTTGTTAAAGCACACTATTTATTTCCAACTTTTTTTGTGGAGCTATTTCCCAGATGTTTCTGATTATTGGTTTGAATTTATGGAATGTCAAGGCAACCAGGTCTTAAAAATTTTGACTATCCCTTAAGCAGACTGTATTCTCTTACCCCCATTGTATCTTGGAGGTGTGAGTGCAGACCCCTAGCACTTGTGGTACTTCTGACATTATCAGATGCAAGTTGATTGTGTTGGTTTCAGCGGGATAGTGCTTCCTAATATTAATGGGTATCGGTGACGCTTGGCTCGCACTACTGTCCAGCCAGAGTTGGTAGATGCCCTTAGAATCTCTGGTACTACTGTGGATAGCTAGTAGCTGCTGTTCTAGAACACTTGGTCCAACTGAGGTTGTCAGTAGTCATCCCATAGGTTTTGACGTACATAAGTTGCATATCCACTTCCACTCTGTAATGGGGTTGGGGTATTGTATAAAACAGGTAATGCCCTACTGGAAATCCCCACTTAGTTCTGTTTTTCGGTCAAATGGCTTAGCGATTCTCATCATCTGTCTAGGAGGTGTGTAATGAAATTTTTATACAAATATTTGTCTTGAATAACATGAAGCCTAAGCGCTTTTAAGAAGAATGGTATGTCAAGAGTGAGTAGAGCAAGTCATGTAACTGCATACATCAGATTGTATACATCACTGTTTCAGTACAGTTTGATTCAGATGAGGTGGCAGTCCAATGCACAGTTGAGGGGGAGGAAATAGTGTGGAGGGGATAACATGCAGAGGGCTCTAGCTGTCTTATCTCACTGCAAGCTGAGTGAAAAACAACCCTTACCTTGAGGCTGGTTTCATGCGATATGTGCTGTTGCAGTCCATGATGTAGTTCAGTCATTTTATCATGGCCGCTTCATCTCCTATTGCTTCTTCTGTTTCAAAGTCATCTTCTGTTTCAAAGTCATCTTCTGTTTCAAAGTCATCTTCTTCCTCTCCACTTGAAGAATCTGTAGAAAAATTATCACTGTCCTCTCCCAAGTGAATTACGATCTCCTACACCGCATACAATGATCCTTCTTTCTGCATATATTCTGCTTCAATTTTCTTCACATGCCTGCACCTTTCTTGTCAATCTTCTACTGAAATGCTGGCAAATTTGTCATCAGCATTATTTCCTCCATTCTGAACGTAACATTTTTATCAGCCACTCAGTTTTTTACGGTAACCCAAAAAGTTCAGTGGGGTTCAGTTCAGCAGGTACACCAAATTATTATGATTATTAATATAATTTTGTGCTTCATTGTGTCATGGTCCTTACACATTGGAATACTATGATTATGTTGGTGGAGAAGACTATTTTATAGGTTGTATGTATGGATTTTAAAGGAATAATTAAGTTATACATTTCAGAATTGAGAAGATTAGAGAAGTTAATGGAATGGAACTGTTTTGTTGGAAGATTTTGCCTAGATCTGGAAGTGGGTATTTTATGAAGGTGAACATTGTGGTAAGGGGCATTATCCACTACTAGTACAGAATTTTGAGGAAGGTTGGTATGAGTTGCTCCTTCAGCTATTTCTCATAATTTGCATAGTTCATTTCGCTATGTTAAACACCAGTCTTTTGATGAGACTTAAATCGAACATACACATTGGAAATAAAACCTTGTTCTTTTCCAGCATGAATGATTATAAGATGTTGGCCTTTGGATACTGTCATCACTCCAACCATGAGTTGAGGTATGGGAAGTTTGAATGTGAGTTTCATCCATGTATATAAAAGGTTGGCTTTCATTCCGGTATTGCTGTATGATCCTGAGATAATAAAGTCACTTCGCTCTGATCTCATGGCGCTCCATTTAACCGCTTCTCCGATGGCCATTTAAACCCTTCAACGGCCGGAAACGGATACCCAATAAACAGAACAGGACATTTAAATTGTTAAATGCTGTAAAAATGCATCATAAATACAATTCCGTATCTTCCGTATTTATTAAGTTATTTAAACGAAACAAAAACTGGTTTAAAACTCACTAAAGGCAGTATAAATCTACAGTAACAATAAAGTAGAGACTACATTAATAAATTGTTGAAATTTCACTAATTTGTTTCACTGTAGCAAAAGCCATTCTTTGTGCCGAACGCGCCTAATATGTGAATCATTTTGTTTTGTGTGTATACGAGCCATAGTATGTATGTATAGCTACGCAAGCAACTTCTCAGGTTCAAGTTTAGTTTATTTATGCTATGCCAAGCGATAATATGACGAGAATATGTTGCGTCACACGCTCACACACTGGAATGAAAACTCTGTCAGCATCTGTTATTACAGTGTTTCTCAACCAAGGTTTCTAGTAGCCTTATGCAGCAGTTTTCGCTCTGTATTTCAG
Source organism: Mantis religiosa (assembly GCA_030765055.1). Lineage (NCBI taxonomy): Eukaryota > Metazoa > Arthropoda > Insecta > Mantodea > Mantidae > Mantis > Mantis religiosa. The sequence goes on from CM060948.1 coordinate 226,162,108, forward strand.
TTATTTATACTCTCTCTGTGTCCAGAATGATTTCTTGTAGCTATCAAGAGCTAAATGTATGGCACATTTGAAATTGTTAAATTTCAATGTTAACCATGGCTTATCCCGGTAATGTAGCAAATAAATTAGCTTGGGTATGATGTGTACAGGCTTCTGATATTACTGTAGAAAATCTGGAAGATTTGTTGTACGATTATGAAGGAGATCTTTAGGACATACGTAGCAGTGACGTGTACTGGTCTACAGCTGGCATGTTAGCTACTCCATTGTTTGGGGAAATGGCGGGTCAAATATGGGTCATACGGATCAGCTATTACCAGCTATCCCTCTTTATGGAAAACAGTTAAATGGTTAAAAAAAAGTATTTTTATACCACTGGATGTAACTATGCACAGTTGTTCAGTAATTTTCAGAGCTGTAAAAGACATTCATCTACCTGTACTTGCGCGTATAAAGAGCTCGTAACCTAATTGAGTATTATAATACTCAGAGGCCTCTTTATACTAGGGGGTAGCAAAATTCACACATCATCCCTCATACTTGAGAGAAAACACTTTCCTAAAAGTATACCACACACACCCAAAAAACTTGTAACCATTTCGAAAATGTGTAGTGTGTTGCGAAAAAGAAGTTCGCAAGGAAACCAATATTATTTGGTGTGAATCTGCAGATGTGCCCTTGGGTGTTTATCCAGGTTTGGAGGTGTACAATTCAAAAAGAAACCTTTAAGAATACGTTTACATTCCTTATAGAACTAATTTAAATTTATTGTAAAACAGCAAGATTAAAATAATTGGCGTTAAATGAGCATTAAATGCATGTATGCGCAGGACGTCTATACACGTCCATATCGGTTTGGGGCACTTTAACTTGGACGTCATATGACGTCCATATCGGTGAAAGGGTTAAACTCTTCTGTTGTTTTTAGTTCTCCTCCACTCAGAAGTATTCTTCTTAGAGTAGACACACTTCCTTCAAAATCAATGGAATCTTTTAACTTGGCATACACCTTCCTTAAGTAGGTCTTTTGTTTCTCTGTAATATAGAATTCATTGACTGTTTGGCGAACTACAGCCTCTTTAAAGCTATCTAAGCTGGCTCAATGCAATCTTTTGGAGTTTTCTTGTGGGACATGGAGAAAGAAGTAGAAGCACTGGAATGCACATCATTCATTTCCTTAATTATTTGTCAAACACTTCTTTCCGACACACCTGTAGCCTCAGCTACACTTTTCCCAATGTTTTTAATATAGACCACACCACATTGTTCATATTTTGCCATAAAATTATACACATTGCTTACCATTTCACTAGTCTGTGAATGTAGTACCTTATCTTTCAGAACCCGCCTAGGTAGGGTGGTGGTAGCATGTCTATCTCACGTTCAAGAGGTCCCGAGTTTGAATCTCGGTCAGGGTGAGCTACTTGGATAAGGGGCTTCCTTTATCCTGACAGACGAATGTCGGGCAACTCTAAGCTGTATGGACCGTGGGCTCATTTGAGCATCATTTCACCCATTCCATTCATCGTCCAATATGACTTAACGTTGGAGGACGTAAACTACAAAAAAAAAATATATATATATATATATATTTTTCAGTTTGCTCACCATTAATAATATTGTAAAATATTCTTGAACAAAGTATGAAAATATATAAAGAGTTTAATGTTTTCGAAACCGCAGATCAAGTACACACTCACACACACTCATTTAAAAATACTAATTAATATAAGGAAATATTCATCCACTCAAGTTTTACAACATGGGGACGAGCCTAAAAACTCCCAATGTTTATCTTATTATCAACCTCTCGCTAAGTTACCATGTTCACCACACACTCAAAACTGACGTTTCCTTCCCTAACAATGGAAAATGAACTCGTCCAATCTTCTGCGCATATTTTGAGAGCTGCCGCCTCATCTGAATCAAACTGTATTTTTACTGTAATATAGAGATGATGCTTTCAATACTTAAAGGAATTGAGGAAGCCAAAATCTGTGGTCATGACCACTCTGGCCAAAATTTGTTGGGTCTTTTTTTTTTCCTTTTTTTCTTTTCCAGTATAGAACTAAAGAGGGCACTACTAGCTGCTTTGTCATAGCCATCTACAGTAAAGAGTGCAGCATGCAAAATATGGATCTAATATGTCATGCCTGTAACAAGAGGAAGTTTAAAACTTGGCTTGGTCATCTTTCCTAGAGAGAACTTCCCCTTGATTGTGAACACATTATACATGTATTTTAACGTTGTCATTCTTGTTCTGGTTACTGTTCAAAGTTGTTGTGAACCAGTTTTTATACTTAGATGTCACAGTCACCTAAAAGTAAGGTAATTGTATGGAAAATTTATTTTTGGAGCACTTCATAAGTGCCGAGAAGGGAACAATACCAACCTCAAGGATGTTACCTATGGAGAAATATTGTGAAGGATGTAACTAATATGCTGAGTGATCATGCTTAATTTTTTTTTTTTTTTTTTGGAAATTTGGAATTACCATTTTCTGTGACTGTACGTAGAAAGCGGAGGGATTAACCATGCTCTCGACTCTGTTTTTCCTTTATTAACCTACATAAATAGTCAATAATGAAATGCTAGGTTTAAGGCAGGGCTGCAAATTGAGTCCCATATTATTTAATTTGTTTATTGATGACGTCCTGGAGAAAGTGGCGAAGAGTAATACACATAACCCTGTAATAGGCAATAAGGAGATTCCAGGCTTATTATATGCAGATGACCTTGTGATAGGATCCATAGCTATAATAAGACTGCAAAAGGCTGATGAAGTGCAAAGATTTTGCGAGGAGTGGGGAATAAGAATAAATATTAATAAATCTAAGCTTATGGTCTCAGAAACTATTTGTTGTTGGTTTATTAATACTCATCACTTACTTGTTTATATTTATGAGAGACTAGTTTCAAAGACATTCGCCTCCATTTTCAATCTCTTTCCAACTGGCATCTGTTGTTGTCTCCTCTCTCTCTCTCTCTCTCTCTCTCTCTCTCTCTCTCTCTCTCTCTCTCTCTCTCTCTCTCTCTCTCTCTCTCTCTCTCTCTGGTGGAACTATGAACTTCTTTGTCAAATTATCTACTGGTGGGATTTCAAAGTTCATTACGCGATCCTTATTTTTCCATATGAATATGTTCTCCCATGTTGTCAATTTATTTTGGTTTATCACTCCTTTTAATAATTTTGGATTTGGATCAATGTCATGGTTTTCATTCCAAAAGTGAAATGCTACTGCTGACTTATATTCTTATTTCAATTTGATGTTTCTAAAGTGCTCTTTGACTCTGGTTTTTAGATTTCTTTTAGTTTGACCTATTTAGCATTTTCTTACAACTCTTACAATTCTTACAACTTATCTGGTATATTCCGGATCTGTTAACTGATGGGATTTCTTTTGTTTTTGAATTTGGCAATTTTAAAATTGAGTGTCTATTAGTAGGTGCCAAGGTGATATGTTGTTCCTTGAAGATCTTTTTAAATTTATTAAATGTTTTTGGGTGATATGTGAATGAACTGAATATGCTGTTGCTTTCTGTTTCTTTTGTAAAGGTGGTTGCTTCCTTAATGGTTTTCTTTAGTTTAGCTTTTCTAATTTTCTTCAACACCAAATTTTTGTTGTACCCATTGTCCTCTGCTATGTGTAGTATTGTTTTTTGTTCTTTGAAATATTCTTCTTTTTCCATTGGTATGTTGACTAGTCTGTCACATATAACTAAGATTATGGTTTGTAAAAGAGGGGCAAAATTAAAAAAGTATGAAAAATGGTTCTTGAGGGGGGGGAAAGAGCTTGAGGTAGCGCAGGAATTTGAATATTTGGGAGTAAGGCTGAGTAGCAATGGGGAGTGCGGAGCTCATGGAAGGAAAATAATTGCTAAGGGGAAGGCAGCTATGGTAGGATTGAGAACCTGTAAAGATAAGTTAAGCATGCTGACAAAATGGTTAGAGAGGCTATATGAGACAATGGTAGAGGCAAAAATGATACATGCAGTAGAGATTTGGGGAGGCTCAGATATAAGTAACAAGGTTGACAATATGTACAAGTTATTCTGTAAAGAGGTTCTCGGATTGACAAGGATGGCTCCAGGTGAAATGGCACTTCTTGAAATGGGGAGGACCAGGAGAAAAGGAATAATCTTGGAGAGAATAGTGAAATCTTGGTTTAGCTGTTTAAGTAAGGAGGATGGAAATATTTTAAAGGTATGCATGGAACAGCAGAGAACATTAGTAAATAAGAATAGTTGGTGGAAAGTGGTAGAGAGAAATATGGACAAAATAGGAATGGGGGATATATGGAGGGGAGGTGCAGGAAATGACAGAGGATTTTGGAAAAAGGTAAGGACAAGAATGGAAGACATAGAAAGGCAAGAGACATGGGGATGCATGACAAACAAAATTCCATTGAAGTTTTACAGGATTTTGAAAAGGGACTGGGGAAGAGAAGGTTATATAGACAACTGTAGTAGGACTGAAACGGAGGGATTAGCATGGATGAGAACAGGTGCAATATTTATGAAAGGATTAAGGTGGAGTGAGGTAGTAATATATGATTTATGTGGGGGGGGAAGAAAGTGTAGAGCATTACGTAGTAAGATGTGAAGGAGTTGAGAAGTGGAGGAAGGAGGCATGGGAGAAAAAATGGGAGGAAGTTGAGGGTAAAATTGTAACAGTAAGAATGCTGACAGGGAAGAAGCGGAATAGGAATAAAAATGTAGGAAGATTTCTTGGTAAAATGAAAGATAAATGGTTGAGGATAGTTAGAAGCAAAAGTTATGAGAGGGGAAGGAAAAAGTGGGGAGGAAGGATTATGCAGGGAAAAGTAAGGGACACAGGTAACCCGTCAGTGAAGCATAAGGCTGTTATGCCAAGCTGGCTGAGGGGTGAAAGAAGGTAGTCACTCAATTCTTGTACATAGGTTAAGGAAGGGTAATATGTAAACAAAAAGGTTCTCTGTAACACACTTGTAAATTACTTTCTTATGTACAAATAAATATCAAATAATAATAATGAAATGCATGGTGACATGTTTGTTGCATTTTTTTTTGTATTAGTATTAGTTTATTTCAATCATACAATATACACAGTTGGTGTTATTGAAGATCACGTCAGAAGCAATTATAATGGATAAGATACAAATAATTACAATGATACAATTAGTGGTAGGTACTAGAAGCGAGTCATGTTCACTGTTTCTGCATCTTATTTTTGTGCAGATGTCTTTTTTTCTTCTCTTTGTTATCCTACAACACAATAGTTTAGAGTTTTACTGTATTATTAATACAGTTGGTAAAAATAAATTTAAATTTTATTTAGTTATTCATGCTAAGCCACTTACATGACATTTAGCCCAGGTCCTTTGCCTTTCTTATTGTTCCTTACATTTTTCAGCTTACACAAACTTATTTTTAATCTGCTTCTGTTTACTCTCCAATTTCATTAACTACTCTTCATTTATTAAGGAACTTTCCTGAACTTCTACTGTCTTTTGAAAGCATTCCAATTAATCCTGCTTTCTTATCCATCTTAAACCATTTCTAAGAAATCTTTTTCTCCATATGTCACTTCCCTTACATATATGATGTGCTCATTATTTATATTCTCCTACATATGGGGCACTGGTTCTATGCAGTATCATGTATTTTCTTATCCTTTTAATCTCCGTACTGTTGTTAACTTAAGCAATAGCTTCTTATTGTTCCTTATTTGCTTTTTCTATGTATATTTCTCTTTCAAATTGTGGTTCATTGGAATACAGTTAGGCAAACAGCTCTTAGCTTCTATAATGCTAAAGAGTTTTTGTATTCCTATGGTATATCTTTTCCTTTCTGCTTTCCAGAAGCCATTAGCACTATTTGCTCTTCCCCTCCATTCCTCTCCTAACGCTTTACATTTCAAGTTCCTCTAAGATTTTAGCCCATCTACTGGTTTTCAAGCTTTTCTCTTAATATGCTAAGCATTACTTTAACAAATTTCTTTCTTGTAGGTTCAGAATTCCAGTTGTTTCTCCCATTTACCTCCTCCATCTATTTCATATTCTAAGTATATGCACTCTTGTACCACCTTGCACCTAATGTACTGTTTTTGTAGTTTTTCTTATTTGCTTAATTTTTACGCTTTCTTAACTACAACAATTTGTGTCTTCATTTGAGCAATCTTCAATTTCCACATTTTGCATTTCTTATCTGTTTCTTTCAGAGATTGATTCAACCCACTGTCAACAATCCTACCACCAGGTCATCTGCAAATAATAGCCAGGAATGTGAATGTTATTGATAGCTCCTAGGATATTATTACCTTCCCCGATCACCATTAAAATGTTATCTATAAATAAATTTAGTAAGATAGGACTTAAAATAAGACCTGAAGCTTTCCTGGCGACGAATACGCTCACTTTCTTCTCGGGCAGCCAGTCAGGTGAAAAGATAATTAGGTATCAACGTTTCGGGAGTGTGAATCTCTCCCATCATCAGGATATTTATAAACTGTTATAACCGCAAAATGAAATACTGGATATAACACAACTATAAACAAAGACAAAACACTATCAAAATTCAATTTACTGAACAGAAGACTGTTTTCTGTAAATTAAATGCCAGGTCAGGAGATAGCGTGAGTATAGAAAATTGTGTCAAAGAAACGTAACTACTTAACTTGATTATCAAGCTGTATTGATCTTTGCTTCTTAATTCGACGGATTTCCATTTTTAAGGCTGGTTTCCAAGAGGAGCTGAACTGAAATCCAGCTTCACAATAAAGCGTGCTCCTTTCAGAGGAAATTGCCAAAGCCTTCTTAATTCTCCGCTCCCAGTAACTGTTGCATTTTGCCAAGATGGTCGTCTCCCGAAAATTGGTTCCATGGTCGTTATCAAAACAATGCTCTGCCAGCCCAGACTTCTCAGGTTGCATGAAGCGAATGCTCCGTTTGTGTTCGATTATTCTAGTAGCGATGGTCCTTCCGGTTTGTCCTATATACGGTGTCCCACATTCATAGGGAATGCGGTACACTCCCAGAACTTGGAAGTCCAGTTTGTCTTTCACTGGTCTCAACAGATGCTTAAACTTCAGAGTTGATTTGTGGAGGGTCCTGATGTTGTATTTGGTGAGAATTCTGCTGATTCTGCTGCATAGATTGCCGGTAAATGGGATGCAGGCTGTAGCGGTAGGCTTATCTGACGCTTGCTGTATTACAGGTTTCCCTTTCCTAGCTTTGATGATCGAGGCTTCAACTTCATATTTGGAGTAGCCGTTTTGACGGAAAGTGAGTCTCAGGTGCTGTAATTCTTGTTTTAAGTGTCTGGGATCAGAGATAGACAAAGCTCTGTGGGCCAGTATATTGAGAACTCCCAGTCATTATTTATTGACTGCTATATATGGTCAGTTACATGTTTGTCATTCTAACTGACGAATATAAGTTCTTCATACTTACCTTATCATATTTCCCATTTAAGATATCTAGAGAATTAATTTCACAAAGTTCAGTACATTTTTTTTCTTCCTCTATGGACGAACTTTTGTTTACTGCACCTAACAGTATCTTTTTGGCATGCACCATTTCTTCACACCCAAGCAGTTTCACTATTCACTTCCTGTTTCCCTAAATAGGTGTTAAAATTGTCCATTATTTTGCCTCTGCATCTCTCCCTTAGTTTGTTAATGTCTTTTTCCAGTTTGTTAATGTCTAAGCATGTCTGGATTATGGAATCATGAGTAGTTAGGAAGTTTGTAGATTATACCTATGTTCAGTATAGTTCCACTGAAGCCTTTGTTCTGTAATACAATCCACATTGCTTCTTTGCCTGTAGGCCAAGTTTAATTCCTTTACTCCATTCTTTTGTAATGAAAAATCCTCTGTATGGTCTTTCCTTTCTTGCTTTCATAAGTATTTTAATGCAGAGTTTAGTAGCTTGCTGTGTTAAAGTGTAATCACAGTAAATTTATTATAATTGCAGTTATCCTCAAATACATTTTGTGACATTAGTTATAATTTCATTCATCTACTTTATTTGCAGGAAGTGTTTAAAAGTGACGTACATGTAGCACTACCATTGGACCAAGTTCTTGGACAGTGTTGTGTGTTAAGTGTTAAAGATTACCTGCGCTCGAAACCAGAAGACTTTCCTGATAAGGATGTATATGTATGTGAATCACGATACTCTACAAAAGCTCGAGCTTTTAAAAAGATAAAGGTATGTGTTATTTATGTTTTTATATTCATTATTTTATAAATTACATATAGCTAAGCATTCTGAAATATTTATCTACTTTACAAAATAGCTATGTTCATAAATTCTACATTTTTCAAGTTGCTGAATATTTCATCTGCCTTCTGGATTAAAGTATCGCACAACAAGAAAATCTAAGGGAGATAATTGTCTACATATGTCAAATTATTTGGATCTGTGTAGGATGTATTCAGTTTTTAAAAATCCTATTCCAATTGCTAATACATAAAAGGAAAAGAAAAAAAAAACCTAAGCACTTAAGATATTCTTGTTTTTTGTTTTTGTTTTTTTTAGATAGTTTATTCTATTACTTCTATTATTATTAATCTAGTGATGTTGGTGTGAACAAAGATGCTTCTGTGTTGCTTTGAGAATCTTGGATTTTGAGGAGTGTTTGAAACTCCCAACTAGTTTCCTGCATGATGAAATGAGACATTCAATATTTTTTTAAGTGAAAAGTCTATGCTTCAAAAGAAATTGGAATGTATGAGCTGAACACAACAGGTGAATAAAGTTTAACTTAATAGCATTCACAACAGTGTGATCATTATCATGAATCACGATCACTAATTTATCAATTAAACCCCAAGTTTCTAAATGTTTTTTTTTATATTTTTTATTTTTTATTTATTGGCTATATTTTCACCAGTGTGACTCACTTTTTTCATTGGTAATTTCTTCCTACAAAAATTTTGTCATCTGCCAATAGTTCATACAATTCACAGAGCTGTATTGTTCTCACCTAACTTCTACATATTACTCCATCACTGATGTGTGTATCTAACTGTAATCATAAACTGTTACTAATTGCTACACTATAATGTGTGGCCTGAAGCCTTTAAATATCTAAAGAATGCCTAATAAATAACTGGAACACTAATATTTTCTGGCAAAAACTAAGAAAATACAAACCAGTCAGTTTAGCCAACATCCAACTTCATTTAAAGCAAAATTCCCTGCAAGAGAAACCCTGGAAAAATTCAAAACCTATTTAAATGAACATTGCATTGGAAGCCGCAGCAGTATAGCTGAATGAGGCAAAGCTCAGCCATACAGGACATTTAAATGTCCTCCTGGACCTTTAAAAATGGCAGATTTTTAGAAAATGCAAGTGTGCCATTAAAGGTAAGTTAATAATGATGATGATAATTTATAATAATAATAATAATAATAATAATAATAATAATAATAATAATAATAATAATAATAATAATAATAATAATAATAATAATAATAATAATAATAATAATAATAATAATAATAATAATAATAATAATAATAATAATAATAATAATAATAATAATAATAATAATAATAATAATAATAATAATAATAATAATAATAATAATAATAATAATAATAATAATAATAATAATAATAATAATAATAAATACTTTATTATCACCTTATGTTCATGCACTCAGCATCGTGAGGAAAGTGAGGAGCTTACGCTAGGTAAGCGGTCCTGGTCACGGAAACCAACATTCCAGCTGGGGGATGCCGAGATGCTGATCACATCTCCTCCCCGTATCGGTTGGATGGTCGTCCACCTCTGCCGTGCGTAAGTGGGCGTAAGGCCGGCAGTCGGGTTGGTAGGCTTTGGCCCTCTAAGGGCTGTCGCGCCATGGGTTATTATTATTTATTATTATGTTCATACAGAAAGAGGCTAATCATCAATTTACACATTTACAGTGCAACAAGCTTTTCATATTTACATATTTACAGTGCTTTAAGCTTCGTGGTCAGTGTAATAATTATACTAAGCTTATTAAACCAATAATTTATAATACAATATACATAATACATATCAATATTTAAAAGTTGATTGTATTTACATTTTCATTAGTGTACTAAGTATACCTAACTTATTAATGGCTCATCAACTAATAATATACTTACTTAAAACTTAATTATATTTACATTTCATTTAGCTAAGAATTCCTCTAAAGAGTAAAATACATTTTTAATTAAATAAGTTTGAAGAGCAGTATTTGGAGATGAATGGTTATATGACCCTGTAGCTTTGGACTATAATAAACAATTCAGAAGGTAAAACTTGAAATTTTCATCAGTTTTGGCCAAATTTCATTGATATTTTTAATGACCTTTCGTCTTAGAGTGAACACTCAGTACATGGTTATATTTTATAAATTGAAATGAAGAATTACAACTAATATCTGCATCTCTTATGTTGCTAGAACTGGCCTGCCACAATGTCACAACACGTAACATTGATACCTAGAGAAGAACCTCTTGAACCAAAAAGGATAATGTCAGTTTTCCGAGAGAGAGTAGAGAAGCATAAGGAGGAAATAGCAGAATTGGAAGAACGTGAGAAACTTGTAGAAAAAGAGAAACCAGTAAGTTTAAGAAAAATATGTTTATAACCTTAAGAAATAGTTGTTCATTATAGGAGTCATCACTAGCTTACATTAGAATGTATTAGAAACAATGTGTCTAGGTCTGCTCTTTAAATAGAACCTCTGCGTACTCAGTGAAATCTGAGAGCATTCGATCTGTAAATGATATCATGCCTATTATCTGGAGTGGTTATAGTTATAAAGAACTAGGAATGCCCTTCACTTGGGTGTCATTCTTGGGGGGACAGTTGTTGAACTTAACTTCAGTAGCAGTTGGGTATCAAAGATTTGTTGGGTGTTCAGGATTAGTTTACTGCAGCTACTGTGCAATGCTGTGGCAACATGAATTTGACTAAGCTTATTGTAATAATAAATCAATTTTACTTCAACTTTCTTTTCCTACTTCAATGCTCGTACTGCCATCTAGCTCTCTAATAGTGAATTTATTGTGTCATCTACTGGTAGAATTTCAACATTTATTAGTGTGTGCACTTTTGTTGAAATGGATGATTTTTCATATTGTGAGTTCTGCTGGTGTTTTGGCATATTTAAAAGTTTAAGGAAATAAATATGTAGTAGATAACTTTTTATCATCAGAGCATAACATTAAATGGTAAATAAAATGTTTCAAATATGAGAGAACACCAATAGAACTCAGTATGGGAAAAAACCCTCCAAAAAGCACACAGAGTAGTAAATGTTGAAGTCCTGTCGAGTAAATGATATGAAGTTACCTGTTAGATAACAGTAATGTTAATATATCGAGATTTAACTGTATTGGAACACCACAGTGAAGTGAAAAATTATTAAATTTTAGATGAGTCGTATTTCTTACACATCTGCTTCACTTTCAAGATGATGCTTTGAAACTACTCAACCTGCAAGAACCCAGCATACAATTCACAGTAGAAACTGAAGAGGACTGTATTCTACCTTTTTTAGACCTTAAAATCAAAAAAAGCAATGAAAAACTAGAATTTGGCATTCATAGAAAAGCAACACACACAGATAATTACATCAAAGCAAATAGTTTCAACCCAATTCCACACAAACATGCAACCATCAACAGTCTGACACACAGATTAGTAAATCTACCTCTCAGCCAGCAAGAATATCAAAACGAATACCATCAAATCTTAAAAACTGCAATTAAAAATGGATATGGAAAAAACCTTGTAGATAAAAAACTAAAATTATTCAAACTTCAAAAGAGATTAAAACAGATCACAGCTCTCACACCAATAAAACAAGAAATTAGATTTGCTAAATTTACTTACCACCCCTGGGCCACAAAAAAGTTCCAAAAAATATTCAAGAAATACAATATAACATTGGCACCAAAAAACAATTACAACATTAAAAACCTACTTCACAGTAATAATACTGATAAGATAAAACCAGAGGAAAAGTCAGGCATTTACAAGATTAAGTGTAAAGACTGTGAAAAAATTTACATAGGGAGGACAAAAAGAAACATAGGCACTAGAAAGAAAGAACACTTCAGGCACTTAAGATACAAAAATATTGATAAGTCCGCAATAGCAGCTCATTTCTGGTCTGAAAATCATGAAATTGAAGATAGCACAGAATTACTAAAATACGTACAAAAACATAGTGAACTCGTCATATGGGAGAGGATATACATAGAAAAACATAAAAACCAACTAATGAACTTTGAAATCCCGCTAGAAGAGAATCCCACATTTCAGTTCATCACTAAATCAACAGATGGCAGCAACAACCCCAGAATTACCCACACCGCTGGATCTAGCGTCAGTCGCACAAGAGCCGTAGATGCAAACGAAGATTTGCGAAACATGTCCTCAAAATAGGTACGAAAGTGAAGCAGATGTGTAAGAAATACGACTCATCTAAAATTTAATAGTAATGTTAATGTTAATGGACATACAGTTGATCATGGAAATGAGCATCTTCAAACTTTTTTTTTTCAGTAAAAACATGCTAAGTGAAACTGAAGGATCATCATACTCTTTCAATTTCATTTGAACTGATTAAATTCCTATATCAAACATTACTCACATGCTTAAGGGTTCAAAAGGTATGATAAATGAAACACTGGCATCTTAAGTTCAGCAGAGAATTGTAAATGTGGTTTATATATACATTGTATTTTACAGAATGTTGAAGTTGTGAATGGTCAAACAGCAGATGGCTGTACTTACTATGAGCAGTATAACACTCCTGTAGGAGTAATACGTACAGGAGATTGTGTTTATGTCCGCACAGACATTGGGAGACAACTAATTGCCCAGGTGGACACCATCTGGACTAACAAACAGTAAGTGCATACCCCAAATTAATATAGTGACTTTTATTTTGGGTAAAAATCCCTGGTTACCGACTTGTTTTTACTCCAAAACTATTTTCCCATAATTTAATCTGTAATATTCCTTAAAAAGGTAGAATGCTTTGCTGTAAAGCACATATATTGTAATTTCAATGAAAACATATGGTAACATTGTAACTCAAATTCGCTCTTTTGGGGGAATGCAAGTAACAGGATGCCTCTGTATTATGGCTGTTTATCTTTCATTTGAGCTTGAAGAAGTGCACATTAGTAGTCAAAAATTGTTAAATCCTTCACTGATTTTTCTTTGTTAATTTCATGGTAGTTGAAAGGCGTAAACAGCCTTCCCTGTTACTGCTTAATACTTTCATTTCAAGCTATTTACTTAGTCCTACATTTTTCAGTTTTTTGCAATTAAGTATGATTGTTTATCACAAAAGATCATAAATTTGTTACTTTGTTTCTGAAATTATTTACTGATTTATTGATGTGAGGAGTTGATGGGCCATATCTAAATATGAAATTAGCTGATAGAAATTGGTATATTTTAAGGCATCAAATTTAGGATACTGTGGTGAAATGAAAATTACTTGGGATTCTAACAGTATGCAGTGCATCAATATTGTCAACTTTGAAGGAAGAAGGATAAACTCTTAAGATTCAGGCATAAGGAGCAGATTTTTTCAAAATTATACTTCTAATGATTTAGTTTATATTACTATATGTTTAAGATACTGGCACATACCTATAACTGGTAAATCCTTACAACACAAAATGTTAAAAATCTTGTTAAAACTGAAAATGCATGTCATATTAATTTTGTTGTTGCATTAACCATTTTCAACATACTTCTTGTTAATTTGTAATCGGTTTTACACACATCACTTTTTTTTGGACTAGTTTCAGGAGCTGTTGCTTTCATTTTGAACCTCAAAGGCCTGACTGTTGTCTGTTGTTGTTGTCTGCAGTCTTCTCTCTGGTAGTGACACTATGAATTTTTTTATCGAATCATCAACTGTTGCGATTTCAAAGTTTTTTACTCGGTCTTGATATTTCCATATTAAGATGCTCTTAAGATGTTAAGATGTGGAAATATAAAGATTGAATAATAAACTTTGAAATCTCACTGGTCAATAGTTTGATAAAGAAATTCATAGTTCCACCACCAGATAGAAGACCGCAGGCAACAACAGATGACAGTTGGGCTTTCGAGGTTCAAAATGGAAGCAACAGCTCCCAAAACTAGTTCCTCAAAATATCAAAATGTAAGTGATGTAGTGTGAAAAACTGACTACTAGTAGTTTTATCAATTAATTTGTATGTCACTAATACCAAAATCCTCCAAACATGCATAATACTTCTTGTTGGTTTGAATTTTCATATACTGGATACCGAGCGCCATTCCTTTATTAATAGAATTCATTAAAACTATTAACTGTTCTCTGTAAATTTCTAAGTTTTTGCTACTGTTTTTTAAGTAATGGCTAGTTTTGAATTGAATATACCAGGTGAGTCACCTGCCCGTATTTATTTTTGAATTTATGCAACATGCTAAGCGACATATGTGACTTATGCCTTTCTTGAATGCCTTCTAATGGATGATTTGCAGAGCAGTGTATAGAGAAAGGGTGGATAACTTAGTATGTAACTGTTGTATTGGACAGAAAGCAATCACTATGTATGTCAATTCCAAAAACATCGTACCCAGACACAGAAAGCTCCAGTAGCAGTTTTAGATGAGGTTGCAAACTTTTATTCATTAGCATACATTCATACACACCTTTAAACATGCCCCAGAAGGAACAACATATCACATGCATCAGTTGAAAACACTGGAACACGAAATGACAGATATACACAGTGGGACCAATTGGATTTAAATTTTCAGACAACAGGTGTTTTTGTTGTACAGCCATGTCAAAAACAGCCAAGTGCTAAGAATCAGCTAGATTGTTTTGGCCTCTGTCACAAAGTATGGCAGTTTTTAGCTCATACAGTAATTGTAATGGTGGATACAGTTGTTTATGTGTTAAAACTACTAAAACCAGCTCAAAACATATTGTAAATCATTATTCATACTGCAAAAACGGATTCCAAGAATACTTGGAGGAGTTAAATCACCATCTACGTGCAGACCATTATTTAAAAAATTTAAAATCTTACCTCTCCCATGTATTTTCATTTTTGAAATTTTAAAATTTACGAAGGCAAATTTAATGAAAGGAAATGGCCACTGTGCCTTTAATGACATAGTTCATAATCATAATACTAGACAGAGAATGGATATTCATGTGAATAGAAGTAACACAAGAGCTCATCAAAACAGTGTAATAAACCTAGGAATCACTTTTTTTAATAAACTGCCTACAGCCAATATAACTGCTTGCAATTTTCCAGCATTTAAAAAGGAAGTTTTGGCATACTTGCTAGATCACTGCTTTTATTCTGTTAGTGAATTTATGAAAAGTGTATAATATTGTTCCATCCATCCATCCATCCATCCATCCATCCATCCATCCATCCATCCATCCATCCATCCATCCATCCATCCATCCATCCATCCATCCATCCATCCATCCATCCATCCATCCATCCATCCATCCATCCATCCATCCATCCATCCATCCATCCATCCATCCATCCATCCATCCATCCATCCATCCATCCATCCATCCATCCATCCATCCATCCATCCATCCATCCATCCATCCATCCATCCATCCATCCATCCATCCATCCATCCATCCATCCATCCATCCATCCATCCATCCATCCATCCATCCATCCATCCATCCATCCATCCATCCATCCATCCATCCATCCATCCATCCATCCATCCATCCATCCATCCATCCATCCATCCATCCATCCATCCATCCATCCATCCATCCATCCATCCATCCATCCATCCATCCATCCATCCATCCATCCATCCATCCATCCATCCATCCATCCATCCATCCATCCATCCATCCATCCATCCATCCATCCATCCATCCATCCATCCATCCATCCATCCATCCATCCATCCATCCATCCATCCATCCATCCATCCATCCATCCATCCATCCATCCATCCATCCATCCATCCATCCATCCATCCATCCATCCATCCATCCATCCATCCATCCATCCATCCATCCATCCATCCATCCATCCATCCATCCATCCATCCATCCATCCATCCATCCATCCATCCATCCATCCATCCATCCATCCATCCATCCATCCATCCATCCATCCATCCATCCATCCATCCATCCATCCATCCATCCATCCATCCATCCATCCATCCATCCATCCATCCATCCATCCATCCATCCATCCATCCATCCATCCATCCATCCATCCATCCATCCATCCATCCATCCATCCATCCATCCATCCATCCATCCATCCATCCATCCATCCATCCATCCATCCATCCATCCATCCATCCATCCATCCATCCATCCATCCATCCATCCATCCATCCATCCATCCATCCATCCATCCATCCATCCATCCATCCATCCATCCATCCATCCATCCATCCATCCATCCATCCATCCATCCATCCATCCATCCATCCATCCATCCATCCATCCATCCATCCATCCATCCATCCATCCATCCATCCATCCATCCATCCATCCATCCATCCATCCATCCATCCATCCATCCATCCATCCATCCATCCATCCATCCATCCATCCATCCATCCATCCATCCATCCATCCATCCATCCATCCATCCATCCATCCATCCATCCATCCATCCATCCATCCATCCATCCATCCATCCATCCATCCATCCATCCATCCATCCATCCATCCATCCATCCATCCATCCATCCATCCATCCATCCATCCATCCATCCATCCATCCATCCATCCATCCATCCATCCATCCATCCATCCATCCATCCATCCATCCATCCATCCATCCATCCATCCATCCATCCATCCATCCATCCATCCATCCATCCATCCATCCATCCATCCATCCATCCATCCATCCATCCATCCATCCATCCATCCACGGCCGCGCCGTGGCTCAGTGGTTAGACCGCTTGGCTCTCACCAAGGCGGCCCGGGTTCGATCCCAGGCGACTGCAAAGTGAGATTTGTGGTGGACAACACGGCGCTGGGGCGGGTTTTCTCCGGGACCTCTGGTTTCCCCCGCCATCTCATTCCACCGGTGCTCCATCTTCATTTCATGTATCATAAGTGTCACCGCCTGCGGTGCCGTATGTAGTAAAAGCGGGCGTTAAACGCTACATACACACATACACACACACCATCCATCCATCCATCCATCCATCCATCCATCCATCCATCCATCCATGCATCCATCCATCCATCCGTCCATCCGTCTGTCCGTCCGATCCATCCGATCCATCTGATCCATCCTTCCGATCCTTCCTCCCCTGCCTCCCCTGCCATCCACCCAACCACCCATGAAACTGTAAAAAGCGTGTTAAGCTTCTAGGTGGGAGTCTGATATCTGCAGGTACATATTCGTATAGAAAACTCAGTTCACAAGGTAGGGTATTATAGAGGTTGCCTCGCCACTCTACCACTACAAGTTGGGTTTAAATCCTTCGTGTTCAGCTCAAAAAAATTTTTACCCTTTGTTTTACCTCTTGTGGCCTATAATTTGATATTATGATACAAATAACATTTTTACATGTTTATAAAATAAAGTAATCACCATGTTTTCCACTGGCAGTATAGATATGAATTTATAGTTTGTAGTAGATACTTTATAGTCGGTATCGTGCTTGACCCATTCAACCAAATTTCAAACACTTTGATTCCTGCGTCAATGTTTGATGTAAATGAATGCTTCATTATCTATGTAGGTATTCAGTATTTGAAACCTCTCAAATACTGTCAGGGGTCATCATTTTGAACATTTACTGCATTGATGAAATCCACACTTTGACAATTTATTTTTCTGTTTAACTGAGAAGTTAACACCTTCACAACTCCATTGTCAGTAGAAGAAGTGTAACATAAGATTTAAGTATGAAACAATATTTCTAAAAAATGAAAGCTAACTATGTCACATGGTTTACAAGACCAGATGCGATTATAAATGGTTACAAATTTAAACATGACTCCTAATTATTGGACTGTCATTCTTGTGTCTTTGACTCACAAGGGAACCAATAGCAATGATAAATAATATAAATATGAGTAGCTGGCATCTTTAATTTGTAAGATTACAAGATTGATATGGAAGAAATGGTGAACACCTGACCAGTCTGAGTGAGTAATCTTACACATGCCAGCTACTCATATTTATATAAAACATAACTCACTTTTAACAACTTGACAATTCTTCTTTAAACGATAAATAATTTTATTGGTTGTTTTGTTCAGTTTTTTTATTGTTTGTATGTATTTTAGTAACTAAAGTACAGACAATAAACACTAGGAGAAAGGGAAAAAAAAAACAATGTCATATCGTTTCGAACCTAGACCTTGCATGACCATATGTGCTCAGCTAACCATCTGGACCAGCTGCCACATATTCAATGTCTCTTCGAACCTAGACCTTGCAGGACCATATGTGCTCAGCTAACCATCTGGACCAACTGCCACATATTCAATGTCTCTCGTTGGGAAAGCATCTGCTTATCACCTTGTTAGTATTATATGCATGAAAACCGTCGTTTAAGCTTTTTGCAGCATCTTGGTCCTCATTCAGGGCTGTAGGTATTAATGCCGAATAGAAGGGCGGAGCTGCAATAACGACCTTTGTGCTAAAAGGGTCAATGTTTTCACATCATACTGTAAACTGTAGGTTGCATACATAGATAAGAATAAATAGGGGCAGCTGACTCACCTAGTATAAACAAACTGCATATAATGTTTCTTTAGAAGAAGCAACTGCTAGATGAATTTGATGAGCTCAGGATGCACATATGTCAGACTATATTCATCTTAATTTTCCCAGTGTGTAACTAACTATACATGTATATTATGTATGCATACATGCATGTTATGTGAAGTATAAAAGTATATATTAGAGGTATATAGCTGGAAAGAACAAAAAAAGATGTCTGTGGAAAAAGGTAAAATGGCCATGAGGGTGATAAGATCATGCTACAGTAAACTGCCAGATATAGATGTCAAATTGTTGGAGAGGATTTATACAATAATAGTAGAAAATAGAATGTTACATGGATCAGAGGTTTGGGGAGTAAATGAGGCTTGGAGAGAGACTGATAGTGCAAAGATCCTTTTGTAAATATATACTGGGATTACCGATAGCATCACCTAATGGGGCAGCACAATTGGAACTAGGCAGGCATTCTACTAAAATTAAAATCTTGTCAAGGGCAATGAAATATTTATACATAATCACAAACTTGGAAGATGGCAATATTATTAAAGAATGTTTTCATATTCAAAAGAGAAGTAACTGGGGTGGGTCTTGGGCGCATAAAATGAACGGCGTGTTGAAGCAGATAGATATGGGTCATTCTTGGATAAATGCAGAGTATGGGTATCGAGGCTTCTGGAAAGAAGTTAAACTAAGCTTAGAAGATATTGATAGACAAGATATTTTCGCCAGTATAAGTGACAAAAGCTCGCTGAGATTATATAGAGAAATAAAAACAACCTTGGGGAGGTAAGGATATATAGATATATGTAGTAAGTTAGGGCGAGAAGCTTTTGCTTGGACGAGAACAGGAGTGAGAAACTTGAAAGGTATAGGTCAAGAGAGGGAGCTAGATAAATGTCCATTGTGTGGAGAAGAGAATGCAGATTTTCATTGAATATTAAATTGTAGTCAAACAAAGATATGGAGAGAGAGGCTTGGCTACGTAAATGGGACAATTTGGGGGGTGATGTAGTAATTATAAAAATTCTGTCAGTAAAAGGAGAAAAGAACAGGAGAAATATAGGGAATTATTTAGGGAAAGTTAAAAGAGAGATGACTAAGAATAATTAAGAGAAAAATCTAGAGTGCAATAAGTGAAATGGCAAAATCTGTAAAAAGGAGTAGAGGGCCTCCAATACACAAAAACCTAGGGTTAGGTGTATGGGGACCGAATTATTATTCAATGGTGGGCAACATGATAGGATATTCAGGATTTAGGAATATGTGGCATATTTCAGTATGGATTTTATAATTGTAATCTTGATTTTGTATTTCCATTTGATGTTGTAAAAGGAAAGAAGAGAAATAAATTACAAATTACATATTAGAGATATATAGGAATTTGCCTGCAAAGTGACACTTGTGTTTTCTCTCTCTCTCTGTTTGACAATGTTATCTTTATTTCTAGAAGTGTGGAAGAGAAAGCTTAAGGTCTTTGACTGTACTAGAATGAAGGACTAAATTCATTTAATTATAATTTAATTGAATTCTAAAGTCTTTTGGTTCAAGATGTTGGTATTTAAGATACAGCTTTACTTCTTGGTGTTGCCATTGAATTAATTAGGATCATACAGTTTATGAAAATACAAAGAACAGACTGACTGGTTGAATCTGTTAAATTCTGCTTTTTATGCTGTTTCCAGGTTTCAGTTATGTTTATAGTAAGCCCTCTTTAATCTATGCATATCAGAATTTTATATGGATAATTGCTTAGAAAGGTAGGATCAGACTGAACAATTATTCCATGGGTGGAATTTGAACCAGGAACTTTTAGTTTACTGTGTTGTTGATATAACTAATTGGCATACCATGACAAGATGCTGTCAAGCACTAAATTCTCCAACTGACACTCATTTTCTCCTGGTTAACCAGAAGCCATTATTAAATTTATTTTAAGGTAGCATATCCCAATAGCGACTTGAGATATTGTAGATACTTTTAAGTTCCAGGCTTCACGTGATATGTGTGAAAGACCAATTAATTTTCATTGGTTGACTTAATAGTGGTTAACTATGAAGCCCAGGACTTGCAATACAAAGAAAGTGATTCTCCATTGGGACATGCTATCTTAAAAGTGAATCTGAGAATACCTTGTTGCTTAGTAGGAATATTGCATATACTTGCATATGGTTGCTGGCATGTTGTCATGGTAACATCACCTAAGCCAAAGCTCTGGAGTTCAAAATCGTGGCTATGCTATTGAATTTTTCAGCCTGATTCTACCTTCCCAACTTCGAGCTACAGGCAGGATATATGAAGGAACTTTTAATTATTACTAATTGTTTATTTTATAGGGGTGTGTGCTTTTTCCGTGGTCCATGGTTGGTTACTCCACCTGAAATACCTCATGCACCTACTCGGCTTTTTTATAAACAAGAAGTGTTCCACAGTACCCTGGAAGACACCAACACAATAGATACGATAGTTGGCAAATGTGCTGTTCTGGAGCATGCAGAATACATTTCATGTACGTATGAAGTCTAATTTCATTTATAAAACTTTCTTCAGTATTTCTTAAAATATATATTTGAAATATTAAACCTTTCACCGATATGGACGCCATATGACGTCCAAGTTAAAATGCCCCAAACCGATATGGACGTTTATAGATGTCCAGTGCATACATGCATTTAATGCTCATTTAATGCCAATCATTCTAATCTTCCTATTTTACAATAAATTTAAATTAGTTCTATAAGGATGTAAACGTACGCTTCAATAAACACCCAAGGGCACATCTGCAGATTCACACCAAATAATATTGGTTTCCTTGCGAACTTCTTTTTCGCAACACACTAGACATTTTTGAAATGGTTGCAACTTTTTTGGTTGTGGGTGGTATGCTTTTAGGAAGTGTTTTCTCTCAACTATGAGTGGTGATATCGTGGTGAATTTCTTACCCCCAGTATAAATAGGCCTCTGAGTATTATAATACTCAATTAGGTTACGAGCTATTTATATGCGCAAGTACAGGTAGGTGAATGTCTTGCATGAATTTACAGCTCAGAAAATTACTAAACAATTGTGCATGGTTACATCCAGTGGTATAAAAATGCTTCTTTTACCATTTAACTGTTTTTCGTAAAGAGGGTTAGCTAGTAATAGCTGATCCGCATCACCCATATTTGACCCGCCACTTCCCCCTAACAATGGAGTAGCTAACATGCCATCTGTAGACCAGTACACGTCACTGCTACTATATCCTTAATGTCTCCTTCATAATCGCACAGCAAATCTTCCAGATTTTCTACAGTAATATCAGAAGCTTGTATACATCATATGCAAGCTAATTTATTTGCTACATTACGGGGATAAGCCATGGTTAACATTGAAATTTAACAATTTCAAATGTGCTATTCATTTAGCTCTTATTAGCTATAAGAAATCACTATGAACACAGAGAGATTATAAATAACTAAAATACTGAGCTAAAACAGCTGCATAAGGCTACCAGAAACCTTGGTTGAGAAACACTGTAATAACAGATGCTGACGGAGTTTTCTTTCCAGTGTAACGCTACATATACTCGTATGATTATCGCTTTTTATAGCATAAATAAACTAAAATTGAACCAGAGAAGTCGCTTGCGTAGCTATACATACATACATTGGTTCGTATACACACAAAACAAAATGATTCAAATATTAGGCGCGTTCGGCACAAAGAATGGCTTTTGCTACAGTGAAACAAAGAAGTGAAATTTGAACGATTTATTACTGTAGTCTCCACTTTTTTGTTACTGTAGATGTATACAACCTTTAATGGGTTTTAAACCGGTTTTTGTTTCGTTTAAATAACTTAATAAATACGGAAGATATGGAATTGTATTTATGATGCATTTTTACAGCATTTAACAATTTAAATGTCTTGTTCTGTTTATTGGGTATCCGTTTCTGTCCCCTGAAGGGTTTAAATGGCCATCGGTGAAGCGGTTAAGAGTGGGGAAACAATGTGTTTAGAAATTTTAGGAATAATTGGCAATAAATAACAGAGAATATCCAATTGAAACTGAAATCATATTAAGGTTATTTATTTAATCACATTGTTTATATGTAGTATGATTAATAAGTAAGGCGCTGCAAAGTGATGTTATTTTTAACAAACAGCAATTTTATTTTTAAATGGCTTATTTGATCATTCATTTTCATATACAGTATACCATTTTGTGCACCCACTAAACTTTCAAACACAGATTATTTTCATTCAGATTTCTCCGTATATCTCGCAGAACACTGATGCAGTAAAACAAAAATTCCTGAAGAATCCACATTTGCACAAGATAGCCACATTAGCTCCATAGATTTCTCAGCAAAATCTGTTTTTGGAATACTTAAAGCTTTCAACACAGTCCTCATGACAAATTCACAAGTTGAGCAAAGTTGAAGTTATCCTGAAATGAACTTATCTGATCCAGTTCCTTTCAAAAGAAAGTTTGTCTAAGGCTGTCAGAAGAGCTGGATTCATTTCTTTTAGGAAGACTTTTTAAAATGTCTGAATCTTGCAACATCAGTAGATTGAGTTCACTATTTTTTAAGCTACCTACTGAAAGGAGGTTTTAATAGCGGCTGTTTGTTTGCTTCTAAAGGATGCAAGTACATCTGTTGTACTGAGCGGGATGGCTTAGGTGGTTTAGTCTGTGGCCTGCATTTGAGAGATCCAGGTTCGATTCCCATGGCCAGCCTACCTGGATTTTATCAGGGCTTTCCTGGGTCACCAGGCAAATGTTTGGTAGGTTAATTACATCCTTCGAATTTCTTGCCCCTTCATTTCATCTCCCTTATACTTTCACATCATCTCTCATCCTGTGGTCTCTTCCAGGGTAGAAGTGTTGGCAGGAGTCTCGAACTGCATGGCCTGGTAAATACTTTCTCCTTCACTAGGATGGTCTCGAGTCTCCGGGCAGGCCTGATGGACGATTTCAGGACCACGGTGGGTGAGATGCCAGCTGTACTGGCCAGTCTGGGAGTTCCAAACTGGTTATTTGTAGGGACCTTGCCCTCCACACTGTCATGACTCCTCGGGACAGCTGCCATCTGTCTCCTCTCACCTCATCTTTTCTCCTGGGGATGCCCCACTTGGGGCATAGATGCAATAAACCAAAACTGGAAGTCTATGAATTCGCTCCGTAACATAATCCAATCTCAAGTTTTAATCCAGTCAATGACTGGCACATTGCCCATTTACCCTTTTTCCTGGGCTGTTACTATGACTCCAGGAAGAAAATTCTCTTCTTTGGGAAAAGTTTTGTTTCTTCTCTAAATATTATAAACAGTAGAAGTTTCCTTCCATCAGAAAACAGCCAACTTAACACAACAGTGTTTTGTTTTTCACAACTGGCTGTACATATTGTCAGTCTTTTTTTAATTGTGGTATCACATGGAATCTCAAAATAAGCAGGTGTTGAATCAACATTTCCTATTTGCAAAAGCAGATATTCATGATACAAAGACACTCAACCTGCCTTTCAAAGGCCAGAAGTTTGTCCTTATATGCTTCTGGCATACACCACATTCTTATGGTACACTTGTAAATTAAAACTTGGCCCCATTCCAAAAAGCATAGAATCTAACCTATGCTTGCTGTGAAATTCTATGTAATGCTAATTTCTCATACAATATTCATTGCTTGAAGTTGGCACATAATCTGCAGTTGCAGCATAACCAAATGGCACATTTCTGTGGTCACGGCATTATCAAATTGGCGTCATGAATTTATGAAGGCTCAGATCCTTCACTTTAGGACAATTGGCCAGCATTCCATGGAAAGATTATGTATTGCAGCTTCACCTGTTTCCTCCAATCCTGTACACAGGATTCGGAAACATTGAATTTTCTTCCTGCAGCACCGTTTCCTTTTTCCCCCCTTCTTTGAAATTTTCATTTTTTCTGCAGCATTGAATGAACAGAATCTTACAGTTCTAATTTTCATAAGTTTGTTAAGGTATGGTCACAAATCACCTAAATCAGATTTTTTTGCAAATGCGGTAGACGAACAAAGACTGATGCTGACACTATTACTAACCCTGTTATACTCTGTGTTGTGGCATCCAGATATACATGTTAGAACTGTGCAGATCATAAGATCGGCTTACAATAGAACAAATTCAAATAAAACTTGCATCCCAGTTTTCATAAAGCTTTTCTTTCTTTTCTCCCCCCTCCCCCCCAAAAAAAGGCCTGCACCTGCTACACAAATAATTGTTTTCTCCTTCTACTGCTCTATCCAAATTCATTTCATTCCACTATAGCAGCATAAATGCATGGAATCAGGATTACCGCTGCATTCCCATATCTTGCTTATTCCATCTCTGTAGAGGGACAAAGAACACAGAGTGTATGTAATACATAAATAGAATTTTAGTTAATTGATGGAAATTAATCATTTCTTCACACTAGCCGTATATAGGCTAAGGTTTTTGATAGAGTCAACATGAAAAATTCAGTGCCATGGCCGGGACTAGAACCACGGATCTCCTGGTTTCCGTCCAGTCACTCATTGAGCTACCGTGGCCAGCAAGTCAATATACAAGTCAAATGCAGAATTTGATGTCATGACGGTAAGTTGGCCATGGTAGCTCAATAGGTTAGAGCAACTGGACGGAAACAAGGAGATCCGTGGTTCAAATCCCCGCCATGGCATTGAATTTTTCATGTTGACTCTATCTAACATAAATAGAATATTTATAATTAGCTGTTTCGTTTTGGCTGCAAAAAATGAAACTTAAAACTAAGAATTCATGGTTGTTGTACAAATTTGTACATTGTATACAGTATACTTTTGAAAATATGTTGTGGATTTCTATGTAATACTTAAATTTGATGGTTTGTGGGCTCTAAAACTGTATGAACTAAATCATATAATGTTTTGTAAATGCATATAACCCTGCTATTGAAGTTTAAGGTGAAGCAACATATGCCATTCATGGATAAAACATAGATTAAAGAAATAAAAAATACCATTAAATATTGCAGGTCGGCCAACTGAGATTCCAGAACAAGATGTATTTGTTTGTGAATCTGTGTATGATGAGGCAAGAAGGCAGGTGAAGAAGCTGCCAAGAGAAGGACTGAAGAAGTACAGCCATAGTAATGCTGTCATGGAGGATGAAATTTATTTCTTCCGCAGGCTCATAAATCCTCCCAAGGTAATGTTTGTTTCCTCATATAGCTGTATATAGTTTTTGGAAGTATAGGGTCATTAATTTATGATAATGCATTTGTGAACTCTTTCTTGTGTGCAAGAGCACTAAGAGTCGCCAGCAAAATGGTGCCAAAGGAGTTGCACTAAAATCTTTGCCTTACAAACAGGCAGCATGTCATTTATTATTTCCTTAAACAAAATGGGACCTATTATTCCTCTATCAATCACCACACTCCAGTTTTCAGGTCATAGTGAGGCATTTTACACAATATCACACATTTTTCTGAAGCCCAATATATATTGTGTTCATGCTGTATTGAGTTAGTTTATAATTTTCGAGGCAGTTACTTTAACTGGCTACAATTTCATTAAATTTATTTTCTATTAGAACTGATTCAGAATGTTTCTTGTGTAACACCAGATCCAAGGCTTAAAATTTATTAAGTCATGTGAATGACCTTACTGTGACCTTAAAATTGAGTGTGGTGTGCAGTAAATGTTAGAAAAATTATAGGATTATTTTGTTGAATGAAACAATCAGAGATGTGCTATCTGTTTGTGAGGTAAGGATTTTAATGTACCTCTGCTCGCGACTCCGTTACTTCACACAGTGGAGAGAGCCTGCCAGTGAACTACCATATGTTTTAATGATCCTGTATTTCTTCTCATGAAAACATTAAGAAATGAGTAATAACCAAGTTTTAGAACTCAGCAATTGATAAACTACACGAGCTAGAATGCTAGAATGTTAGAATTTTATAATCTGATTTTATATTTGCAATCATTTATCTGTTAAAATTTAAGTTGGTATAGAAAGTCCTTGAATTTTTTTCTTCAGTTTTAAATTTAAAAACTAAACTGAAAATGTAAACTAAATATTAATTTTTTTCACCACTAAAACTGGGGGATTATTATAGTGTTGTGGTGGTCAGGTGTTGTAGTAGTGCTTAAAAAAAAGTGTCATTAATTTTAAATAATGTGTGTGTTGCATATGTGCAAATGGATTCAATTGACCAATAGCTATATTTTATTTTTGTCGTCCCTGAATTAAAGAGAATAAGAATATAAAAGTGATGGGAGAAAACTTGAATAAAATTAGGAATAAATGATGGAAGATCAGATGAATAAGAAACTTTGTAAGTAATGAAAACATATTATTGTTAGTTTCAAGCCATCAACAGGTGAAATGTATATCATCTTGGAACTGTGATGGAGGTTGAAAGATGATATTTTGTCTGTTTTGTGTAAATAAATAAACAGTAAAAATAAATATTTATTTACTTAAGATGACTCGGTACTAGTAACACTAACATAACTTTTTTTAATCTCTGTTAACATGTTTCGGGAATATGTGCTCCCATCTTCAGATCGTGTCCAACTGACCGGTGTGTTGTTTCTGTTGTGGTGGTTGTCTATAATGGCTGCATCATGTGGCAGTGAAATGTATTTTCTGAGGGTACCTGGCGGTAAATCAAAATTCATTAACTGTCCTTTGTGTTTCAAAATGAAGATCTTTTCCCATGTGTCCAATTCTGCTGCATGACTGTCGGTTTGATTAGTGTAATTTTCAGCTTGATGTTATACTTGGCTGCCCAGAAATGGTGTGAAACTGCAGATTTATCCGTTTGTATCTTAAGCATCTCATATTTTCCTTCAGTCTGGTTTCTAGATTTTTTCCCTATATATACATACTTTATTACAATCAGAGCAATTGATGTTAGTGTTACTTTTGTGATGTTAGTGTTACTAGTACTGATTCATCTTAAGTAAATACATCTTAACACATCTCTGTTTCTTCCATATATAAATAAAATATTGTTCCCAGATTGGCAGTGACTGTGCACAGCAAGGTGGAGAAAGTGCAAAAACAAATCATTATGATATGGTAAGTCCGAGAATTAGTTCAACATTTGTAAACAAATTTGTAACTGAATTTACGAAATGGTTAGAAACATGCTCTGTACTCATGAAAACTTTTATAGCAATAAATAGAAATTTTCAAGATTATATTATTTCATACTGTTTTACAGATGAAGATGAAGTGGGTCATTTTTTTCTCTAGCTTTAACATTATAGTGAAGCGTCAGTATAACAGTTGTGGAGTTTATAGGTCATATGACTTTTTTTTCTTTTTTTAACTTGATTGTGCCTGATTTAACACTGATTAAAAAAATTCACTAATATGCAGGGTGCAAAAATGGTCCTGATGTTGATAATTGTAGGCACTAAGATATACATCTATTGGTATTATTCACAGGTTAAGTAGGTTTTCTGTGTAATAATTTGGAAACACTTACCTGTATGGGGAATAAGTTTGTCAATTAATACCAGTATTTGGTAACAAACATTATTAGATGCAAATTCACACGTTTATCACTGTCATCACTTGAACCATTGTTGCATTCAGCATGCAGCAGAGTAGCTTTATATTTATTTCCTTTTTTTTGTGAGCTAAGTGAGTCAAGAGCTCTGAATTCAGTAAACTTTAACAACATTTCACTATGTGTGAGTGTTTATTTTGATGTATTCACAAATCATGAAAGAAAAGAAAAAAAAAAAAGTGACACTACTCACACATATATGCAGAATTTTATGAAGTTGCAAGCAATGATTATGCAAGGCTTTAAATAGATTCACCCACAAATATTCAATTGGTAACAAAGTTCACCATACCTCTAAGTGTTGGTTTTACTTACAAGGATAATCTTAACTGGAATTAAAACAGTATTTGGGTGAAACAGCTTTTTCTCCAACTGGGATAATAGTTAGTGATGGCAGTAAACCTAGTTAAAACTTCACTGGCCATTTTCAACTGTTTACAGATCAAAATTGATGTTAGCAAAGTAAAAGCTTGCACTAACTCTATGGTCCATTGGTCAACTTTCTTGCTTTACAATATAGGAACTGAGTTTGAATCCGACTAAGATGAGAGTTTTTTATCTTATCAATTTATTCATTCATTCCTTCATTCATTTATTCATTCCTTCATTTGTTTATTCATTTATTCATTTGTTCATTCCAGTTTCTACCATCCACAGAGTTTGCAGGTCCAAATGACCTAGCTGTTGATGGGCCCTTAAATCCCACATACTCACTCACTCCACAAAGTATGCATGTGCAAGTGAGTAAATGAATCGAGTTAGTGATTGTAAGAGGGTTTGAAGATAAAAATGATTAAACCCAACTTCAAATTATTTTGTTGTTTTTTGAGTTTACTTCCCAATATGGTCAGAAAAATTATAAGAGCTTATACATATGGTGAGGTGGAAAAAGAACAAAAAAAAGAAAGACTGTTTTGAATAAAACAGAACAAGGATTTTAATTCTTACCCAAAATATAAACAGCTAAAAAATGAAAATTTCACTGATCAATTAAAGATTTCGGCATCACAACATCTGTAATTACTTTTTTCATCAATATACCTAACCTCTATATCTCTACTGCACTGTGTACTGTCCTTTCTGGTATGCGTTTCTCTGCTCTTTACAGCCCACATAAGTTTGTATATGGTTTCATTCTTGACATTTTTTAAGACACAGTGAAATATAAGTGATCTTTCAGTATTCGTCACCTCTTCCATTTTACTACCAACATATTTATATAACTGTCTAATTATCTTTGTGAAACAACCTGTGTCACCATACAATTAAGTGCATTCATTATTTCACGTGTGGTAAGTTCAAATTTACAAACCAAATATATTATTTTAATCATGTAAGAGGTTTGCAAACTGCAGTGCTTCAAAAAGAGACCGTTTTTGCCTGTGCTTCAATTAAATGCATCTTTGATTTTTAACATGCACAGGGAGACTTGGACAAAGTTTCTTACTTGTTATGTACAACAAGTTGCTGGCTGGTGTAAAATACATAAACTACAACTACTGTTTCTTTACTTGGGTTTGCAATGTTTTGGTAAAATGTGCTTTTATGTTACAGCAATAAAGTATGTATGGGTGTACATAAACTGAAATAACACAAAAAAATTATCACTGTTGGTGAAACTGTTCCTAAATGCTTGCAGTTATTCTTGCATACCGACTACAAAGGGGTAAATATTAGAGTTAATTTATTGTTAATAATTGCTCTTTCACACTAGCTATGAGGAGAAACCAGACTGAGAAGAAGAGTCATTGCCGCAACAGAATTGAAACCACAGATCTGTAGCTTTCCATGTTCAACCTCTACTCTAGCTATTATGGCAGGATGTTTGCAGATGCTTTAAACCTCAGTTGCTTCAAATCAGTAAACCTTTTAAGGCAATCTCAAATGTTAAGATGTTATACGTGAAGGTGATTTGCAGCTTGCAGGTATTTCAGTTTTGAGCCTAGTAGTTAACTTATTAGGGCTAATTCATATATAATCATTGTTCACTTTCATTAGCTGTGTGTGGACCCCAAGTTGAACTGTACTTCAAAAATTTAATTCTTGGGCTTTTGGCTTTCCATGATCATATGCATTAATACTTCTCATCTGATAAAACTATCCAGTAAACTTAGCTTAGGCTAGTTTCTAACTTTACATTGATCTTTTTTACTAAATCCATAAAACGGTACTGTTGGCTGGCCTTCAAAATTCCAGCTTAGAGCTACTTTCTGTTGAAAGTAAATTATATGGAGTAGGAAAGCAATTATGTATATGAGGCCATTTCTTAGCTAATTTTTCAAGCAGATGCTGCAAAAGGATTACCACACTATAAAGGCTATCACTCTGGCATTCTTTAACCCTGCAGTGGTCGCACGGGATATTTTTTCATTCTAGGTCACGTGGAGTCTCACAGACGCCAACAGCATTCTTGCGTTAACAATGTACATTTTATCGAGATTTAACTGTATTGGAACACCACAGTGAAGCGAAATAATTATTAATTTTTAGATGAGTCGTATTTATTACACATCTGCTTCACTTTCGTATAAGTGAAGCAGATGTGTAATAAATACGACTCATCTAAAAATTAATAATGTACATTTTGTTAAATTTTTTTGCTTTTACGATTGTATAAGTATTAATTCGGTAAAATGAAATAGATGTATACATTATGAGCAATGTAATATGTTTTATTTTTCTGTGTTTTAAGTATAAATGTATTCCAGAAAACTGTTGATTGCTACATAAGTTATAATCTCGTTCATCAGAAAGATGAAAAACCGTTAGCACACCGTTTTCAGAAAATATTACAGTCCTTATATGGAAGCATTCTTATTTAATGCAACATATAGTTTATAATATAAATATCACATACTCAGCACTAAAATTTACAGTCAGCGCATACTTGCTGTGCATGTTCTAAACACAGAAATTTCTTGCAGCTGCGGCATCTATACTTTGTGTATCAATTTTTTTAACAACCACATTCACCGCATCTGTCTTTTTACGCCTCGGTCCTCTTCTGTGGGTTGCGCGGCACCTTCATCTGGAAAAAGACTCTGAATATCTCATTTGAGATTTCTTAGCAATGATAAGCATTCAAAACGTCGGCGCAAGTAATCCTCAGCTAGATTACGTGCTAGAAGTTTCAGAAATTCACTACACCTGGTGCTAGCATCAATATTGTTTGCATGGTATATTATTTGTGCATTTATAGCTGCAATTTTCATCATGCTATAAAAACAGCCATCGACCATCTGTTAGTTTTTCTGGACACGTTATACATACTGCACAGCTGATTGACAGTATCGACTCCTGATTTGGTTGCATTATAAAAAGTTATAATTTCTGGCTTTTTCTTATCACCAGATGTGGCATAAATTGCATTATCGTGATGCACTGTCGAGAGTATCGGAACTGCCTTGTTTTTCTTGGCAACATATGACATTAGAGTTGAGTTTTTCTGAAACCCAAACAGTGTTGTTCCCACCTCCCGGTTCTTTGTGTAAACTCTGGCTCCAACTGAATAGGCATTTTTACAACTTTCCACAAGGGAAGTAAATATCTTCACGTACAGGGGCTAAATTATCACACTTCTTTCTTTCTTCTCGGGTATCCCTGTTGTCGAACCTCAGACAGTATAAGAGGAACCTAAATCGTCTTTCAGTCATTATCAGATGACATAACTCAATTTCCATTTTATTGGAGGCCCATATATCTTGGGTGTGTGTATGGTTGTCTTTTCTTGCTGCACATAAATACAGGATTCCTAACAGAGCTTTTATTTCAGTTGTGTCTGCCAGATGGGCATTCCTTTCTCTGGAATAATGTCCCTGTACTGCAGATATCTCTTATTAGTGTATTCACCAATGCTAGAGAGCAAGTCATTGTCAAAAAAGCATTCCCAGAATTCAACTGGCGTTTTGGCATTCTTTCCGGCACCTTTCACACCCAGTAAATGACTTACAATGTTTTGTCTTTGAGAGGGAGCATCTTTTGGTGGACACACTTTTGACCATTTTGTGTAAGTGTTCCTGCCCAGAAAACATTTGTCAACCTGATTATCACTATCACTATCGCTAGAGTCTGCTTCTTGCTCAGTGTCTGTATTTTCTTCTCGTGTTTCCACACAATCTTCTTCAACATCACTATAAATGCTGAAGTCATCACGTGATTCATCATCTTCCTCCAAAAGCCAGAGTACAATTTCCCTGTCATGTGGATTTTCCAGATTGTAGGTCTTCTGTGAGGTCATAATGAATCTGAGGATAAATAAATACGTATTAGCAGAGCTATTGCTACTAAATATTAAACAATAATACATTAAACAAACAAAATAGAATACTTACCTTCAATATCACGGAAGGTTGCATGGCATCTGCTAGACTCCAACGATGCAGCTTCGGTAACAACCTCTTCCCTCCAACAGTGTAGTGCAACTAATGCAGTGTTAATGAGGAAGATATGTTAGTATTTAGGTAACTGGAAGGTAGATGGCGCCACAAGCCTGCCAGTGCATGTTTTCAGCAATAGTGAGTAAATAAAGTATACCTGGCATCTGTGAGACGCTGTGCGACCACTCCAGGGTTAACAAAGAATCTGCAGGAAAAAAACAAATGAACACACTAAATATAAAGTATTATGTAAATGTTGCCTTGTGAGTTTGCTGTGCTGACGTTTCTCTGTACTGTAGGAAAGTTGCATGCAGTGTGCATTTTAGTTAAAGGTGTATCAGCATGTGTCCGAATTTTGTGTTAAATAGAATGAAATGCTGAACGTCAAGGTTTTTAAAACATGTATGAAATTGCATAAAATATAATTATTTGTCATAAACTTCTCTTATATTTTTTTTTTAAGTTGAGCGATGGATTTACGGTGTGGTGCTGGCAGGGGGGAAGAAGCGAGAGCTAATGCTCTTTTGTTTCTCCAGTGTGGTCAACCTTGAAAAACACAGTTCAGCAAAATAGCATGTAAGATAAGCGAAGATATGCACCACAAGTGTGAGATATGTGGACAAATAGTAAATTGAACCGATCCAATAAGCTGTAACATAAAAATAGAAAATAAATGTTATGACAATTACAAATATTCAGTCATTTTGTGATTCTTCGAGTCCGGTGCATCACTTTCATCGCTAGTATCCTCTGATGTGTTGATGATAATTTCATCAATTGCATTTTCTATTACACCATCGTTTCTGCAATATTTCACTTCCAGCTCTTGGACCTTCTTGCAATGAGTTGCGGTTACGGAAGATAATGCTTCTATAGCAAGTTTTCACAGATTTGGAGCCACCATATCACCAGTAACGTTGCATCCTCTGAAAAAAAAGGTTAACTCGTGGCGCGACAGCCCTATGCAGAGCCTTGGCCTACCAACCCGACTGCCAGCCTCATGCCCACATATGCACGGCAGAGGTGGGCGATCATCCAACTGATACGGGGAGGAGATGTGGTCGCATCTTGGTCCCCCAGCCAGAATGTTGGTTTTCATGACTAGGGTCACTTACCTAGCACAAGCGCCTCACTTTCCTCACGATGCTGAGTGGGCACCGGTTCTATACCTGGGACCGAAAATTCCCACCACATGGGTGGGATCGAACCCAGGCCGCTTTCCGTGGCTAGAGACCAAGGCATGCTGCCTTAGCTCGCTATACCATGGCGCAGGACACATCCTCTGAAAACATTCTTTATTTTTGCCCATGCCAGCTCAATTGCATTCAGATCACAGTTATACAGAGGTAGATGAATAATAATGTGTCACCTTTCGAGAGCCATAACATCCACAACATACGTTTGTTGTAAACTGGTTAGCTAATTAACCTCAAAATTGATCGAAACAAAATATGGCAGACATGATAAAGCTTAGCATATTAGCCACTAGATGTCAGTGTATAGCGCATTTCAAGTTTCAAAGTTGTCATCTGTGTTTACGAAGTTAGACGAAACTTACCAAATGAGGACTTGGAACCAAGTGCTCAACTTATCGCGCGCTTATAGTATATATATATAAAATTAATCTTTTGAATTTTCAAATAGTTATGCTTTTCTTAAATTGGAAGTCACTACTATTGGGTTTTCTTTCCTTGTCTTTTAATCAGAACAGAATTTCAAAGCAGTCATTTAGTGACTACTTCTTAAAATATAACTCATTTAAGCCCATTGTTATCTACAAGGAAATAGATAATACAACTAGTTGTGTAAATGTTTATTTCAATTAACATGAACTGGATAGAAAAATTAAGTTTGTAAGAATAATTCGTACAAAAGTGAGCAGAGTATGAGTACAACATATCATATTTTTCTGTAAACAATCAGTGTAGTCCGAAAGTTACAGCCTGCTTTTAAAAACTTATAAAATCCCTCACTGCAGCAATGTGTGTAATTTTTTTCTGACTTTCCTGATTTGCTTGAAATCAAAATTTCAAATGGGTCGTTTTCTTTTTGAATAACACCATGATTCACAGCCAACCAGAGTTTGCTTTGGTTCCTCTGTCATGGTAGATTGAGCAGTAGAAATGTAACTAATTAAAGTGTGCTTTTAAGGAAACTAGGAAATAAATCTAAATTTGATATTTTATATTTCATAACTTTGATTCACATATATATGTTTATTTGGTACCTGAAGTATTTAGACACTCAGACACCATTTAAATGGAATGCCTCTCCTTTTGAAGTTTGTTGTGATATATCACTTCTATTGTAAAAATTGTTGGGCCCGTTTTCCGATACCAAGTATTTTACATGCAGTTAGCCTACAATTTCACATGCCTGATTTAAAATAACTTGTTTTCACTGAATGTCTTTATTACTGGAAACAGTAGATCTGTGTAGGTTACAGAATCTAAGATGTACCCCTCCATTATCTACCCTATACCTTTATTAGTACTGGAAATCTTTTACAGGGATTACTTGTTAATTACTTATTTGCCTCTTGTAACTTTGGCACATGCAAGTTTTCACTTGTTCATCAGTTCACTAACAACCTTCATTGCATGGAAAAATAAGTTCACAGAATGTGAAAACTCATATTTCATTATTCTGTTTATTCTATTGGAGTCAGCTTCCAAGTTAACAATTCATGGACCTTAGCAGTATCATGAGCAGCAAATTCAAAATATATACCTGAAATGAAATTTTATTTATGTTTTTGCAATTAAATCTAATGTACTGTATAAAGCAGAAATTTATGGTTTTACTGTATAAAATAACAGTATTAAACATACTTATATTGTAAGTATTGCATGCTTTCAGAATAACATATATGTAAAAGAAATAAACTTCAAACTTAGCCAGTTTGGGTTGAGGAGAATAAGATACACACAGGAAATGTTGTTGTTTTCACATGCTAGGCTTTGGCAATGAAGCCATTAGTTCTCTTGCTCTCCAATATTTCTGTGTAGTGGGTCCGGCAGGTAGGGCTTCACAGGTTAAAAGATGTTCTTCAGTCATTTCCTCTTCTTTGTTGCACAGAGAACAATTTGGACTTATATAAATTTCTATTCTGTGTAAGTGTTTGGCCAAATAATCATGTTCCCTAAGTAATCTAAAATTTGCTACTGCAGCTTTACGTGGGATTTCTGAAATAATTTCTGGATTTTTAATTAAAAATATTCCAATTTTTATCTTTGGCTTTGTTAGATATTGATTGGTTTTGTTTGTTTTTATATTTGCTTTAGATTAATCTTTTTATGGATGTAAAGGGTAAGTTTTTACTTTTGTTCTGAATTAATTTTGCACCTTTTTTTGGCAGAAGTTGTTGGATCATTTTGTGACATTCTTTAATTTGGATTGACCTCATTTTATATGAACTTATTGCACATATTGCTGCTTTAGAATCAGAAAGTATGACAGCATTTTTGAATTTATCTATTCTGTATAGAAGGTGTTGGAGAGAAATATGAATAGCCGTTACTTCTGCATCAAAATTTGTTGTGTGGTATCCTGCTGGTTGGTAGAATGAGAATAGTGCACACTTAATTCCTGCACTTGAGTTGTTGTCCAAGTTAGATCCATCTTTGTAGATATGTAACCATTCTTCAGGTGGGTATCTATTGTTCACAGTTTCTAATGCTAGTGCTTTCAGTACAGGTTTGGAAGTTTCAAATTTTGTAACTATTTGTTCTAAATCTAATTGAATATTAATTGGTTCAAAAGTCAGTGGGTTTTGTTTGATTAAAATGTTTTCTTTAGAACTAGGGAGATTCAGATCTGTTTTTAATTCCATAACTTTGTGTAGGATACTTGTTTGTGTTTTCATCTTGATTGGTTGTAGTAATCTTTTCTCCCATTTTGTTGTTTTTAACTGCAACGTTTTTTCGTGTTGTATTAGTGCCTGCTCCTCTAAAGTTAGATGTATTGGATAGTTCCAAGTTAAGGCTTGCATTGCCGTGATTGGAGTTGATTTTACTACACATAGGAAATGTTGTAGGTTACCATCAGGGTAGCAACATAGCAGCTGATTTTTGCAGGTTTAATTTCATGTATATTAAGCAGATTACCAATATGTCCAGCAGATTGTAAACTGTTGGAATGCTATAAATATTTCCATTTATACAGAAGTTTTCTTTACATATTAAAAGATTTCCTCTCAATGAAAGGCATGAAAGTCAGGGCACATAAAAACAGATTGATGTTGCTGTAGCTTTCTACTCTGTCCACTTCATACACTTCAATGCAAATTCATAACAATGTTAATATAATTTTGAGTCAAACTAATACTCAATGCTCCACTTATTGCAGTATATACCTATAACGCGTTTCGTTAGGATCTTCCTAACATCATCAGCTGTTGTCGACTCAATCAACAGTGAGATGATTAGATATCAACGTTTCGGGAGTGTACATCTCTCCCATCATCAGGATATTTATAAAATGTTATAACCACAAATTGAAATACTGGATATAACACAACTATAAACAAAGACAAAACGCTATCAAAATTCGCATTACTGAACAAAAGACTTTTCAATAACTTAAATGCCAGGTCAGGAGATGGCGTGAGTATAGAAAATTGTGTCAAAGAAATGTAACTACTTAACTTGATTATCAAGCTGTATTGATCTTTGCTTCTTAATTCGATGGATTTCCATTTTTAAGGCTGGTTTCCAAGAGGAGCTGAACTGAAATCCAGCATCACGACTAAGCGTGCTCCTTTCAGAGGAAATTGCCAAAGCCTTCTTAATTCTCCGCTCCCAGTAACTGTTGCATTTTGCCAAGATGGTCGTCTCCCGAAAATTGGCTCTATGATCGTTATCAAAACAATGCTCTGCCAGCCCAGACTTCTCAGGATACATTAAACGAATGCTCCGTTCATGTTCAATTATTCTAGTAGCGATGGTCCTTCCGGTTTGTCCTATATACGGTGTCCCGCATTCACAGGGAATGCAGTACACTCCCGGAACTTGGAAGCCCAATTTGTCTTTCACTGGTCTCAACAAATGTTTAATCTTCGGAGGTGGCTTGTGGATGGTCCTGATGTTGTAGCTATATTTTCAGTATTATTATTTTAACCCTTCGTTGGTCATACCTTTTTCGTAACTTCGTTCGGAACTTGGAAGCCCAGTTTCTCTTTCACTGGTCTCAACAGATGTTTAAACTTCGGAGGTGGCTTGTGGATGGTCCTGATGTTGTAGCTATATTTTCAGTATTACTATTTTAACCCTTCGTTGGTCATACCTTTTTCGTAACTTCGTTCAGTCGCAATGTGTCAAATAAGCACACAGTTTCAAATTATCATAACTCCCATACCTTTTGGGAAATGGGGGAGGTTCCTTCATATTTACCTTCTTTAAAATCAACATTAAGGAATTAAGAAAAGATTTGAAGCAGAAAGGGGTTTTATTACCTCAAAACATACAATTTCTAAAATAACAATTTTTAACCTTCCAATGTGCTTGATTTAAAACTTGTACAGAATAGCAACTTAAACGTTAAACAAACACAAAAAGCCACTTAGGCACTTTAGTCTGATACTAGCGAGATCAGTCATCCCCAGAATCACCAGATTTAGATTTCTCACAAAAAGTTGGGAGGATGGTAACTTTACACTCATCACATGCAGTGTTTGTGTGTTTATTGCAAATTGGCTTGGTACAACCCAAACATCTCAACACTGTAAGCCTCCTTAAACCAGTCTCTGTCGTGCAGGGCATGCACCTACTCCTCTTGAAGGGTGGTTCGCCCTTATAGTCACTGTTACCAAAATTCCCCATGGGGTTGAACTTCCTCAGGCGGATTTGGCATCTTCTGGCTCCTTCTCTGCAGCTTGGGGAGTGTAAGCTCATGGGCCAACTTCTTTAGGAGCACTGTCCTGCGCAATGGTTCAAGATTATTCCCAAGATAGACGAGGAGGAGTTGATCCCATCCACGTTCATCATCGAATAAAAGATAACCATTGGCCAATGCTTGTTTTGGCTTGTTTTGGGGATGGTGTTGACGGCGCCGAGGTGCCCCTTGCCATGCCGGGCCTTTCCCGTTCTTCCGGCTGCTCTTTTTGGTGTCGGCAGTTTCTCTCCAGGTGTCCCGGCTGGCCACGCCCCCAACAAATGCCATTAGGTCTTCGCCGGCGTCCCTCGGCTGGTCTTCGGTCCCCAGTGTAGCGGATACTCCTTGTTCTCGACGTCGGGGTAGCCGTCACCTTAGCCGCCTCCATCCTCAATGCTGCCGTTAGCGTCTCGTGGATGGTTTTGTAGTCGCCGAGCATTAGGCGCTGATGAATCTCCGTATCTCGTACCCCGTCAACGAATGTGTAGGCAGCCTCTCAGGATACGAACTCGGGTGGGAGATCGACTAAGGCTTTGCTGGCCTGCTGCTCAATTGCCAGGGCGAACTCCTGCAGCGTCTCCCCTGGCTGCTGCGACTTTGACTTAAGCTGGGGTCGGTAGGCTGCTGCTAAGCGGTGGTTTCCGAAGCGGTTCTCGAGGGCCTCCCAGATGGCCTTGGGCGCCGCCGCTGTCTGGACCGCGTTCACGACTTCTGCGGCCCGTCCCTGGAGGTTGGCTATTAGCTGTGCGGCCTGTTCCTCCGGTGACCACTGTGTTGGTCACTGTGTCGAACTGGCGGCGGAAGATTTCGAAAGTTGTCGCGCCGTCATATTTAGGAGGTTTGACGCGTGCAGATGTATCGCTTCCCGGCACGTCAGCCTTCAAGTCCTTCAACCCCCTGCCGACGATGTCCTCTACCATGGCGTTCAGGGACTTGGTGCTGATGTCGGCCTTTCCCTCCAGGTCGTTAACGCGGTTCGCCAGGTCTTCGGCGCGCTCACACAACTCCGTGACGTCCTTCTTTACGCCGGTCAACTGCTCCTCAAATGTGGCGGTGAGGGCTTCGTTCGCAGCCTTCATTTCAAATAATTCGGCCTTCATTTCCATAGCCAGGCTGTCGTTCGCCACTTTTATTTCCGCGTCTAGGTTGTTATATGCCGTTTCCATCTTCGTTGTTAATTTGGCCTTCATTTCTTCCATTTTCTGTAAAATCATTTCTAATGCAGCGTCCATTGTCGTATATCATTTCCTGACACCAATTGTGACTTTGTGGGTTCGTAGAATTAAAAGTCCAAGTTGCAGAAATTCAAAATGTTCTTTATTTCCGTAGGAATACACTTTGGTCAACCCTTACAGTAGCAGAATTACGTAACACACATGTACTCAGTCTGTCTGCTGCAGGTCCACACTGCATCTCACTCACTCACTCACTCACTCACTCACTCACTCATTCACTCACTCACTCGGTTCCTTGCCAAAAACTGCTGGACTCGTCCAGTACATTTGCTTATATCCACTAATCGCTGGTTCTGGAAGTTTCCCGAAACCTGACGACATCACCCGAAGCCAAACGAAGCCTCATGGACCCCGCGGTGGAACGAGAATCGTCTCGACCATCTCCATCTCTTTCTCCCTCTGTCGCTCTCTCTCTCTCTCTCTCTCTCTCTCTCTCTCTCTCTCTGCCACTCTCTCAGCAAGCACCAACCAGTCACATGAATAGGCGTGGCTTGAACGCTATCTGTCTCTTTCTCTTCCTGCCAGCTGGATTCAGTTAGTCGTAAATGTTGTCTCGCGACAATACTTTGCATAATTTATAGCTTTCAAACTATGTTCAAATTCTCATATGTTTCTTTCATCTGGACAGCATGAGCTATAGGGACAGAAGAATAAGAGCTACCATTATGTAATAAAACTGCCTTTAAACTTAACTTTGATGAATCAATGAAAAGACGCCTTTTGGAGGGCTTGTAATTGTCACTCAGATGTTCCATGAGCCCGTTAGCATCATTACAATAAACAAGTTCATTTTTCTGTGAAAAAAATGTTAAAGTGTGTTAATCCAGGCTGAAGCTAGTTCCCGTTTTGCCTGTTGAGATATAAAATTGCTCTAGGATCCACAATGCATGTGAGTGATGAAAATCTGTTTCCAGCCTTGTTTTTAACTAACACTCTGCTCAGGAATACCTGAGTCTTTGGAGTACTTGAAGGAGTGATGACTTGAGTTGACACTCTTGGGAATTATACCACAATACTGTTTGCTCGTTATGTGTTGGTTAGCCAACTGTTTTCTTGGTGCAGCAGTATATGGTGATTTTTTTTTTTTTTTTTTTTCATATTTTGCATGCAATTTTGGAGCAGGTCTTCTATGTGTGTGATGGGCACAGACAGTTGGTGATTAGTTCCTTGATCAAATTGCATTTTTCATCACAGTTCAATTTGATGAAATCTGAACATTTATACAGATGTAATCTGCATTCTCCTGAGCAGATGTAATATTTTTCCACCTTTGAAATATGTGATATTACACCTTCCTTGGCCTTGGCATGTGTGATGGTTCAGACTAGTCAGAAGTGGTTGCTTAGAGGTGCAGAGTTGCAATAACTTAAATCATCTTTCCAAGAAGGTAATGAGCTCCTTTAATCCTACTGCATTGAGCTGAGCATGTTCACTTTCTATCTCACTCTCCTTCTCTCGTTGCATCTAAACTTCAGATCTCTGCCATAAAAGTGCAGCATTGAGCTGTTAGTCAAACTTCATTGTCTGGCTTTGTCATCGACCATTGGTTTAATAGCAGTGGCAAATGGTAAAGCTTCTGCTTCAGTTATTTTGGTACAATTTTCTAAATAGTTGGGCTGTGGAATTTTGAGCTTTCTGCTTGCTCTACTGTCAACTTCTGTAAGTTACATGTAGAACTGGTCCACACACTCTCAGCATCTCTTCAGTCACCTTAGGCTATTTCTTTGATTTCTCCTTACAGAGGCATCGTGAAGCTATAAATTTTGAGTACCAAATAGAGTTGATAATGTCATATAATATATCTACAATGAATTTGTGAAATTGCTTCAATCATTTGTAATAGCCGTGTACTTGGTTGAGCACTTAAAGTGTTGAGGCTATGTAGGATGTTAGCTTAATAGGATCAGAGATGCTGATGGCCTATGCTTTGCCTTTTAAATAGGAGAACAGATAGCAACATTTCTATGTATTGGATAACTCATTATTTTCCAGTAGACTTTCAAATGCATCCCATAAATTGCAACTTGGTGTTTAGAATCCCTTTAAAAGAGATTGATTTTTATACATTTCATATTTTTAGACATCCACACAATGACTGTGGAATCTCATCATTTTCATGCATATTTTCTTCATTGGATATGTTCCTTTTTTAGCCTCAAGCAGGTGATGTCTTCAAATTCTACTCAGCAAGCAGTTTGTTTAATTTAATTTGAATAAAATTGAGATCAGCAGCATTTAATTAGTGTTTACAGTACTTTGAGTGTGAGTTACAGCAACCTTGAAGCTAGCTCTATTTGTTGTAAATACTCACATTTGGTTTCATCCATTTTAATGGTATTGTGTTACTATTTTACAACAGAATAAATAAATTCTGTAAATAAAAAAAAAATTAAAAAATATTGTGCAACAGAAGTAAGATTTAGATGTGGAAGTTTAAACAATTTATATTTAATTTATATTTAATGAAGTATGACTCAATTGGTCATTTGATATGAAAGAGCTTCACTTTTAACAACACTTTTATTCATAACTTTCTATGTATTATTGTATTGTGTCATAAATTATCCTTCCTTTAGTACATTATTTCCTAACTGATGGCACCTATTCAGAAGCTGCTGCTTTGGGCAATAGATATCAACCGTCATTTC
The DNA here is from genome assembly GCA_030765055.1 of Mantis religiosa. NCBI lineage: Eukaryota > Metazoa > Arthropoda > Insecta > Mantodea > Mantidae > Mantis > Mantis religiosa. Next base: position 226,204,527 of record CM060948.1, read on the forward strand.
CATTGTGCTACATTGTGTTGTTGATAGTTTGGTGCCATTTGATAATTTACTTGATACCACAACAATTTTCAATGTAATCATACAGATTTATAAGTAACTGTAATCCATATGTTAGTCAGTTACCTTGCATTTTGTAGTCTGTTATCTTGAGTTTAAGTTAACTTCAGTTTGATTACGAGGACTGTGAAAAACATACAGTGCACACAGCTCAGACATTTTGTAGAAGCTTTATTAAAAGATTGCCAATACATAAAGTTGAATGAAAATTACCAACATATAGAGTGTATTCGTCTAACAAATAGATATCATATAATGTATGATATAAAATCGAAGAAAATAAATATAATTGGTAAGAGCCCATGATCCACATGAGTGAAGAAGGGATATTACTCTTATTTCACCACTACAAATCTTAAGGAAAAAGAGACCAGACATCCCAGAAAAAGAATAAAAAATGAAGTGAAGAATGTAAGAACAGTACACACAGATCACTTAATCTTTGAAATGAAGAACTAAATGCTGCTATTGCTAATAGAATTAAAATGAAAATGCATACTTATAATGAGAGGCATAAAGATTAGTTTTCCATGTCAATAGTAACAGTGGACTAGGGACTTGTACAGTGAAGAAAATAACACGTTACAGTCTGCCTAGAAAGGCAGTGCTGAAATTTTATCTCCCATTTGCAAATTCGTGTAGGCTGCTCATTAATAGTGAATGCTGACTTTACTAAGCATGTATGTCAACTTTTTCCATAATTGTTCTCATCTTTGGTTTCCATTTCTTGCAGTAGTGAACTAGTCATTCTTAAGTTAATTCATGGAAATTAATCATTCCTTCACACTAGCCGTGTATAGGCTAAGGTTTTAGATAGAGTCAAACTGAAAGATTATAATAATAGCAGTAATAATAATAATAATAATAATAATAATAATAATAATAATAATAATAATAATAATAATAATAATAATAATAATAATAATAATAATAATAATAATAATTAATAATTAATAATTAATAAATAATTAATAAATAATTAATAAATAATTAATAAATAATAATAAATAATAATAAATAATAATAAATAATAATAATAATAATAATAATAATAATAATAATAATAATAATAATAATAATAATAATAATAATAATAATAATAATAATAATAATAATAATAATAATAATAATAATAATAATAATAATAATAATAATAATAATAATAATAATAATAATAATAATAATAATAATAATAATAATAATAATAATAATAATAATAATAATAATAATAATAATAATAATAATAATAATAATAATAATAATAATAATAATAATAATAATAATAATAATAATAATAATAATAATAATAATAATAATAATAATAATAATAATAATAATAATAATAATAATAATAATAATAATAATAATAATAATAATAATAATAATAATAATAATAATAATAATAATAATAATAATAATAATAATAATAATAATAATAATAATAATAATAATAATTTATTTTCATCCATAATAACACTTACATGTTGTCGGATACATCAAAATAAACAGTTATATACATTTAATTACAATTCGTCCAGTCTATACAAGCATTTTTGTATTAGAAACTTGTTTAGTTCATTTTTAAATAATTTATCTTTTTTTGATTTTAGTGAATTTGGTAGTTTATTAAATAATAATTTTCCCATTATTAAGGGATCTTTATCTGTTGACTTATTTAAAGTTATTCTGTGGTAATTATTTTGTGTCCTTGTTTCGTGTTTGTGACAATGTTCAAGTTACCCATTTCATTCTTGCTAATTACAAACATTATTACTTTAAAAACGTATAGAGATACTACTGTTAGGATTCTGTTTTCTACAAAAACATTTCTACATGATTCAATGCCATGGCCGGGATTTGAACCACAGATTTCCTGGTTTCCATCCAGTCGCTCTTACCCATTGAGCTACCAAGGCCAACGTGCCATCATGGCATGAATTTTTCAGTTTAATTCTATCTATCTAAAACCTTAGCCTATACACAGCTAGTGTAAAGGAACGATTAGTTTCCAGCAATTAACTTAAATAATAAGAGTTTAACGATGAAGCCTGGGACTCAAGTACTTACAATAGTAAGTCGCCACAACGGTGTATCTCGAATACGAGAGCCGTAGTGGTTTACCAGGAAAATATATGAGTCAATTGGAGAATTTAATGTCATGACCACACACTAGCCATGGTATATAAGTGGGTAAGAGCGACTGATTGCATGGAAACCAGGAGATCTGTGGTTCAAATTCCATCCATGGCATTGAATTTTTCAGTTTGACTCTATCTAGTCAGCCTTTGCTTGTGTATTAACGCAGTTTATCATTAGATTCTATTGTCAGTGTTTAAATGTTGTTCGTTCAGCTTTCTTTGTGTCTGTGGTTATTTCTTTACCCACAAGTGCATTTAAGGCATTTCGGCTTAAGTAATGTCCTTTTGCTCTTTTCTGCTCCAGTTTTGTTTTGTGTCTTTGCCATGATAGTTGCTTTGCTTTCCAAAAAGCTTATGTGATTTTAATAACATGAGTTTATTCTGAGTAGCAAATCTATAAATCAATACCATGACCTTTCCATATACAGTGAATTTCTTTGACAACAAATTAAACAGCTTAATTTCATAATTGCAGTTGTGATACATTTGGTTATTAAGGAGTTCAAAATAAGAATACAAATAGAAAAAGAGAAAGAGAATTAAAAAGTAAAACAGAACGAAAATAAACTTAGTGCTAGCATATTCAAAGACGTGTTGAGTCATATTTTATTAAACCTTTACTCATGTCAACTATTAAAAATACAAATGTTTTCAGGACCAATGCCAGTGAGCTGAGGATGGGATTGGTATGGTCCCAAAAATGTTCCTGTTTTTTAATAGTTGACATGAGTGAAGTTTTTAAGTTTTAATAAAATTTGACCCAATAAGTCTTTTATTATGAAATTAGCTTCTCTTTTAACAATACTTTTAATCATAACAATTTCAATTAGTGCTAGCATTTTTTTCTTTTACCCAATTAGATGTTTGTTCAAATGAGCAAGAGGCTAATTTTAATAGTTTTCTTAGCTTGTTTTGCAAGATAGTTGTTCTGTCATTGATAAAAGCAAGAATCTTGATAAGTATTCACAAATATTGTAAGAAACACTGGGAATAAAAGCACAAGTAGAATAAGATAAATTTGTAGGCAAACATGAATTATGAATAATGTAATATGAATGCAACAAGAACTTTTTATATGAATAGTATAAATATATAAGGGATATCGGAGTATGTATATAAATTAAATAGCTTGATTTCTGAGCATTGCATATTGGATCCATACCTCTTTATTGATTAATAATATTAAAAAATATTTAAGGAACTTAAGCTTTGCTGGAAAACGTGCTTTCTAATGAAGAAAAAGAAGCCAGCTTATTTACAATCATTCATGGAGCAAATTTAAGAATGTGATTTGGGAGTTAGATGCAGATTCAGCTTAAATATTAGTCTGCTTCATACTTGATGCCGTTAAAGGAAAGTTAGCTATTGTTTGCCAGTTAGCAAAGAAGGCTGAATGGGGCTTCCATAATATTGCAGGCCCCATCACCATCGATAATCAAGATGGCTGTAGCAGAAGATTCGCTGGATGGAAGACCATCCTCAGTAGGTTCAGGGGACACTGCCCCACCTGTTTCTTCTGTATTCCAGGCCCCCTCCCCTATGCTGCCAAAGATGGATCCAGATATGCTGCAGATGGATGACTCTCTGGACGGAGGCCCTCCATCCGTAGGTTCGGGAGATATCTCACAGAATACATCAACATCTATGCCAAGCTCATCAAAAAAGGTAAATCTTGAATCATTTAGAATATTAACATTTCATGTAGAATTTTTAATGTGTGTTAATAGTTCATTATGAAACTAGTACATAAATGAGATCTTTAGTAGATGGATGTGCAATTTCACTTATGTGGCTCGTCTTTGATATCAGATGAGTCTGATAAAGACCTTTGGGAAAGTTTTAAAAGCATTTTGCTAAAATCTTCCTAAATTAATGTTATGATTATTTAAGTATTGTGACTTTGTGGGTTCGTGAAATGAAAAGTCCAATTTCACCACTCAAAAATGTTCTTTATTTCCACCGACTTACAGTTAAATACTTGCCAATTACACAAAATTACGTAGTGCACACAATTACGATTCACCAGTTCGTCCGTTACCGTTCCGATGCACGTACACACTAACACTGACTGTCTGTCTCTCTGAAACCCTTTTTATAGGCATCTCGTCGTATTCTCGGCGTCTCTGGTATCCAGGCGAATATTCCGGATGATAGAAGAAGGGGAGAGAAACGTCCAGGGACGGGTGACATTCCTTTAACCACCCTTCAGTTAGTGACAGAGACTAATGGGAGGCGTGGCTCCGCTCCCTCCGGTTTCCCCACACAGCTGTGCCGTCATACCTTCCGCTAATTGGGTGACACTGCTCCCTCCTCAAAGCTGGTCGTCCCGAACAGCACCATCGTAGCGGGCTAGTCGATCCAGGTGTACCACCAACATCTTTCCTCGGGGGACCTTCTGGATGCGGTAGACCACGTCGTTAATCCTCTTCACCACCCGGTACGGTCCTTGCCATGGCTGCTGGAGCTTCGGGCAGCGTCCCTTGGTCCGGGTAGGACGATACAACCAGACCAGGTCACCTTGCAGGAACCCTTGGCTGTTGGCTTGCCTATCATATCTGGTCTTCAACGAGTCCCATTGGGCCCAGTACGACTTGTAGGTGGCGCTCCTCGGTGCGATGTCCTCCCAGGTTGGTCTCATCCCTGCCTCCACTTCCCTCAAGAGTGGCCCCAAGTCTGCGTCCGCCAGCTGCTCCCTCCTCAGGCCTGCGCTATCCCAGCCTTCAGCAGGCACTGCCACAACTACTCGGACTGCTGCGGCACGCTCCTTCTCTTCCACTCTTGTGCACTGGCCGCACTCTTCTGGACAGGGTCTTCGGGACATGGCGTCTGCGTTACCGTGGCTCTTCCCTCTACGATGTTCCGAGGTGAAGTCGTACTCCTGCAGCCTCTGGACCCAACGTGCTGTCTGGCCTTCCAGGTTCTTAAAGGTCAATAGCCAGGTTAGGGCGGAATGGTCAGTCCTCAGGTGGAATGGCTGACCGTACAGGTACTTGTGGAAGTGCTCCAATGTCTTTACTACCGCCAGTAACTCCCGTCGGGTGACGCAGTAGTTCTTCTCTGCCTTGGATAGCGTCTTGCTGTAATAGGCTATCACCCGCTCATGGCCGTCCTGGATCTGCGACAGGACACCTCCAATGCAATGGTCGCTGGCGTCGGTGTCCACAATGAAGGTGCCACCCGGTTGTGGGAAACCCAAAATTGGAGCACTGCACAGGGTCTCCTTTAGGTGCTGGAAAGCGTTTTCTGCGTCCTCCGTCCACACATAAGGCCGGTGTTCCTCTGTCAGGCGGGTGAGGGGTTTTGCGATGTTGGAGAACCCCTTTATGAAGCGCCTGTAATAACTACACAGCCCCAGGAAACTGCGCAATTCTTTCTTATCCTTTGGGCGAGGCCAATCTCTCACAGCCTGCGTCTTCTCCGGGTCTGTGGCCACTCCGGTTGCTGAGACTATGTGGCCCAAGTAGTTAACTTCCTTGCGGAAGAGCTGGCACTTCTTCGCGTTCAGCTTCAAGTTGGTCGCTTGCAGTATCTGTAGCACCCTACTCAGATTCTCGAGGTGATCTTCAAAAGTCTTCCCGACGATGATGATGTCGTCCAGGTATAGCAGGCAGGCATCGTAAGTCAGCCCTCTCATCACTGACTCCATGAGGCGCTGGAAGGTAGCTGGTGCGTTGCAGAGGCCAAAGGGCATAACCGTGAACTGCCAGAGCCCTTGGCCCGTCGAGAATGCAGTCTTCTCCTTGTCTCTCGGGTCTAGAGCTACCTGCCAGTAGCCCGACTTCAAGTCCAGGGTCGAGAACCACTGTGCACCAGCTAGCGTGTCCAAGGTGTCGTCAATCCGGGGTAAGGGAAAACAGTCCTTCCGGGTGACGGCGTTCAACTTTCTGTAGTCTACGCAGAAGCGCAGCTCGCCGTTCTTCTTTGTCACCAAGACTACAGGGGAACACCAAGGGCTGTCAGACTCTTCAATCACTCCCCTGGATCTCATGTCCTCCAGCATGTCTCGCACCGCCCCTTGCTTCGCCAGCGGAACGCGTCTATGTGGTTGCCGAATAGGCCGGGCGCCTCCGGTGTCGATGCGGTGAAGCACTTTGTCCGTGCGGCCGTAGTCACTATCACCTTGGCTGAAGACGCGCTGATACCGACTTAGCAGTTGTCGAACCTTCTCCAACTGTTCTGTGGTCAGGTGGTCGGCCGCCCTCTCCACCAAGCCTTCTAGCCGGGGCCCCAGGTGTTGCTTCGGCGCCGGCTCTAGTGTCTCGTCGATAGCTGTTACGCTCACCACGGGCTCGCACATTCCCAACTCCGTCCCGGCCTGGACGTCGTGGTCGGCGTCCGTAGGATTTAGCAGTCTCACGGGCACCTCCTCTCGGCACGGCAGCAATGCCCTGGCTACACACAGTCCGTTTACAGGCGTCTTCTGGTCCAGCATCATGTTCCTGGTTCTCTGGCCCTCCAGTCGCGCCGTCACCACCACCTCGCTCCTCGCGGGAACAACCACGTCTTCGTCCAAGACGACCCTGCAAATTCCAAGGCGCTCTTCGGGTTGACGGAGTATAACCTCTTCTCCGTTAAGCCGCAGGACCTTCTTGCCGACGTCGACCGTCGCCTCATGGCTCCTGAGGGCATCCAGTCCCAGGATCACCTCCTCAGCCACCTTCGCGACGAACACCCACAGACGCACGGCACTCCGTCCCAAGTTCAGCTCCAGCAGGGCCTCCCTCTCCACAGGCAAGGTGTCGCCCGATGCCGTGACAAGCTGGTATGGCCGGCTTGGCTTCCTTGTCGGCAAACCCTTCGCCACGTCAGGTCTGATGATGGTCACGGACGCCCCGGTGTCCACCAGCACGCGGCACGGCTTTCCTCTTATCCAACCGTCCGCGATGAGGCTGTCATCCATACGCCGGCTGACGGCGCGCAGTGTCACTCGAGGGGATGGTGGTGATGGCGCCGACGTGCCCCTCTCCACGACGGCCCTTACTCGTTTTCCGGCTGCTCTTGCTGGCGTGGGCAGTCTCTCTGTAGGTGTCTGGGCTGTCCACACCCCCAACACAGGCCACTAGGTGTTCGCCGGCGTCCTTCAGCTGGTCTTCTGTCTCCGGCGTAGCGGACACTCCTCGTTCTCGACGTCGGAATAGATGTTACTTTGGCCGCCTCCATCCTTAATGCCGCTGTCAGCGCCTCGTGTATGGTTTTATATTCGCCGAGCATTAGGCGCTGACGAATCTCCGTGTCCCGTACCCCGTCGACAAAATTGTAGGCGGCTTCCCGGGATACGAACTCCAGTGGCAGGTCAACCAAGGCCTTGCTAGCCAGCTGCTCGATGGCTATGGCGAACTCCTGCAGCGTCTCCCCCGGCTGCTGCGACCTTGCCTTTAGCTGGCTTCGGTATGCTGCGGCTAAGCGGTGGTTCCCGAAGCGATCCTCCAGGGCTTCCCAGATGTCCTTGGGCGCCGCCGTCGTCTGCACCGCGTTTAGGACTTCCGCGGCTCTTCCCTGGAGGCTGGCTATTAACTGTGTGGCCTCCTCCTCCAGTGACCATCCGTTGTGCCTGGCCACTGTGTCGAACTGGCGGCGGAAGACCTCAAACGTTGACGCGCCGTCATACTTGGGAGGTTTGACGCGCGCAGATGTTGTGTCGCGTCCCGGCGCGTCGGCCTTCAAATCCTTCAGCTTCCTGCCGACGACGTCCTCCACCATGGCGTTCAGGGACTTCACGCTGTTGTCGGCTTTCCCTTCCAGGTCGTTAACGCGGCTCGCCAGGTCCTCGACGCGCTCGTCCACTTGGCCCATCCGCTTGCCCAGCTCCGTCACGTCATCCCTCACGCCGGCCAACTGTTCTTCAAATTTGGCGGCGAGAGCCTCGTTCGCCACCTTCATTTCCGTGGTCAGTTCGGCCATCTTTGAGGTCATTGTCGTGGCCAAGTTGTTGTTAGCCGTTTCCGTCTTCGCTGTTAATTCGGCCTTCATTTCTTCCATCTTCCCGGTGATGTTGTCGTTGGCCGTCTTCATTTGTTTCAACTCGGCGGTGATGTTGTCGTTTGCCGCTTCTGTTTTTGCAGCGAGGTTTTCATTTGCCGTCTTCATTTCTGTCAGTTCCGCCTTCATTTCCATCATCTTCTCCAAAATTTTCTCCAATGCCGCGTCCATGGTTGTAATGTTCGGTGATGTTATCTTCCCGCTTCCTGACACCAGTGTGACTTTGTGGGTTCGTGAAATGAAAAGTCCAATTTCACCACTCAAAAATGTTCTTTATTTCCACCGACTTACAGTTAAATACTTGCCAATTACACAAAATTACGTAGTGCACACAATTACGATTCACCAGTTCGTCCGTTACCGTTCCGATGCACGTACACACTAACACTGACTGTCTGTCTCTCTGAAACCCTTTTTATAGGCATCTCGTCGTATTCTCGGCGTCTCTGGTATCCAGGCGAATATTCCAGATGATAGAAGAAGGGGAGAGAAACGTCCAGGGACGGGTGACATTCCTTTAACCACCCTTCAGTTAGTGACAGAGACTAATGGGAGGCGTGGCTCCGCTCCCTCCGGTTTCCCCACACAGCTGTGCCGTCATACCTTCCGCTAATTGGGTGACAGTATTATCTCAAAAAATTTCATTCCTTAATAAGATCAAGTTGCTGCTAGGATTTCATGTGATGTAGTTTGGCAAGAATTGCAGTCTGAGAATAATTTATCACAATTAACATTACATTTACACAAAGTAGATGTGAGTGAAATAAACATTCCACAGAGAGCAATAGAAATAGTTATAGTTACAATTCCTTTCTTGGAAGTGTTGAAAACAGTGTTGTTGTAATTTAATAGTTATAGTTGTTTCCATTAGGTCGTTCATAAGCAAAATAAGCAGTGTGACTGTGTGAGTAAAGATGTTTTATTAACTTAAATGTATGAGAAGTCAAAAATATTGAATTTGGTTGTCAAAATACCCAATGTTAACTGCTTCGGCAATGGCCATTTAAACACTGTATGGGTCGAGAGTGGATACCTAATAAACAGCATAAGACATTTAAATTGCTAAATGCTGCAAGAGTGCCTCTAAGTACACATTTGTATCTTCCATATTTATTAAGTTATTTTAATGAAACAAAAAACTGGTTTAAAGCCCATTAAAGCAGCATACATCTACATTATCATTAAAGAAATGACTATATTCTCATATTGTTGAAATTTCATTATTTTTTTTCACTGTAGCAAAAGTCATTTTGTGTGTTGAACACATCTAATTTTTGAGTCATTTTGAACAATATGTATATATAGCTGCGAAAGTGAAGTGTTCTCTGGTTCAAGGTTTTATGGTTCAGTTTATGCTATCACACAATCATTGTATATGTTGACAAGCTGCAAAGAAAGGAAATCTCTCTGTCAGCATCTGTATGTACATCTTATATTATTTCACAACCAAAGTTTATGGAGTCTTATGCAGCTCTTGTTTTCACTGAATTATTTAGTTATTTACACTCTCTCAGGGTTCTGATTGATTTTAGCTATTGGGAGTTAATTGAAAAGTATTTTTGAAATTGCTAAATTTCAGTGCTAACCATATACAGGTAGCAGTGAGGAAGAAAATGACCTGCTTCTTTCAGGGTTCATGAAGAATCAACTTTGTAGACTGGCCAAAATAACTGAAACAAAAATAGACATGTTTTCACGAGCATAGACTCTGATGTACAATCGCAGACTCAGTTAACTTCTGACAGCCAACCAACTGACATTATTACAAATTTTTTTACTGCTGACTTAGTGTGTCTCATTGTTACAGAAGCAAATGTATATGCGAGTAGGATGAAGGAAGACTTGACCTCTATGTGGCAATTTATGGCCTAGAAGGGGAATTCAGTCGGGAACAATGTGGATGTTACCTGTAAACCTGCATTAGACATGCGCTGGCCTATAGTAGACATCCTAGCTACTCCATTTTTGGGGGAAATAACAGGTCAAATATCAGGTTTACTTCCACTTTGCGGGTCCTACATTTTACATGCATAGAAAATGCAAATAATAAACTTCAAAGTCATGCCAGTTTTTTATTATATTATTTCAACCAAAGAAAATTACATGTCTGTTGAAAAATCACCCCTGATGAAAGCTTGATGCTTTGGAAAGGCCACATAGGTTGGAAACAATATCTCAAAGCAAAGAGAGCCAAATTTGGCATATAGAGTGTTTTTTATGTGAAAGTAAAATGGGATTACACAGAAAATGAAGCTATTTACAGTGGAGTAATGAACACTACACAAATAAAAATATTTACTAAATATTTTTATTTGAATAGTAAAATGGGATATCTTTACAATAGCTGAATATATACTGGTCAAGGAACTGATAATATTGGAGACAAAGATTTGGTGTTATCTATCTCCATAGTAATTTACCTAATGGAGCCTGTACTTGACCATGATAGAACTGTATATTTAGATAATTGGTACAGCTCTCTAAATTATTCATGGATTCATACAAATAAAAACAAATGCAACTGGAATACTACATTAAAATCGTTTAATGGAACTTTGACCAGCTTGTAAGTTAACTGTTGATAATAACATGTTTGTGTTGTCTTGGGTTGTATCTATCTGGTTTTATGAACCACTAGCAATAAATGGAGCATGAAGTACTAGTCCGACTCAAAATTATATTAACTGTTTAGTAATTTGGAGAGTTCTAAACCCATCGAAGACAGTGCCCTAACTACACTTCTGCATATGTATATTAGCTTGCAGCCTAATTGAGTACTAACATTCAAAGGTCTCTTCATACTGGGGGCAAGAAATCTACCACCCCAGCACTTCTCATACATAAAAGAAAACACATTCCTAAAAGGATACCACCCACAGCAAAAATGTTGCATCCATTTCGAAAATGTCTTAAGTGTTGCAAAAAGGAGTCAGTCACAAGAAAATCAGCTTGATTTGCCATGACTGTGGAAATGTGCCCTCTTGTGTTTAGCAATGTTTTGAGGTGTAACATTCAAAAATAAATCTTTAAATGTAAGCTTTTATCTCTTATAGAATTTCTGTAAATTTATTGTAAAAGAGAAAGTTTAATATAATTAGCACTAAATAAGCATTAAATACATGTTAGTTCTCTCACATTTTAAAATGGACATCATATGATGTCTGTATTAGTAAAAGGGTTAAAGGAGCCTTAGACATGACAAATATATCAAATTGAAACTTTTCTAAAAGTGAATTTCATTTTCATGTATTCAGGTTATTTGTTTTGTTTAAGCTGAGCTACAATTGAATTGAAGCACTGTTGCATTTGTTGTTATATAATCTATTTATTAGTCCCTTAAACATTGCATTGGTGATTAAAGGATATTGTCCATTAAGCAACACTTTCCAAGTTGCTGATCCCCAAAGTGATCATTTTATGGAAAGTGGGGGGGAAAAAACTTCATACTTAACAAGTTATTTACACTTATTTGTGCACATTGTAACTAATAGTGAGCAAATATGAATGATTATACCTGACTTTATGCTGATTCTGGAAAAAAAAATAGCTTAAAATGCTGGTTTTCAAAAATAGTCAATATGCTGGAAGTTGTATTAAGCCATATAAATATGTATTACACACTCACAGGTTCACTTTTAGTAGGTTTTCTGTATGTGTACTGGTGTTTTTAACAGTATATGTGATATGCAAATTTGAGCTCTCATCAGCCGTCACGTACGTTGTTGTTATGCCTAGTTGAAGCAGAGTATCTTATGTTTCTTTTTCTTGAGAGCTTTATTACTAAAAATAAGGAGAATCTTTACCAAATGGATTGAACTTTGATGTAACTGTACCATGCAAAGAAGAGGAAGAGGAGGAAAAAGAGAAAGAGGATCATAGAGTTGCAGCTGGGAATCGCTTTTAAAATGTTTTAACAGATTATGGCATTAAAGTTAATTGATGGAAATTAATCATTTTTTCACACTAGCCATATATAGGCTAAGGTTTTTGATGGATAGAGTCAACATGAAAAATTCAATGCCATGGCCGGGATTTGAACCACGGATCTCCTGGTTTCTGTCCAGTCGCTCTAACCCATTGAGCTACCATGGCCAACATTCTGTCCTGACATTAAATTCTCCATTTGACTCATATATTTCCCCAGTATACGGCTAGTGTGAAGAAATGATTAATTTCCATCAATTAACTAAAATAATAAGAGTTAAATGAGGAAGCTTGGGACTTTCATTTCATTTCATTTCATTTCATTTTATTTCATCCATATGATCCAAAATACATAGGATATGTCAACATGTTCAACAAATATAATGTGTACACAACAATATAAAAATAATAAAATACGCAGAGGGTACATATACTACTTAAGCTTTATTTAACCTTTTATACTCGTCTATAGAGTAGACTGGGTTTTCTACAAGGTACTTTTTAATTGCTTTAAGTTTAAATTTTTCTTCTCTTATCTGTTTTATTTGATTCGGTAAATGATTGTACAATTCTTTAGATTTATTTTCTATATTTTTGTTACTTAATGTTCCTCTTAATCTGTTTAATAAATAATTTTGTTTTGTTCTTGTGTTATGTGTTATGTGTATGTATGTACATACATGTTTTTATTTTGGTTGCTACAATCTTTTGTTACATATTTAATGCATTCATATATATACAATGCTGTAAATGTTAATACATTTAATCTTTTATAAACATTTCTACACAAATCCATCTTTTTTAATTTACAAATTATTCTGACGGCATATTTCTGGAGTCTTAATATTATCATTGCTTTTTTCTGCGCATTTCCCCATAATACAACCCCATAGCATAAATGATAGTGTATGACTGCATAGTAAATTTGTATCAGAGTTTCTCTATCCATTTGTTGTGCTGCCTGTTTAAAAATATACAGTCCCATATTTATTTTCTTTACTACTTTTTCAATGTGTTGTTTCCAATTTAGTTTCTCATCTATTATTAGTTCAAGGAAGTTTGTTTTTGTTACTTCTTGTATTTTTTTATTATCTAATGTTAATTGCATATGTGATTGGGTTTCTTTGTTTAATGTGATTTGCATCCATTCTGTTTTACTTGTATTTATTACCATGCATAGTTTTCCTAACTCACTACTAACTTTTTCAAGCATAAGATTGGATTTATTTTGTACTTCACTTTCCGTTTTTCCCTTCACTATGATTGTAGTGTCATCAGCATATCCAATGGCCAATCCCCCTGCTTCTACTACTGTTTTGAATATACTGTTTATATATATATAAGAAATAAGAAGGACCCGAGTTTCGAGCCTTGGGGTACACCGTAAGTTATTTTCTTAAATGAAGATCTAATTTTGTCCAATTTACCATTTGAATTATGTATTATTTCCACACACTGCTCCCTGTCCTGAAGATATGATTTCAGCCAATCTAATGGTATGCCCCTTATCCCATAATTTTCTATTTTGGTAATTAATTGATTTATGTTTACCCAATCGAAAGCTTTTGTCAGATCAAGAAAAATTGCCACTACATATTCTTTTCTGTTTAATGCATTTGTAATGTCATTTCCTTTACATATTGCCTGTACAGTTGATTTCTTTTTTTGAAAACTGAATTGATAGTCTGAAATTATTTTATTTCCTACAAAATCCCTGTAACTGATCTAGAAATAGTCCTTCTATTATTTTTTAAAAACTCTAGCACAATGTTATAGGTCTATAATTTTCTAATGCTAGTTTTGAATATTTTTTCTTATATATTGGTCTAACTATTACTTTTTTTTTAGTGCTTTAGGAAATTTTCCTGATATAAATGATTGATTACTTATATATGTAATTATATCCACAAGTTCGTGTTTACAGTGCTTTAACATTTCATTTGAAAATTCATCTAATCCACAAGAGCGTTTACATTTTAAAGTGTTTATCTGTTTTATAGTTTCCTCAAGTACTTACGATAGTAAGTCGCCACAAATGGTGTATCTCGGATATGAGTGCCCCTGGTTGTTTACTGGGGAAATATATGAGTCAAATGAAGAATTTAATGTCAGGATGGCACGTTGGCCATGGTAGCTCAATGGGTTAGAGCGACTGGACGGAAACCAGGAGATCCGTGTTTCAAATCCTAGCCATGGCATTGAATTTTTCATGTTGACTCTATCCATCAAGATTATGGCATCTTTGCATACACTGATTTTTTGATAATAATTGTGAAAAGTATTAGATAAATCCAGCTACAATTGTTCAGTTGGTGAGTAAGTTTATCTCATCTCCATATGCTTGCAATTATGCCCACACTCCAACCTCAAAGGATTAAATGTTGCTTCTAAAACTTTTAATTTTTTTGTCCCTATGAAGTTTACACATATGTTAGATGGAATCAGAAACACATATTGTGACATCACATTTTTGGGGTATCATAGGTAAAACACACTACTGTATTTTTAAAACATGATAACCCTAAAAACCAACTGTGGCTACATAGCCTCTTGCCGTGTTGTGGGGCATCTTAATAGTTTTCTGAAATGAATGTTAAATGTGGTCCCATGGTAGAATGAGATTATCAGGAAACATTTTACAGGTTTCTTTTACACTTTGAATAAATCTGTTGTCATCAAATTATATTGTGTTATACTTCAGTGCTAATTCCAGACAATCTAAGTGCTTTCTATCACGGTAACTTATGAAAAATATAAATAATGCAGCGAAAGGCTAGATTTAAGAAGTAAAATTTATAATTATGGAAAGCTATGAATTATATTAATTTTTTGCACTTACAGTTCTAATAAATTTAAAATTTCTCTTGCATCCCACAGAAATCCTCTGGCAAGAAGTTAGTGACAGGGTACATACTGTACTCAAGCGATGTTCGTCGCTCTGTGGCAGCAAATCATCCAGATTCAAGCTTTGGTGAGATCAGTCGCATTGTTGGAAATGAAGTAAGTTTTCATTAAATATTGTTTTTCAGGCACATTAACATACTGTGCCTCTGTGAAATTAAATTGGGATTTTATGGTGTGTACATATTCTTAAGCACAATCAACTAAGGGATTCACATTTCAGTAATACCCATAGATTTGCTGCTTTTCAGCATCTATTAGAAAATAGTTTGCTATATGTTAAACTTAAAGTTTTAATCATTATAGTGTTATTATATTGACTTTTAAATTTAAGTAAAATCTGTATAACATATCAAACGTCACAAAGGCTTAAACTTCTATTGGCACCATAGGGTAATGCAGCCAACACTGGTGTTTGAGGTCATTAAGGTATTCATTAATGGGAGGTATGTGTTCAAATCCTGCCAGGATTGTCCTCCCTGATAAGTTTTGTCCAGATTTTCCTCAGTTCTCATAATAGCAAATATCAGGGAAGTACTCTAAATTTAGACCTGGAATGTCTTCTTTCTAAATATTATATTAGTTAATTACATCATCAATGTCCACTGATTATGGTCTAATGCAACATGGGGTAATAAGAATGCTCAAAGAAATACCATATGTAGCAAATTAAAATGCTCATGTTACTCTACATTCTCTTAAGAATGCATATTTTTAATGATATTTATTTTCTACCTCAGATGTTGTGTAACAAGTTTGCTCTTGTGTCTATCATAACTTCTTTTAAGAGAAATTAAAATGCTTGGACTTTATACCTGGAGCAGCTGATTTGTGTTGCAGTGCAGGTTTTATTTGTATATAAAACAGTAATTTTTGAAATCTTGGTTCAGCAGTAAAACCCTACTAATGCTCCATTTATGTCACTTACATGGACACGTTTCAAGCAAATGCTTTCTCCACCATCAACTGATGGTTACTGTTGTTGATGTGGTTAGTTGGTTCTGATGTTTGTGTAGTGCTGCTCTCTATCTTCTTACTAGTGATGCTAATGATGTTATCTGCTCTGCTCTTGGTACTTCAAAGTATGTTCTTATTTTGTGGCATATATGATAGTTAATATAAACAAGTAAGTGACGAGTATTAATAAACCAACTATAAATAGTTTCTGAGATCTATGATAGTGTTTAATTTTACTAAACATGTACAATTTCAGTTATATAAGTCCTATTTCACCTTAGCCTTCATAAAATTTGTCTGATGTGTACTGTTCTCCACTGGTACAACAAGGTCTACCCGAAAGTCCAAAGACCCCGGCCTCTATCAACCCAGGAGCAATGGAAAACTCTGGGGCTCTTTCCATGGGGCAATACCTTCAGTCTAAAAAGCCCCGCAACATTTTACTTAGTGGTTTGGGGTGGCTTATCTATCAGGTAACACTTTACTGGTGGAAGGGGTACACAACATGCTGAACCCATGCCACGTACAGTGAAAAACAATCAGCAGTGTCGTGAGACTTCACTCAGAGTTGAATGATGACAAGTGTTACTACTCAGTAGAAGAGTATTTAAATGTCAAAGGGTAGGAATAAAAGGAATGTAAATTTTAATTATTAATTTGGTTATTATGCTTAACAACTTATTGTAATTCTTGTTTTTTGTTACTATTTTTTGTGTAGTTAGTAATTTGACAATTCCACATCATGAGTTGTATGATTTATGGATGCAATAAATGAATATGAATCCTAAGACTGTCAACAATAAACTTGCAGATATTACCAGCAACAGTGCTTCTTTCACTCTATCCCATGCCTTTACTCCTCACTTGCTTCAGATTAAGTAAACACTCCCTCCTCTCACCACTAGCTTAATCCCATCTTCTTGGAAGGATACCCCATCCCACCAGCTAAACATCAGTGAATAAACAGTAACCTATGCTTGACATCCTGATCTCTTGGATTGTTGCGACACTCTTCACCTCTCTTATCCTTCTGAATCTGTGACACTCCTCCCTCTTCTCTTTTTATTCTTTTGAACGTTACCTTTATCGTACTTACAAAGTGTCCTACCCTTTGTTACTTTTTTCTTGTTTCCGTGTTAACATTTGTATCACTACACTTTTTCTATCCATTTTATCTCCCCCAAGGGCCTACTGCAGGAGGTACAGGAATTGGCGATCCCGGGGTCCCGAGCCACCCTGACATCCTCGATGTGGGTTCCTCTTAGTGGTGAGGGGTTAGACAAAACACCCACCTACATGTAGGCCGTGCATGGAAACCCGTGACGGTGGAAAGGTTTGTCCTGGTGGTTGAGGGATGCGCATCTGAGCTCATTCCAGTCTTCTTCTGAATTCGGGGAGGATGCGCATATCCAATACACTACTTTGCTTTCTGCTTCACCTAAATGGGAGGTTAGGGACTAACCCGCCCCTAATCAATTGTCCAGGACTAGGTACTGTACCGAACTCCAGGGTGAGTGGGGCGGCGAGCCCGCTATATCCCCTGTGTAGCCCTGTCAACCCAGTGGGATGACCCTTTGTTGGGTTCCGTGGTGGGTAGGGAGCACTGGGTGATGAAAGTCATTCCATTTCTTATGGTAAACAAAACCTTTAATAAAAATAATAACAAAAGTGGAAAGGAAATAGCTGAGTCTTGTGGTCCTCGCTATTTGGTTATTTTTAGAACTGAGGAAGGTTGAAAATTTGCTACCGTGAATCCGTTCATTATTCAGAAGGGTTTAGATAATATTGCTGGTCCTGTAAAGTCATGTACTCGATCTCGCAATGGCACGCTTCTGGTCAAAGCAGTTTCTCCGACGCAGGCTGCAAAAATCTTGAAAGTTAATATGCTTGCGAGCTATCCGGTGTGCGTTGAATTGCATAGGACCCTGAACTCCTCTCGTGGTGTTGTAAACACCAGCGCATTGGATGGTATGTCCAATGAGGAGATTCAGGAAAACTTGGTGGAACAAGGTGTGACTAATGTATATCAAGTTCACCGCAAAGAACGAGGTGAATTAGTGCTTGATTGGGTAGATCTTCCGCAAAGGATTAAGGCAGGGTATGAAGCTATTGAAGTGAGCCATTATATACCAAATCCACTGAGGTGTTATAAATGCCAGCACTTTGGCCACACAAGTGATTCTTGTAATGGAGTTGCTACTTGCGCTGACTGCGGAGAAGTCAAACATGATAATGCTTGTACTTCAACTGCAACATGTGTTAACTGCAGTGCTAATCATCCATCTAACTCCAGAGAATGCCCATGTTTTATGGAGGAAAAGGCGATCCAAGAGATCCGGTTAAGAGAGAGAGTGCCCTTCTTGGAAGCCTGGAAACTCTTGCATATTCGTCAGCCTTCTGTCCCTAGCACCGTTACTTATAGTGCAGTGGCAGCTAAGTCGATACCTATACGTGAAATCGCTACACAAACCAGCGACATAAATGAGGCAGTAATATCCGAAAGATCAATTACACCAAGATCACAGCCAAAGCAACAAACACCAGCACGAACAACATTGAGCGCGCTGACCAAGTCGAGTCCTAAGAAGAAGGATTCAGCCAAGTCGCCACCAAAAGCATCCACTTCAAGAACATGTGAATCGGTAATATATAATGTATCGCCAAGGAAATTTAAGACCTCATATGACAGAACTGACTTCCTTAAGGAAAATAGTAAGACCAGTGAAAGGAAAGCTAGCCAGCACAAAAGTCCGTGAACATCTCCGCCAACATCTGAGGAATCATCTGGAGAGGACGCCGATTGGCGACTTTCATCTTTGCCGGTCGCAGTTTCCGATCGTTTCGAAGTTACCAGTACGGAAGTCGTCCTCCATTGAGGATGTGGAGCAGGTAGATCCTGTCCTCACTGCCCAAACGACAGTGAAGAAAAGGCAGGAAAAACCTGCTGAAAGTGCCAGCCCTGTCTCAAAGAAAAGGAACAAATTGATTCGACCACCACTGGGCAGGTAGCCTTTGTCATGGCAAGTTGATATTGGAAGTAGTCATATTTATGTCTTCTGTTATTTTATTGGTAAATATAGCTTTTTATTATTTTGTTTTATCCATTTGAGCTTATTTATTTTATTGTCATTTTGTTTTGTTCTATTTTTTAAATTTTGAGTAATTTATATCTAGCTATTGCCATAAATTAGTTTTTGTATGGACGCTGATGACCAAGCAGTTGAACGCCCTTATATAGAAATCATCATCATCATCATCATCATCATCATCATCATCATCATCATCCATTTCATCCCATTTAGCTACCCATACCTTTTTTTTCAATGATCCAGTTCTCCATATTCCGGCAAATAAAGCTCTATCTCTCTTCACCCCCACTTAATTCATATACTGCACCTTCACTTGACCTTAAACGCTTAAGAAGCATAATTTTCACTGTCATCCATGTCATCCCTTCCCTCACCTGTGTATTGCAGTTGTCATACCTCTCTTCCCCATTTTCTTTTTAAGGTTCTGTAGAAGCTTAATTATGTTTTTCCTACTATACTATTCTATACTTATTATCTATGTCCTCCATTCTTTCTCTTACCTCATTCCAGAGGTCTTCCTTATTCCTTGCTCCTAATTTCCACATCTCCCATTCCTGTTTTTTCCATTATTTTCCCTAAGTCATTCCACCAATTGTTTCTATGTATTTGTCATTTTCTATGGAGACCCATGAATGTTTTTAAAATGTTTCACGTATCTTTTGTTAGACCTTTATACCAGAATTTAAAGATTCTTTCCAAAATG
This sequence comes from Mantis religiosa, assembly GCA_030765055.1. Lineage (NCBI taxonomy): Eukaryota > Metazoa > Arthropoda > Insecta > Mantodea > Mantidae > Mantis > Mantis religiosa. The sequence continues at coordinate 226,224,275 of CM060948.1, forward strand.
ATTTCTTTTCCCCTTGTCTTTCCTATTTGTAATAATGCCAGTTCCACTTGTGCAGCTCTTGGTAATCCTAATCATTCTTTGCAAAATAATTTATGAATATGTTCCACTTGTTAGTTATTTCTGATCTTTTCTATATTTCTGCAGCATATAGCATTTTTGCTGACAATTCCAATTTATAGTTGCATATTCTTAAACCTTTTAGGACTACCTTGCCTTTCATAATTAACTTCCTTGCACTTGTCCCCGATTCTCCATTGCTGCTAAACCTTACGCCCATATATTTGAATTCCTTGACCACCTTAATTTCACATACCAAATATTGTTCAATTATTTTACTTTTATTCCCCATTTTTTACAATAGTTCTATATTTTACTGATTGCTCTTTGTAACCTTATCATCATTATAGCTCCTGCCATTAAGTCATGTGAGTATAGTAATCCTGGTATCTCTTTATTTCTTACTATTGGACAATTTGTATAATTTTCTTTGTCTATGTCAATTATAGGCCACGCCATGGCTGAGTGGTTAGACTGCCTGTCTCTCACCTAGGCGGCCCGGGTTCGATACCAGGCGACTGCAAAGTGAGATTTGTGGTGGACAACATGGCGCTGGGGCGGATTTTCTCCAGGTCCTCCGGTTTCCCCCGCCAGCATTCTACTGATTGCTCCATCATCATCATCATCATCATCATCATCATCATCATCATCATCATCATCATCATCATCATCATCATCATTGCGTTGGGCTTATCACTCATACCTGAATCTTTCTGATCAGGAAACCTGTGATCCTCAACCCATTGCCTACAGGCCTCAAGGTTGCATGGTTCAGAAGGGCCTGTGTTCCACTCAAGGAAATACAGGAATTCATTCATTCATGTCATCTATAAGAAATGAACGGAATGGGTCTCAGTTGGCACCCATGTCTTAAATCCATTTTTGAGTTCTGCTATATCTGAAATGTTGTTTTGTACATGTTTTATAAAGAAATTTATCTGTATAAATTGTATTTATTTCCTTTAAAAATCCTGTTTTATTTGATTTTCAGACTAGCAGTTCTCTGTTTATCATGTCAAATTCTTTTGAAAATCTATAAAAAAACAAATATAACATCACCCTTTTTTCTCCCAAATATTTATCTATTATTGTCAATATGTTATGTATATCCTGTTTCTCTTTTCTAAAATCTGTTTGAATTCTGATAATTTCTGTTCTTTCTCTTCCATTCCTTTAGTCAGTCTACCATTATTCCTGTGTCAATTTTATTAATAGAGATAGTAAACTTATTTTTCTATAGTTTTCTGTCTTATTTATTCCATCCTTCATTTTATTTATTAGAACCATCATGCTTGTTTTCTAACTCTCAGAGTAATTGTCACCATCTTTTACTTTGTTTGCCATTATATTTAACCCTTTCTAAGGCCATGGGAAATATGCTTCCCATTTGCTTAACCATTTTAGAAGAGCCGCAGGAAACAGCTCCAGTCTATGCTGGCATCTAGCCAAAAGTTCAATAAAGCCAGAGAAAAATTGAGTGCATCCTAGTGTTACGCCTACGAGGTAATAGAGCAAAGGGAAATGACAGAACCTTGAAGGGATAGTGGCTGTTACTGCTAGGTCCACAAGCAAAGTAATTTATATCACATTTATATTTCATTTTAGTGTTTTCATTCAGTTAATAAAATATAGAGGTAAGTCATGTTAATAGTTTTCATTATTATTTATGGAACTAGCTATAAAAATCATCTATGATTCTAAATATGCCTTATCAAATTTGGGGTAGCATTTAGGATTTCTCTGACCTTTTATAATAACCAGAGGCAGGAATATAGCAAAGATGTAATATAGCAAAGATTATTCATGTCCTTCATTTTAGGTTATTTTAGTAAGGCAGTAATTTGGTATGACTCCAAAACTTCTTGAAAATACTTAAAATAAAAATCAGAAAACTTATTATTTGAAGCAAAAGGTTAGAAACAGTGATGTATTTAACATTTGAAAGTAATGAGTCGGTAATTCAAAAACAAACATCACTTAAATTATCCTTACTTGGACATGTTTCGGAGAACGTTTTGTCCCCATCCTCAGCAGTTATCCGACTGGTTGGATCTGTGGTTTCTTGAAGTGAGCTGGTTGTCTGTGGCGGCATCTGTTGTCTGTGAGATAAACTTCCAAAGAGAGTTTTCAGGCGGCAATTCAAAATTTGAAGTAAACTGTTTGTTTTTTATAATTAGCAACTTTTCCCAAACATCGAGTTCGGCTGCATTACTGGCTGATTTTAATAGTTTTATATTTGGTACAATTTCATGATTGGTAGACCAGAAATGGTGAGCTATTGCTGATTTTTCTATTTGTTTGTATTTCATGCATCTCATATGTTCCTGTAACCTAATATGTATGGGAAGGAACGGTAAATTCTATCAACAGACATCGGGCCTAACAATGGGCAATCCACTTTCACCTTTCCTAGCCAACCTCTTTATGAGCTACTTTGAAACACATATTACATCATCCTTCCCATACATCTTCAAATACTGGTATAGATATGTTGATGATATTTTTGCCATTGTTCTACACAAATTCATACAAAATTCCTTAAAACTATTGAACAGAATAGAGCAATAAAGTTCACAATAGAGATAGAAAAAGATGGCTACTTACCTTTCTTAGATTTGAAGATAATCCATGAATTAAATAACATATCTTTTGGCATCTACAGGAAGCCAACACAAACAGATAATTACATCAAGAACGATAGCTACAACCCTACACCCCACAAACATGCAGTTTTGGACAGCTTAGCATATAGACTAGTCAACATTCCATTGAAAAAGAATGAATACAACAAAGAATATAACCACATGATTAACATAGCTGCAATTAATGGATACAGTTAACAATTAATAGATAAGAACATTTGGAAATTCAAGAAACAGATACACATATTGGATACCACAAAATTAACAGAATCAAAAACCAAGACACAATTTAGGAAATTCACATATCATCCCAGAATGCATCATAAATTCAACAAGATATTCAAGAAGTACAACATCACTCTAGCCCCAGTAAATAAATTCAGTTTAATAAATATTAAAAGCAGAAGCATTATTAACAGTGAAGTATTCTTCATATTTAAGTTTGAATTTATGAGTCACTATGTTTACACTCAGTCTTCACTTACTTGGTTTAATGTCCGCCGTTGCGTATCTTCTTTTTGTCTGCAATTTTAAGTATTTTTTTTAAATCTTTCTTTTTGTAGCATAATTCCGTATTAAAGTTCGTAAACATGCATCCTACCTCGTCTCCATTTTCTTCAGTCGCCAAGTTGCTTCTTTGGTTTGTGATACCAAACGTCATAAATATTAAAAGCAGAAGCATTATTAACAGTGAAGTATTCTTCATATTTACTTGATTTAAATCAAGTAAGTGAAGACTGAGTGTAAACATAGTGACTCATAAATTCAAACTTAAATCAGTTTAATAAACTTATTATGCAACAACTTGAAAGACCCAGTACCTGAAAACAAGAAATCAGGTGTATACAAAATCAACTGCTCAGATTGCAATAAGTTCTACATAGGAAAAACCAAAAGAAGTTCACATTTTAGGTTACAGGAGCATATGAGATGCATGAAATACAAACAACTAGAAAAATCAGCAATAGCTCACCATTTCTGGTCTACCACTCATGAAATTGCCACCTGAAAACTCTCTTAGGAAGTTTATCTCACAGACAACAGACGCCGCCACAGACAACCAGCTCACTTCAAGAAACCACAGATCCAACCAGTCGGATAACTGCTGAGGATGGGGACAAAACGTTCTCCGAAACATGTCCAAGTAAGGATAATTTAAGTGATGTTTGTTTTTGAATTACCGACTCATTACTTTCAAATCTGAAAACTTGTTTATGTAAACTATATCTATAAACTATTATTATGCATACAGTTGCAACCATGCCACATTCACCAGAAAAAATGGCCCATAAAAGGGTTAAACAACTTTGTCTCTCAGTATATTTTCTCCAAAATTCTTCTAGTGTTCTGTCAAGAGCCTTAGCTTTGTTTACCTTTTTCAATTGCTGATGCACCTCGCTCATTGTAATTTTGTCATCCAACTTCTGGTTTGTCATTTCTCTTTGCCCTGTCTCTTTCATTATCTTCCTTGTGTTGTATTTTCCCCAATCATTTTCCTAATATATTCTAGATCTTCTTTTGACATAATTTCATGTTTTACCTTACTGATTTACAATCTTACCAACTCCCATAATTTACCATATTCTCTTTTCTTCTTCTTAATTTTCCATTGCTGTTTTGTTTTCTTTCTATTTTTTTCTCTATTAAACATTTATATTTGCATTTCTTGATTGTTGCATTTCTTGTGTATTGTTTCTCTTCCATTTGTCTCCACCTCAAATCAAATACCTCCCTTTTTGCTGCTTTGCATTGATTATCAAATCGCTCTATATTTAACTTGGTTTTCCTATCCTAATTTCCATTTCTGTACCTGCCTAGTTTCTTTCTCTTCTGCATATAGTAAATAGGATATGGGATACTGATGTACCTCTTATAGCCTCTCCTATCCAAATCCCATCCTCTCCTTGGTGCACTTTGCTTCAACAGATGTGCATCTGGGGACTAAGTGACTGGTATGACTATTCCATCAAAAATGCAAGAAATGCCATTTACACATCTACTGCTGACTTGTCATAACAGTAGGAACATCCTTCATCTGGCAAATGATGAAAAGGCTGGTTATATCCTAATGATTTGCCAAGTCTGAACTTATAGATCCGTATATCAAGAACTGTGTTCCTCTACACTGTGAGGGTTAAGAAGGAACAATCCAACTGCTTACTTGTAAAAAAGAGGTGTCCATAAGAAACAGTTGAAACCTGCTCATTAAACAATGTTTGTCTCCTTATGTAAACCAGTCCAAAGTAATAGTTCTCCATTTGGATCTCCGGATGAGGACTGTATTTGGGGATTTGAACATACTGCAATGGAATGCAATGGGTAAAGTTAGATAAGAAAGCAGAACTCCACAATATACTGCATGAGAAAAACATTGATGCCTTTGGTGTCATGGAAGCAAATATTTCAAAAGAGGGGCAAAAAAAATGCAGTTTATCCAGAAAGTAGGCAAATTGCTAGTGGAATCTTAATTGGAACAAGGAAAAGTTTAACATCAAAATTCAAAATTATTAAAATGATGAATGAAAATTATTAAGTTGAATTAGCATATTTGAACTTATGGAAACAAAAGCAGCAATTCTCTATATATTTTTGATAGATAGAGTCAACATCAAAAATTCAATGCCATGGCTGGAATTTGAACCACGGATCTCCTGGTTTCCATCCAGTCGCTCTTAACCTTTAAGCTACCATGGCCAACGTGCCGTCCTGACATTAAATTCTCCAGTTGACTCGTACATTTCCCCAGTAGACCACTAGGAGCTCTCACATCCGAAAGCCTATAGTCTTCCAAATATTTCACCAAAATTGATTTTTTTTTTTTAAATTTAACCCAATACTTTGTCATAATGGGAGAGTTTAATGCTCTCTCCAAATATTGGGGTTATAAAGATACCAATCCAGCAGGGAAAGTACAGAAGTCTTGCTCCATACATCTATCATAATGATTCAACACTTAATCTAGCTCTTTTATTTGTTTCATCAGATTTAATAGATAGAATGTCACATAATATTTCTGAAAGTATGGGCTCCAACTATCAAGCAACAATTACTAACATAACTTTGAGTCAAAACAACATAAAAACTAACAATAAAAGTTCTTGGCACTTTAAAACAGCTAATTGGAAAGGATATCAATAAGCATAAGAAAAATGAATGCCCAGTATGATAAAAAATAAACATCTCTTCTAACAAAATTAATTAATCTCTCACAGCTTCTACTACATACATGGAGAGAGGGGAAAAAGTCCCCTAAAGGAAAAGTTAAAACTTACAAACCCTTTTGGCCTAAAGATTTAGAGACCGTAAAAAGTGACATGAATTGGCTGGAAAGTTAGCTGAAACTGACAAATATCCTGAAAGTATCCTCAGCTGGAAAATCAAAACACAAAATTCACAAAGAAAATTCTCTGTGCAAAAAGGAACTCCCACACCCTACCCACACCTACCCATTTATCTGTGTGGCACTCACTGAAGGGATGGTTAGAAAAGTATCACGAGCCACTGTACCGTCTCTTTGCCCTCCCCCTGACACCTGGAACAATTGGGATGATTGTTCTGAGCCACGAAGCTTCGAGATGCAGCGATCTGCCTATATAAGCGACACATTCGGCGACTCTGGCAGTTCTGAGTTCTCAGTTCTGAGTTTTTAGTCAGCTCTAGAGAGAGTCATACGGCAAGGTGCCGAGTAGCGAGTGTTACGTAATTGTGAGTGTTACATAACTGTGTGTGATACGTGTACCAACTGTAATTCGGTGGAAATAAAGAACATTGTAGTTTGTGCAACTGGACTTTTAATTTCACGAACCCACAAAGTCACAATATTATAACAGTGTCTCTAAACATCTGATTATATATAGAGATAAAACAATTAACAGATAATCAAAAAATTCAAATTTTAGATCAATTTAAAGTTCAAGAGTATATAAAAACTAGAGAACATCATAAAGGGACAAATACAGAATGTATTTTGTTGGTGTACTCGGTATCCTCAGTCATTCTTTCGAACCAGTCTTTTGGTACTCTTTTTTATTAAATTTGTGGATTTTCTCCCAGGATGCATCTTTCTCCTTTAATCCTTGGTTCTTGTATTTCACAATACCTCTATACTAGGTAACCATCAAGCAGTCAGGAAATCACTTTACAATGTCTGTGAATGTAACTATTTGTCTATTAAACAGAAAACACTGTAATGCATAGGTAAAAGTGCATTGCAACATGCTTAGAAGCTATATAGTTCAGCCTTGCCATCTTGAAAATTGTTGTTTAGGTTTGTCTTTAACGTTAACAAGATATTAGCTAACAATTCACTGTTAAATCTTGATGAAATGAAAGAGATTTAACATCGTTAGACTTTCAACTTAGGTAATATTTCAAACAAGATATTAACAGTATTTTTAACATTGTTTGGTGAAACCAGCTGCAACTGCTTCACCCAGCACTGATGAAATTTTAAATCTCCAGTGTTTTTATTGCTTTCATCACTATTTTATTCCTTAGAACAGAAATACAATGTTATAGAGGACTTGTTTTTATTTTTATGCCTTAGTACTGATAACCTTCATGATCTTTAAAATAACATGCCAACTCCAGCCTGCCCCTACAGTGTGGGGAAAGTATGTCTGCCTCACATTCAAGAGGTCCTGAGTTTGTATCTTAGTTGAGTTAGGTAGAAAGATCTTTTATGGAGTTTTCCTTATCAGAAAACAGATGTCAAATAACTCTAAGCTCTAAGAAGCCCAGGCTCATTTGAGCACCATTTCACCCATTTCATTCATCATATGATGTGTCTCACCAGGTAAAGAATCTCTTCCCCCCCCCCCTTAAAATGTTCTATCCCTCTTTTTCTTCTTATGTAGTGAATATGCTTTTATGTATATCTTTTGGCTGATTTTGAATATGTGAAATAATAGTCAATGTGGAAAATTCAAACAAAGCATGATGAATCATATATGCTATGATTTTAGTGGAGGAACCTCCCAGCACAAGAAAAACAGACTTGGGAAGAAAGAGCAGCAAAAGTTAATGAGGAAAGTGCTGCTAAGTTTGCATTAGAGGAGGCAGCAGCTGCAGCAGCATGCAATAGTCCTATTCCAGCACCATCTCCACTGCAGAAGCAAACAGTGTCTGCAATAACATCTGCAGTGCAGCAAAACCATGACATCCCACTAGATCATTTGTTATTTGAATGTTGTTGGGACAACTGTGATTTCCAGTTTGAAGAAGTACAAGACTGCATAGAGCATTGTGTTCAAGAATCAAATGGTCATGTACAGCAGTATTTTGCCAGCATTCCTCCTCAAGGTATATGCCAATTTAAAATTTCTCATATGCTTAACTTTAAATTAACTTTAAACTACATTTTAGAGAGGACCTTAAATTGGTTTTAAGTAACTTTGGTTTTCAATCTTGAGTCAAATGATAATTTTACAAAGTTAATTATCTCAACTATGCCATATCTCAATAATGAATGGACATGTGCAAAGTTTGCTGCCCTATTTCATTAAGTTAATACTCTTTATCATGTAGTATGGTGAACTAAGTTTTTTATTACATTGATGTGAACATTCCAATTCATAGTACTGTGTATCCAGATGCCAAGGAATTAAAAACCCAAGAATTTTAAGATAGAAATTAACCAGTATTTTTTATATTAATATTATATTGTTACCTTTCCTCACCCTCCTGAGCAAATTTTAAGAACTAGTCCTATTTGATGTTTATGTTACATTCTTAATAATTATATTCCTTTCAAGTTTCAGAAATAGGCAATCTTTCAGACTTTGTGGACTTTCTTTTCTTTTATCACCTTCACTTTGATTTGAAAATAACTATTCAACTACCGTGCTGTAAAGGTAAAACTATTTAAACGTAGTGGTCTACCTTAAGGCACAATAGATACATAGGTAGGTGGGTGGAGAATTGAAAGAATGAATTTTAAGAAAATTGATTTTTAACATAGGCTAAAAACAGTTCTCTCTGCTTCTCAGATTGTGAATTCCAGTGCCAGTGGCGAGGTTGCCAACGTATTAAAAAAGGTGCTCCTCCATTTCCCAATGTTCAGCGTCTTGCAAGACATGTCAAGGAGGTCCATATTCAGAAGAGCAATGGTCGAATCATTGCTATGCATGAACGGAGCAAGTGAGTTGTATGAACATACTTGTAGAATTCTGTAGATATCTGTTTGCCAATGTGTATGAAACAAATCAAACATGTCATTTGAGTATAGAATAAAAATAAGTATTTCAGACAGTGGCATGCCATTGTTATTAAAATTGGACAAATGAGTCAACCTTGTATACACTATTCTCCACTTAAAGCTTTATATGAAGACTAGTTTCTGGGAACTTCTTCCCTGTCCTGAGTTCCATGGTGGACTGATCAGATCATAGAACTGAGGATAGGGAAGAAGTTTCCAGAAACTAGTCTTCATGTAAAACTTGTAAGTGGAGAATAGTGTATACAAGGTTGACTTATTTGCCCAATTTTAATGTCATTTGAATATTTAAATAGAAAATAAGAGCAATTAATTTTCTTAAATTTAAAATGTAAATGCAGTGTACCCGGTCTAGGAATTTTAATTTTAATTGTGTCTCTTTTGTCCCGGTAATGGGATGATTGGCACCTTTAGGTAAACCTGCAGAAGCTTCAGATAAGATTCCTGATGCACACAAAGGATGTTTCATTTAATTAAACATCCTTTGCCTCTATCAGGAATTTAATCTGAAAAACTTGTATTTTGGGTTCAAGATTCTCTGAATACATTAGTGTCAGAAACCATGCAAATAATCCAAGTCTGTGAAAGACAGCTTTTTTATTTTATGGATGGCAATTTTTGTTCCCAGTCTTTACAACAATACCCTGCAGGTACTCTCCTGATACATTTATTATATTCTTTTATGCCTCCCCACCTTTTTTTTATGAAATATGTGAGGATTTTCAGAGAGAAACATTCAGAGAACTTTAAGGGGTTTTACTTTAAGTTAAAAGGAGTGTAAAGAAAACCATGAGACAAGGTAGTGCATCATTGGCGGAAGGTAAACTATTTTTTCCCACTTAGTATGTTGTCACCTCCTCTACAGAAAACATTTCAGTTCAGATCATTAACATCCTCTGGTTATGCTTTACAGAGAAATTTAAAAAATCTATTATTGTAACTGTTGAATTTGTGAAGCAACATATGTTCATTGAAATACACTTATAACTGAACCTTTTTGTAAAAGACTTTTTGGGGCTTTGTTCATATGCTGTAGTTTGTTTCCAAATAAGCCATTAGTGTACTTCTTGCCATGTGGTGCAGGTATTGAGAAGATATTACTTTTGAGAGAGTCCTTATTGCTGAGAATCCTGTGCCACATAGAGAAATATAAATGTGGTGAGTGGATAGGAGACAATTTTTCTGTGAAAAATATCTTTAATTGATAATGAATATGATTTCCTGTTGTTTAGCAATAGTTGAATTTAATTGTTATTAATAGAGAATTGTTTCAGTTGTTCTTTTGTGATGTTTCTTGCAGGGCTTTGTCTAGATCAAGTTATACCAAATCTAAGACACCCTCACCCCCATTAATTTAAGGAGACACTACTTATGTCATTTCAGTCCCACACTGAGAGTGCAAATGACAGATCACTCTAGTATAACCTCACCTAGCTAATCTTGGGCATGTTAGGTTGGTCATTCATGGCCAGATCTTGCTTTAACAAAACACACAGTGCATATCTAAACAGTAACAAAACAGTGTGTTGTGTAGTCTTAATTCAGCTAGTAAAAGTAGTGACAGTCCTGAGTGGCATGTTAATAAAAGGAGAGAAAACGTTATACTTAACGTTATACTATACTTGAAACTTCTTCAAAGATTCAAAATATTTCTTATATAGTTTTTTCAGACAAAATGAAATCATTTTGGGAAAGTAGGAGAATTGCACAAATCAATTATATTTCTCACCTTAGTTTTCTCTTAAATTTTGTGGATAAATCAAGTACTACAGTAAGTGATTTTGTGCCATCAAAATTCATTTGGTGGAAGGTTTAAGATTATAAAAGTACTTCCAAAACAGAATTCACAGCTGTTTTTAAAAAACACTTTGAGACAGAAGTAATGCTAAATTAAATATTTCTGCTTTGATTGATTTCCTCTTTTCTTGGGCAATACACCTATCTTTTTAAGAAAATTGATGAACTTTCCACAGAATTCAAGAGACTAGTTTTTCAAAAACTCTTTCTCATAATCAGTCACTTTTTTTTCTGTTGTCATCATTACTGCCACTAGGTGTCATATTATTTTTGTATTTATTACCAGACTCTGAAAATGAAACAAACTAACAGCCAGAATCGATGGTGGTATTTCAAAAGTCATTATACAATTTCTATTTTTTACAACAAATACTTTTTCCCAAAATATTAAATCTATTGGACCATTTAATTGTTTTAATAATTTAACTTCTGGATTTATTTCATGGTTAAATGACCAAAAATAATCTGCCACTGCTGATTTATCAGTCTGTTTATACCTTATATTTCTAAAATGTTCCTTCACTCTGGTTTCTAAATTATGTTTGGTGCTTCCATTGTAGACCTGGTTGCAATCTAAACAATTAAATTAATAAATGCCAGATTTTTTTTTTATCGGAAATGTTATCCTTTTTTAGAAAATATAGCAAGCTTTTTATATTATATTTATTTTGAGGAACCAGAATTATACCAAATTCTTTAAAAAAATTTGATACTGGTTATTAGCCCAAGGATGGTAAGTAAATTTTTTTAAAATTATCATCTTTTATTTTGGAAGGGTGAAATGCCATTTACATTTTTTTATACTTACATTTTTCAATCTTTTTATGTATAAAATCTTTATTAAAACCACAACTGTAACTGTTAAAGTCACTTTATTATAAATATTATTATTTAAGTCATAGTTTTGCAACATCTTTTCAACCTGTGAACAGCACTGCTACTAGACATAGAACTAAAAGCATTAATTACAAGATCATTTACAGTCTGTGGTATTCACAAGATTCTGTATTGTTTTTACATATTTTAATTATAGAGTGAGCTAAGGTTTGGAAGATTATCTTTCATTAGTTTTTTTCTTTATTTCCAATGCCTATTCTATTGAAAATGCTTGCAGGAATTTGGTGGCATCTCGGACTCCTCCGGTCCAGACCATCAGAACTATGGAGAACACTGGTTGGTTGTTTTTCTTGTGTAACTAACCAAATCTAGGAATGCAAGCAAGCTCTGTGTTGACATGCCAGCTGAGTTTGTGTGTGCTTGAGTGTGTTTTATTTAGAGTAGCTGCATTCTTTGCCTGGCACTTCCATTTCTATTTAGAATAACAGAAATAATGCATTCTGCAAATGCTGCTCAGATCATTCAGATGAATAGAGGGCCTAATTATTGGAAACCTTTGGATTTATGAAGTGCAGAATTATGTTAGATAACATGTTATGGCAGGCTTTTCTTACAGTAGAGGTGTTGCCACTATTTAGATGACTGTTACAATGTAAAACTGTTCTTGTAAAGCAAAAAGCTATTTAAAAACGCATGTGCATCACCTGTCCCCCATCTCTGCTTACTTGATAACATAGAGTCTTCATTTGATTGTATAGCCGGCCTAGTGGGAACTTTCTTGCTACTGGAAAGTATGCTTTTTCCCTAACAGAGATGGATATTCGTAGCTCCTTAAATTCAAGCACATTGATTTCTCATGCAAATAATGATTACAATAACCATATACTTTTGTCATAAGAGATGTTGAAAAGTATGTGTTACCATACAACTCTCACATCTTTAAAGAAAATTTACATTAACACTCATTAATTATTCTTCACGTAAATGTAAATAAAACACATGCTTCATGTGTAGAAAATGTAATGTGGATCAATAGAGTGATCATTAACATTACCCAACACCCAATAATTGCAGAAATGTACTAAACTCACATTATTGCATGGTTTAAATTCCTGAACTACTGTTATCTTATAGGACTTTAATGTTGAAAGATTAGTGTCACAAATCAAGGTTTGTGAAATTCCTGATTCCTGTGCAAGCTTTCTCTGAGATTTCTTTGAACTTTTTTCTGTTTTACTCTTTAAGAACTTGGCAATTTTCTGCTGGTTTCTTATCAAGAATAAATCTTGTTTTCCTAAATTTGAATACAAGATTACAGTTTCTCTGTGAGACACACAAACATCAGGGATTCTTTGTATATGTACTTTTTTTTTGCATTATAACAGCACTAACACACTACAGTACTGAAACATGTGATCTCACAATGTATCCAGTTCTGTACAAAGACTTATGTGTTAACTGCTTAGCCAGCACATGGAGAGCAGGGAAAATGGAAGGAGAACAGAACCAGTTAAAAACAGCACAATACAAGGGCAAGCAATTTCCTATAATATAGTCACACATTCACACAAAGTCTGTAGACAGTTGTGAGCAGGCTCTACCAACATGTTCCAAGTTTCACAGGCTGGTTAGCCTCACAAACTTAATATTATTACAAATTGTACAATTAACTAGTCATTTTGTGGTAAGCATATAAACACATTTTACCACCAATATTTTGTCCAACAGAAGCAGCAAGTGTGCTTTTTAGCTTGTTCATATAGGAGTTTGAATTTAATGATCTCATGACTAAAAAATAAGTTTCATACTTCTTAGCATAATAGAAGTGTTTCTAATTGTGAAACAATTATTCTCACTACAGTGATACAATGACACAGTGATACTGAGCTTATCTGTGTATGTATCTCTCATGATGCTCTCCATCCCTGGACTGTAATAAAATGCAATGTGTGCATACTTTGTTTTGTAGAATTTAAAATTTTGTTGCATTATAATGCAACCAGCAGTAACCAATGAGGAATAAATTCCTACAGACATTCAGGAATGGATGCTCTGAATTGTAATCTATTTTGCCACTTAAAGAACTTATCTTATTTGCAATTTTTGTCTGTTCGCTATAAGTTTTACATATTTTGTGACAGATTTTGGTTATAGTTCATGGTATGAAGAATTTCAGCATGTGTGAAAGAAAAAGTCGTATTACAGATTTTCAAGGATTGCTTAAAAAATGAATTCCTGTTTATTTTAAATGTGACTTAAAAATAGAAAATACGCATGCATCTGTGACCTAAAAAGATAAAAATATTATCTTTATACTTAATGAATTTATTAATCATATTATATTAATTGACAATTGAACTTTAATTAACAATTAATAATAATTTGTAAAAATAAACAATTTTAATTGTTTCTGAAGAAAAAACTTCTCTACTTCTTAATTCTGCAGTTTATAGAATCTGTAAGTTTAAAAAGTCCTAAATTAGAGAATAATAATTATTGTAACTTAAGAAAAGAATAATTAAGAGAAATGAAATATTCTTAGCTGGAAGTTAGTTTTCATCAGCAGCAAAATTACATTCAATGATAATGTGCATTTTTAGGTTGTCAAACTGGAGTTCTTAAATCTGGAGAAACTAAGTTCCACGTCACATGAGGTTATAGGAGCATATATAAAAAGACCTAAAGCTGACATTGTGTAACTTTTTTAAGCAAATATTTGAAGTTACCATCATTTTGCAAAGATCCATACAAAATTCTGAACAGGTATCTGCATAAGTTGCCTCAACATCAACCGTTGCCTACTTTTAATGGAGGAAGCTGTTGTTAAAAAGTTCTGGTGCCTGGCGGCTTCAATATATTATATATTAAATAATTTTTTTAACACTGCACAATATTTACGGTATAAAATAACACCGTCAGTACTAAAAACCTTCTCCCCAAACTCTCAAACAATTGTTTTTAATTTTACACTTTCAGAACACATAGGGATGGTGACATCAAACTGAGGTCACAATAGAATGTACAAGAAGCTTTCAGAAAGCTGATGGAGATGGGGCTGGCAAAGTGGAGGGAACTAAGCATTAAATCTGTTGCCAAACAAACAGGGAAGAGTGAGATTTAAACATTAAACATTTGCTACCTGTACGAAAATTTGCTACCTGCTAAAGGAACCTTTCAGAAACAAGTGGGTAGTGCTGCTGGTGACTTTAATACAGATATAATGTTGGTTTATTTTAGTTCTAATCGGCTGCTGACTACACTATAATAATCCCCAAGTATGACTTTATCGTGGAAAGATTTTAAGACCCAATAAATGACATCATAGGATTCCGCCCTTTATTCATAAGGTAGGGTAGAAGAACTTCACCACTTTGTAACCAAGTGGTTTCAAAGTACCAAACACTGATGTCAGTTTGAAGTAGTAAGAATACACTAGTAAGAATAACTGGATGAGGAGAACTTGCATAAAATAGATGTTGGCAATATGATAGCAATAACTGTATTTTGAAAATGTTTTCCTTCCCCCCCCCCAAAAAAAAGTTTTTTATTAAACGTAATACATATAGTAATTTTTAATTCATCTGCAATGCAGGATGGTATTCAGAGAACAGCTTTTGTTTGTCTGCAGTGCAAAATTGAAGCATAATAATGCATGCATCTAAGGGACATTTATTTTGAGGTAACTCTTTTAGGCAACACAAATGTGGTTCATATTCGTAAAACACATTCATTTTAGCAACATGAAATACACAATCCAATTTTATGGAAAACAAATCTGATGAGCTATGAACTTTGAATTGCTATCATATTAAAGAATTGCTTATCTGGTTGGTTTAAGAAAGATGTGAGATGATTAAAAAAGAAAGAAAGATAGAAACAGCAGGTATTTTTGTGCAGTTATTTTGTGACTTCCGCATGAAATATAAGATTTTTGTTTCTGCTGGGAGTAGGTTGTATTTAACAGAGAAATTTACATTATTATATTTGTACTAGTTTGCATGGAATGGAAGTGTCAGTTAATGTTGTATGGGGCTGAAATGCTTGCTGTAGTGTTTTATGTTTACACAAGGTACATGTTGTGTGTAGGAACCTTGTGATTTCGCGTCGCCAACCTGTTCCTGTCATCAGGCCTTCTGTACCCCAAGCTGTGTCCCAAGGTCATATTTCACATGCTGCACGTGAGTTTCTAGAATGTTTAGTTTAATTAAGTTCCAAGAGTGGATTACTCTACTAGTAAGGTACAGTAATGAATAATATGAACCTTGAAGTGTGTAGCTGTTCACTTTGATATTACATAGGTCTTTTAGACAAAGGTAAGTCAAAAGTAATGAGTTCGAATCTCGGTAAGGGTGAGTTACCTGGATAAGGTTTTTCCGGGGTTTTCCATTATCCTTCAAGATGAATGTCGGGTAACTCTAAGCTCCATGGACCCTGGACTCATTTGAGCATCATTTCACCCATTTCATTCATTGTCCGATATGACAATGCTGGAGGACGTAAATTACAAACAAACAAAAAAGTAATGAGAATATGTCTGGACATTATCTCTCATACTTATACTCATAAAAAATGTTTAAGGAACAGATATATTTTGAACATTTTTTCCCATGTAATTGGTATTCTTGCAGTCAGGCTTAATTTGCACTGTCACAGCAAGATTAAACATTAAAAGTCATGGCTTATCTAAAATATTAGGTGCTGAAAGCATTAAAAGTTGGTGCTAAAATTTGCACAACTTTATCAATGAAATGTTTCCATGTGTGTGTTATATAATATATTATTCATATAAAAAGCAATTTTTTTATTCAATTACCCTATCCACAATGCACTTAGAAATGTATTAACATAGTATATAGAAAAAGTAGTGCATCCTGCCCCAAAGTTTGATACTAACATTTTACCAGAAATACATGTTCTGAGACCTGCTGAATTCAAAAGATATCATTTTTGGAAAAGGTATGCATATGATATTTTCCAAAGTGCTAGCTTCTAATGGTTTTTTTATGTATACAAAACAAAATGACACAAATTAGATGCATTCGATGCAAAGAATGGCTTTTGCTACAGTGAAACAAAATAGTGACATTTCAACAATTTGTGAATATAGTCTCTACTTTAATGATACCATAATTGTATATTGCCTTTAATGGATTTTAAACTAGGTTTTTATTTCGTTAAAATATTTTATAAATACGGAAGATACGAATGTGCATTTATGAAGCATTTTTACAGCATTTAACAATTTTAATGTCTTGTGCTGTTTATTGAGTATCCTTTCCCAGACTGTGCAGGGTTTAATTGACTGTTGGTGAATTGGTTAAATTCTATACAAAGAAAAATACGAAAGCCGGAAAACACAAACTATTCAAACATAATTCTTCCTGCAGTGACTTTTGATTAACCCAGGTTTCATCCAAAAAAAAAGATGGACCTAAATCACCTGTACTTTTAACATTGTGTATTTTGTGCAGAAATTTTAGTCTTGCAGCAACAACATTGCTTCTTTAAGCAGAAATTTGCGACCTTCATTGGTTCTATATTTCAACGCAAGAGACTTCAAAATGTTGTACATAGGAGTCCGTGTATTCTATTTTCTTCCTTATAAAAAGGTTCAGCCTTTCAGCATTTCGATATTCACCCTTGTCATAAAACCATAAATTGCTCTACGTAAGACACACATTTGAAAATCTTTAAGTTGGTAGCACATTTTTTCACTGCTCGATGTTTTCCAGGAGACCTAAATATGGGAACTTCTCCGGGGAACTGCTTGCCTTCTGTAACAATGTTCATCATAGAACTTGCGTGACAACCTTGTGCTAAAATTAGGCAAGTGAGTCAACCTTATATATACTTTTCTGCACTTACAACTTTTTTATGAAGACTAGTTTCTGGGGACTTCTCCCCTATCGTCAGTTCTGTGGTTGACTGATGATGCATCCGGTGTCTGCATCTGGCTTGGTGTCGTGCTGCCATCTAATGTCCTGGTAAGTTTGATGACGTCATCTACCGCGGGAATTTCAAAATTCATCAAGAGGTCCTGTTTCTTCGAAATAAATATGTTTTCCCAAATCTGTAGTTCCAGAGGTTTCTTTGCCTGTTTGATCAATTCTATTTCTTGTTTTATGTTGTGATTCTCAGACCAAAAGTGATGTGCTACGGTCGACTTGTCCATTTGTTTGAATTTAATATTTCTGAAGTGTTCTTTCATTCTTGTTCCTAGATTCCTTTTGGTCTTACCAATGTATATCTTGTCACAATCCTGGCAACTCATTTGGTAAATGCCTGATAATTGAGTTTTCGGTGTGCTATTTTTTAGAGGGTGGTTTAGTAAGTTGTGGATGTTGTGCAAAAGTGAATCGAGAAGATATTGACACATTGCTTCACTCACACTGTTTATTCACAGGACATGTTTCAAGAGCTCTTGCTCCTATCATCAGCTGATACTCGACTAGTGCAAGTTGTAGTGGTTTCCTCTTTCTCCGTTTTGTCAATAGATGGCGTGATGTACTTCTCAAAGATGTCCGGTGGCAATAACTACTATATAACTACTTATAACTACTTATTGCTTCAATTGCCCTTCTCAGTCCTCCAACAGATATAGAACCAACTACTAAGTCATCTGTAAATAACAAACCTGGGATTTCTTTGTTATGAATAACTGGTGAGTGAACCCTATTTTTAGCAATCTCCTCTAGAATATCATCTATAAAAAGGTTAAATAGCACCGGACTCAGTTTACATCCCTGTCTTGCACCCACCTTGCTCTCTATACAATCAGTTACTTTGTTTCCCTGCAGCTTGATGCAAAACTCATTATTGTGTTATATTTTGCACAGTATTTCAATAAATTTACAACTTACCCCTTTGTTATTTAATTTTATTCACAATGCCTCTCTATTGATTGTATCAAATGCTTTCTCTAAATCAATAAATGTCATATAAACCCTCCCCCTTTTATTGCTTAAATATTTGTCTATGACTGTTTTGATAATAAAAATATTTTCAATTGTTCTCCTCCTTGGTCTAAATCCTGCTGGGAACTCTGAAAGCTTCTTCTCCTTCTCTACCCACTTCTATAGTCTGTTTGCTAAAATACCTGTAAAAATCTTCCCTATCACAGAAAGTAAGCTTATTCCCCTATAATTTGCTGGGTCACTTTTACTTCCCTTTCCTTTGTAAATTGGTGCTACCATGCTTATCCTTCACTTCTTGGGAACCTCTCTCGTTTCCAATATGTTATTAAATAGCCTTATTACTATTTTTCTACGCATCCCCTCAGCTACCCATACCTTCCAAACCTCCCCTGGTATACCATCAATCCCACTGGCTTTGTTGGTTTTTTATTCCCCATTCCCTCTTCTTTTCTTCCATCAGGTATCTATATGCCCATCTAAGTGTCAAAAAATTTTCTCTCTCCTCTCTTGCTCCTGACTGTCTCCACCTCCTCAACTCTTTTCTTACTCTCATTTTAGTCATTTTACAATCCTTATTAAGCCAACATCTATTTTTATCTTGAAAACCTACTATCTTCATTTCATCCCCCGCCCTCTTTACACAATATTCTAATGCTTCAACAGCTTGCTCTGTTTTATTGGTATTTACTAAACCACTTACTCTCACTTGTAGTATTTTCCCCCCTTCTGAATTTAGTTCCTCACAAAAAGTATTATGCTTTTCCTCTTTCCACTTATAAATTTCCACAACACTTAGACAATCAGTGCCTACTTCTGTAAAGTTTCTACTAACTTTTGCTGATTTCAGTTTCACTGGAAAATGGTAACTCCCTGATATAACATTCATAACCTCAAAATCTATTATCCAGTTGTCAATCCCCAGCGAGCACATTACCATGTCCACCACACTATGGCCATTTCTATTAATAAATGTATATTCCCCTTCTGTATCCAACCCTTTAAACCCATTACAAATCATAAGATTCTGTTCCTCACAAAATTCTAAAAGCTTCCTCCCTTCGCTATTAATAACCTTATCTTTGCTCTGTCTCCTATCTGATTGATTGATTGATTGATAGTTTATTGATCCAGTTTATCAGATGTACATTGATTTTGGACACGTCATTTCTATACAAATTATTTAACAATATGACATTTGTATGCTTAGTACCAAATTCTTACATATATAATTTACAATTCATCTAGGCTGTATATACATTTATTTAACAAATATTGTTTTAATTTACTTTTAAATTTTGGTTTTGAGCTATTCGTCAAAATTTTTGTCTCACTAGGTAGTTTATTATACAGTTTGATCCCTCTGATATTAATGTCCTTTTCAGTGACACACCTGTTAATATTATACATGTGATAGTTATCACCATTTCTTGTACTATAGTCGTGAATTTGGTTGTTTCGTACTAATGTAAGTCTATCTGTTATGAATAATATACTTCTGTATATATAAAGAGAATAGACTGTGAACATATTTTCAGTTTTAAATGTTTCTCTGCATGATTCCCTTCCTTTTAGGCTATAAATCAATCTAATACATTTCTTCTGTAGAATTAGTAACATGTCCATGTGACATTTTGCAGCTGTACCCCATATTTCGATCCCGTAGTTAAAGTAAGGATATATACATCCAAAATAAATCATCTGCAGAAGCCTGATGCATACTCTTTATCATATTCTCCACTTGGGTTATTCAGTTTAACCTGGTTATCCCCAATTCTTGCATTTAAATCCCCTGCAACTATTATTTCTACACTTCCATATTTATTTTTCAATTCCTCTATTCCCCAACTTAATTTCATGAACACATTTGTATCAAAATAATCTGATGTAGACGGTGGGTTATATACTACAGCAATACACACCATTCCTCCTTTCTTAAGTATATCACTCATGGATAGCCACATCACCGATTTACTCCATAGGTCCTTTTCTTCTCTCACTTTGCACCCTTTATCTACCCTTACAAAACATCCTATACCACTTGAGCCTCTGCCCCTTCTGTGGCTCTTCACACTCTCAATACTACAAAAAGTAAACCCTGGAATCACTATATTTACTTCCCTTTCTAACCATGTTTCCACCACCAATAACATGTCACAACCTTTCAACACAGTTTGAACTTCACCACTGCACACTTTCTCATATAAACCTTCCACATTCCAAGCCACCATCAAAAATTTGAATCCCTATACTGACCCCTTTCTTTCAAATGCGTATTTTTCTAAATTCACTTGCCGTCTAGTTTGCACCCGTTCTTTTAGCTCTAAAATACTGCCCAAAGGCATTGAAACTACATTCAAATCTTCCTGATTCCAGCTGACTCCTTTATCTGTCATTCCACTAGCCTCCCCGCCCGCAGTTACCGCCAGTTGATCTTTTAAGCTATGTGTTTCTTCTCTCATGTATGGCGTCATCGGCTTTGCTGGCCTATCCGGTGACGTGACGAAACTGTACTCCCCTTCCTATGCTGTTGTGATGTTGATGCCACTGGTGATGTATCTCCCCTTACCCTGCTCTGTTGTTCTGAGGTTACCGCCGTTGCTTCCGTATGTATTCGCCTTTCTTGACCTGTGTCATCTGCTGACGATACACCATCTCTGCCACACGCTGTACGTAGGATGTAGTTCCCCTCCCATGCTATGTAATGCTGACTGAGTTCCTGTTTCACACCGTCTATCCATAAATCCATTCCTTTAACAAAGGCTTTTTTACCGGCTTCTCTTGCTTTTTTCATTTCCATTAGAGCTATCAATTTTAAATCCCTCTGTTTCTTTCCCAGATGATGTTCAATGAATATTTTTGTCCCTTTTAGCTGTTTACTGCTTCTCAGCACTTCCCACTTGATTTCATTGTTGCAGTTTTAACTATGATGGGTCTTGGTCCTTTTCGTCCTATCCTGAAACAGTCCACTATTTTCCATCCCACCAGCTTCAACTTTAATTTCACTTGATAATCAAATATCAAATAACCAAATAATAACCAAATAACCAAAGATAATCAAATTCAGTTCGCTGTTTCCTTCCTCCAAGTTTTCTAGAAGTAATAATTTGCCTTTACACTCTTTGATTTCATCCTTTATCTCATCCTCAAATTTTCCCAATGCTAATTTGACCTAATCAAACTTTTCTCCCATTCTTTCTCCTAGTTTGCTTTCCATACTATTCATTTCCTTGGTGATATTTTCCAGCATTTTGCCTATCTGTTCCATCGTCGGTCCCGGATTTAATTCTACTCCTCCAATAGCCAAAAGAGTGCATATTACCGAGATAAACCACCAATTTATGCCCATTGTGCCTTGTTCTTCTTAAATTTAATTTTGCTGGCATCAAAAGTACCTATCCTCGCTCGGTACATTTGTATATCGATCATCTTCGTTTATGAGCGCGCGCACTAACACGTCCGACCTCTCTCGCATCTGGCAAGCAAGTTCTGATTTCAAATTAAGCATATCTACTTAGTTACATAAAGAGTGCAGAAACAGCATTAAAATATCTAGTGGTGGTAATAGGATAGGTTTTGGAATTTGGGGGAAAAAGCAAAGGGAAAGAAAGAATCACTACTTCCAAGCATGTTCAGTTGACATATTTCGGAAAGTCTAAATATATAGCATGAAATATTATGAAAACAACTAACACCATGAAAAATATTCACAGAAATTGTACATTTTAATTAGCGTTGCCTTTAGCAGCCTCTCTCTTAAGATTTCCTAGCTGCACAAAATTCAGGCAGTAGTGAGGAAACTTCATAGGTTTTCATGGAAAATTCAAACTATAAATTTTATCAGTGACACAAATATCTTAAACATACTGTATTTTAATGAAAAGCATTAGAATTATTTTTGAGGTAGTAAAAAAATAATTAAAAGGGGTTCATATGAAAGATAGTTTGGAGTGAGATTATTTTGTTGTATACAAATATAATAATTTATAACATAAAAACTTCACTTATCTTATAAGAAATGATGATGATTCTTTCATAGAATTTGCGAACATGATTGTAACAACGGACTGCAGGATTTATTTAGGACCTTTGGAAATTTGAGCAGGCATAATTTATCTTAAAAATGGGAAAAGAAGCGACTTGGAATTAGGTCCAAAACTGGAAAATTTGAACATTTATCGTAAGAGGAGATTAGCTAATGTAAAATTAATATTTGTTCACGTAATTTTTCAAACTCCAAAATTGTGCTTATATATATATATATATATATATATATATATATATATGCACATCAAGCAATCTGTTTTAATCAAATTATTTACGCAAATGGTTCCTATATATATATATATATATATATATATATATATATATATATATATATATATATATATATATATGCACATCAAGCCGTTTTAATCAAATTATTTACGCAAATGGTTCCTGAAAAGTCTTTCCGTTTCCGTATTAGGCAGTTTTCCGGCTTAGAGTATAATTTTACATGGGAAATAACTTTTCCTGAAATTTATTGTCCATGTTTGCAGGTTTTCAGCATATAAGGGGTCTGTTTTAGGCAGGTTTCACTGTATCAGGAAAAATATTTCAGAAGATCATTGATTTTTTTCTTCTTCTTCTCTTTCTCCTCCTTGCAATGCTTCTGAGCAGCTATATGTTGCAACCATTTGATATGCGTTATATTTATAGGTGTTGATTTACTCATTTATTTTGCAGAACACAAGGCATCCTGAAAACAAGTAGTTTCTTTGTTATTGGTGGTGCAGTAAATCAACGTATCTTCCTAAGAATAGAATATAAATTTGAAGTTTTTCTTATTTCTTTAATGCTTTGCTTTTTTCATCTACTATCACTCTGTTGGTACAGCTTCAGGTTTCAACTCAGTGATTATTACAACATGCTTTCTTTTCTCTGACATCTTAAAAGTAAACTACGGTGACCAACAGCAACTGTAAAATAAGTGAATCTTCACATTGAATGTACTAACAGTTTACACTTCCTATGAGTAAGAACTATGATACAATAGAGCACAAAATTATATTAGTTAACACTTGTTATAACAGTATAATAATTTTTGCATTATGGGATAGAAGGTGAGAATCAAGTGCATGCAGTAGTACCAAGTATGTGTATAGGAATTAAGGTTGGGGCAGATTTACTTGAAGATTTTAAAAAGAAAGATTACTCATCTACAGAAGCTAAAGCATATGCCCTTGAAACAATAAATGTAAGATATCCAGTTGATAAATGGACACACATCTATACAGATGGCTCTCTTTATAATCAAGAAGATGGAGCAGGAGCAGGAGCTACCTGTAAATTCTTTTCTTTCTGTAAG